>OZ038475.1:18385804-18440804 GCA_964036315.1 Acanthosepion esculentum
GACTTCCAATTCAAATCCAGTCAAGCTGACATTTGGCTATATTTTTCGCAAATGGCGAAGAATTTCCACTACAATTACGTTGAGCATTGTTTTTATCAACAGTTATGAGGTGCTGTTATTTATTTTTAATATCAATATCAATTACTGGACAAAATCGATAACATCGCTCACTTTGGGACATCCGATTCAAGTCTAGTCTAGCCGATTTTTGGCTATATTTTTCGCAAACGGCGAAATATTTTGAGGAAAATTCCCGTTGATCATAGTATTTACGGACAGTATTGAGGTGCTGACTTTCGTTTTCAATATCGGTTACAATTATCGGATAAAAATCGATGAATTCATACCCCCTTTGACTTCCCATTCAAATCCAGTTTACCTGAATTTGGCGATATTTTTCGCACCTTGCTTGGGATTTTGATTAACTTTATCGGCTTTAGTCGTGACAATTAAAAACTTTTGCCCTGCGATCTCCTTTGTGACCAACTAATACCCGAGGGAAGTCGATACAATCATGTCTTCATCGGAATTTGCGAATACACCAATCAAACGTATGTTCAACTGAGACGTCTACACCACAGACTCAACAGCTGATTGTTATTCATACATGCGATATCTCATTGGCTGAGTGCAGTACGCGGTCGCTGAGTGTTCAAGACCCTAGGACGCTCGCTGATTGGCACAACCGATTGGCCAGTGATACTTCGCATTTGAACCTGCTGTACACAGCTGTGGGGCGAAGGTCTCAATTCTGCTCCTGTAACGCAGCCAGCCGGTTGATACGATAGGCTCTCCAACTGATCATTTTTCCTACCACAAGTGGTTTCTTACGTTTTTGTTATCCGTTTGTATGTTTAACTACATTTTTCCAACTACCATGAACAATTTATTCAGCTGTTTTACTTAAATACCTGCCTTCCCGATTCTGGCTCACGCTGTGCGATGCTAAGTTAGACTTTGTACAACTGCAATTGAGCAACCATAATCAAACTCTACTAGCATCACTTCCCCCCTTGCCACCGAAAAGGACAGTACGTCTTAACCTTCGGTCTGAAAAAGCGTCCGCAATTGAGGGCAAGAAGGGCCCGCGAGTCCCAGGAGCAGACTACAATGCGACTATCACAGGTCGCTCAACGCAGCGACCACAGCAGTGCTCACAGTCACAAGAGGAGCGTGCCACCTGCTTGGATGGGAAAGCTGCCTACAGAGTTTCGTTGCGATAAAGGCTCAAGAATGCACAACCGTCGAGAATAAACGCACATGCTGCAGCAACCGCCTCTGCATCTCGGGCTTCTTCGTAACGTAAGAAACGCTGCTGCCACTGAGAAATCAAGGGCAATAGAGACACTTTACCGCAGGCGCGTCCGTCAATTCAGGGACGCTTCTGCAACAGCGACCACTAGGGCAGCTGAGACACTGCTGTGTAGGTCTGTTCGAAATGCTAGGAATCTTGCCACCACTCCCAGATCGAGGGCAGCTGAAAAATTTGACCGCAGGCGTGCCCGTCAATCCTGGGACGCTGCTGCAACAGCGACTGCTAGGGCTGCTGAGACACTGCTCTGTAGGTCTGTTCAAAATGCTATGAATGCTGGCACCATTGCTAGGTTGAGGGCAGCTGAAACATTTGACCGCAGGCGTGCCTCTCAATCCACGGTCACTGCTGGAACAGCTAGGTCAAGGGAGTCCGAGACAGAGCTGCAGCGGGCAACGCGCAATGCCCGCAACTCTGCAGCGACTTCTGCTGGCAGATACTGCGAGGGCCCACAGACAAATTCCAACAGACTTTCAGGGGCTGCTACAAACATGGTCCTGTGTGATTATCTCAAACTCCCCAAGCTCGCCGCATACGTCTCGACGGCGACATTCAGCGCTTTGTGGCCGCCCGTGGCGTTACTTGTCCCAGTAACTCTTTTTGGTCTTTCTTGACTTTCAATTACGACCGCGGCATTAACTTAACTACGCGTGACGATATCAATGCAGGGTCCATGACCTGCGTTGCCAATTCTGCAACGCCCGCAAATGGGCCGGGGAGCCTGCCGGTCTCTGCTGGTCCTCCAGAAAATTCCTTCAAATGTACTTTATTGCAGACTACAACCTACAGGCCGAAACCCGGATTGGTATTTTGCCGCTGTCGGGAAGAGTTGCTCGCAGGGACGTCATAATACTACTTCATGCCATGCTTCACGAGGTCAACAGCTACATTCGCAGTTTCAATTATGCTTTGGAAAATGCTCCCTTTCCTTCCTTCAGCATTGTAATTGACGCCGACAAAAAACTTCATGATGAACACGAACGCCGCAACGAAGTGGCCGCTATTACACCTGCGGAGCAAGACCGCACTCGCGATATTGTCCGCAAATCAAGAGGCGGCGCTCTTCGCAGGATTTCATAGACCCATCGATCATATGACACATTGCAGTACCCTTTACTTTTCCCTTATGGTGGTGATAGCTACCACTTCGGCATTCATCTTCATACCCCGGCTGGTCAACCTACATCTTCCAATGCCTTATCGTGCAAGGCCTTCTACTCATACCGATTCCTCGATAGGGGTGGAGAATTCAACCTGCTTCATATATGCAGGGAGCTTTCCCACCAGTTTGCAGTTGACATGGTCGCTAAGATGGAATCGGAGAGGCTTTTTTATATGGAATCATCAGAAACAGCTGTGCTCAGACTCCTACGTACAATTACGCGACAGCCTTCGAAATGAAGTCAATCCCCGCGAACTAGGGAAGCTGTGCATTCTGTCCTCTACCTACACTGGGGGCCGCGTTACATGCACGAACGCACACAGGACGCTATGACATGCACTAGGAAATATGGACGGCTAGACTTATTTAAAATTTTACCTGCAACCCCAAGTGTATTGAGATAACGCGTGAACTCCTACCCGGTCAGGATTACACTCACAGACATGACATTACCGCCCGCGTATTCCGCTTAAAACTGGGAAAACTTATGAACTTAATAGTGAAGGGGCGAATCCTACAGTGAAAACGCAACCACTATTTTACATTGCCAGAATAAAATTAAAAAAATACCGATGATGAACGGGTGGCATCTATTATCAGCTATATATTGAAACAAATCTATATTCATGAACGTTTTCCAATTGCCAAAAATTTAAAAAAATCTACTGATTATGCATTTTAAATATATATATGTATATATGTGTGTGTGTGTTCGTGTGTGTGTGTGTATGTGTGTGTGTGTGTGTGTGCAAAAAAAGGAAAGACCCGTTAGGTTAATAATCCGAAGTTCCTTAGTATTTTCGTTTATTTTAAATAACAGTGCTCGTTACATAAGTAGAGTCTATATCATAATTATTTTGTTTTTAAATATGTTTCCATCGCTACATAGAAATTACAATATGTCAAAAAAAGAAGCTAAAAACTTCCAATTAAATTTTAGAAATTAAATTAAAGTAACTAGTTCTTTTTCATCGTCAAGCGAATTTTGGAATAATCAATTTTGAAACTTACGGATCCTTATAAGCATGTACATTCGTTTCTGTGGATATGGATAGAACCAATCATTTCGATAAGGCGCGGTAGGGTATTCATTTTCACTGACAACTATTGTATCAACATATTAGTTACTTTCGAAAAGAGGTTAAGTGAAGGTAAGGTTGGGGAGCCTTATTCAAACGAATGATGACATCCGTTCAACGCATATCATCTGGTCAATTTCAACGACAGAATTTTTTTGGCACTTTTGTTACGCCGTTAAAATTGTATTTGTATACATAAATATTTTTTCAAAAAGATTTGTTTGTATATGAATAGGTCGTATTGAACTACAATTTGTTTTCTGTTGACAACTTCTTAAAGGTTTTTTTTAAGCTCATAATTGGTTAAGTTTTTAAAATTATTGCTTTAATTGACCTTGTTCATAGATTTTGAAATTTGAAATTTTTCAAGCTAATTATTTAATGCGAATATTTGTTTGTGTCGGCAAAAAACCGTTATCTCATGATTTTGATTTAACGAATTTTCGTTTTTTTTAAACTTAATGTGTAGTTTTTCATGTAGGCATAAAGGGAATGGCAGATTTTACAAGTTCTTGTTGTATTTATTAATTTCCATTTTACTTTTGGTGTTTATTCGATTCTTTTAAATGCCAAATATATTTAGATAGGGGAGTTTGATTTCTATTTCTAATGTTATTGAAGGAGCTTTTGTGTTGTCTCCAACTAATTTTAAATTCATTCTTCGTGGATCCTATATATATCTTTTCAATGGTTGGATTCTCTATGGATGAGATTGTGCATTGGTATACCACCGATTCTATGCGGCATTTATTATCCAACGGGCAATCATCAGGGTTTCTACAATCACATAATTTTTCATTATTTCTGTCTGATTTAAATTTAGGGTTGTTATTTATTTGATTTTGGCATGTTTATTTTCAGGATTTTATTATTATGTTTTTGTTATGAATCTTTGTAGATTTTCAGTGCAGCTGTAAATCAATTTTTATGTGTTTTTATTAAAGATCTTGCTAAGTTTGCTATCAGTAGGAAAGTGTTTTTCAATTAAAGCTAGGATATTTTGTCCTAGTTTATTCCTAACCATTTGGTTGAACGAGGGGTTATACCAAGTGATTTATCTTTTTATGTTTTTCTCCTGGTTTGTACTATTGATTTTTATATAACTGATGTTAGCGTTTTTGTATGCACTATATTTTAGAACTATGTTGTAAACATTACTGCGTTTCTGTAATATATTTTTTATTTGAGGAGTTCATGCTGATTCTTTTCTCTATTTATGAGGGTATATGCTTAATTGTGGATAGTTTTATTACACGGGGTGGATATACAAGGCGTTACAGTTAGGTTTTCTGTAAGGTAGGTATATGTTGTTCATGAAGTCTAAAGTTATGTCTAGGAAGTTTATCATTTTCAATTTTGTGTTAACTGTAGTTTTTAAATTTTGTTTTCTGAATTCAATATATATTATCTTTCTAATTTTATCTATTTTAAAAATTTGTGGAACTCCTAACTACCATGAGCCTCTCATCCCTGTATAGACCGATGTCCTTAATTTCTAATTCACGATGCACCGTTAGGTTGTATAGTATAAATAGACCGATAAGTTCAGAAGGTTCTGCAGAGTCTAAAGATCCCATGGTAATGTCAAAATGGTCTTCTATGTTTTTAATCCATTTGTCCCCCTTATGAATGAGGACAGGTTTTTGGCATTAAGAATTATGTTCATTTCTTTTTCTGTTAGGTCTGAATATATAGTAGCAAACTCTAGGGCAGTCGTGAATAGATTTCTTGATATAGACTGGTCATAATCCACAAGTTAATTATTCTAAAGTAACAGCAGTTTATCGATGAATGTCTAGTTTTTCTAAAGGATAAGATGCAACGTTATTTGAAAAACAGATCAACAAAACACCAACATCCGTTTGTACGGAAAAAAATCGCTTCCTACCGCGGCGACTTGATATGTAACATCTGAAATCCTAAATGTAAAGATCTCCATTGATTCATCCCACAAGAGAGTATCTTAAAAATTAAAATTGTTTTTTTTTTCTACACGTTGGGTAAGAAGATCCATAAAAAAGAGGACTTGAAAGAAAATGAGGTGAATTTTAATTGGAGTTGAAACTTCAGTTAATCATTGATGTTATGGCGGTAAGGAGAAAGGGAAGTGATGATTACCCGAAAGTTAGATGTTTTCAGTCCTAGAAAATTAAAACTGATCATGAGGAAAGTTGATAGCGAACGTTTTCTGTGATACCGAGAACATTATTAAATTTGCTTTCTAAACAGGAAAATATTAACAACTGATTACTGTGAAAATGTTTGACAAAATTATCTAAATATTTCCAAAATAATCGTTGCGGAAAGACATACCTTTTCCAACACGACAATTCTCCTCCGTATTTCACGCATGAAACAAGAGTAACATCTGAAAACTAACTCAATGTGGACTTATCACATTATGATCTTTTGAAAGACACTACTTTAGAGAATATTAATGAGGCACAGAAGGCTATTTTCATAAGGTTAAATTCTCAAGAAGCTAAGATCTCCTGCGATGTTAATAATGGCTGTTATCATCTCATAAACAAATACCTTGGCGTTGATTAGGCTTATGCGGAAAAATATTGCTTATACTTAAAATATAATTTTCTAAGATATATATATATATATATATATATATATATATATATATATATATATATATATATATATAATAAAAAGATTTGAACAGTACACTAATATTCCATGGTCAGTGTTCATACCTTTTTATTATATCCTTACTCTGTCATGGACATTGAGTTCTACCTGGATCATATCCTCTTGGAATTATTTTTATACATTTAATTATGTGTATATATAATTGCATATGTATGTGTATATTTACCACTAATATTTCCTCTCTCTCTCTCTCTCATATATATATATATATATATATATATATATATATATATATATATATATATATATATATATATATATATATATATATATATATTTCGTTAAAAACGGCCATGAAGGAAGTTTGTGTTTGTCTTCTTTTGAGTTTTTCCATCAATCTAACATCTACGTTGTTTCAGTGTTTAAAGAATATAGCAATTTTCCACAGTTATAATTGTTCCCAGCCTTTTCAAGTATATTTCTCTAACCATTATCAGGCATGTGTTTTTGATGGTGAAATCCTGTAATTTTACAGTGTGCATTTCGAGCGGTTTGTGTTCTTCTTGGAAGTCATACGCTATGCGCGGACAGTTGAGCGGGAAAGACTTCTATTTTTAACAGACCATCTCCTCTTCTAAATAGTGCGAGATTGATAGTGAAAGAATAAATTCTAATAAATGACGAGCTGTGTACGTCTATGTCACCTGAAAATGATCCTTGTATTATCAACTTGAACTTTCCTTCAAGGTTCTTTAAAGTGATGAGTTAATAGATGTTTAATAACGCATTAGGCTGCAATAGGTGGCATGTAAGTCGTCTACTCAGTGAGGTAGTTGTGCGTCTTGTATATGTCATTGGGTTTTGATAAGTAACACAGTCTTGTACAGAAAAATGGAATTGGTACAATATATTGGTCAGTGCTTGTCTAGATTTGATGGGGTTATTTCGGTTTCTGACGAGGCTTTCTGTGATCTTCCATTTCCTATGATATATTATGAACTGTATATATTTTCCGGGAGTTACCACAGAAATATGATGTTTAATGATTTTCTTTATACCAAATTTATTTAGCTCATAGTTATTGTGTATCTGGTTCCAGTAAAATATATTGATATTTTGCGCAGTTACGGGCGTCGTGTATTTTCTGGAAGAATAATTTTATTTGCTTATCAGTGATGTATTTCGGGAAATTATTGTTGACTAGTGTGTGTTTTATGTGTTTTAGTTCACCTAAAAATATTCATTGGAATATATATATATATATATATATATATATATATATATATATATATATATATATGTATATATATATATATATATATATATATATATAATAAAATATAGTTCGAATGAATGCTACATTAATGGGTAAAATGCTCAAAATCAGGGAAAGGGCGTATGTAATTATACATGAGCACACTCTGTTTGTTTCATGCTTAAAAGCAATATTGTGTGTTTTGTCGCGATTATATTTATATGATGCATCATATATAGAAAGGTCAGTTGTCCTGTACTCATGGTAATTGCGTAGGTGTTACTGGTATGATTCATACTGAACAAGATATATTTATTTAACTAACATAGTAAAAATCGTAATATTTCAAAAACAATTCAACACTTTTCCCCAAAAACATCTAATATGAGATATAAGCAAAATGAATGGGTCACGTAACGGATTTACCACTTTGGATAAAACTAGAAAGTTATATTAATTACCCCCACAACTCAGAACACAAATATCTACTAAGAAACACAGGAATAGTATATTACAATGGAAGCTAAATGTATCAACAAATCACCAGACCTAGCTGACCGAATAAAGTGTATCGCTATATCAAAAGAATGTATTGCCCTAAACAAAAACAATAACAAAATATCAAAACAAATTCTGTATCATGATTGCTAAATCCGACTAAGATTAAACTAGGTAAAATAATATTCAACTCAGATCTAAGGGAAAATTTATGAGTAAATCTGTGGAAAACCTAAAACAATTATATACATTTATAAAAACGTAATTGCGAATTTTTACCTCTATATATAAAATATTTCTACTATTTTATAACCAAATTCTTGTCAAATGAGTCCATCTTCTTAGCTAAAGGACATATTAAGAATAGTCACAAACGAAGTAAAAATAAAGTATTTCCAAAAAATACTATTATTAAACAACAAAGACGAGTGGGTGAAGAAAGAGAGAACACCGGCCTTACAATGGAATCTTTGATGTTGCAAAAACTGTGAAATTATGGGTATGCAGTTATTTCATGACCTAAGAAAATAATTGATAAAGAAGACATCAACCACTAAAAGGAGAGTGGACACATAGTTCTAAGAAAATATCGCAGAAAAAATCTAGAAAAATAATAAAAAATGTATATTAAAATATGGAATTCGTCGTAAGCATGAAAACAAACATGTAACAAATAGTGTTCCTAGATGTCTCAAGAAATTGTACATATCAACCATATAGAAAACTAAACAACAAACAGATTTACATACACCCATCTTCCGACCACCTGCCAAGTAACATAAAGAAGATTCCACAATTGTTCTAATCAAACCATCTTCAACGAATCCAAAACTGATTATAATACAGCCCGAAAAATCTTTCGAGAATAATCACACACCACACCGTACAAATATATTCAAGAATTGAAGAAACGCCATATCTATCAACACACCGTAAAACAAAATCGTAAAAACAAACTTAGTAAATATATATAAAATTCACAACGCATCACGCCTGCAATTATGCCGTACACAAGCTTCAACCTTATCCGTATTAGTCATCATATTTAAAAATACCTCAGCTGCGACTGATTTAGATGTTATAAAATGTACATCCGTACACAGCTCAACGTGGTTACATATTCGATTGAAGCGAATTAAGGCCAAAAGACGAATAGGATATACATTGTGAGCGAATTAGAAATGTGATCTAGTTTCCACCTTAGAAGCCCTGTTAGGTACCAACATAAACACCGCTGTGTAAAAGCCACATTTGTCTATGGATATACATAATACATATAAATAAAATTGTATCACCGTAAGAGCTCAAGCAAGTTTCTTTTTCATAGATTTTATTAAGGTTGATAGGCCTCAGAATTATTTACCTAGGTAGGGTTGTACCTGTAATGGTGAGATTATCCTTTGCCTTCCAGGAAACTCTCACCAATCATTCGCCAAAGTGTTAACATTACTGTTGTTTGAAATTCATAACATATTTCTGTTCAAAGATCTCTTTAGGAAAATAGGCTTCTCAAATTCATTAGGTATAGTTGCTCTTTCTACCTTTGTTCTAAATTTCCTTCCTAACTTTTTACTTTTGATTCAAAATTTTCATTATACCTTTAGTTCCCTTATTAGTTAAACATGTTAACCATTTTAGATGTTTCTCTAATAATTTTTCAATTGATGTTCTTTATTGTATTTGATAAGTTAGTTCTCATTCTTTCTCGCCAGATCTTAGGATGATTCATACGTATGAAGAAATTTGAATCATTGATGCGAGACAAATGTTCTATGACGCTTACAGCTCAGTCAGTACATATTAACGTGAATGTCATGCATGACATACATGTCATAGTCTAGATGTAACAGAAATATTTACGCGCAGAAATTGGGTTTATTGAACAAATGAATTTCCTTATCTTTTGTAGGAATTTTTATGACAGTCCCATAACCCGAGGTATTCGAATTAGAGAGACAGCTAGAAAAACAGACATACTCCTTTGTGCAAATTAATTGAAACACCAGCTTTAGCTGCCTTTCTTTCACCATACGGTCCGTTTTAGACCCACTGGAAAGACAGGGTGTAATTTGCTTCTATTTCCCCCCAGATTAGGCTATTTGCAGTGGTGTGCTGTAACAGGCATCTACTTTTGGGGTGTATGATGTAATTTGTTTGGCCTTGAAAATATTGCCTTATCTGTGATTGCATCAGATTTGCATCACACCCAAATACTATTGTCTCTACTATCGATTAGTTGTCATACAGTCATTGTCTGCGATAGACACTATTCCAAAGGATTGTAACGCTGCCCGGACACACTGACAATCCTTACCAGTGAGGAAATCCAAGTACTATTGTTTGGCCCGGAAACTCTCCTTATTTAAATCCAATCGAGAATCTGTGGTCAATCTGCGTGGAATGGACATACAAAGTACTAACATGTGCACAGGATCATGTTTCATAGGAAAATTACGAAAAATGTAAATAATAATGTAATTATTCGTTTTCATTCAATTAATTTACTCAAGACGATATATAGATAGATATAACTTGTAAGTCCGAGTAAGCCTGTCTACTAGTGTGGCAAGCCTATACAATTTACGAACGCCTGACCATGCATATTTGCATTTCTTCAAAACCCAGATCGTTCACGTACGGTTTATATTGCATGAGCGGTCCATATTTACAGTTTCTGCGAGAGAGTGCATCGTTTTGCGTGATCCACAGCCTGATAGATGGCCGCAAGCATAATCACTCGCTCACGATTCAAAATCCCGTTTACCCAATTTCACAACCAATGGTTGTGTCAACTAGATTTACGTGCATATTGTAAAGGCGCCGCTCGATATGATTGACTCACAGAGCCCGGGAAAATGAAGACGTTATCTTCCGGATAAATCGACTATGGTGAAATTCGAGCCCTGAGCTTTTGTTCGGAAAGCAAACATTCTAACAGTCAACTAAGTGGCCATATTCGTTAAATTGCATATATAAATGTAATTACACTGGATTATTAATTTATCTGATTTTTAATATTTATTTTCATGTGAAACTTCTGACTTCCTTCATATAACGTAGATTCGCGTATTATAATGTTTTCAGTTCAGTATTTTAAGTTTTATTACATTGGACATAATGTAATAACTATAAAATAATTAAATAATATAGCTTCACGTTTGAGAAAAAGTTTTGTGACGTTATACTCTTTTGGTGGAATGAGATTAGTTTACTTTCGACAAATTCCATTAAAATGTGTTTTATTTTCTTTCCATTGTTGTGAAATTTCGAGAACTTTTCTGGTATTATATTGGATTAGCGAAAAAGTTCTTTCTTGCTTTTTCAGTAGATGTTATGATGAGAAGATAATTTCATGCGGTTTTATTAAAATACTGGAAGATTTACATATTCGTGCGTATTACGATGTTAGCTTTATTCAATATGATCAAAATTTAGAAAATCCTGAATGACTATAATTTAGAGAATATATAAAAAATGTTTGCTAACTCTGATGTTCTGTTATTCATTGCGGAATGATGTACCACAGTCGAGTATATTAGTTAAAGGTAACAACAGTAAACGTACTGTCACACAGAATATAGAAAATATCTCACTCAAGAGATTGAAATAGTAAATCTTCTTTAAAGCAAGAAAGAACAACAAAAACACCAGTATGCAATGATAGAGAAAGTGGCAACTCAAAATTTCCACTATAAGAAATATAACTGATTTGAATGGAATATGAGGGAATATTTATTTACTACGTCGGATGGCTGGCCAGTCATGAAACGATACGGCTTGTGTATGCAAAGTTCTTTCGTATTCACCAAATATTTACGTTTCAATTCTCCATTCATTTAAAAGGAATTTCTTCAAAAGAATAATACAAAAGTGGCCAGAGCTTGCAAATCTTAATGATGGGGAATTTTCATGAATATGATTTATCGAATGTTCAGACCGGTAGACGGAATACGGTCTAAAATAAACGGAACGTATACTCAAAATGTAGGTATCAATCGTAAATAACGTCTCATTTATAATATATTGCTGGATTAATAGCAAAAATATAATAATTATTTAAAAACTTGCTTTGTTTATTTTCGATACGAAATTGAGAAGTTATGAATTTTGAAAAAATCTGAACGATTAATGCTTGGAAATAGAATAATTTTGATTAGGAATTTAGGATTAGGAATTTCTTCGTAGGTGAGTAGTCAAAGTTCCGGTAAAAGTAACCACCAAAATAGAGTACCCACAATGCACCACTGACCCTTATATATAAATAGCCGAGAAAATAACCGCAATAGTTGCCTGACGATTGCACTAGCATTAAACAGACTGTCGCCTCTCAGTTATGACTTCTATGTTCACTTTTATATATATATATATATATATATATATATATATATATATATATATAGAGAGAGAGAGAGAGAGAGAGAGAGAGAGAGAGAGAGAGAGAAAGAGTGATAGAGTGAGAGACAGACAGACAGACAGAAAATTTACACATCGCACCCATATATATATATATATATATATATATAGGTGTGATGTGTAAATTGTCTCCATATTTTTAATTTCGAGCACACGCGCGTAGATTAGTTTATGATTTTGTCGACTATACACTATAGTAGGCTCAGTTAGGCACTGTTTGTGAGAAAAAAAGCAACATCATGTAATTCACTTCGTCAGATACTCGGAAACGGTATGCTCTACTGCTTGGCATTTCCGCCAGATTCTCTAATACGAATATTTCAGTGCGTTGGTTGTCAATTCGAGGAGTGTGCAGAAGATTCGAGAAGAGTTTGATCAGTCTAATTACGAACTCACGGCAGCTCGGAATCATTATGAGTTTTCTCATTAGGAAAGATCTTTCGAATTTGTTGTACATGGCCTCTGCCTCAGCAGGGAGTTCTACATCAAGTGCATTGAGGAGGTAGTTCTTCCTTGGTCAAGAGGGTGGCTGATAAAAAAAACAAAAAAAAATTATGTCTGTAGTCAGGACTCTACATCATGCCACACCTGTAGGCGGATAACTTCTGCGACCACATCACCCCGCACATCTGGTGAACTAACTCTCCAGACTGCAATCCCCTTGATTATTATTCGTGGTAGGTAGATGAGAGAGAGAGACCAACACAACACCAAAGATGAACTGAAATTAAGAGTCAAGCTAATGATTATGCATGGAAAGTTTCCTGAAGAGATGCAGGAGTTTCAGAAATCGCCTGGAGGCCGTGATTAATGTTCATGGCGATTCTATTGAATAAATTTACCATTTGTATTTCCAGCCATGTGTAAATTTCGTAAATATATGTGTTAAAATACGATATCAGTTTTTTGGGTAATCCAAACGCCAATGTATCTATCACACGCCGTATATATATATATATATATATATATATATATATATTTTTGTCATCCACAGACAGACTGTTTCGCTGTTTCACAGCTCATCAGTGTGGCTAGACGTCCGGTTGCCTCCAGCTACGATCGAAACCCGACTGATTTTTCGTCAGTCGGAATCTCTACCCATTAAGCCATCAGCGTGCGGTGCGGGATGGAGGTGAATTTTAGCGTGTTTATTTTTTTTTTTACATTCGGATAAACACACAGTGACTGAGAGTGACTCAATTCTGTCGAAGAGTCGTGCCGTATTAGCATAGATAGTCACTGTTTTACAAATTCACACCCCAAACCAGAGGGCTCAACCGAAATTAATTTCAGGAGCTACTATTTTTGTCATCCACAGACAGACTGTTTCGCTGTTTCACAGCTCATCAGTGTGGCTAGACGTCCGGTTGCCTCCAGCTACGATCGAAACCCGACTGATTTTTCGTCAGTCGGAATGCAATGGAATGGTATATTGTATACTTATAATTCTATTATATATATGGATGTTAACTTGACACAGGCGGACCATCATTAAATTTGCAGAGAAGAAATTAAATAGTGTTTATAAATATATACAAAAACGTAAACCCCAAAAAGTTATATTTTATTAATTTAATATGTCATATACCAGAATATATAATTAATTAAATATTGTAAAATATATAATATGACCCCTGAAAATGTATAATCATCATCAATCATTGGCTCGTTATTTTTGATAATTTGTCTACTCTTTCCAATTTAACGTCACTTGAAGCTTCTTTTCATCGCTTTTTTAATCTGTTTTATAACTTAAATATAGCTTATCACTTTTAATGATGAATCTCATTCTATTGGATTAATATGTGCAAAGACCGGAGGCCATTCCCATAATTTGGTATCTTTGAAACCTTTATGACAAGGCAGACAATGATCACCTTTACAGGTGGTAAAAGAGCATTGTTTTGCACGAATATATTCTTTCATTTCCTGAAGCTGAAATCTTGAATCGTCCCAAATAAATTAACGTCTTTTTCAATAAACTTCAATAATTCTCTGCCTTTGTCTTGACACCAAAATCAAATTTCAAAAGACATAGAATTTATTGTCTACAACTCTAGCCTAGATGCTTACACCCTCTCCTCCTGACGTATTGCGTATTGCCATGAAACAGACAACAAATCTAGCGCTGCCATTATCTATCCTTTTATCGCTAAAATTACGGTTCAGAAGTCAGCTGCCATCTTCTCAAAATTTTCTCTTCCTGATATTTACTTAAACGTGCTACAGCTTGCCTGAAGTTATTATGAAACCTCAATAATTCAACAAGTTCTGAGCCAATATTTGTCAAATTTAACCTCATCCATTTCCGCCCCTAGTAAAAAGTTTTCTGCCATTTTTATTGGTTAGTTTTAAGATAGTTGGACTTTACTAAAATTGACTGATTAAAGTAAATATGCAGAGTAAACTAATATTAGCTTAAGACCTCTGAAATCTAGTAAAAACTATGTTTTTCTTTTTGTCCATATGTAGAAACCCGTGGGGGGGCACTTAGACGTGATGTAACGGTTGACAAGATGGTCTTATTAGATCAATCAAAACTGTGGAGTAAGATTGATCCTTAGTTGGTTTCCCATAATATCCGATGTTTTGCCACATCTGAACTACGCTTAGAAAATCATTTAGGCACATCGGCGTGTAAGTGTTAGGGACGCCTTCCCTTGTCATGCCATCACTTCTCCCGTTTCTTAGGCCGAGCTCCGTCGTAAGCCCTGGAATCAGTCGAATTTCCTCAGAGAGTGTCGAACCGTCTTGCGAGGCATTCCTCGGTCCATTCGCCTTTCACAGACTAGGAGACAATCGTATTGAGAATTAGTGGAAAGGGCTGGCGAAGGATCTTCTCTGAAGGCGGCTAGGCTTGTCGGCGACCGTGTTGCTCTCTTTCTGCTTTTGGGCGCCAGCGGCGGATTACCTCAACAGATTTCAGATGGGGAAATTAGGATTTACCCGACGGTTATTTGTGTAATCTTGGTCTAGAGGAAACGACTTCTACCATTGTCCTAAGGTGCGCCCGTTCTGGTAATATGACGGCTCGTATTGATCCCAAACATCTCGTGTCAGTCGATCTCGCGTACGCGTGCGATAACGCGCCGTTTCCGTTCTCTGGAGTGAAACCAATGGTGTTTCTCACGTTTCTAGCCGTTTCAAGAATGGTCATAAGGACGTTGTGAATGGAGGCATTCTTGCGATACGAACGCTATTCATATCTGGTTTTGGCCGGGTTCTTTTGACATCAGCACAAGATGAACATCAGAACTGATAGAAAACGTTTATTATAGACAGTTTTCGGGTAAGAGTAGCAAGCTTGGAGCGAGTGAATGGGTTCAACTTCGATTTTCTTTTTTAAGTCCCCCTTGACACAACGGGTCGGTTTCCTGCGGACCCTACCTTGATTAATTTAGACACTCTTCACTTATGGAGTTAAGTGATTAAATGATGTTCTTAGTTTGTTGCTGGCTCTCTATTTTCATGATTCACGTCGAGATTCCCAATCTCGCCTGTTTGTTTTTGGTCCAGATTTTCATCTCGGCTGTTTCAGCCTTTGTTTTTCCCACACTGTCATTTATTTGGTTCCTTCCCTCTCCATTCTTTAGTTTGCTTCTTGATAGTGTCTAATACCACAATACAGCGGCCGCTCTTATTATTTTTGGTCTGTTTTGTTTTGTTTGAACTTTTGTTATACATTATTTTCGTTTTTTTTGGTACATTCTCTCCTCTCATTTCATGAGCATACATTTGTATATATTTTCATAAGAAATAAGGGAAAAGAAAGGCATTGGAACTGTCTGTATATAATGAAATTCCATGTCATGTTGTTTTCTTTGTATGTTACCTGTCAATTTGTGGTATTGTGCCATATGTAGTATTGAAGGGTGATGGGTGAGTTCTTGAGGTAAATCGGTATTTTAATGAATGAATGAGTCTTGAATCTGATTAGCTATGTCTAGGATATAAAGTGTCGACCACCCTTATGCTACTTCTCCTTTGGCTGTAGGCCGCAATTATTTCAATTAAAGCAGTAAATATATATATATATATATGTTGAAACATGGAAATAATAAAGTTATCGAGTGAGGGAATGTCCACAAAGGTGATCAAACGAGCTTTCTAAACATCATGGAAGTCTGTTGAAAATATAAGTAAGTTGAGAACTCGAAGCAAAGGAAAAGGCTTTAAGAACTTGCAACATCGAGATAAACATAAGGAAAAGCGATTTATATTGAAAAAAATATTCTGGACCAGCGAAGGATGGAATTGAGGGAATCAAGTAGGACTAAGTTATAGAATAATTTGTGAATTGTTATGGTCCAAGTTCCTTGTACCACGGTGATGGTCCAAGGTTAGAACCAATGAAGAAATAACTCGAACACAGGTATGGAATAACAAAGTTATATTGCAACAGAAATATAATACAAAGAAGTAGAAGTATTAGTAATGACTATCAGATTTGGTTAGAGTGAACTATGTTGTCACGACAAGTATCACTATTCCAATGTTCTTACAATTATCTGTCCTCCCTCTTGAGGGGCGCAGTATTTATAATGTCAGGAATAGTACATTTTTATTATTATGGGTAAGTTCCCATAACAGTTCTATAAAAGTCTACTAAGAAAATTCCTCTCACTGTAACAAATATTTTAAAGCATGAAATTAGGCCAAGAAATACATGAAAATTGACTTTTCTAAAGTAATTTCACGGAAAATCCCGAGTGAAATTTGATGAATTGTCCAAAAGATGGATTATGTTTAAAAAAAACATAACAAGGTGGCGGTAGTCTTACGATATGGGCTGGATTGTCGATCCAGCGATTATTGGATCATTCAGAAGTGATAAAGAAATTAGACTGAACTGTGCTAAGTATTCTCATTTCATGAACATAATTTCTTTGTATAGTACAAGTCCCAATCTCGCAGTTTCAAAGGGAAGTGTGTATTTATGCACGACATACCTCCTTCTCATGTATCTAAGATTTAACGTGAATTCTTTGAGTATAAAAGATTTATAGAATAGAAGAAAATGGAATGGCCACCATCAAATACTGAATCCGTTCGAAAATCTATGGTAAATTGTGAAGATGAAATCATATGACGCTGGCAAACACTAAAACAGCAAAGCAGACCTATGGAAACAATTACAACTATCATATCAGAAGCTGACCACGCCGATGTAAAAGAAATGACCTAAGTCAATGTATAATAGATTACTGGCTGTTATGGATAAGAATAAGAATAGACATTACTTAAATATGTTAAGGTTTCAAAGACATATATGTGTTGTTATTTCTTCTAATATAGCTGATGATTTTTTTTACTAATTTTTATCAAGTCAGAATGTGATTATTTCATGTTGCCTAATAAAATCTGCCTGCGGCTTTTTAGATGTTATGGTCCAGTGTCCTTGTACCACGGTGATGGTCCAAGGTAGAACCAATGAAGAATAACTCGAACGCAGGTATGGATTAACACAGATATATTATAAATAGAATATATGTACAAAAGAGTAGAAGTGTTAGTAGTAATAATCAGGTTAGGTTAGCGAGAACTATGTTGTCTCGAAGTATCACTATTCCAATGTCTTACAGGAATCGTCTAGCCGACTGCCCGACTCACTCTATCCCTGTCTGACTCCGTATCTCTTGCTTCCTCTTGAGGCGCAGTATGGGCTAGTCCATTACTATTATGGTTAGGTTCCCATAACTTTAGAATGCATCAAATAACTTCATCAAAACATATAGATACAACCTAACATTTTAATTGAGGCTTTGTTT
Organism: Acanthosepion esculentum; assembly: GCA_964036315.1. Lineage (NCBI taxonomy): Eukaryota > Metazoa > Mollusca > Cephalopoda > Sepiida > Sepiidae > Acanthosepion > Acanthosepion esculentum. The sequence goes on from OZ038475.1 coordinate 18,403,893, forward strand.
TGACATCTAAATTGATTATTTAAGATACGACGTTTTTTTTTTTCAAACTAAATTTGAATTATTGAATTTTATACGATTTGCTTTATAACTTCAGACAGGTTGTAGTTTAACTTATTTTTATCCGTTTTTCTTAATATCCAGCTTATTAGTTTTTACTTCCTGTGTACGTTCGCCACTTCAGTTTTTGCAAATGTTTACTTTCTTGCCAAACTAATATACTTCAGTATTACTCTTTTACTTATAATTTTTCAATACCGCTCACCTCAATAATATTTCGTCAGTTTCTTTCGTTCATAGTAAACCTTTGCATCTTAATGGTTTAATCATTTTGCTTGTGGCGAAAAAGTGTAAAACCGAAAAAGTCTCATACTAAGCTACTTACGCATACTTCTTTATAATTTATTTTTTTGATATTTAAGCTCTTGTTACAATATGATTCTAGCCATCGCCTGCAGAATATGTATGGTGTATCTTTATCTAATACACATATTATTTAATTCTGGTTTTGTTATAATCAAGTAAATTTGGAAACTTTCTTATCAGGTGGCATGTATTTCCATTGTGTATATAACCTTTAACATAAAAACTGTATATATATAATCTTAGTTACTAAGGCTGAAATACAAGAAAATGAGTTTTTTTATACAGTGCGTATAATTCATATCACAACTTCTGAAGGTATCTTATCCCAAAATTGTCATAAAATATATCATGATACTTTTTACGTGAATGTATCCTTGTCTGTTATTAAACGGAGCTTCATTCTTTGTTTTCATTTTTGTAACAAAGACGAATTAAAAATTATCATCAATTTGATACTTAAATTGATACTATAAATATTTAAATGTGTTTTGTCTATGTTGGTCATCGACAGTATAAACAAAAGGATAGGAAACATCGTAGCAAAAGAAAGGTTTTCATAAAAATCGAATTATATATATATATATATATATATATATATATATATATATATATATATATATATATATATATATATATATTTAATTTTCAGAACGAGTTATTATTCTTTCTTGAGTCTCTGTAATCAAATACTTTCATTATATCCGTTTTGTTATTTAAATTCATTGTTGTGCATCATTTTATCACATCATATTTCAGGTTCATTTTCTTCCAGCTGATTTGCGAATGTAATGCAATAATTTGTTTGTAAATTTAATTTAATGACTGAAGAAAATATCACAGTTACGAGAGGTATCAATGGTAATTAAATTTTAAATAATATTGGTGATGTGAATTAATTCATACTCTTATTTTCTACGTATCTGCCAGGGAATTTTCACATAAGTAGCACTGCACCATATTGTCTGAGATATATATTTTTCATTCCACCTCAAAAAGATTCCTAGTTACATGTTCTCAATGATATAAAAGGAAGAACGTTCACACTAAATAATCTACCATCTGGACAGGAATAATATATTTAGAAAAATTTTGTTTTGTCAATATCACTTTTGGATGAAACTAAAAGTAATTAAACCAAACTACACTTCTTTATTTCACTGGGTTAGAAGATACGTTATAATCGGTATCGAATGCTTGAAACCTTTGATAATTTTAAATACATTTGCTGAAGAACTGCATTTTATAGCTTTCGCTGAATATATGGAAACATCATATTTATTTCTCTCAGCATAAGATAAGCGAATATCATTTTTTTAATTTTATTATTATCATTTCCTGAATACTTATACTTCTACTAGTACTAATGATAATAAAGCACATACCCCTTCTATTCATATGATTTACTATAAATCTTCCTCTTCTTTTCTTTTTCTTCTTCAGCACGCAGTATTTCGATGGAACGTGAGGTATCATATTGTTTTTCAAATTACAATTCTAATTAAGTTTCACCAATTAATATTCCTACAAATTGTAATCTACCTTTTATATTTCTTGTAAGATTGAAGATATATTAACTCCTTCTTCCTACTGAATTTTTAAATAAAACTAAATAACTTTCCATGAAATTGTCCAATTTCTTTCACCTAGAGTTATACATCCATATCAATATTTCATACCCCAAAATATACCTATTATTACGCATACCGTTATTACTTATATATCTAAACGTATTTCCCAATGTTCTGTTTTTATACTTTAGCAAATAATGGATATGAAGAATTATGGCGTCTGATTCTAATTTTATTTTCTTACTCTTTTGGCGACGTCCGGCACAGCAAATAATCCTAGATATATTTATGGCAAAAGCGAGCTTGAAGACGTTAACACTCACAGGACATTTTCAGAGTAAGTGAAACAGAGGTGAACAGCCAGTAACTTACATAACTAAAAGTGTTTCTCATTTTTTTTCTACGTATTTGGTTATCTGCATGATTAATTAATGGTTATACGATATCACCGAAACGATATCACCGAAACCATATCAACCAATGGATAGCATTGTAACTCGAAGAGAAAATAACCATATATTCTAGACTTTGACTCTCCTCCTCCTTCATGTAAAATACTGGCAAGAGGGAAATAAGCTATAAAAAACATATTTTCTTGGAAAAAACATTTTTAAAAGAAGTACTTTAAGAATTACAACCGACATTAAAATTGTTCATTCGGTGAATGAATGTCAATTTTTCCTAATAATGAAACTTATTACCAGGGTCATTCAGTAAATAAGTTGAATTTTTCGGTATAAGGATTTCTAATACAGATAAAAACTTACTTTTTTTTTTTTTTTTGGTTTACTTCTTTTTCACATGGATTTAATTTCTTTTGCAGATTAAAAAAAACAAACTTTCAGAGTTTTGGCTATTAACAAAGAAGGCCGACCAAAAAGCATGCTCCAGGATTGAACAGCGGTCAGTTATCAAGTTTTTGGTTGCTGAAGGGTGCAAACCAGTTGAAATTCATAGGAGAATGTCAACTGTGTTTTGTGCCACATGTTTCAGCCAAAAAATGTCTACAAGTGAGCTAAATTGTTTAAAGAAGGACGGAGCAGTGTTGAGGATGAAGACAGGCCTGGGAGGCCTACAGAAGTGAGGTCTCCTGAGGTGATCAATTCAGTCAATGACCTAATTCAGTCTGACAGAAGGGTGACAGTGGATGACATTGCAAGGACTTTGCAAGCTTATCTGTTGGGACAGCACACAAGTTCAGCTGCCGGTGGATGCCAAAGATGCTTACTGCAGAGCACAAACAACACAGCAGCCCAAACGGTGCAGACCATCAACGAGCTGGGCTGGGAACTGCTTCCTCGCCCCCTTACAGCCCAGACCTTGCCCCTTCAGAATTTCACCTGTTTGGTCCCTTGAAAGCGTTCACGAGAGGCACGAAGTTTAAAAGTGACGATGAAGTCAAAAGTGTTGTGAGGGACTGGCTGAGACATCAGTCCAAATATTTTTACGCTGAGGAAATACGGAAGCTTGTGCACAGATCGGAAAAGTGTGTGACAGTGCTGGGAGACTACGTTGAAAAATTTGAAAAAAGTAAGCTTCTCTCTGTATTAGAAGTCTTTATACCGAAAAATTCACCTTATTTATTGAATGACCCTCGTATTAACCATTACTATAAGGATACTCAATTATTATAATTGTCATAGATATGATGTAAATAGAGAGGTGCCGACAAATATTACACTATGTAAATGTAATGCCAAAAACAAACAAAAAAAAGAAAAGAAAAGTAAAAATTTCATTAGAAACAAAAAATGAATCTCTAGAATCCTATTTAATAATAATGCTTTACATCATAATGAATACTGGACAATGAAGATGTGAATTCAGGATGATTAGAATACAATGGACGATCATGTAATTAACGAGAATGATTCAAGGCAAATGGTAGGGCAAAATAAACTTATAATCAGAAAGAGACATCTGAAATATTTGTACACATAGTAAGGAAAGTGTGTTTCGTGAAATTGAGACGCGTAGGACAAAAAAGAAAGCAAGAGTTGTAAAGAGAAAAATCGTAAAATTTATTCGCTGACCTTGTATAATTGGATGGCGGGAGTTTGAGGAATAGTAAGTAAACAAATATCATTTTTGAGCTACTAAGGATAGCAATTTTTGAATAACCATGAGGAAGGGATACGACACTTGAGAAAAGGGAATGCTTAAATAATTTGAATTTTTACGATATAGAATTTGTAGGGGTTCTGAAAGCAAAGGAAATATTTGTCGAAGATGACTTTCACAACGCAGAGAACAAATCACTGTCAGTCCAGACTCGAATATCGGGGGCAGAAAAAAATGTCGAAAACTCGATTTGCAGGTACTATCTCACAAATCTCAATGCACATAACCATTCAGAAAAATAACTGACTCTCCGACGAACGCGGTAGCGAAAATGCATCAATTTTCCTCCCCGATTTGAGAACACCAACTGCTTTTATCGGCCGAGTATTTTTCCATTCGTCGACAACTGGGAGAGGACGCCCAAGTTTTCCATATCAAAATACTATTACAGCGACTCCTGCGATGGACTTGTTTTTAATGTACATATTCCGTCTTCACCATGTAATACGGAATACTTGCCCTTTTTATTTGGTAAGTAATTTTCTTTTTTGCTTGGTTTGACGAGGTAAGTCGCCATTTTCTTCGCTATAGAATTTTTAGGATATAATATCAAAATGTATTGTTTTTTATCACTTTAAATACGGGGGTCATTTATTTTTGCACTCTCATTATAAAGATTCATACATACTTGTTAAACCTGTTATTTCATAATGATATCCATGTGTCAAAATGTACACTTTTATGAGTATTCCGATGTGAAATCTATTATCATATTCGATTCGTATGAAAATGTTATATTCCAGTTTTACATCCATCCGGGAAAGGAACCCGATCTCTAACGATCAGTTTTAACAAATGTTGAAATTGACGAGCATAGTAGAGCACAGTGTTTATATTATATTAACTTTTATATTCGAGGGAATTTTTCGAAGTAATTTTTTTAAAGCAATTCACCGCAAGCAAGTCAGGAGTGCCACTAAAACGCAAGAGGTTACAGAAGATTGAGAACAAGAATAAAGAGGCGTATTTGAGGAAAGGCTACAGAGAAATACTGGGAACAAGATCAAGGTTTCAGGAGATGTCGATTGACATTACACGTGAGTATTTGAAGATTACAGTTCTCAGGGAAGCAAGCAAGCAAGAGAAATGCGGTTCCACGGACGGAAAAATGCAAGAGAAGAAGTTGTGTGAGTAGAGGTGAAGGTTACATTTAAACATTCCGATAGTGAAAGAGTGGCCCACGATGACAGCATAGTACCTCGCTTAAATTTATGTAGTTTGGGACCCAATGAATGTAGCTCGTCCGAACAGTTTCCATGTAAATACTTGTAGAGGAGACAGAGTGAAACCAAGGTACGTCTGTTAGAAAGCGACTGTAGTCGAGATGCCAGATCAGGACCTATATCACTGCATATTCGTCTCTCACCTATTTATTTCCATATAAATAATAAATATAAGAAGCGTAATAATAACATTATTGCTGGATGTGATGCGTCTTACCCCTTATATCACGATAGCTAATTTACACTTCCTAAAGTTGCACGCATATCCTCTTTTCATTCTGTAAAGTTTCATTGATAAATAACAGTGGGTTCTATTTTCAGCATCGAGGAATTGGATAACATGCAACAATTTCTCATGCACTTTCAATATCTGGCACCATTGGGAAGATCCAGGAGAAAGCAACATATATACGGAAAGGCTCATCTTCATCTACAATCCAAGCATCAAATGAAATCTTAGACGACAATCCACAGAGAATTTCAGTTAGAAAGATAGAGACTGTACTTGTTCATCTATCTCTCACACTCTCTCACCCTACATCTCTACGTATCACTTGCAATCTTTTCGTTATCTATTTCATTTCGTTTATCTCTCTCTCTCTCGTTATCTCTCTCTTTATCTATCTATCTATCTATCTATCTATCTATCTATCTAGATAGATAGATAGATAGATAGATAGATAGATAGAAGCTAGCTAGCTAGCTAGCTAAAGAGGACACGGAGATCAACGCCGAGTTGTAACAGTGTGTTATATTTCATGCTATCGTTATTTATATAATATGCCCGGAATATTTAGTTCAAGGATGAAACAGACTGTCGTCCCTTGGTGTTTACCTCAGTCTCCACGCTTTTTCCTTTAATTAAGCAAAGTTAACTAATGATTATAGTATAACCTAAAACAATAATTATATTATATCTATCTATCACTATATATGAGTTATAAAATAATTTAGGCGGTATTTATTTTTGTTAAGTTGTTAATAAAGTTTTACCTCATCTATCAACAATATATATATACATCCATATATACATATATATATATATATATATATATATATATATATATATATATATATATATATATATATAGAGAGAGAGAGAGAGAGAGAGAGAGATAATGAGAGAAAATGAGAGATATTATATATAAATAATTGCTAATGTCAATGTGTTTAATCCGATACCACATGTCAAATATCTCCTTTTACGGTTGAAATATGTCTCCTTAACTCTTTACCCTATTCGATAGGTTATCTGTCATTTAAGCTTTTCCATTATAAACTATTGTATTATTAATTGCCTGGGTTAGACTATAGAAACCAATACGTCAGAAAAACGACAAATTATGATTGTATTTATATACTGCTTTTCCTACGGGTTACAAGGGTCGTTGCAATATAATTTCCTTCTTTGTTCACGGCTTCAATTCATAACACATTCTGCTTCTTTTATTCATATATTTAAACAACTTATACTTGCAAGTGAGCCGGAACTCCCAGCTGCCATAAGCTTCCAAATTGTAGGAGTTCGCACCAGAAAGATACCTTTGTGATTTTATGGGTTATTTGGCAAATGGTTTCAAGCCAGTGTTGTTTCTGTCACGCTTTTGGAAATAACGTGCCTATTTATTTCACTCCGTATGTTCTGATGTCAGAAAAGAAGACCATAAATTTTAACGTTGTTTAATTCATATTGCAATCAATAAAAGCGCCGCACCATTCTTCGATGTGCTGATTAATTTTCTTCGTGTCGAATCTGAATTGTTGTCGACTACATTTTATTGCTTGGCCTTGTCAATGCAGTTCTCATCATGTTGGAAGACAGATGGAATAATTATTGTCTTGATCGTTGCCATGCCGATGATTCACTAAATTCAATTAAAGACGACGGAAACGCGTCCAGAATTTAGGGAAAACACGCTTAAAGTTAGTAAACGTTGTCTGTAAAGTGTTGCTGGTCAAACACCTAACTTGCCCGATAATCAGAAAGTCTAACGCATATGTAGAAATTATTTTTTGTCATTTTAAACATGCATTAACTTTATAGATAAAGACAATGATGACATTTGATAAGTACCTCATAACAATTGAATTCCTTGCAGTATTAATAAACACTATTTCTATATTTCTAAAAACTTTTCAATTGTGGATTCAATTTACTGTAATTATAATAAGCCGACATTTTTTCACATAGAATATAAACTGCTTTGACGGTGATATGTACGGGACCTGTTCTAAGGGATACAAAAATGGATTTTACATTCACCGACATACCAGAGTATGAGAGGAGCCAGATGTATCAGAAGATCGACATTGAACGTAGCCTAATAACAACTAAGTGCAGATCTGCACGACATACGCTGTCGGACATCAGATTTGCGCATTCAAATGATGTCATGTAAGTTTCTCTTACGTCATCGAAATTAAACGATTCCACGTTCGAAGAAAGCGCACACGGGTACAGACATTTATTATTATTATATTTTTCATATCATTCTCTGTAGTAGTAGTACAGTTCTTCGTGTCCTGAATAGCAACCTGGTTTGCTAGTCGTAGCCACTCCATGTTCGCCAGTTGGCCTCTATTTATACTTGTCTATCTCATTTGCATAGGTTACTACAATTATATTATCTATAAAGTCCGGAGATGATTAAATAATTGTTTTACGTATGGGATATTTTGTTAAGTTTTCTTATAGATCTTTATACCGCAACATTTTGTGATAATTATTTAGCGCAGTGAATTTCAACCGCCGTGCGACGATACATTAGTAGGCTACGCGATCCTCTTAAGTTTACCACGAAATATTGATAACGGAAAAGATATCCATAATTATTCAATGATAGCCCATTGAAAAATTCTGGAAAAAATCAAGCACAGGTTTCACACTAAATTCATATTTACGTGGGTAATTTTTAAAATGGTTTTATTTCATAACATTTAAATATATATCTTTTAAGATTTTTGTGTGCAGTGATATTTTCATTTGCTCCTACGTGTGTCTTGCTTAAGAAGTTTGAAAAACAATGAATTAGCTTATTTGTTTTCTTAACAATTCGTATTTACTATAGCTAGTATATATATGCAAATAAATATTTAATTTATATGTAGTAAATTTATCCATGGAGTAAATTATTAATCTGCCACATTCACTAAAGATTGAAACCTTAATAGCGCTTATACAATGGCACGGTTACGTTCTTAAATCATCTTTTGCTGGACAGATTCCGAATCCTTCAACATTCTAATAATATCTCTTAGAGACTGAAGAACATTTAGCAAAAATTTTGGGATTGCATAGTTTTGCTTAATTATAGTTAAAACTTTTGGTGATTCTTTGCCTATGAGCAGATTCCATTAAAGTCGTGCTTTGATTAAAATATTGTTTATCACTCAGAAATCGCCTAGAAGCTATTTCCAGAAACTTTGAGAGATATGCGTTCTCTTGCCCACGGAGACTCCGTTTACATAATCACATAAAATGACGTGAATTGGTGCGCTGAAACTTCAATGGAATAGTAGTTAGATTAAGGCTAATGTAAAAGGGTAACCTTTTGAATAAAGTTAGTTTTATCCCAGAGTCAGAAGTTTTGGAGAATTTAATAAAGAAAAACCCCGTTAGAAGTTGTTTGAGAGTCTAACATGTCAACTTGCGTATCAACGTGTTGGGCTTGGTCAATGTAATACAAAATAGGATATTCTTTTAGAAAGAGGATAATTAGTTTGGTAGCACTTGAAAAGAGGAAGTGGTGTGTCTGCAAATGATTTTCAAACATAATTCTTCTTATCTCGTGGCTAATAGTGAGAAATCTTTCTTGAAATTCAGAATTGCCAATATAATTTACATTATGCAAAGAAATAGATGATAAGACTATTCAGCAAGACGCCTCGTCGTAGAACCCACAAACCTGCCAATCTTTTATGGATAAAATTTAATTATTATTGCTTATTCTGTATTGCGTTAATGTTTCCGTATTAAGCGGACAATAAAAGCCTGCTAATATGTATTCTTCAAAGTAGTATAAAGTGTAAATATATTTTAAGTATTGGGAAATTAAAACCTTAACTCATTCACAGAAAAAGACGAATGTGTATTTTTTTAAACCGTTTTCAAACCTGTCTTCACCCATAATTATATATATATATAATTTGATGTGGAGCCTCCATCGATGAGTTTGGTTTGCATCCTCTCTCCTGTCGTCGTAGTGCGGGCCGCTTTCCACTGCATGCAGCAATTAACGACATCATCAAAGGAGGTTTGGATGCAGCTGGGTTCCCTTCCCAAATCGAACCCGTAGGCCTCGACCGTGGTGATGGAATGCGGCCGGATGGCATTACCATCTTCCCTTTTAAAATGGGTAAGTCGTTGATTTGGGATGCGACCTGTGCGGATATATTTTCGGCCGGTAATATGATCAGGTCCGCGGTTGAGCCGGGGTTCGTCGCCCGAAAAGCAGAGATAAAAAAAATAGCTAAATATTCTTCTCTTGCTGATAGATTTTTTTTTACTCCTGTGCCAGTGGAGACTTGAGGGGTTATTGGCCCTCGTTCGATGGTGTTCCTTTGGAGGATTGGCGCGATTGCGTCTCGATTAAGAAACGAGCCTCGCGAAACGGAGTGGCTCTTGCAGCGTGTCTCACTGGCGACGGTTCGAGGTAATGCTTTCTCCATCATAGCGGCTGGCAGAGGATAGAAAAAAAATTGTTTATAGTTACGTTGTTCTGGAATTGTCATCATTGGTCGACTGAACTTGCTTTGTATCAATGACTCTTGTTTTGTTATTTTTATATAGTAATATATATTTATATTTTTAATAAATTATATGAGTATTTCCTGATTTAGAGTAGTGGACGTAAATAATTGCAACGTACATTTGAGTTATATTAACGTTAAAATTTAGAGTTTAGATTTAAATAATTGTTGAATATATACATACATTCTTAAAATAAAAGTAATTATGTACAGGATTGACAAATGACTTGGAAGACAACATGATATGCACAATACTAGTTTCATTTTGAAAAATGATGAAAATTAAGTTTGGAAATTTACAATTGAACGCTTTCATCAATATAATACTATTGTCAGTGCCCTAACTCTTGTGATTGTTTTATACGGAAAGGGTGATAAAAATAATGAAAGCAGTTTATCACCCAACGGAAATATCCGCAGAATTAACGTGTTCGAATTGATTTCAAGACATATACCATCAAACATTATTCGAGTATGGTTTTCGGAATATTTGTTAGTTTTTCAACTTTTAAATCATCCAGGTATTTTGCAAATAATTCGCATCACATCCAGTCCATTATTCTTCTCTCCTTTAGAGTGTCAAACCTACTTCATGATGTCTCCATTATTCTTGGTGAGACAAAGATCAGTTTAAGTATCTCGATACCAGCTAAATTCAACATTTTAGGGAAAAAGACTACATGCAATTTTGCCAATAATTATTTCCATCACAAAATCGCGAAGTTAATATCATGAGGAACAAATTGATTTTTTATTCTTTATTTTTGGAGAAGTTCATATTTAGATACTGAATAGGTACTAATACATTACTGAAACTGAGAAAATTGGATTAGTTGTTTACCTGATCAAGAAAGGTAAAATAAAAGTTGTTGATACACCTTTTTTTAAAACCTATCTTCACTTAATGAATATGGTATAATATCAGGGATCATATCATGAACAATTGAAATGTACGGATTTCAGAGGTCAACAAAATAACATTTTTGAAGTAGAATTTGATAAGAGAAAAATGTGATTATTAAAGTAAGTTCGGAGTAGAAAGTCTTATATATGGACAGACAAGTTAAGTCGCTCGATGTGAATAAGAATTTGTAACTTGTTGCTATGAATCTCTATAAACAATATATGTTTAGAAAACTTAATGCACGCTACCTGTAGTAATGATTTCGAGTTAGAAAATATGACAAAGAGAGAGAGAGAGAGAGAGAGAGAGACAGAGAGAGACAGAGAGAGAGAGACAAAGAAATATTTACTGGAAGATTTAGTAATCTCAAGAAAAGAAGACATGCCAAAGACATGAAGATGGGAGATGGGTTTAGTGAAAATCCTTATATTCTGTTTGAAGCAGAAACATCCTAAAACTCAACCATTGTGAGAATATTAAAAATATGAATCACGGCGCATAATGGCCTCAATTATAGGAAAACAAAACTTAAGAAAACTAACATGAAATACAATGATCTATGCTGACGAAAGTACATTTATGGGATATTATCACGTGATTATCAAGACAAAATAAACATAATAATGCATGGGAATCAGGAATATTCATGTATAAACAGTGAAATGACACCGGATTGAATAGGAACATAACAGAAAAAAAATTCTGGTACAGTAGAATTTATCTAGGCGTAAAGTAAAATCAGCAGAGATGGTTCAAATCCCTTCAGAGAAAGTTGATTTTGCTTGATACTAAGTCCCCGGAGAAAAGTATGAAACGAATTTCTACCAACAACTTAATATTTAAATAGCAGGTATTAGATGCACTTTGGTCTTCATACATCTGTTAGTCTAATTTCGAAACTAGATTCAAGAACCTTGCAAACACGATCCAGCTTGAAAATGTAAGGACCATTTTACACCATGTTTGAAAGACTTGAGAAATGGCTGAATTCAAAATAGCTAATGTAAATTATTTTTAAGACATTTATTGGACATTTCAGAAAGTTAGGATGAAATTCGTTGTTTCTACGATACGACAAGCCATTACATAAATTCGTGAACGAAGGAAAGTTTGTAAGAAACATCGAGGTAGAATGATTAAAAACACAACAGAGCAGCAACTGTTAGTCATTGTATGTTGTATTTCAGTCTATTTCCGATGTAAAATATACTGAAAGTAATTAAAACAAGTAAGAATAAACTTTCTAGTCTATTGATAGGCTAGGAACAAGAGCTACTATATGATTCACAATTCAAAATTTTAAAAATCCCAAATACGGTATAGATGTAAAACGAATGATGTGCCTATTAATTTGAAATGCAATAAAAATAAATAAATCGTCATATACTTTAAAACTAAACTCGGAACGACAACAGCATATGTCGGAAAAGTAATTTTTGGAAATATATAATTGCACTTACATAAATATTTTTAGTATATTGTACAATTGCATTGGAGGTTATCGATTTACAAATTTAAATGAAAACTTCAACAGTTTGATATTTCTTTATGACTTAAATATCTAACTCAAATATAAAAGATTTCATGATCCAGATACAGTCAAGCACACTTTTACTATTTACATATTAGTTAAAACGATATTGTAATTTTCGTAAAAATCTTTCTACTAGAATTCAGTAAGGGTCAATAAACATTCAGACCAGAGGATGTATGTTTAAACTTAATGATGGAAGAATGTGTTTGCAATAAATAGGTGAATAGACGTGAACATTATGAGAATAAGGAGGATAGCAAATTATTGACATTTGAATGAAGATGTTAAATTGTAGTTTGCAGAGAAGCAATCATGCATTAATGTTAGTTCAGGAAAAAAATCACTCTGCATATAAGTGTTGTGGGGCTCTCCCCCTTTTACACAAGATGGACTCGTCTAAAGTATACTTATTCTGACAGAGTGGAGATACGTTGAGTACACAGGGTGTTCGCAAAGAGATACGTTGAGACCATGTTGAGATACGTAGAGTCCACAGAGAGAGAGAAAATTACGGCTTCACTTACAGAGACTTGTACATATACTTTCTACTAACCCGTATTCCTGGACTACTAATCTTTATTTCAAGTTTGTATTCTTACGTTCAATACACTTATTTTCCTATTTCAATTACTGGCGTTGTTTAGTTATTTCGGCAGGATTCCATCTCCGGAATCCACAACAGTAAGGTTCTTCTTAAATTGGGAAGACAAAAAGAATATGGGTCTATCGTCACCGTGAAGAAGTGTAAGCGACCGAGTTGTAAATATTTGGATTAGAATGACCGGAATATTTTCCACGGGCATTTCGATATGTTAGCAAAAGTATTGGACTGTTTCCGCTGTGTGTAAGATGTTGCATGTTAGAGAAAAAGACATGTATTCTGTCACAAATCGGCGTAAACTGTTTTTAAATCTATCAAAGCAGGAAAATGAAGACTAAAATGTTCCAGCAAAAGATATGTACTTCTTGGAAAGATAGAATGAAGTGGCTACTTTTCCCGCATCCTTAGTAATGTATAAATATATGAGTTTAACTCAAGATCTGTAATGAATGTACAGCACAATAACAATTCATATACCAAATTTAACGTTTCCATTTTGAAAGCTCTATTTATAATATTCGGTTTCCATGTAGCGAAAAATAGATGAAATAATGAAAAAACTTTTTCATAAAGTGATATAATTATATAATCTTCTTCATATCCTATTCATAAAATTAAAGTTCGTTTTATTATATATATTTCCATCCGTAAATCCATACATCAATCCCTTATTTTCTGGATATGTGTATAGCTTTTTTTTTATCTCCTATGAAAATACACTCCATTATTTTACTCGTCATCGCTTGTCCAAAATTGTTTACAATTTAACATCTCATTCTTTGTTCGGCATTCAAAGCATTTATATTAATTCCACGCCCTATTTATCGTAATTCGGTTTAATTTCATCGTCCTCTCAATACATTCCTTTCGTTTTCTTTATTTCATTTATTTTATCTTAAATGTCGATATGATCATATTTGAAATAAAATCTGATGAATAGATTTAGACAAATAAGCGACTCCAGATTGCCCTATATTCTTAATGGGAGGTAGATATTCTGCGTTGCATTTAGAACAAAAGATAGGATGACCTCTTTTCGACAAAGATAACTTTAAATGAGAAATGCGATTTTAAAGCGTGTTCTTGGCAATTGTATTCCTTTGATATACCTCACATACACTTTTACTTTCTCGCTTGATTTTCACGTAATAAAGCACTTTGATAATAGACTTATCTAAGAATGCTTTTTCGAACGCCAGAAATCACAATGAATACATAAATTCCACCTGTCAGTCGGAAAAAAATTTGAGTCTATTATTTGCTTGCTCAGCAGTCCTTCCGAAATGTTATGGAATGAATAATACCGCTTTGGATTTGCAAGATTATTAAGTACTAGAAATGCTTGTGAAGATCTTGCCGTTTTCCAATTTGAATTTCATGATATATCATAATTCATATGTTGATAATTGAATAAGGTCATTGCAATATCCTCAATTATAAAACACCCATCTGTTTCCACGCTAAATGTTTAAATGTTTGAGCTTAACATCTTTATGAAGATATTACAGTAACAATAAAAATATTAATGCATGTCATTATTTAGATATGTATGACTGTATAAATTGGAATATGAAAATTGACAAGATTTTACATTTCACAGAGACGGAATTTAAGCACACAATAGTGATGTTATCTAACATATCGTGGTGTTCTTTCTTTCTTGTTTTCTTTCTTTCTTCAAGGGATGTCCTTCCTGTCAATAATGATGCTGACTTTATCCCCGATCCAAAAGCTCTGACATACACCTGCTCACAGAACAATACAAGACTCCCCATAATGGCTGCCGCTTGTGACCGATACATGATTAGTGATCATACTGGGGCTGCCATTGCTACTGCTACCTTAACTGACTATGGCATTATCACAAAGGATGACAAGTGTAAAGTTATTGGGCCACATAAGAGGAAAGAAGCACGAAATTCAGTTGGCTAGTCTTGAAAATATGAAAATATGACGTAACTTTATTTTGATGTTAAGATGACCACCCACACGTGTGAGGATACAGATAGTTCAAACTAATAAATGGAAATTTATATCTCATACATGATACTACTAATACTGGACACGGAGACCTGATTGCCAAAACTATTCACGAGTTTCTGGTGGACAAAATTCTAACCCAGCAGCGTATAACAGGAAATCCCAGCCACGAGGTGAAAAGAATAATGATTACCATTATAATTTCTAGTGCTCCAAAGTGGTTCTACAGCAAGATGTGTCCGTACGTGACACACAGCTCAAAGAACGTAGTCTAATCCCTGCTATATAGGAAACAACTGAATAGTAAAGAGAAAACTATAGTGAAAAAGACTATCCAGGGAAGTGCATACTTCACCCACACAGATCAACATATATTTTTGATATATGTCCCGCTAAGTACGTGACTGTTAGAGGAAAAAGCTGTCTCAATGTTAGGAAAATAAAGAGTAGCAGCAGGTGGAAGAATGCGCTGACAGATCTGATAAAGAGGAAGAGATACTGTTGCAGCTGTTGACGAAGATTTGTGAAACTACACTGATGATGATGATGATGATGATGATGATGATGATGATGATGATGATGATGATGATGATGATGATGACAGGGAAAATGGAGATGGGAATCAGGATTTGCCTTCTGTAGTCAACATTATAAAACTGGTGACTTCTAAAGAGGCACGCAAAAAGATATCATTCCATAATTAAATGGATGCATGAACTCAAGACTGATTCTCCTTACATTGCTTTCTAACCGGTCAACAGGTTAATCACATTCCTGAGACACAATGATTAGTGCCCAAGTTGCCAAACACTACTCAGGCGGTCGAAAGAGTGATACAAGTGATGAATGAGGCTTACACAGAAGTGGCGCGATGCAAAGCGAAAGCTGGATATATTAGGAAACGTTTATTGTCGAGGAAAAAGATAACTAGGTTCTGCACAAAATCAGAATTCACTATTAGCTTGTAATATTTTCATCTGATGTACCTCTTAAATAATATTGGAATTAAATTGATTTCACCCATGTATAATTTCTTATTATCCTGGCAAAGAAAAAAAGATACCTATATTTTGTGTACTGTAAAAATTGACAAAATGTCGATCGCGGTGTTGCAGGGAAAGTTGGCATGAAATGGCCTGAAATTTTTCACGTGTTTGTTACAATCATACAGATGTTGCCTGAAAAGTGCGGCTTGCAACTCAACAGACAATTTTTTTCACTGTTTCTTAATATATAATTAGAATCCGGAATAAGTAACTATGCCGCTATATACAAGAAATGCGCAAGACCATATCACCAACACAGTTTTGTAGCGCGTCAACGAACTAATGATTAAAGAAAAAAACAAGAAAAGGATGTCGGATGAGAGCGATCAGACTTAATTTTTAAAACATCCTTCAGTATCTGTCTATATTTCTGAGATGTAGTATTATATAATCTATTTACATTATTCGTACTATTGTCCTCATCTTTGTTGCCATATTTTTCACAACGTTATTCCTCATTTTGTTGCCATATTTATCACAACGTTTCAGGTGGTTGGAATGTCGAACTGAACCCTTTTGTCAGTAATCTCCTGTTAATACTCCACTTCACGTTCGACACCGCCTCAAACAGGTATTAAACTAACACTCTTTGGGTCCTGTCACTGGATCTAATTAACGCCTATATCCACTGTGCCATATGTCCTTGAGGACATCTCTGTATTAATTTCTGGGTATTATAAAACAAATGTCTTCAGCAACCATGTTCTACCAGTGCACATATTACAATTTTTGCTGTTATCATTGAATTTTGCTGACATCCATTAGACATGTCACGTAGAACTAGAACGGTCACCCACAGCGAGCGAAATAAAGGGTTCTGTTCGACATTCCACCCACCTGAAGAAGGCCGGAGCGTAGAACGGCCGAAACGTTGTGATAAATATGGTAACAAAGATGAGGATAATAGTCCGAATAATGTAAATAGTGAAAACATCCTTTACAAATAAACAAAATAGAATCGAATTAAAACACCATGGGTTTTCAGATATTGAACACGCTAAAACGATGATTTCAAATATCCATTAACATGTAAAATTAACTTCGATTTGACGTGAAGAAATGCATTCAAGTGAAAGAGATTTTTACTTGCGAAAAGCTCTTTTTATTCACTTCGCAAGAATTACCCCGGTAAAGACTAGCTATAACGTTGTCGCTTCTCTCATCTTATTATTTCTCTTATTTTTAATGGCAGGCCCCGATTTTCAATTGTAAGAAGGGAAATTAAATGAGCACATAGTTATATTCTGTTCACATAAGATAATGCAAGTGTTATGTACCAAGATGTAGTACTATAAAACTATTACATCTTTTGTGAACTTTGAGAGCTCATCGATGTTTTGGGGAATTACGAGTGACTAACATAAACTACAAAATTATTAAATTCCTATCAAATCCATCAATAATCTTGTGTTTTCTTTTATAACCATGACTTGTACAATATGTTCATGAGATTTCAATATAACGGGACATAGAAAAATAAAGTTTACGTTCGTGAAATGCTTGACAATTATAAGAGAATAGATAGCCTCCGATAATGTTTAAAGTTATAAATTTAGGAACTTGACTGTTGTTTCGGTATAATTTGTTAGCTTGTGTGAGATGAATCACAACTGAGATGGAAACATATATAGTTCATAATCGATGTCGACTTGGTCAATTTACACACTATATATTGGATGAAATCTATGTAAGGAATTGCCCTTATTCTCGTAATTAATAATGGCGAGACACTTGCCTGTAAATAATCAACGTTCGTATGCAAGACAGATAAAGTGAAAATCTTATTCATAGCTCAAATTTACTCTTCTTTCGTTAAATAGTTCCTTCGTGTACCGTTCATAGTTTTATTGATAATCTGTATTTATTTTTATCTTTTAAATTTATGAACGACGTACTTTGATAAGAGCTGCTTGAAATGATGGCTGCTTAAGTGTATTTAAACAGTTTTTGTATTTTTCGATTGTAATATTCAGCAATTCTCCTCTTCTTCTTGATATCCTTTGGTATTCTTCTTTTAACGAATTATGTAATATAAATATATTCTTCTATAGAATAAGAATAGTTCAATCTTATTTTTATTATTATATTGCTCTTATGTTAAAAATGTCATGGTAGACATAACGAAGAAATAAAATATTCAGTACAAAAAGCCGGGTATATTTAATTCGTTAAAATACAAATATGAAAGGATATACTGAAGAAACAAGTGACTCTATCAATATGTTGTACAAATAAATGTACTAACAAAATATTAATGATAAATATAGCAAAAGTCAATAAGAAAATATAATAAGCGAAAGAAATTTATTTACCGATGTACGGATAACGTACACCTATTCACGGCGAATAAAGAATTGTAATCTTTCAATTTTAGTAAAAGCCATAGATCCTAAAGATAATAGAGATATGCAGTGGAAAGCAAAACAGAAAATATATACGAAGAATAGTTTTTTAGAGAAAATGGCTCCCCAGGAATATACATGACTATATTTAAAAACACAAAGAGAGTTGTATATGCATATTTCAATCCGCGGTACAACACAAATACAAATGTTAAATTTTGAAAAATAAAGTTACTGTAAATTTTTTAACTGACGACAGAAACGGTTCCTTAAAATCATCTAAAGTATGTGAAACACTTACAAGAATCATCACTCGATTTTTTTAAGTGAAGTTAAAAACCCTGTACAAGGATTGGGAGTTACTCGAGGTAGATGGTTACAGAGAACATGTTACAGTTTATGCAGATATGTGGAGAAGATAAGGGTCAGCCCCAGACTTGAACAGGTTTAGATTGTAATGTTCGGGAAAATATACTTTTGATAGTCCGTTAAACAGAGCAGCGGATCGCGGACAGAAGCTGGTCAAGTGGAACTTACTTCTCATCAGATGACTGCTAATCGAAATACTCTAGTGTCTGAGAAGTAATCAAGATTTTTTCAACCTTTTTTTCTAAATAGTATCTATTTTTTTGTTTAAGGTAATTTTCCTCGCGTGATCTTACTATTATATGTTGGTATCAAATTTGTAGTATAAAATTACAAAGATCGTTCTGTAAAATTCGTGGACACCTTCATTGAAGATGTCGCGGAAATCTATAAATCGTACATATTTTACTTAAGTCGGCAAAGCAATATTTTATGAATATACATTGCATATACTTCAGACACGTGATAAACTGATTACTTGGATTTCTATGGTGCAAAGACCAGGACCAACCGCGAAATAAAACTGCATATTAGTTGCTTAATTACGCTATTTGCTTACCAGGGAAAATCTACTAACACAAAAAGCAGTATAAAAATGGGTAAATTATGTTTCCACATACTTTCTCTCTTTATATAAAGATGCCATAGGGAAAATATATGTTTTGTTTCCCCTCCGCACTGTTACATGCACTGGAGACTAATAAACCCGCGGATATGTATCCTGGCTCATCTTATTCCTACGGCAGTTTAGAGTATTTGCATGCTGTGCACATCATGCAAATAATCTAACGTGAAAACCATACAAAGTCAAGAAATCATTCTTCTCAAATATAAACCTAAAATAAAATTAATCTGCATGTTATTCTTACGAAATTACGAATAACTGTATTTATTTAAACATGCATTTACATATGTATTTTTACATTTGAGCTAATTAATTTGTTATAACAATAAAAATGTTTAGTTAGCTATATAGTTATTTTGTAATTTCATTCCTATCTTCTGTTGAGAAAATAATTTGTGGGGCCATACGACTATCCCTCTATGATCTTTATATCATACATATATCTCCAATCAAATATCACCTAAAATCACCTTCCAGCGTCAATATTCACTCTGCCCTGAATAAAAACCTATTAGGCCCATTTCAACAGTGCTCACTATTAAATTGAGCAATATTTTCTGGCATCAGTTTAAAGTGACTTCTTATGTCTGTACATCTATACTATAATTAAAAACTGTTGATGGAAAGTAACAAATTAACTGATTTATTTTGGAAAATGTTCACATTTTAATCTTACTCCGTAAAATATATCGTGTGATTTTGAATTGAGATGAGTGTATAGAGATTAGAATTTTTCTTCCCAAGAGAAGACTGTTAAATTTGTCTGGCAGACGGAAAACTTTGTTATCGGGAAAATGAAAACAAGAAAAAAACAAGTGGGTGTTTATCAGTCCTCGCTGCACGTTAGATCTTTATCAGATCAGTTAGCCAATTCCACTGTAATGTGTCCGATTGTGAGTAGACGCCCCGTATTTTAATCTTATGCCAGGTTTAAATACATTTCTTAGGTAAATATTTATTCTCCATTATGTAAGTATTGTTTTTAAGCTAGTCTTTCGAAATCGACCTTCATGCAAACTTTTTTGTCAACGCCCGCATCACTGTCAAATGAATTTTCTAATACTATACTGAATTAATCTTTTGTAGCAAGATAGCACTTGGCTATTAATGCAAAAATAATGTTAATATTGTTTTCATTTCTCTTGTAAATGCCAATGATTAAAATGCTAAAATTAAAACACATTTATTTGATAGCATATCGCAATATTTTCATTACGATGGTTGACTTTGGTATTTACTGGCTAAAGCCCTTGCACTAGGATCCATGGCGCTTAGAGATAATCGGAGATCTCCACGTTCTGTAATTTGCAGGCGGTTCCTTTGTTTAGAAAGAAGCGGTATAACTGCGTTTGAAACTACATTCAGCCAAATAGGAAGTTGGAAAAGCAATGAAGAACAGTTTCATAGTTTCCTTCAGCCTTAGATAACTTTCAGAAATTTACTCTTTTAAGTAATAGTGAATAATTTGTGAAAATTGAAAAGAAAATGGATAAATGCCCACCCCAATGAATATATTCACTGCTTCCCAAATGAAATAGCAAAACTCTGAGTGCCCACTTTCAAAATAATAGCCTACAATGGGCGCTAACGTTTAGGTTAAAAAATACTACTCTAGAGTCATAATAAATAAATTATTTCATTAGACCACTACTAATCATAAAATGTCCTTGCTTGTACAGGGGTTTGGTGGACTAAGTGAATGTTTTGCAGATATTTAGTTTGTCATGTACATGACTAAAATGATTACATATTTCGCACCGATGCAAGAAATCGATGTTCCCGTTCGTTGATTGTTTTTCAATGTTGATGTTCTATGGAAACAGCTTCTTTCCATTAAAACGATTAGAGTTTGAAAATTGTATTCCATCGCTTCCTATTCGCACGTCTGTTTTTTATTCAACTATACGAAAAAGAATCTAATATTTTTTTAGGTAGAACATAAAACACAATTTGGATGATATCATTGGGTTTGCAAAAATAATTATTTCGTTTTACCCTCTTGTAAATGAATATTTTGTCTGCATCATTTATGTCCCTGCGGGTATCAATTTGCCAGGATTATAATCAATTTACCATCATCAAGAAAAAATGGCAGGAACTACTTGTTTTTAATCTATTGTTTTAGTAACAGCGATAAAAGCAAACAGTTGCGTATTCGTTGAGTTATGAAAACAACACTGTTGGAAATTGCAACAAGAAATTTAACCATTCCTCTTCCCTTGATAGTTCTGTCCGTCAATCCGGTGGGCAGCAAAAAAGTTATTTTCGGAAAGCATCAATATTTTCAAATTAATTAATGAAGATTCTGCCTGGAATTAAAACGCCCGATCGATTTTTCGATTTTGTGTGTAAATGCGTTCAAATTCTGTGCGAAGATTGAATTTAGAGCAAAAGTAATTACGTTAAGTCGCGCTTGCTCGTCCAAAAGAAGCGCCACAGGACGTGCAGCAAGTGCCGATGTGGATTTATTTAATTTTACTCAGTCATTAAAAATATGATTCATTGATTAGAAACACAAAAATACAATAAAAATGTAGTTAGAGCCGACAGATAAAACGAAGAATGAATCAGGCTTACCAATGCGTATGGTTGTATCATGTGGACAGGATGGAAATGTAGAAAGAAATTTAAGCGATGGAAAAGATGTGGATGAGAGGCAAGAGTAATGTAGATGCTCTATTCGCCGAAATAGTTTTACTGTTAGAAATTATAAAGAGAGAATAACGAAAAATATTCTGCAAAGCTTTGACAATGACGCATTTAAACATATACACATTTCTGTCTGAATTTCAGTGTACAGTAATTGTTATTTCCCATAGTAACAGTCGTGTCAATAGCCTAGAAGTTAAAAATGTTTATAAAGTTGCTTTTTAGCCTGTTCTATAAATAATTTCATTGTAATTGTTCTGATGCACAATACTCTATAGTTGCTAGTATTTAACAATTTAAATACAGTACTAAATTGACAGTAATGTCGTATTATTTTACAGTTGAAATGGATAGATGTAACCATATGTTCTATGCTAACAGACTTCTCGCTTGTGAAACTCATTCCGGTTTCTTGCTTTCAAGTCAACTTATATCTTCTAAAATCTAAATACACAGTCAATCTTCTTTCTTCCTTAATAATGTTATTTTTATCATATTCTCTAAAGCACAGTAAGCTTTTACATCTTAGCAGCTTCCCTGCCTTGCTTGGAGTGAAATGATTTAAAAAAAAAAGATTGCATTAATATGGTATCTTACACGTCTTCTTTGACCTCTATTTAATTATACAAAGTTTATCAATAAGAGCATTGAATTTGAAATAAGGCGACCCATAAATGAGATATAGTAAGAGAAAACAAGAGAGGTTCACATCAGAATGAGAAAAATAAATCTCGTAAATTAAAGTATCTATTAAATAACCCCTGAATTTCTTTAGTGGAACATGTCCCTGAAGATGTCCGTTGTGCATAAGGAAATAATATTAACCCAAACGACAATGTGAATATTATAATCATCTACTAATAACAACAAAGATACAGCATTAACAATAACAAAAGAGGATGCATTAGTCTTGGAGCAAATAATTATGTATATATATATATAGATATGTATATATATATATATATATATATATATATATATATATATATATATATATATATATATATATATATATATATATGAGAAAAGCTGCTTTGAGATTTCGTGGTACGCTACACTATTTTACTACTTTCAGATACTTTCATTTCTACCGAAACGTTTCACTGCTTATAGACAATTCTTCGTCACTGAAGATAAATCATCTGTGTGCATTGTAGCAGTTCCATTAAAAACATAATTTTTGGTCCCTCCTACTTCGAATTCACCAAGGCAATCTCTCATTCAAACATGTATATCTGTATGCATTTCGCAAATACACCTGCTCAAATGCACATGGATATTCACGTGCCTCTTTGCGAGATATAAATTACATGAATAATTCTACTCGGAGTATATTGCATAAAACATGCAAGTGTTATCGAAAATGAGAAAGAAGGTCGCGATAATCTTGTACAAATATTCAGAAATGCAGATGTTGCGAAGCAGAATTTAAAAACTACAGAACACTCCAGAATTATATGTGCGGATAAGTTTTTCAGAGGTGCTTTAACTCTAGTATATACAATGGATAAAAAATAATTGGAAAGACAATACAAACTAGTAATAAAATTATATTTCAATAATCAGTTACTGTAGTTAACATCATGTACGGGGGTCTTCTGCAATGATTTGATTTCCGCTCGTTGACAATGGATGATTTCGATGGATATAACTTATATATCTGACATATCTCACATATAAACAACTAGCCGAGATACCCGGTGTTTCCCGGGTGTACATGGCTGCAATGTATAACTGCACACCCTGTATATCCACACATCTTTCTAAAAAATCTACCTGCTTCACCGCTTGCATGCATCATACGTTTATATACTATAACTCCCCCAACTCATATTTTTATACTGTATGTCCTTCGCAACTGTTTGATTGTTCTTAATAAAGTAATTGCACCGATAAAAATTTCTTGTATGGACGTTGTTCGGGGTTAAATTTTTTCAAGCTCCAGCTCTTCGTTGCTGAAGTTAGATTTAGCCTCAGTCCTGACCGACGGACCCGCGCTAAAAACAAAATGCTTGGTTTGACTCCTAGAGCTGACTGATTCTAGGAATGACCACTTTCATATGTTACATCAATAAGCGATCGTCACGTGACCTCATATTGACCAAAGGGAGATAATCGCCTTTTGTATAACTACAGCTGCATACATGCTGTATTTTGGTTGGTGAATATAGGACGATTTGACGACGTAACTTACGGTGAAAATAAACATTTTCCGGACCCCAAACTGGCCGTTCATCCCCATATTTGTCACAATGCTATTGTAATCTTGAGATGTTCTATAGCTGAATGATTCCCTTCCGCTGTATTATGACATCACGATAAACAAGTTGGAAACTTATGATTAACAGGCAGATGGAATTTCTGGAACAAGTAATTTGAAAGGAGGGCCTGGATAATCTGATACACACGGGGAAAGCAGCGCATGACATACGTGGCGGGCTTGGGCAGGTGGATAGCGGAGCGTGGTCTGGGGGAGTTGGCAGAAGCACAGAACCTGTTGAGACCCACAAGATGATACGGGTAAGTGCAGGGCCATGATCGCCTACGTCCTGAAAGGACACGGCACATAAAAAAAAAATTGCTGTACGTAACAATATTTTTAAAAGCTACAAAACATATTTTCTTCTTCTTTTAATCAACAATTGCCATTTGAGATGATAAATAAACGTTCTGATATCGATATGGATATTTTTAATCCATGTTCAGTTAATATGACCTGGCACGGCAAGTGTGATACAATCTAAGCCTTGCGGATACGTTATGAATTAAAAAAGAAAACTTTTTTAAAATACTGCATGTAGCGTTACAGAAATTTGTAGGATTGCCATATTGTTAGCTGGGCGGAGAAATGCAATGAAAGCTAACAGAATATATTAACAATTCAGATGTTTCATCTAAGAGAATTGAAAGATTAACTAAACAATATGATTGTGTTGCAAACTTATAAATATAGAATATACTAAAACACTATACATTCAAAAGGAAAAGGAATCTGCCAGAAAAAATAAAAACAGGATCTAAATGATAAGTGTGGAAAATCCCAGTCTCGCTGGACGTTTATTCTTTACTTAGTCGACATTGTTTCATTAACGGTAATAACATTTCTAATCGTGCTATATGATAAAAATCAATAAGATCAGAATTAGAGTAAAGTTAGAATTTAATAATACTGAAGTGAAATTTGAGTGATTAAAAACAATAATTTCTTTGCATCAATTTTTTAATAGTGTTGATCAGTAGATATTTCATGTGGAAAGATGCAACAACTAAGACAACATTAAAATAGCGATTCTGTTAAAAACCAAACGACGACAATGTACTAAGCTTATCTAAAATAAAATATTTTGTGAGCTGCCCAAAAAAGAATTCCAGTTATACCGAATGCATCTCTCAAGGCTCGTGACTGAACAAGAAAGCGAGCATATTTCTCTCGACTGAGTGTGTTTTCGATTACCAAGGATACCGGGAAATTTTGGTCTTGTGCAACACGAAACCAAATTTATTCTATAAACTGTCACTGAGATCACATATAGAGGTATAGAATTATTTAAACATTAAGAATAGAGGATTTAATGTTCCTCTTCGAACGAGTTAAACAGCTAGAATTACGAAGGAAAAAATGTTGGTCAATTTTTATGATTTAGCTGGGATATAAAATCAATGAAATGTAGATGAAAATATACTTTGAACGAGTTAAAATATCACTTGCTCAATTAAAATGTTATAAGAAAAGAAAAAAATCACTAGTTGATGTTGTAAATTCCAATTCATAAAACTGTAATTCGACTGCACAATAGTTGTATTTTTTATAAAAGCAAAAAATTATTGTGCACAAATATCTTGCCCGATATTGTTCGATTTTTCCGCATTGTGACTGCATATCTACTGAAGTATAACTAATCCACGAAATATGTATCGCTTTTATAGGCGCAATATAAACTTTGACCTCTACAGTGTGATTTATACGAATAATGACGCATTAAAAAAAAGAAGCTATTCACAAATGTAAAATGGCACTCTCTCCAAAATGAGGCGAATAAAAATATGCTCCAGCAATTGCTATTGCTGAAATGGATTTATGAGATGGTCGATCTTTGTGAACAACATATTTTTGTAACTTTGTGTACCAGACTTGAATATTCAAGCGTCCTACGAGACTGGCATCCCGCACCCACCCTTTCACTGTTGAAACTGTTAAATGTAGATGTCTCTTCTACTCCAATAGCTTCATGTCTCGCAACTCTCGCCTGTGGAACTCCCTTCCTTATTCCTGTTTCCCTGACAGCTATAATCTCCAACTATTCAAATGTAACGTCAATCGACATCTTCAGTTGCCTTGATCTATCCACTTCCCTTCTCCACATCCTTTCACCTTTCATTCCTATCTGCTCTCGCTCCTAATCTTCTGTAACCCCTTTGCCTTGATCTATCCACTATCCTTCTCCACATCCTTTCCTCTAACACTCCTATCTGCTGTCGCTCCAAATCTTCTGTAACCCATTGCCTTGATCTATCCCCTATCCTTCTCCACATCCTTTCCTCTTTTACTCCTATCCGCTCTCGTTCCAAATCTTCTGTAACTCATTGCTTTGATCTATCCACTATCCTTCTCCACATCTTTTCCTCTAACACTCCTATCTGCTCTCGTTCCAAATCTTCTGTAACTCATTGCCTTGATCTATCCACTATCATTCTCCACATCCTTTCCTCTTTCACTCCTATCTGCTCTCGCTCCAAATCTTTTGTAACCCCTTGCGTGATTGAGTCTTCCAGCCTTGCGTGGGGTTAAAAGCTTAAAAAAATAAATAATTTCGAACCCTTTATAATAGGTCGTAAAAGATCGTGAAACATCGATAGGGCGAAATTCTTTCTATTTTCTTTTCTTGATTCCGCATTAATTTTTGAACTCATTTGTTTTTGACATAATACATCAAAATAAGACTGCAAAATGTGTACTACGTCAACGGAAGTACTGATGATACCTCTACTAAAATTAATTATTAAAGTGTTATATATACCTACACGGTAGGTATTAATACGATGAAGGAATGTTTTCAACCAAACTATATAGAACAAAACACATGTTTAAATTTTGTGAAATATTTTTATTTTTTCATAACCTAAACTAAACATCTGTCTGTGTAGAAAATACGGTTTTCGTTAACAACAGATTACGAATCCAAATATCTACATGTGTTTATATGATTTTTGTGATGTCACCTAACACTCGTTGCTACTTTCATGATGCAACGAATATTCGTTGTCCCTTTCGTAATCCTCGTTGTAGTAGAGACTTTGTAATCGCAGGTACAACTATAGTAACGGCTTGAACAATACTGGCATCAGACACCTTCGAATATCAATCGAACCAATAGTACTTGCTCGACAATACTCACTTGAAAAGTAACCACCGTATAGTGATCTGAATAGTAATCCGTATAAGGATCAGTATAGAGAATAATGTAGAGAAGAGAATAGCAATCCATATCGTAATAGAGGATAGAGTATAAATAGAGACCGTCTAGACGCCACTATATATATATATATATATATATATATATATATATATATATATATATATATATATATATATATATATATATATATATATATATATATATATGTGTGTGTAGTTACAATTGATTTTGTATCATTTTATACTGTAGTGAGTTTATGCGTCAATAGCAGATTTAATATATAGGATATTGGTAGGACCAGCAACTGCTAACTGTCACTTCTCTTTTCATTGCTCTTTGCTGACCTTCTTAGACCTAACCAGGCTATATATATATATATATATATATATATATATATATATATATATATATATATATATATATATATATATATATATATATATATATATATATATATTAATACATGTCTCATTAAATAATATAGATAAGCGTTGTCTATATATTTTATGCAATTTTAATATTATTTAATGAGACATGTATTAATGAAAAAATGCTGCCTAAATACACACAATATATATATATATATATATATATATATATATAACAATGATCACTGTCCAATTATACAGATCGACTGAAATTAAGTTAATCCTGGTTAGGTCTGAAACGCTCCGAAATGACCAGTATAAAATGATACAAAATCAATTGTTATTTTTCCTATGAAAATGCAACAGTTCGCCTTTCTTCGACACATCATTTATATATTATTTTATACTAGTTTATTCTTGCATCACATATTCTTTCATTTGAAAGAACATGCTTATTATACTAGCGCCAATGTTACATCATACATCAGAAATAAGAACACGATGTGCAGGTGGTGTAATTGATAGTGGTTCAGAATGAGATGTCGGCGTGCCGAGTTCTAATTACAGTGAGGTTGATTACATTCACATCAGCCCAAGGTTAGGATTGATAGATTTAACGGGTTGGCTAACAAACAGCTGTGACGTAGCTCCTTTTCTAGGTTACTTTTACTAAAGTACTCTATTGTATTATCCACAGATATGATTTACCTTCAGAATAGGTTAGATGCCAAGCGCGTCAATCTTTCCACGTTAAGAAAAAAGTCAAAGTTCATATAAAATCCCAGGCTGAATGCCTTTTGGTGAACGTATCAACGCATACCGCCTACTCAGCCGAACACATTCTGAAGCCGAAGAACTTACCATGATTTCTGTCTTCCTATAGTAACCCAACATTATAATCTCTCCCTCTCCCCTCCCTCTTTCTCTTCTCTAACTCTCTAATTTCACTACGTCAACACTGATAATCTGTCATGGACATGGAACGACAGCGTGTTGAAGAGAATGCGTCATGGTCTCGGTATTCCTAACCCTCTTATAATGCGGTGAAACATGGACACTGTGCGCTGAAATGGAATGGAAAATGGCCTCCTGCTATACTTATTCCCTCCGATGCATTTTAAATTTCTTTTTGGGAAGACAAAGCCCGAAACACCATCTTCGAGAGTACTGGGATTTATTCATGTACTCTGTTAAATTAAGAAAAGGATAATCTCACAAACATCGTGCGATAGAAAAAATGAATGAATAGTTTGAAAAAAGACTTAAGTATCACACCGTGACTATGCTAAGTAGAAGAATGGAAATGTTATCTGAGGTCATAGGCATCTGTCCATATAAGAGGATGTGAATGAATAGACTGTCTTTCTTATGAACATCGGTGGTCACCATAATGTTGTGGGGGATGCACTCACAACATAGCAGTAGAAATTTGTCTCGTGTTCACGGATATAAAAGGATAATTGACAAGAAATAAAACTTAAAATAACAGGAAAAGCATGGTAAGTTGTAAGTTAATTTCATTCAATTTATTTATATAGTTTGTGCGTATTGATGTGGGTAATTTTAGGTTGCAATTATTTTATGGTACATATGATAAAAGGGATAATTTACTTTGCAGTATTACATGCAATAACACAGAGAGAAACAGGACACGTGTTGCCCGCACCAAGTTTCATGCTGAAGAGTTTGCATGTAATTCCTCTGGCGGGATGTCCGTATTTCCGACAGGAAGAGTTTTTATTGCTGGGAGTATTTTTATTTAGTTAATTTTACAACAATTTTACATTATTGTTTTATTTTATCTTATTTATAATTTCAGTATTATTATTATTTTATATTTTTATACTTATACTTATAATAATAATAATAATAATAATAATAATAATAATAATAATAATAATAATGGATCTCAAAAATGTGGCACGTGGGAACATAAACAATCCTTGTTGTAGTTGGAGCCCTAGGATTGGTTGGAAAAGATTCCAGTAAACTAATTAAAGGGACTCCTGGAAGTCCATGCCTCAATTAGATACAAAAATTGTTCTCACAAGTACCGCCCACACTTTACGAAGGGCTTTATCTATGTAACTCTTTTTTTTTGTCAATGGAAAGTGTCATGATGCCATTTCTAACCTTAGGTCCCTGGGCGGGACTCGGAAAGAAATGTGTAAACGCCAAAAATCAAAGGAAATAAATATAATAATAATAGTATCCCTGCAAGGGACATTTCCTTGAAAAGCCTATTTAAGTTATAAATGGCATTTACCAAACAATAAGAGTTGAAAAGGCAACAAATGGAACCACAATGTCTACAGACAGACTAGTATGAAACCTCGTCTTCTAAATATGTAGGAGAGACTGGCATTCGCAAATTGTTCTCCGAAGTCAAAACAGACGCAGCGCCTGAAAAATAATTTCAAAGCTGAATGACATTGATTTCTATGACTAACCTATTTTGAATATTTATTATTCTTAAAATGAATCTAGAAAACACTGAATCTTACGCTAGAAAAGAAAGAAAAGAAAATAGCACAATAATAAGAAACTTTAACACGGTCGATATCACATTTAATTTTTGCTATTACATAACCTGATTTGCTTATAATTGTTTAACCTTTTTGTGTGAATGTGTTTGCATGAAGGGATGTGACGTAGGTTTATATATAGTAGCTATAAAAATCCATTGATGATATATAATTAGGGACTATATACTCAAAATAACAAGGTATTTATTAACAACACATTCTTTTCTGTTGTGGAAACAGCCTGATTGGTGTGTCTCCATTTCTCCTTAACCTTACACTATAAGCAACGCCTGTAAAACATAACGAAATTAAATATTGACTTCATCTTTTCATTTATCTACTCTTATTAAGTTAGAGTTCATTCATAGAGTATCTCGATCGATTTTCTTATTGAATATAATATATAGCCGTGTGTATGAGTGTAAACGTGAGAGAGAGAGTGTGTGTAATTTCTTAAAGGAAAACTATAATAGTTAGAAAGACACTGAATAAAGAAATGATTTCATTTTGAAACAGTTTCTTTAAAATCCCGTGATACTTGAGGATGTAGTCGATCGTGTCTCTTTTGAGAACCCTTTTCTTCGTTATCAGTGTATTGCCTTAAGTTCTTCGGAGAGATAGTGGCGCTGTTTCCTGTCGTCTTCAACATCGTATCAATTCAGGATAGTCATCTTTTAGATTGGTTGACACACAAGACTAGAGAGTTCAGTGTTCTAAGATTTTGAACAAATAGTTGATTGAAGGCTGGTATAAAGGAAATGGATTTTTGCATTTCTCAAGAGATTTAAACAGAGAAGGATCAAAATTGAAACCGGCTCTTTAATTTCATTTTCCGCCTCGTAAGCCTACTCGATTTTTTAAAGAATGACGTTAAAATGTAAAACTTTCCATATTAACATTAAAAGCAAATCATAAAGTACAATTCAAGGCAACAATATCAGAATTAGATTTATCTGCAGTCTAACATTTAACATTGGATTATTATAGTGCTCTTTCGAGACAAGTTCAAAGAATATTTGTCATATCAGAATATTGGAATGAAAACTAGAATTCGAATCGGAAAAAACAGTAATTCGAATCGCAAAAAACAATAATTCGAATCGGAAAAAACTGGAATTCGAATCGGAAGAAAACTGAAATTCGAATCGGAAAATCTGTAATCCGAATCTGAAAAAAACTGGAATTCGAATCGGAAAAACTGTAAACCGCATCGGAAAAAACTGGAATTCGAATTGAAAAAAAATAGAATTCGAATCGGATAAAAGTGTAATCCGAATCGGAAAAAAACTGGTATTCGAATCTGAAAAAACTGGAATTCGAATCTGAAAAAACTGGAATTCGAATCTGAAAAACAGTAATCCAAATCGGAAAAAACTGGAATCCGTATCGGATAAAACTTGAATTCGAATCGAGAAAAAAATTGAATTCGATACATAAAAACGAGTTTGAATTCTAGCCAAATCCATTACATTCACTTACGTGCTAATACCCTTGAGATATGCGTAAATAGCAGGACAGACCGGGTTCTAGAGCCATGGATGGCAACTAGTCTACTGCAGAAAAAATGGCAACCTACTGCGGGTAAAATATCTGCATCGTCAGTTATGTATCGAATGATACATGATCGCCTTAGCGTGTATCACGCATGGCTATTAACTGACTGACTGTTATAACGGGGATTTAATCATGTACGCGTATAACAATCTGAAATGCATATGTATCGATTTAAATATACAGTTGATCTGATGTATTCTTCTTCTTCTTCTTCTTCTTCTTCTTCTTCTTCTTCTTCTTCTTCTTCTTCCTCTTCTCCTTCTTCTTCTTCTTCTTCTTCTTCTTCTTATTATTATTATTATTATTATTATTATTATTATTATTATTATTATTGTTTCCTTGATTCCTGGTGTGTACACATTTCTTACCGGGTCCTGCCCAGAGACCTAAGTTTAGAAATGTCATCATGACATTTTCTACTGACAAAAATATATATATATATATTTTACATAGATATAGCCCTTTGTAAGGTGAGAACAACGTTTTGTATTACTTTAAGACATGAACTTCCAGGAATTCCTTCAATGAGTCCACTGGAATCATTTCCAACCAGTCCGAGGGCTCCAAATACAATAGGAATTTTGGATGTGCTACATTTTTGAGATTTCTATTTCAAGGTCCTCGTATTTTGATAGCGTTTTGAAAATTTTCAAAGATGCATTGCATTCTGTAGGGACTGCCATAGCAAGAAGGAGGCACTTATTTTTGTTTGCGGTCTCTAATAACAATGTCTGGGAGTTAGCTTTGATTGTTCTGCCGGTTATTATTATTATTATTATTATTATTATTATTATTATTATTATTATTATTATTATTATTTATGTATTTGTTTTAATCATTTCAGCCCAAGCAAGGCGATAATGCCACGACGACGCAGCAGATGTACAGGGAGTGAAAAAGAAAGTGATGACTATAAAATCAGCATTATTTCTATTTGATATATAAATCTTCAGAGATGATCGGCATTTTCATTTATGATGGTCTATTTTCTGATGCCACAGTTGTAAATGTTTTGTAGCTGGGTTATTAAATGATTTTAATAATTGTTTCTCGTGTCATCAGACGTTATTTGAAGTTTCCTAACAGTCCTCTCCACTGGTTAATCTAGAATTTTTATCGTTCTCATTGCTAATGTGAGTAATTGCTGTCTCCGGCCTATTCCTGACATTATCTTTTGTCATGGTTCTTATCAGGATTCCCAATTTCTTTATTTTATCTCCTTTTAATCTTGACTTTTTTCTCAATCCACAATTTATCTTCTTCTTCCTTTCTCTTATTGAGTGCACGTCTTGATTTTGCCTATCGACAGAATACAGCTATCATTTTTGTTTGGAGTGGACGGTTCCTACTTGATTTAATTTGAACATTTTGTTTTGCTTATTAGATTTACCCCCACCCTCATTTCATGATACATAATTGTTATATTTTTATCGAAATATAATAAATTTAATAAAATAAAAATTGTAAATATCCATAAATATTCATCACCGGGTTTTAGTAGATATCTCTCTGAGTATGTCGTATTTTGGTAAATGTAGAATTGGATGAAGAGTGATGTGTTCTTGTGGTGAATGAGTAAATTCGATCGAATGAATGGGTCGCGAAACAAATTAGCTAGGTTGAGGACAGTCAAGGTGACGATCTCACCCACTTCGCTTTCGGCCTTATGCCAGCTTTCTACATAAAAGTAACAAATATTTTTAATACTGGCGATTGGAATTGCAGTTGTAGTAGAAATATTATCTAAAAAATTCTGTCATTTACAACTCTCGTTTCAGGCAGATTGCATGTTGTCCTTTCGGTCGGAATAAAAGCGCAGTATATGTTTTAAACTGGATAGGGCACCAGGTTCATGAGATTTCAACCCTAAGTCAGTACATTTCTAGCTGCACTAAGACAGGTTTAACTTAAAATATTTACATTATATACATGCAGACTAATATCCTCCACTTTGTTGTTATAGCACAATATTTCGGACGTTGTGCTACTCGGCCTTTAATAAATTAATAAAGAAAGATAATCGAGAGTAGGGCCTTAAGAGCAGCAAACGCTGTAGAAAAGAGAAGCTCCGAATGATGTCAAACGTGACAAGCAGCAGCAGCATTCACCAGCGATCACGTTGAGCTTAAGGATTCAAGTCTGCGTAATATCGACTCCAGCATCAACATGGTTGCGGGGATTGGACAATATTTGTCCTTGGCACATATGCATATACATGCCTATGGGCACTCTCCGATAAAACGGCCTTGTGTCACATTCTGCCTTAGAATAACTTGACACATGTAAATTATCGCTTCTCGGCATTACAGAGGGGATCAATATGTCATATATGTTTTTATAATTAATGAAGAAGAACTCAGGTCACAGGGATTGCGCTTCCTTGCGTAAAAGTAAACGTTGCGAACGGAATTTGAACAAGGCTCGCTTAATATTATTTCCGGTTCTTTAAACACTATATTACTCGCAGGTCCGTATTAGATGGATTTTCTTATAAAATGCCCTCTTCTATGACCATTGTGATATTATATTGCAGAGGGTATCAATCAAGTTATTCTAGATTCCATGTCTGGTCGAATAAGTGATGTTTTACAAGCGAAAAGAAATTAGATTGATACTCTAAATGATTTAACTCAACAGGCTTTAAAATGTTGCTCGTCATTTTCACACTTCGCTCTATCTAATTATTTTCATAGCAGCACATCAACATATTTTATTCATACAATAATATTACGAATTACTATTTGAGGGTCGACAAAAAAGATATATTTTTCGACAGACATTTTGTTTCAACGATGGTGTTATTAACAACTTAAAAAGTGCAAAATATGTTTACACTTCAGGAGCAGTCATCGATTTATTCGAATGTAGGAATGAGAAAAATGAAGAAGAAAGAGGTTATATATAAAAAAAGACAAAGCAATCTTTTATTTTTACTGACTTACCACATCAGAAAGTACAAAAAATTAAAGAATTAACAATTCTGCATGAACACTCGATAGAACTGGTGTCGGCGACCACTATACTGCGATGTGTCCTCATTGTCTCACGTGTTTTGCAATGTGTCGCGTTCAAATTAAACAGTCCAAGGTACTGAATTCCACTCATGGCTTCCTTGCTTCTCGCCACATTTCCAAATATATAATAGTCGCAACACGAAAATCAAAACATATTCATCAACTGAAGAAAGTGAAACTAATTCAGGCAAAGAAAGTTAAAATAATTATGATATAGGTTCATAAAATGCTACTGCAAATATATCTACATAAGATCATGGTAGTTAATCATTATATTGAATTTCAGTAATTTTCTTTTTGCACACTATAAGGTATACGTATATTCCCGAAAATTAATAATATCAGGGAATTTTAAATTTCATGAAACCACTCGGTTTCATTTACGCACCAACGAATTGGCGAAGAATGTTAACAAGATGTTGAATATTTTCTGTAAAAATGTCAAAAATGGCATTACGTAAAAAAACATTTTTCAGTCATTTTTCTCGGTTGAGATGCTTCTTAAAATATATGAGAGACTATTTTACTGAATCTCGGAAGAAAATTATTCCCGGTTTTTCTTTTAGGCAAATTGGCAAAAACGTAAAATAAGCCGACAGCAACGGAAGACACGCACACTAACAGACACACAAACTCACACACAAATATATATATAAAAAACCTACTACTACAAAAGAATTCTCCTATTACCATATTAGTACAAAAACGCAGACTCTTAAATTTTTAAAAATTCAACCTTAGCGGTGCGACCACACGCTCCAAAATTTCTTACCGTTAACAATAAAACATTTGTAAAAAAAAAAAAAATTTCGGATCACATCTTAATTTTCGTTGTCCCGTTATTACCTGGATGTAAAAAACGAATCTATTTCCATACATGAGGATACCTGTATGAACAGTCGTATGTACTCGCATAAAAAGACCTTATGCAACTGGAATTTATTAAAAAAAAATGATCATAACATTCATCTACGGGTTCGGGGTTAATGTATTAAATTTGTTTGCGAAGATGTATTATCGTCATTTATATTATTAACTTCACTCTCTGATTTTTCTATGAATGATACATGTAAAATATACAAGGTAACCAAAAAAGTTATGTCCGTTTTTTGATTAGTCATTGAATAAAGTTGAAATATATACGAAATGCGTGTAGCAATTATTTTCTAATTCGGACAGCCGGAAGTAGGAACATCAGACGTTATAAAAAACACGCGCACTGTGCCCGGTCATCAGTTATAAGCCGGGCAGCTGTGAGAAGGATGGAAGTGTCTAGAGATCTCGTTTGGGGCTGTTTGCTTTACGACTTCAAAGTGGGCTTATCAGCAGCTGCATCAAGTCGCCGCATATGTCAAGCATTTGGGGATAGTGATGTGGATGAACGTACTGCAAGGCGTTGGTTTCGAAAATTTGTCTCTCCATGAGGACCCTCGCAGTGGACGACCACATGTCTTGAATGACGGAGTCCTGAAGGCGGCCATTGAAGAGGACACTAGTCTAACGTATGATAAACTTGCAAGACAGTTCAACGTTTCCGATGAAACAGTTAGACTTCACATGAACCGCCTAGGTAAGAGGTACAAACTGGGGCAAGTGGGTACCGCAAACGCTGTTGTTGGTCCACAAGGGACAACGAGTGGCAGCCTGCGTATCGCTACTTTCTCACCACCGTACCGCATACTTATTCAATCGAGTGCTTACCAGTGATGAAAAGTGGGTTCTGTACGAGATCCCGAGCTTCCAGACATTGGTTGTCTCCTCAGGATACTGTCTCTCACACCGCAAAACCGCCTATGCACCCACGCAAGATTATGCTTTGTGTCTGGTGGACAGGTCGTCAAGTGGTTCATTATGAACTGCTACCAACGGGACAAACGGTCACTGGGACCTATACTCGCAGCAATTGAAAGGTGTGCAACAGGCATTGCGTCAGAAGGATCCAGCACTGGTGAATCGCAAAGGT
>OZ038475.1:18443304-18453304 GCA_964036315.1 Acanthosepion esculentum
TGTCCACTCTCTCTCTCTCTCCCTCTCTCTCTCTCACACACACACTCTCTCTTTCTCTCTGTGCGTTTGTGTGTGTCTGTGAGTGACATGCGTCAGACAATTAGATGTTTACATATGTTCAATTAGTTGCATTGAAAGGCAAGAAAGTGTAGATCATACTTAATGTTTATGTAGTTAG
This sequence comes from Acanthosepion esculentum, assembly GCA_964036315.1. Classification (NCBI taxonomy): domain Eukaryota; kingdom Metazoa; phylum Mollusca; class Cephalopoda; order Sepiida; family Sepiidae; genus Acanthosepion; species Acanthosepion esculentum. Next base: position 18,443,483 of record OZ038475.1, read on the forward strand.
GCCAGGTCTTAATATATTTTAACGAAAACAAAATCACACTTCGTGGAAATAGTCGTCGTTGTCGTCATTAAAGACAGTAATTTCAATCAATGAAGTCCGGTGCATTCGATGGGGGATGGGTTATCAGAATTGGATAAATCGTGCAGATGATTTGGAAATGGTTGCTTTTTATATTTCCCTTTATGCAAAGGGAACGAATTTGAGGATGGCGACTTCCCGACCACCGTATTTATATATGAGACATGTTTGCACCGATTGAGGAATTATAGAAAAAAAGGAATGGTCCATCCAGCACAATGTTCCATCTCGGCGGGTTCCGTCACATGTATTGTTTCTGTACCAGATTAAACACGGTTGGTACAAGAATAATTACTCCAGATTTAATAAACCCCATCGACAATGTGCCAGCGTTTCCGGTTAACAGTCTCGTCAACAATACGTTCCCTGTCTGTTGGCCGACATTCGTGGCATTTTAACAAAATATAATATGATGTATTCATGAAACCTTCCAATGAAAATATGTAAGACTTCGTTCAGAGGTATTGAAGAACTTCTGAGATATTATTGCTGTTCAGGAATTGATAACTATGGAGCTCTATGAAAAGTTTTTAAGAGTATTTGGCGTCGGACACAATGACTTTATTGTACATGTCCAAGTGTGGAAAAATATATTCCAAAGGAATTATAATTGTGCATAAACAGTCAGAAATTCATATCTTTCTAGGTTTCTGCGCGCACATGCGACTGACTCAGTTGTTATGTAGAAATGAATGGTAGGTCAGTATAATAGTTAATAAATCTGCTTTAAAATTGTTATTATATTACACCGGAAAAGAATGTATCAACTAGTTATATCTAATATTAATATTATTAGTATTACTATTATTGTTAGTGATATCGTTGTTGTTTTTTTATGTTTTCCATTTGTTTAGTGCAGTCGATGCCTCAACCAGAGATTGCTTAGTACTTCCAAGTCTCAAGCAGAGATTCAAGAGACAAAATTATACAACATATGATACCATGCAATTAGACAGAAGAAAAAGTAATTGTGACCACTTCATTGAGTTAAATATAAGTATTATTATCACTGTTGTATTATTGCTCCATCACTGAGAGATGAGCGCGAGTTCAGGAAGGAAAAAAAGAAAAGAAACAGCACAGCGTTTAATAATGTTTAACAAATTTTCGCCAGTTATGTTTAAAAAGGTATATAAATATAAACATATAAAATCTAGAAGACTTTGTAGGAATATTGTTTTATTTTTATTAATATTATTATTTTTATGCGTACACAATATTTTATACACATTGTAATATATTTTCTACTCTGGTGAATAATGGTCAATTGGATTTTCACTGTTAAAAGTAAAATTGTAAATTACCTAGACGGTAGTAGTTGGTTAAATGTATTTGTAGATATATACACAGAAAGATTCGTTAACGTCGATGTAAATATATATATATATATATATATATATATATATATATATATATATATATATATATATATATATATATATATGTATGTATGTATATACATATGCAAGTTTCATTAAAAACGACAGACAAGGTACTACGGTTAAGTTTTTTATTTAATTTTTCTTGTGTACGAACAAGAGCTTTCTTTGCTGGACAAAGGGTGTTTAAGAACTGTCCAAATGTTTCATTTTTCCGAGCGCTTTCGGTTATACCTTTAGCCATTATCAAGGATGATTTGATTTTTGAGCTTAATTGAGTGAGTGCATTATGTGTATGACTTAGTGTGTAGTAGGGCTGTTTTAATTTCAAAATACGGTTAACACGTTGTGGCTTTCTCCGTAGTTAATATTGTTAAGGGTAGGCTTTTTCTTTTTTATTATTAAAGCCTACATTATTTTTAACCTTTATTTACAGGTGGAAGCAGTGTTGCAGTACCTTACTTACCCGAAGACTGCCAACCCTTCATAATCGGTAAATATTTTTAATTCTGGCAATATAATTTAGTGGTTTCGTTTTCACTGTAGGACTCACCCCTTCACTATAAATCCATAAGTTTCCCCAGCTTTAACCGGAATACGCGAGCGGTAATGTTATGTCTGTAGTAGTTCACGCGTTATCTCAACCCATTTAGGGTTGCAGGTAAACGTTATAAATAAGTCTTAGAGTCCTGCGTACGTTCATGCATGTAACTTGGCCCCAGTGTAGGTCGCGGCGATTGACTTCATTTCGAAGTCTGGCGCGTAAGTGTAAGTAGGAGTTTGATGATTCCGTATAAAACAAAGCCTCGCCAATTCCATCTTAGCGGCCATGTCAACCGCAAGTTGGTGTAAAAGCTCCCTGCATCTATGAAGCAGGTTGAAGTTTCCATCCCTAACCAGGAAACGGTACGAATAGAATGCCTTGCACGATAAGGCTTTGGAAGACGTTGTAGGTTGGCCACCCGGAGTATGATTCGGAATGCCGAAGTGGTAGCTATCGTCACCATAAGGGAAAAGTAAAGGGTACTGCAATGCGTCATATGATCGATGGGTCTCTGAATTCCAGCGAAGAGCGCCGCCTCTTGATTTGAGGACAATATCGCGAGTGCGGTCTTGCACCCCATGTATAATAGTGGCCACGTCGTTGCACACAAGAGCATTGTAGCGGCGTTCGTGTTCATCATGAGACCGTTTTTCAGCGTCAATCACAATGCTGAAGGAAGGAAAGGGAGCATTTTCCAAAGCATATTTGAAACTGCGAATGTAACTGTTAACCTCGTGAAGCTTGGCCTGAATTAGTAGTATGACGTCCCTCCGAGGAACTCTTCCTGACGGAGGCAAAATACCAATCCAGGTTTTTCGGCCTGTAGGTTGTAGTCTGCAATAAATTACAGTTGAAGGAATTTAGGCAGAGAGGTCTCCTCGGGCATCAGAGACCCAATGCGGTCGTATACCTGCACCTGTACTTTGAAAGTAGGCATCCAACCCTCATCTCGAAACACCTGAGCCCCAAATGAGGTCATTTGAATGAAGTTCGACATGGCTGTTGCAGTAGCGTCCTTGGATTGACGGGCGGGCCTGTGGTTGAATGTTTCAGCTGCCCTCGACCTGGAAGTGGTGGCAGCATTCGTAGCATTTCGCACAGACCTACAGAGCGGTGTCTCAGCAGCCCTAGCACTCGCTGTGGCAGCAGCTTCGCTGGATTTACGGGCGCGCCTGCGGTCAAGTGTCTCTATTGCCCTTGATTTCGCAGTGGCGGCAGCGTTTCTTACGTTACGAAGAAGCCTTTGACGATGAGTCTTGGAAGCCCGAGATGAAGAGGCGGTTGCTGCAGCCTGTGCTTTCATTCTCGACCGTTGTGCATTCTTGAGCTTTGATCGCAACGAAGCCTTGTAGGCAGCTTTACCAGCCAAGCAGGTGGAACACTTCTCTTGTGTCTGCGAGGCCTGTGAGAGGGCGCTGCGTTGAGTGACCTGTGAGAAGGCGCTGCGTTGAGTGACCTGTGATAGTCGCTTTGTAGTCTGCTGGGACTCGCGGGCCCTTCTTGCCCTCATAGCGGACGCTCTTGCAGACCGAAGTTTAAGACGTACCCTCCTTTTTGGCGGCATGGAGAAAAGTGATGCTGGTAGTGGTTGATTAGGTTTGCTCAATTCCAAGAGTACAAAGTCTAACATCGTATCGAAAAGGGGGAGCCAGAATCGGGAAGGCAGGTATTTAAGGGAAACTGCTGAATAAATTGTTTATGTTATTTGGAAAAATGTAGTTAAACAGACAAACGGATAAAAAAAACGTAAGAAACAATTGCGGTAGGAGAATTGATCAGTTCGCGGCGTAACAGGAGCAGTAGTGAGACCTTCGTCCTAGAGCTGTGCCCAGCAGGTTTAAATGTGAAATATTACTGGCCAATCGGTTGTGCCAATCAGTGAGCTTCCTAGGGTCTCGAACACCAATAAGCGATCGCGTACTTCACTCAGCCAATGAGATACCGCTATGCGAAGCATGGTCACCCGTGTGTGAATAACAATCAGCTGTGCAGTCTGTAGTGTAGATGTCTCAGTTGAACATAAGTCTGATTGGTGTATTCGCAAATTCCGATGAATCATGATTGTATCGATTTCCCTCAGGTATTAGTTGGTCACAAAGGAGCTCACCGGGCAAATTTTTTTAATTGTCACGACTAAAGCCGATAAAGTTAATCAAAATGTCAAGCAAGTTGGAAAAACATCACCAAATTCAGGTAAACTCGATTTGAATGGGAAGTCCAAAGATTTTTATCCGATAATTGAAACCGATATTGAAAAGGAAAGTCGGCACGTCCATACTGTTGGTAAATATTATGCTGAACGGGAATTTTGCTGAAAAGTCTTCGCCATTTGCTAAAAATATAGCCAAAAATCAACTAGACTGGACTTGAATCGGATGTCCCAATGTGGTCGATTGTATCGATTTTTTCCAGTAATTGACGTCGATATTGAAAATGATGTCGATATTGAAAATGAATGTCAGAACCTCATAACTGTTGATAAAAAAAAGCTCAACGTAATTTTGGTGGGAATTCTTCGCCATTTGCGAAAAAATATAGCCAAAAATCAGCTTGACTGGATTTGAATTGGAAGTCAAAAGTGAAAGATGTTATCGATTTTTTCCGATAATTGATACCAATATTGAAGAAAAAGGTCAGCAACTAATAACTGTTGATAACACTAATGCTCAATATGATTTTTGTGAAAATCCCGTGCAGTTTGCGAAAAACAGAGCCAAAAATAACCTACGTTGGATTTGAATCGGATGTCCCAATGTGATAGATTTTATCGATTTTTTCCGGTAAGTGTTATTAATTTTTAAAAACAAAGAACAGCACCTCAAAACTATGAGTAAGGACATTGCTCAACTTGTAATTTGTGAAAACTATCACTGAAAAACTGATGAATTTTTCGAATCAATATTCGACCCCCTATCGGATTTATCGATTTTCTCCAAAATCAGTGGACCAATCGAAAAATCCGAAGAACTCAGGTACGAATGCCGTAAATTTCCTATCTGTGTATGAATTATCATGCCAATCAGACGAACAAAAACACAGACACACAGACACCCTAACAAAATGCCATTTATAGATACAGATATATAATCAATATTTTATGGTCCCTACGCTTTTCATGTTGGGGTACTCGACAAAATCCAGAGACGGATTGTTATAGGTCCTGATCTGGCATCTCATCTTCAGTCACTTTCTCACAGACGTGCTGTAACTTCCCTCTGTCTTTTCAACAAATATTTTCATGGCAACTGTACTGACGAGCTACTTTCAGTGGTACCCTAACATGCATGAATCTAAGTGTGCTATTACGTTGGCATCTTTGTCCCATACTTTCACTGTCGAAATTGTTAAATGTAACTGCTACCTCTACTCTAACAGCTTCTTCTAATGCACTTCCCGACAGTGGAGCTCCCTTCATCCTACTTGCATCCCTGATAGCTATAATCTTCAAATATTCAAATGTAATGTCAATCGACATCTTCTGATGCCTTGATCTTGATCCCCGTCCTTCCGTGTTTCCTTTCCTTAATCACCACTCTTGCTCTCAATCTCTGTAACCCTTTGCGTTCCAGTGGCATTCCCACCGTTCTTGGGACGAAATGCTTAAAAAAACCCATTAGTTTAACCATAGTAATTGAACATGCTTTGTTATAGTTACCTATGTACACATTAGCGTTACTTATCGATGGATTCCTGTATTATTTCCAACTGAATAATCCGCTTTATGTTGATGGACTTAATAATGCTACGCTACAAGAATATCACGTTAGGGAAATACAAATCTAAAAACACATTGACAAGAAAAGGAAACTTAAAATGGTTTCATTGTAAATTCCATGAATAGTGGACCGTAAGTATATTTAATCGTTTATTTAATTAATTATTAACATGAAGCAAGCGGCAAAACGTTTAAGTATGTCCAAATGACTTTCTTAGTTATTTCTCTCTCTCTCTCTCTCTCTCTCTCTCTCTCTCACACACACACACACACACACACACAAACACACACACACACACACACACACACACACACACACTGACACACGTACACACAAAATAGTAAAAACATACACGCAGAAAAAGAGTACAAATTCCCAACAATCACAATGCTAATTTATTGGCCTGAATGAAAAGAAGGGTATTTAAATGAGCGCCAAGAAAACAGCTTCGTCTATTCACATTAATCAATCCCGATTCACACTGAAAAAGCGGGGTGAAATGTTAATTACTAGACTGAATGCGTGGCAATGAATAGAAATTTCTACTGCTATTGTTGTGGAGTTTAAATTGTCGGGTTCCTATGGCTGCTGATGCTGCTGCTGCTGCTGATCGTTCTTCCTTTTTTGCAGGTTGCTATTCATTCGTGTTTTAAATGTTTTAATTAGAAGCAAAATTAAGTTTCCACCTTGTTTAATTAAACAAACACATTAAAACAAAACAATTTTTAACATGGTGAAAACCTTGTCGCAAGAGATCTTAAAAAAAAAAACACTGAAAATATTGTTCACCTTGAAAAATATCAATGCGTTCCTCAGACTTTCTGTTAACTTTCTGTTAAGTATGAACAATCATCTTCATAAGTTAAAATGGAATATCAAAATGTTTGTTCTTTATTTTCAGATGGAGAGATGTATGAAATTGCGGGTGAGGGTTTTGGAAATTTTCATTTAAATAAATTGATCACTATATATTTTAATAATCTTTTTATTTTTTATTTTTTTTAAGCTTTTCACCCCAAGCAAGGCTGGAAGCCACTAAAACGCAGAAGGTTTGGAGGAAGAGCAGGTAGGAGTGGTAAAGGAGAGGATGTGGAGAAAGATAGTAGATCGATCACGGCAAGGGGGTTACAGAAGATTTGGAGCGTGAGCAGATAGGAATGAAAGAGGAAAGGATGTGGAGAAGGGAAGTGGATAGATCAAGGCAACTGGAAATGTCGATTGACGTTACACTTAAATAGTTGGAGATTATATTTGTCAGGGAAACAGGAATTAGGAAGGGAGTTCCACAGGCGAGATGTGCGAGACATGAAGCTGTTGGAATAGAAGATACGTCTACATCTAACATTTACAACGGTGAAGGGGTGGGAACGGGATGCCAGCCTCGTAGAACGCTTAAATTCATGAGTCCTAGGGACCAGCGAAAACAACTCATCGGAGCAATTACCGTGAATGTATTTGTAAAAAAGAGAGAGCGAGGCAACGGCGCGTCTGTGAGAGAGCGACTGCAGACGAGATGACAGATCAGGACCAATTACATTGCATATCCATCTCTGGATTTTATCAAGAACCCTGAGGCAAACAGCAGGGGCTCCAGACCATATATGGCAGCAATACTCCATGCAAGGAGTTGATTTATAGATTTGGAGGATCGATTCCGGGGAGAAAAATTTCCTCGGTCGGCACAGGGAGCCAAAGAGCCATTCCAGCTAGAGGTTTACTGAATTAAGTTGTTTCACGAGCTCGAGAGGAGGAGGCATGGATTTCAGTCTATGAAGATATTCAGGAAAAAAAGGTTACGTCTAGACTTGAAGAATTAATGTTTAAAGTGCTCATGAAAACATACGCTCGAGAATCTGTGCCAAAAGTTAAGGTTTCTTGGGAAGAGACTGTCCGAGTGGAACATCTTTCTGACTTTTGGAATACGAATGGAATTGAAATGATTAATCTTAGTTTACTTCGCATCGGAGGGGGCATCTTAGCTGTACATGTTTGAAAAACAGAACAATGAATTGTAGCTTATTTGTAGAATCTTTTGCTTAGAAATACCGATAGACTAGCAAAAGTCAAACGATGTCTGCTGTTTGTATACTGGGAAATAATTAATCACTCGACCAATGATGACAATTCCAGAACAACGTAACTATAAACAATTTTTTCTATCCTCTGCCAGCCGCTATGATGTAGAAAGCATTACCTCGAACCGTCGCCAGTGAGACACGCTGCAAGAGCCACTCTGTTTCCCGAGGCTCGATCCTTAATCGAGACGCAATCGCGCCAATCCTCCGAACGAACGCCATCGAACGAGGGCCAATAACCCCTGAAGTCTCCACTGCCACAGGAGAAAAAAAAACAATATCTATCAGCAAGAGAAGAATATTTAGCTATTTTTTATCTCTGCGTCTCGGGCGACGAACCCCGGCTCAACCGCGGACCTGATAAAATTACCGGCCGAAAATGTATCCGCACAGGTCGCATCCCAAATCAACGACTTATCCATTTTAAAAGGGATGATGGTAATGCCATCCGGTCGCTTTCCATCACCACGGTCGAGGTCTACGGGTTCGATTAGGGAAGGGAACCCAGCTACATCCAATCCTCTTTTGATGATGTCGTTAATTGCTGCATGCCGTGGAAAGCGGCCGGCACTACTATGACAGGAAAGAGGATGCAAACCAAACTCATCGATGGAGGCTCGACATCTGCATCTGTGAGGCTCACATAATTTGAGTCCAAGACGGATCGCGACTCCGACCCGCGTGCACTCATCTTCTAGAAAGGTACCGGTATATGAAGAGGGCACTGCGTTGAGCCAGGCGCCACTACTAGGTTGTGAAGCAGATAGTAGACAGGCGAGGCGATGCTGATCCAGAGAGAGCCTCAAATTAGTAAAATTGGCCTCGCATTTTATCTGAACTTGCTTTGTTTCAATGTCTTTCGTTTTGTTATTATTAGTCACTTTGTTCAATAAATACGTTAATTAATCACTCAAAATGTCCACGTAGACGCTTTTTTAAAAAACTCTGTTAAGACTGGAAAGTTAGGACTGGGCTGCACCAGAATTGATATGGCAAAAATAATCTGATTGTGATATGATCTACCTCTTGTAGAATCTCAGTATATTAGGAGGGATCAGTAATTTACAAGAACAAGGAACCAACCAAATTTCCAACGTAATAAATTTCGCATATTTATTTTCATTAAATGTCTTCAAAAAATTAATTGACAGTTTCACATTGTCAAAATGATTTTATTGGAGTTCGCTTCGTCATTAAATCATTTTATTATTTTATGTTACGTGATTGATGCTAGAAATTTAATCCTGGAAATATTTTTATAGCTGTAGATAAACTAACGGAAATACACCCACACTAACTCCGATACCGATCGCCCTTGCCACCAAATAAATATTGTTAATTTTAAACACAATTACATACCAATAAATAATTGCATCATTTAAAATTATCTCACTTAGTGTCTTCATGCAGACACACAAGCGCGCACACACGATTATACATTCACACACACATATTAGAAAAAGAACAAATAGAAAATCTAATTACCGTTTTAATTTTCAAAAATCTAATACGTTTTAATTTTTATCAAAAATTCATAATAATAAAATTGCATCAATTTTGATTGATAGACGTAACTTTATTTTATATTATTATTCTGTCGAAATCCGATACATATTTGGCGTGAATATTTTTGTTACAATTTCATAATCACACACACACACACACACACACACACACACACACACACACACACACACACACACACACACACACACACACACACACAGAGACAGACATTTCTTTGGTCGTGTATCTCAATCTTAAAAGATTATTTCCTGTTAAAATAATATATGTGATGTTAATTTTGAGCTTTTTAATAACGCTCCTATATAATTCAGGTCTACCTCGATGTGACGCACTGCATTGGAATTAATATATATATATATATATATATATATATATATATATATATATATATATATATATATATATATATATATATATATATATGAAGAAATATAGTCTTAAAGTGTTCTATATTTATGGGATAAAGTGCTCAATATCAGAGCGTGTGTTTAAATATAGTAAAG
>OZ038475.1:18460804-18543304 GCA_964036315.1 Acanthosepion esculentum
ATTAACCAAATAATGCATAGAACAGCTAGAATTCGTTTCTTTTTATGTAACGTATCCTTTCAGAACGTAAGCGATCATGGTTCTCCACTTCCCCCTATAACTTGTATCTCTCAATAAGTTTCGCCACTCTGCCATTTCCACTGTCCTCCACTTGCTTAGGCCCGCCAGGCATGTCATGCGTTGTTTTCCCTTGTCTCTCTTTCCCTCTATTCGACCTGTGAGTATCAGATTCTCCAGGACCTCCTTTCTCATTAAGGGTCCCATAATTTTCATCTGCCTCTTCCTGATGTTAAGTATAAGATTACTGCTTGTTTGCATCCAGGCTAAAACCTTATCGTCGTTACACGCTCGGTCCATGATATCCTTAGCATCCTTCTGTAGAACCATATCTCCGTTGCCTCGAGTCTCTTCTTCATCTTTGAGGAGACCGTCCTTCATTCGCTGCCGTATAAGAGGACGGGCATCATCTCGTTGCTCAGTGATCTTTTCTTCGTTACCAAAGAAATCATCTTGTCTCTAAATACTCTGCCTAGCTTTTGGAAAGCGTCTTTGGTCACCCCAATACGTCTTTGGATCTCAGCGCTTATCGTCTTCCGTCAAAACACTTCACATATATTAAATTTCCGCGCCTGATTGATTTTAGTGTCCCAGACCTGCAAAACGCATTTCAAGCTCATCCTTTTTCTGATGAGCATGAATTCTGTCTTCTTTTCCTTTATGGCTATTCACTTCGTCTCGTTCTACTTTGCTACCTTCTGTAGGAAATTTGTAGTTTTTTTTCCCCGTTTCTACTATCAGTACTCTGTCATTTGCGTATCTTATGTTGGTTAGATTTTGAAAGCCAATGCTGAATCCAGGTAGAATTTTCAATTCTCTCAGAGTATCCTCGCTGTACTGCTTGAATAAGTCCGGTCTGAAGACACATCCTTGCCTTACGCCCCTTTATATTTTTGTATATTTGCTGAACTCATTGTCTATGCGTAGGCGTGCCATTTGCTACCAGTATATATTCTTAATTATTGTGATGTCTTTCCCGAATATATCAGTTTCTGAGCAGTTCCAACAGATTCTTCAGCGTACTTTGTCGAAAGCCTTTGCATAGTTTATAAAACACAGCTACACGTCCTTCTGCATTTGTCTTGCCCTTTCTGATGACATTCTGAGTAGGAATATTGCGTTCCTTGTTATCATCCGTATTCTGATGAATAGAGCGCGCAACTTGAATTATAATACACAAACACACAAAAATTACAGCCGTGAACTCTATCTGAGGAAAAAATACGCGTGAGGTCCACTTAACCAATAAAAACTGACAACACAATAAATATTAGGATTTTCGTTTCTCCTCCATTTTTCATTTCTGTTTAAGGTTAAATAATATATATATATATATATATATATATATATATATATATATATATATATATATATATATGTGTGTGTGTGTGTGTGTGTGTGTGTGTACGTGTGTTTATGTGCGTGCTGTTTTTTATAATGTCCAGTCCTTCAAAAATCACCTAAACCCCATAACATCTCATTCTCCAACATCCGTGGCATTAGAACCAATTTCTACAGTGTGGAATCTTTCCTCACTGAAAAGTGCCCGGATATACTGGTTCTATGTGAGACCAATCTTGACCCATCTATCCCCTCCTCTGATCTCTTGATCCCTGGCTACCTTTTATAATGTCCAGCCCTTCAAAAATCCAATCTTGACCCATCTATCCCCTCCTCTGATCTCTTGATCCCTGGCTACCTTTTATAATGTCCAGCCCTTCAAAAATCACCTAAACCCCATAACATCTCATTCTCCAACATCCGTGGCATTAGAACCAATTTCTACAGTGTGGAATCTTTCCTCACTGAAAACTGCCCGGATATATTGGTTCTATGTGAGACCAATCTTGACCCATCTATCCCCTCCTCTGATCTCTTGATCCCTGGCTACCTCCCTCTCCTCAGAAAAGACTCTCTAACCCACATACATGGCCTTGGTGTCTACGGCAAGGACCATTTCCCTCTGGTTAGAGAGTTCGCACTCGAATCGCCGGACCATTCTTACATGAGTCTCCGGCTATCTCTTCTGAATGCTGTAAGACATCTCTTCTTCCTTTATCGCTCTCCATCCTCTCAGGAGTGTGGAATACTTGATGTCATTTCTGACAGCATAAACAAGGCTCTCTCTCTCTCCACCAGTACGCTCACATATTTGTGTTTGGCGATTTCAACGCCCACCATAACAAGTGGCTTAAGAATGCTTCTACCGACCTTGCAGGCATAAACACATTTCCCCACGCGTTTTGCATTCAACCGGGACGGTAAGACCTCACTTCTCGACCTGTGTTTTACCTCCATCCCGATGGCACGCAGCTCTGCCCACTCGGTACATCTGATCATGCGGTAGTGTCTATTAACATCTCCTTCAACCCCACCCCCTGCAAAGAGCTTGCTATTACCAGAACCTCATTCTGATACCAACGAGCTGACTGGGACTCGTTCCGTGATTTCCTCCGCAATGTCCCTTGGGATGTTGTATTTAAGCTCTCCGTTCAAGAATGTGCTTCACAGGTCTCATCTTGGGTTAAAGCTGGAATTGACGCTTTCATCCCCTCAAGGAAATTCAGGGTCAAATCGCACTCCTCCCCGTGGTACTCCGCTGCCTGCTCAGCTGCCATTGTCCATAGGAAGCACTTCTTCCACCGATTTCGTAGCGATATGTCCGACTACAATAGACGCTTCTTTGCCTCCGCCGGTAACGAGTGTAAGCATGTTCTCAGCGAAGCCAAATCGCTATTCGCTGCTCGGATGAAGGAACATATTGCATCTCGCAAATTCGGCTCCAATGATTATTGGCGTCTCTGCAAGAGCGTTCTGAACAATTGCAAACCCGCTATACCTCCTCTATTCAACCAGTTTGAGGTCCAGACCTCCTCTGCCGACAAGGCTGAATGATTTACTCGGAAATTTTCTTTCAATTCTACGCTTGACTCTTCCGGTGTACCCATACCCGATTTCCCTCTCAGAACTGAGGCACTTTTGAGCAGGTTTCACATATCCCCGACACTGTTCTAGTTCCACGCGCCAGGTTTGATGGATGTCAGTTATCACTGTGCCATGTGTTCTCAAGGACACGTAGCACAGTGGATAAAGGCGTTGGTTAGATCCAGTAACAGACCCAAAGAGTGTGAGTTCAATACCCGGTTAATGCAGTGGAGAAATTTCAGAAGGTAAATTAGTAGGAGATAACTGATAACTGACATCCATCAAACATGGCTCGTGGAACTAGAACAGTCTACCCCAGTGATCGAAATAAAGGGTTCACTTTGAAATTCCAACCACCTGAAGAAGGCCGGAACGTACAACGGCCGAAACATTGTGACAAATATGGCTACAAAGATGAGGGCAATAGTCCGACTAATGTAAATACTGTACATTGACTCGATTGCTTCATCCACCACAAGGAAATTTGGCACCCTGTGAATCGATCCTCCAAATTTACAAATCAACCATCCGCCCTTGCCTGGAAGGTTGCTGCCATATATGGTCTGGAGCCCCTACCGTTTGCGTCAAGGTTCTTGATAAGATCCAGAGACGGGTATGCAATGTAATTGGCCCTGATCTGGCTTCTCGTCTGCAGTCTCTCTCTCACAGACGCACCCTCGCCTCTCTCTATCTCTTTCATAAATACTTCCATGGTAATTGATCCGATGAGCTGCTATCACTGGTTCCCAGGCTCCATGAATTCAAGCGTCCTACGAGGCTGGGATCCCGTTCCCACCATTTCACGGTTGAAACTGTTAAATGTAGACGTCTCTTCTACTCCAAAAGCTTCATATCTCGTACCTCACGGCTATGGAAATCCATTCCTCATTCCTGTTTCCCTGATGACTATGATCTCCAAATATTCAAGTGTAACGTCAATCGACATCTCCAGTTGCCTTGATCTATCCTCTATCCTTCTCCACATCCTTTCCTCTAACACTCCTATTTGCTCTCGCCCCTATCCTCTGTAACCCATTGCATGCTAGTGGCTTCCAGCCTTGCCTGGGGTGAAAAGCTTAAAAAAATATATCATACCCCTTCAGATGATAATGACTCTCCACACGTATATATTAATTATGTGATGTATATGAATTTTTTGAAATACATCCGAGAGGAAACTCCACTGTTTAAAAACTATTATGTTGAATTCTAATATTTCAAACTAGTTTATGTATTTCGAAGAATATTTGGGAAAACCATACTTTCTAGACTATACGAAAGGCTACTTGGTACTTGGTTAGTCCGTAAATATTCTAACTTCGTCATATGCTAAAATAATATATGATAAAATATGTCGGATGAAGAAATAAAAACATCCATTATTTAGAAATTGTTTTGTTTACGTTCGGAAATGAAACTGAGAAGATTTGAATTTTGAGAATCTGGGAAGGATTTATGCTCATAAGGCATTATTCGAGTGAGACTGATCAGCGAGAAATTGCGAGGCCGAGTTGGTCTTTCGCATTTCGTGACTAAGGACGGTTTCTCTTTTTAAGCCAAACGCATGTTCGAATCCTACTGGAGGGCGCCTATACTGCTTCAATATGTTTTCTTGAATATTCAGGTTGGTAGACAATAATATATATATATATATATATATATATATATATATATATATATATATATATATATATATATATATATATATATATATATATATATATATATATATATATATATATATATAAGGATTCCTGAGGCATTTGTTGAGTTGATGAAATTTGACACGTCTTCTATTGAATTTAGTTTCAATAACACCATGTTTCAAAAGATTGACGTGGTCGCTATGGGTTCCCCTTTGGGTCCAGCACTTGCTAACATATTTCTTAGCTTTCACGAAGAAAGAATACGGAAGTATGCACTTTGTCCTCAACTATATTGTTGGTATGTTGATGATACTTTTTGTTTATTCAACAACGATGTTGAGGCTGATCAGTTTCTTTCTTTTCTAAATGGTATCCATCCAGCACTAAGGTTCACTGTTGAGAAGGAATCCAATTGTCAATTTCCCTTCTTGATCGAACACCAACAAGTTTTCTTAGCTCGGTTTATAGGAAACCAACTTTTACGGGGTTGTATACGCGTTGGCAATCCTTTTACCTCACAAAACGTAAGATAAACATTATCAGAACCCTCCTTCATAGGGCATTAAAGATCTGTTCAGAGTCCTTCTTGGATGATGAGATCAATTTTGTTAATGAAACCCTATGCGGTTATCCTCCTGACACTGTTCATTTTGTAATCAGTAACAAAAATGAGGAGTTCAGACGTGTCAAACTCTGTGTTTATCTCAGATTGCCCTGGATTGGAACCAAGTGTGAAAGTATAGTTAGACAAATTTCATCGCGTGTGCCTCGCTGTTTTTTCTCTGCTGAGGTCCGGATAGTTTTTCAGACCCGGCCCATGATTCGTCCAGTGTGTAAAGACATCCTCCCTCATCATCAAATTAATTCTATAATTTATAAATACGGTTGTAGTTGCGGGGCTGACTACATAGGAAGGACGACACAACGCCTGGACATGAGAATTAAACAGCACGTTCCTACCAAAACCAGGAACCACACCTTGCCGTTGAATGGACTCGTCCCAAACACCGACCGTTCCGCTATATGTGAGCACCTGTTAAATAGCAGAGGGTGTGCAGCTAACTTTAGTGTGGACCGGTTCACGGTGTTGTCGCGGTCACATTCTTTATTTCACCTCAAGGTTCTGGAGGCAATTTGAATCGGGTCCTGCAAGCCTTCCTTGTGTAAGCAGCGTGATTGTTTGTTGGGACTCACTGTCATTTTCCATTAGCTCCGTTTGTTCATGTTTTTTCTCCCCCACATTTCTTTTTCATTGTACATTTTCTGTGTTTTTAATTTAAATTAAATCTCCCGTTGGAAGCCGAAAGAGCGGGATCGAAACTGGTTGCTTCGCCCGTTTTTAATATGTCTGATAATATCAAGCTTCACACATTTATTTCTGTGATAACATTTTGTACCTTCAAAAATATCTTAATATATATATACATATATATATACGGTGCGACTACTCATATATGGGTAGACGCTAAAAATGAAGTTTAATATATATATGTGTGTGTGTGTATATATATGTGTGTGTCTGTGTGTGTGTGTGTGTGTGTGTGTGTGTGTGTGTGTGTGTGTGTGTGTGTGTGTGTGTGTGTGACATAGAAAGCCCCCCCCAGGCGGATTTAGTTATCAACAGTGCTAAAGAATTAGTATGAACGTGCTAATTACTTGGGTAGAAGGGATTCCGGAGTAATTCCAGAAATAAATTTTTTTCTTGATTTTTTTTTAATAATTGTTTCTGGGGTGGAGTTATTAGTTAATGAAATGTAATAATTCTAGAGTGATTAAGAGCCGGGTTCGTTAAAGTAAAGTTTATGATGAATGGCGAATTGGACTTTTGGGTGGTTTAACACACGGACTTCAACCAGGCGGGATAAGTGGTTTTGGCAAAACTCAAGTGGTTGATGTCTACGGAAAGCCCGGCAGGGAGCCCGAATTCATTTTTAATACTATTTGGGAAGTAGTTGCCCGCGGAGTTTCAGAGACCAGAAAAACTTGCATTGTGGTCAAGGCGATTTGCATATTAAAATTCGTGGGCGGTGCCTAGAAGTTTTTTTTAACTCCGCCCCTCTCTATATAAGCGGACTGCACGCTTGAGTTAGACAGGGAGGATCAGAGACAGATCAGATCGGATCTAAGAACCGGGGAGAGAACAGAGTGGCTCTTAGGACGCGGCAGAACGCAGAAGAGACGGCTTGTTGGAATTTGCTATTCTGGTTGGTTGGTTGTGACGTGACGAACCCAGAAGTAGAAATAGACCCTGAAGGAAACCAGTTAATTTTGCCAAAAAGATGAAAAAGCAAACTGCTATAATTACAAGCTCCGACGAAGAACCCCGAATTACTTCCCTTAGATCAGCTGAAATTACTTAGGCAGAATTTGAAATTACTTAGGCAGAAGCGAGTGAACCTCGTTACAACATTTTGTACTCGTGTAAATTCTTCGGAGTGAAATAAAAACAGTGGCCTTAAAAGGCTATTTGTACAGGAACCGAAAGAGTTGCTTATTTTTTCTTTATCATGTTTTTACGGATACGACAAGAACTTTTTCTGCATGAATAGTGATTACCTTTCAGCGTAATACCCAGCCATTTCCTCCCCTTCCCACCGAACCGTTCTGGGGAGACCGATACACTGCTGTTCGGATCAAGAATTCACAACGTGCCGAATAGTGGTGGTTCCTTCAGTTCACCGGGGGGAGATCGGGTGGATTTCTTTTTCGGCCAGAACCATACATAGCTTCAACAGGCAGGGAGTTTTACCTTATAATATATATATATATATATATATATATATATATATATATATATATATATATATATATATATATATATATATATATATATATCAGATAAGATAAGACAGGATCTGCCTGGCTCCTTAGGATTATCTTAGGTTTTGCTCTACTTAGTGTATTGAGCACTTTACGCAATTGTTTTTTTTACTCGTTTTGGATTTTCTTTTTCTTTGGACTTGGAGCTTAAACACTGTGCCAGTGTTTTCGCCTTGTTTTAATGATATTGGATCTTTCTTTTTTTATTCCCCATTTTCCCTCGGGTACCAATTTGTTCTAATGCAAGTTCAGCTATCTGAGGATTTTCCAAACGCGTGCCACCATTCATATATTTGCGGATATATATGTTTATGTTGATTTTTCTTTCTTTGTTATGGTGTGAGGAACCCACTGCCAAACTTAAATCCTAAGCTAAAAGTAGACAAAAATAATGAAAAATTATGTGATTGTAGAACACCTGAAGGCTGTCCGTTGGAAAATAAAGGCCGCACAAAATCTGTGGTATACCAATGCACTATCTCATCCACTGAGAGTCCTAAAACTGAAATGATATACATTGGGTCAACGAAGAATGAATTTAAAATTTGGTGGAGACAACACAAAAGCTCCTTCAATCATATTAGAAATAGAAATCAGACATCTCTATCCAAATATTTTTGGCATTTAAATGAAATGAATAAAACACTAAAGTTAATTGGAAAATAATAAATAGAACAAGAAATTGTAAAACCTGGGATGACACATGCCCTTTATGCCTCCATGAAAAACTACATATTACTAAGTTAGTAAATAATGAAAATTTATTAAACCATAGAAATGAGTTAACGGTTTTTTGCCGACATCAACAAATTTTCGCATTAACTAATTTGTATAAAAAAAAATTATATTCTAATAAAAGTTTTAAATGCTTAAACCAATCATAAGATAGAAAAACATTTTATGATGTCGTAAAAAAAAAAAACAAATTGTAGTTCAGTGTGACGCGTTTATGTACGAAACAGCCCTTTAGAAAAAAAATGAATAAATAAATAAAATAAAATTCTCTAGACACTTAACGACGTATTATGGTGCCAAAAGCTATCTGTCGCTGTGACTGACCAGACGATGTGCGTACAGGAACGACATCGATCGCTTTGAAATAGATACCCCGGCTCTCTTCCTTTCTTTTGACCTATTTCCGAAGGTGACTGGTATCTGGATACATATTAACTCGTAAGCACCTTATCAAAATGGTCGTTTCCATAATAATTAATTTTGCGAATGAACATGCTTATAAAGATGCGTAAATTTCCAGATTGATTATTCCTAAATTTTCGCTTGAGTATGAAGCAGGTCTTGATACTTTAATTCAATTTAATTTCAATAATTAAATTGAGGTTTTTGGCTCTTGTTTTTGAAACATGAGAACTCTTATGTAGCAAAGGAATCATAATTTTCACAAAATAATTATAATTTAAGCTCTACTTCTGTATGGAGCACCGTTTATAAAAATAAAAACAAAAATACAATACTAAAGAACCCCGGATTATTTACCTAACATGTTCTTTCCTATTTTTCAACATATTTGCATATATATATATATATATATATATATATATATATATATATATATATATATATATATATAGATATATATATATATATATATATATATATATATATATTGTTTTCGTCAGAAAGGTGGGTATAATAAGTTGTTTTATAGTCTATAATTTTCACAGACAATAAATACCATATTATTATTTATTTTGAGATTTTGGTGTAATTTGAGAGGATAATACCAAAATTATGGATGATTTAGTGATTTACTGCATACCTATCCCAGGGAATTAGCAAGTAAATGAACTCGGTTGGAATGTGAAAACCGCTCTCGGATTCCTCAATCCGAGCTGCTATTCATTACACCACCCAGTGTCAGTTCATCTCTTCCTCTCTCTTTCTCCCTATATATATATATATATATATATATATATATATATATATATATATATATATATATATATATATATATATAAAAGTGAACATAGATATCATCACGTAGAGCTGGACTGACGATTGCATCTAACATGAAACAGATTGTCGCCTCTAAGTGTTGACTTCTATGTTCACTTTTATATTTACACAGGCTCTATCTCTGATATTGAGTACTTTATCCCATAAATATAGCACATATTAAGACTATATTTCTTCTCATATATATATATATATATATATATATATATATATATATATATATATATATATATATATATACATATATATACATACATATATATATATATATATATATATATATATATATATATATAAACATGAATGGGAATACATAAAATGAGGAAAATACTTCGGCAATACATATATAAGAAAATTATCGGAAATATTTAACACACATATATCATCTCTTTTTCAGAATCTATATATAATTTATATCTGAATTTTTTCACACACACACACACACACACACAAACACACACACACACACACACACACACACACACACACACACACACACACATATATATATATATATATATATATATATATATATATATATATATATATATATATATTTGTAATGTCAATCCCCGTTGAAGACCTGCTCAGTCACATCTGTAATTGTTCATCACAAACAGTGCCCACATGTGGTTTTTAGTTCAACTGTGTCGAGCGGAATTTAGTTACATTCTCTGGGAGAGTGCACGGTATCTAGCGTGATCAACAGCCTGAACAAGGTCATCACAAGCAACAGCTCTGTCACGATGGCTTTTGTATTTTTCCTGCACACACAAACACATACACACAAACACACACGCATGCACACACACACACATATGTATGTATGTATATATATATATACTTATAATTTATTCGAAAATTATAACATAAATATGTTTAAAAACCACTACAAAGATAGCCATTGTGTTTCGAAACTTCTGGTGATTATCAAGAGATATAACCCCATGACTTGTTAAGACACTAGAAATGTTCTAACAAAATGGCTATTTTTGCAGTGATTTTATTACACATGTGTTATAATTTGTATTGATCACTCTTGAAAGTAGCATTTTTTTGTTATAGGAATTTATTCCACATACACAAATCCTGTACTTGTATATATATATATATATATATATATATATATATATATATATATATATATATATATATATAAAATAAATGAAAAATGAGAATAGATAAAATGAAGAATATTACGGCAATATCTACATAAGAAAAATATCGGAAGTATTTAACACACATACATAATCTCATTTTCAGAATCTATATATAATTTATATCTGAAATTCTTTCACGCACACGCACACACAATGTTAAACCCTGTCACAGACCAGTTCAGTCACATTTGTATTTGTTCATCACACACAGAGCCCACCTGTGTTTTTTAATGCAACTTTGTTGAGCGGAATTTAGTTACAATCTCTGGGAGAATGCACGGTCTCTAATGTGATCAACAGTCTGAACAAAGCCTTCACGGGCAAAGGCTCTGTCACAATGGCATTTTACATTCTCCTGTACACACACACACACACACACACACACACACACACACACACACACACACATATATATATATATACATACATACATACATACATACATATATATATATATATATATATATATATATATATATATATATATATATATATATATATATATATATATAAGTTATTCGAATATTATAACAAATATGTAAAAAATCACTACAAAATAGCCATTTTGTTTCAAAACTTTTGGTGATTATCAAGTGATACAACACCATCACTGGTGAAGACACCAGAAAATGTTAAAGCAAAATGGCTATTTTTGCAGTGATTTTATAACACATTTGTTATAATTTTCGAATATATTATATTTGCTCTACTCTATATTGAGTACTCTTGAGAATAGTATTTTTTTATGTTGGAATTTATTCCGTAGACACAAATCCTGTACTTGTATCTATCTATCTATCTATCTATCTATCTCCCTCCCTCTCTCTCTCTCTCTCTCTCTCTATATATATATATATATATATATATATATATATATATATATATATATATATATATATATATATATATATATATATATATATATATACTGTGTGAGTAAGAAAGAATGAGAATAGTAAAAGGAAGAGATATGTCCAAATGTTGGAAATATCTCAAGCTTCATCCAAAATCGTTTATAATTATGCTGGTGTTCCTATTCTTTTTTAAATCCGCTCATACATATATTTACTCTATTTCTCCTTCCCATGTAAGCAATTTCACATAGAGATACACACCCATGTTATTTATTTATATAGATAATAGTCTTCTCTATATTCATTTCCACGTCAAATTTTATATGCATTTTAGCGTATATAGAAAAAGATATGTTTCGTTTCTGTCTCGTATCTCTGCCTCACGATCTAGAATTATACTTCAACATTTCATACGTCTCCATATATTTGTATTTTTTTCATATCAAATTCCTAATTGCCGGAGAGTGATCTTGAATATGTGAATAAATGAGTGCCCTCATAAATATATACATGGTACTTATTTCGTTTGCATTTCCATAAGTTTTTCTTTATCATTTATATCAGATTTATAAGTAAAAACTGGAAACATTATAAACGCGAAGACCAGTCACAATCGATATTGTTTCTCAGTATTTTACCAGCGTCCTCGCTTCGTTTTCAGGTTAAGTTCTTTCCAAATTTATATTTTTTCTCTTGTTTTATGATTTTGAAGATGAGATTTTCAGTTAAGAATAAAATATAAGATTGACGTGTGATGATTCTTATCATCTTACCACTCGATAGGCTTTTACCTACGTTAACAGCAATCTGGTTCTTTCAGATGTGGTTAGTGTAGATAATCCAACACATGACTGAATCACACGGACTTAGTTAGCTGAACGTGCGAATCATTGATATCTACAAGTACAAGCTCCTTTATAAATATCAATGGTCGAACACCCTTCAACATAAATCTCTAGATCTGGTTCACTTACTTGTATTCATAGCAGCAACGTTTAATTTCAACATTTCATATTTAATAAAATTCAGCATTTATCGATACTGACAGAGTTTCGTAAATCTTTAAATATTTTCTTCAAGCTTGTTTCGTATGCACAGACGGAAGTGAGAGACAAAGAGGAACGCGACACAATATATATCACAGATTTGTCTGAAAGAAATAATGGACGTTGGCTTTTTCACTGAAGGAAAATTCTGGACAACATAATCTCTTGAGAAATAATGCAGATCAGTTAAGCATTTTGACAGTTTTCTTTTTATTTCGTGTAAATGCAAAGTATATCCACTAAACCATTTATTCTCTATTCCAGGTCTTAACGATAAAGAGGGTGACTTTTACATTTGATCCTATTCATTGAAATGTGAATAAATGTTAAACGAAAGTATACCAATTAGCTGATTCCAAAACAGAATTTTCTTTACAATAATAATAATAACAAAAACAATAATAATAATTATTATTATTAATAATAATAATAATAATAATTACTATTATTATTATTATTAATAATAATTACTATTATTAATAATTATTATTATCAATAATTGCCTGAGACTAGCGCACCCGACTGTTGCGTGGGCTGCGGGCAATTTTTGTTCCTTGTCCGGGTGTACACCCTCGGGTCTCCACCTTAAAAATAGCCTTGTGTCACAACAGGTCTTAGTGGGGAGACAGAGTAAATACCTAGTCTAAGGGTCGTACATTCTACTGATTTATTTCACGAGCTTCTTTGATTTCATTCAGATATCATGCATTATGGGTGTTCCCCCATCAAGTTGCACATCAGACATAGAGCACTTTTCATGGAATAGTTATGTTGACATCGCAGACCTCTGAGGCGATAGGATATTAGGCATTATTACGAGTTTCTCGAGTTAGGACTAAGTTCAGTAATATGTATCCCAGTGACATAATATTAACTGGCAAGGTTAAGATTAAGGTCGATGCATTTCAGTGTGTACATGTTCCCAATAAGCCTTCCTTGAAAAGTTACCAAGTGTCGGACAGAATACACATGGAATTAATAATCTATATCAACCAACACCTTCTTGCACTGATAGAGACATATAGTGGAATTACAATATGATAGTTGTAAGACAGTGGAACGGATTTCCAGCGACACGTGGCACTGAAAGAATCACGGTCCTATACGTCATGTTTGAAGCGGAAAACATCACATTCTCCCTCTCGTAAATTGGTTGCTGTTAAGTACGGGATAATAAAGCCAAACGTTAATATTAGCATTGTGTTTATTATGGCATTTTGCCTATTTCTTGCATATTATAATTGCTTATTTATAACATTTGATTTAAATTCTACTAGCTCTAATAATTCAACTGCGATAGGAAATGAATAGCCTGTGATGAGATTTGAACTCTTACCCTTCATTACTGGAAGATAATTTTATATTTTGGCAGTATGCGTCACATCGTACGTTTATTTGAATAATTAAAAAAATGAGACAACATAAGTCTCGTAGTAGTTCACATCGTTTATATTTTAACGAATTTTCTAAAATATATAAAAAAAATATATGTAATATTAAATTTGTTTTGAGAAAATGGTGCCCCCTGATACGTAGTTCGTGATTAATTCATTGCAGACGACTGTCATGACGTGAGGCATTGTACAGCAGTCCTTTTGCAAGGATAACAGCAAAAGGATTTGACCAAATTTTCGGGGTCTTATAGTGCTCTTCAATGTCCGTATAAATGAACAGAGGCGAGAAAAATATATGCGAGCGTCGGTTGAAAAGTCTATATGCTGACCAAGATACTCTCATGGAAGGTTTATTTTTCAACTTCTTTATCTCCGTCACTATGGCAACAGTCCCGATATGAATTTTTGTCAGACCACACACACACACAGGCGCGCACACACAAATATATATATATATATATATATATATATATATAAAATATATATATATAAATGAGGTGAACATTGAAGTCAACACTCACAGGCGACAGGCTGATTCATGCTAGACGCAATCGACAGGCCGACTGATGATTGATTTTAGCATGAAACAGCCTGTTGCCTCTGAGTGTTGATTTTAATTTTCACTTTTATATTTATATTTACATGCGCTCTATCTCTGATATTTAGCACTTTATCCCATAAATATAGTACACCTTAAAACTATATTTCTTGATATATATATATATATATATATATATATATATATATATATATATATATATATATATATATATGTAGAGAGAGAGAGAGAGAGAGAGAGAGAGAGAGAGAGAGAGAGAGAAAGACAAGTGGGGATTTAAAATGCAGGAAAAAATTCTTCTTTCTTAAAAGATTCCTCTCCACACACACACATCTACAGTAGAAAACTTTGGTAAATATGAATTGCAAATAGAATTCAGCAATTAGTACTGCGAATAAATATTAGAATCAGAAAAAAAGGAGCCACAATTAAATTAAGAATTTTATTAATATAACATATTAATAAAAACCTAAATTATTTTTAATTGTTCAGTTTTCTTGGTCAATTAATATTTACTAACGTATTCTTCTGAAGATATCTTGGTTGAAAGTGATCCTTTAAGATAGAAGAACGCTTTCCTGCATTTTAAAATCTACCTATATATGGCGTCACATTTCTGTTTATATATTCTTTTTGCTTTAAAACACTTTAAGTGAATCATTTTACATATAGACCAAAGTTGTTCTTTTATAAAGAATTTAAGCATATCGAAACCTTTTTTTTTCAATGATGGTTGAGTATCTTATCGCGAATGATTTCCTTTGTTAAACACTAATTTCTCCAGTTTAATAGCAACAACCATTAAAACTTGTCCTGCTTAAAATTCAGATATATTCTTAATAATGCCATACGTTTAATTTTGTTATAAAGAGATTTGCTGTATTTATTTTGCCTTAAGATTATTATTTCTATTTTATTGAAATCGTATCCAAAATATTCGGTATCAACTTGAATCTTGTTTCTCCTTTTAAAGATGATTATATTATTATATTCACGGTTTTATTTAGTTCTCAAAAAGAAGGAAACATAAACCCACAGAGATACTAATGTCAATATTAGATTTCATTTAAATTTATTTGAAATGAACATTTCTATATAACAGTGTCTGTCCGTCCGCCTGTACATCTATTTTTTGATCTCCGTGAACCTTAACCAATCAGAAGTAACAGGTAGTAACTACTGTAATACACGTGATTAAAAATTAAATAAATAACTCACTGAAATTTAAATTTAAATATCGAACAGAGTGAAAGGTTTTAAAATTTCTTTATTAAATTTTTAACTTTAATTTCGCTTTTCTAGCAGGTGTTCTTTCACGTATTTAAAATATTACAGTTCTGGTTTCCTAAGGTATTCTAAGAGTACCTTTATATGAATGGATCATTAAGAATGGTGATTTAAAAACAACAATATGCGCAAAGGAAATGTAGACAAAGTACGGAGAGCGGCTGCATATACGAAGAAAGTTTATGCCGAATTAAGGTTTCGAATAAAGCTAAAATAATTGTATTATTTTTAAATTCTTATAACATCTATTACATCGGTAAAAGCCCAAAGGCCCAAAAGTCTTCTGCAGGAGCTAGCCTAAAGTCCAGCTTCTAATCTAGTATAAAATTAATTTAAAAAATTCATTTTTGTAAGAGAAACATTTTAAATTAAAAAAAATATTTGAAAAAGTTTATGGTCCTGTTAACATGCTATGAGTATTTTTTTCACAAGAATGAATAGCAGAAAAATGTTAAAACGAATGTTTGTATTCTTTTATATGCAGAGTAATTTCTGGAAATGGGTGATCATGTCTCTACACGCTTTCCTATATTTTTAAATATAATAAATATTTGCTCCTTACTATGTACTTGAATTTTTCAACTGTCATCAGTTTACATGCGGTTGATCGCGGTTTCCCTTTGCCCATGTTACCTGCATTATATTCTGTCTGAAGATCATATTTTCCAACAGGATTTCATCATTATTTTGACGTAATAACTTCAACACTCGCTTTCTTATTCTAAGTAGAAATATTCTCTTTAACCCAAATGTCTTTAGAATATACTTGTTCGTATATCCTGTCCATGATATTCTTCGCACCCACAGTAGAAGCAATTCTCTGTTACCTCGACTCCTCGTCCTTTGTGGGAAAATTGCCCTGCGTTCTTTTCCATGTAGGAGGATTTATATTACATACATTTGCAACACTTTCCTCAATGTTTTTGACGAAGCTTTCCTATTTCTTGGCTACTGAAATGCGTATAAGTCATGATCTCTAGTTTCAGCCCTATAAGTTCAGATTTGTATTAACTAATTTTTGCTATTTCTGTTTACACGGGTAAATTCGAAATGGAACAATGAGTAGATTCCTATCATTTGTCACCAGCGTCATTCCTATCTCATAAGTCATTACTTTAATTTCAGTATCGCTTGTAATTGGTGAGAGCGGCTATTGAAGAAAAAAAAAGCTAGTCCCGTTGACAATTCCATTTGGGTTACGATTACTTCACACTCGCTTAGAGATGAATGCATTGGCTCAGCAAAATTATATCACATTGCTGCAACCGAGGCAAACAAATAAATAATAATTGCAATTTTAATTTCTATAATATAAACTCTCATGTATTCGAATCTTGTTTATGTAAGGAATTTACATGAACTCCATATTTTCTGTAGGAAATCTCATAGATTTGTAGATTTTTTCCCCAATATGAATACAATATCTACTTCAAAATATCTTCTGTTTGTACACATCTATCTATCTATCTATCTATCTATCTATCTATCTATCTATCTATCTATCTATCTATCTATCAACAGTTTATTTCGTTTAATACATTTTCTTAAATTCTTAAATACGTATCTGTCTGTCTATCTATTTATTTATATGTATATTTGTCTTTCTCTCTCACATAGATAGATAGATAGATACATACATACATACATACATACATACATAATGCACAATTTTATTTTTACATATGAATACGAATGAATAAGTGTAAAGTATTTCAATTTCCTGAATTGAATTTGGGAAGAGACCATATTACATACGTTGTTTAATATTTTAAAATCTGGCTATCATCAGTTTTTTATAGATTATTCAATAAGATTCGATAAAGTACGTCACAGAGAACTGTTGGAATCGCAAGGTAACATTGACATATTTGTTAAGAATATCATAATAACCCAGAACGTATTCTGGGAAAGACATCGCTTGTATATGGATTTAACATATATACAAAAATAGAAAGGGATGTAAGACAAGTATGTGTCTTCTCATCGTAATTATTTAACCTATTCATTGAGGCGATCCCGAGAGAAATAAAAATCAAAGCAGGACTCATTATCGCCGGCCACAATATTTGCAATGATCGATATGCAGATGACACAGTACTAATAGCAAACAGATAAACAAAGTTGCAAAATATCGCACAAAAAGAAAATATGGAAACTGAGAAGAAATAAATACAGATGAATGGCAAGAATACAGAATGCAGGGTCGTCAGCAAAATAACAGCTTAACAGGCAAACAGAAAACGGGGTTACCGAAATAAAACATAGAAACCATATAAATTACGAGATTAAACAGTACAACAATTAAAATATCAAAGAAATGATTTCACAGAAGACGTAAGCAAGACACTGAACGCCGAAATCGCATTAGCATTGCAAAAGCTGTCTTCCAAATGATGAATAATGTATTAAGAAACATATTAATTTCGTTAGGAACAAAGAAACTTTTGCTGAATTGTTACGTAATATGAATCCTACTATACGTCAGTGAATATTATAAGTCTATTCACAGATGTAGAATGCATTTGATGCAACAGAAATGTGGTTAAACAGGAATATTCTGAGTTTTCCATCGGGTGAAAATGTGAGAAATGACCAAGTTAGAGAGAAAATGGGAAAAACAGACACTTATATATAATATCAGAAAAAGTAAGTAGACATATCTAGAGCATTTACTGAGGAAAAACGGATTGTAAAATTGGAACTCACATGATATATTGAAGAAAAGCGAGAAATAGGAAAACAGGTTATAACCGACCTAACGAGTTTGTGTAAATTGATGGCAGAATAGAGCTTAGGAGAGAAAACCAAATTCTTAAGAGCTAAAAAGAACAGGAAATTTTTGAGAGTTATGATGGCTAACTTCCTTAACACAGAAGAATGTTAATGTGTTTTGTCCTCTATTGTGCATCTATCAAACACACACACACACACACACACACACACACACACACACACACACATATATATATATATATATATATATGCACAAATAAAAATGACGATTCCTTTAATTGATTTTTTAATGGATATCAAACTGATGGCATGAATGAATTCGTTAGCATGAGGAGATTGCCATCTATGGTTTTGTCCTGCTGTGGCATAACCTACTAGTTCTTAGTTGACGGGGTCGATTCCACAATAATAATGTTGCTTTCTTCTCTCTTGCTCGCCTTCTGTAAGCCGGCTTATCGCTAGTTGGTTTGTTCGGAGGTAAAATGAGAACGTAAACAAACGGGATTTTTAAACTTATCTATTTTATTAAACTAGTCGACGTATAGATATTTAACGTGCCAGTGAGATTGTTCTATCACACCTACTGGACAGAAAGTACCAAACACGAAAATAACACGTTGGAATTATTCGACGTGTAAAACTTAAGTCCCTGAAATGACTTTCTATCTCTCTGACATACCGACGTTCGGCCAGCGAATCAAAATCGACATCCGTATTTTGTCTGCCATCTGACCTTAAACGTCAGCCTCAAACGGTCAAATACAATCTCACTAAAAAAGAATAGTATGGAACGATTATTTAACACAATTATCAGTTGAAAATTCTCAGATCTATCGATTGACATACTTAGTCAAAAATTTTGAATCTCATCGACAAAAATGTTAGTAAATTAAATATAATTTCCTGAGTATACCGCGAAATTCAGAGGTCAGTTAATTCTTTTGCATAAAAAAGGTACATCAGAAATATAATTGAATAACCAGAATTTTCTACGTGCATGTGTGTTGGTGAATATATATATATATATATATATATACCTGTGTAGAAGTAGAAGATTGGTGCAGATGGAATATAATTGCAATAGCCAGAAACACTTACTTAAAAGATTACTCAATACAGAGTAGAGCAAATAGTATTTATTCAAAAATTATAACATGTTATACCATCACTACTAAAATAGACATTTTGTTTCAACACTTCTGCTGTCTTGTCAAATGATGGTGTTATTGAAAGTAACTGGCTATTTTTTAGTCATGTATCAGATATAATTTTTTGAATAAATCCTATATATATATATATATATATATATATATATATATATATATATATATATATATATAGGTAACTATACTCGTGTCAATCTGCCTAAGTGAAACCTTGGTAGGTTTGTCTGGCTGATTAGGTTGGACTAGGTAACTATACTCGACTCGAAAACCTTCGAATTCTTTCTCTGGCGATCTGCTTAATTGAAACCTTGGTAGGTTTGTCTGGCTCACTAGGTTTGACTATATATATATATATATATATATATATATATATATATATATATATATATATATATATATATATATATATATATATATATACGACTGTTCCCACTGCTTTTATTATGTGATCAAGCCGTTATCGGTACAAAGGGAATTATTCTTTTCAAGTGTTCACATATTCTACATTATATATTCTTATGAGGATCCTAACTTCGATAATTTGTTTTATGTGTTTTTACCTCAACGTCAATGCATTTTGTTCAGGAAAAGCTTGCCAATTCTGCTCCTTAGGCGAGCACATAGGACGTTAAACGAGCACCTAGGTACCATATTCCTAGCCGACTTGACTGCTGATTGGGTTTAAACATTTCCATAAATTCCACTGTGTCTTGGGTTCCAACATAATATAAAATTTAGAAATAATTTTGCGAATCTGTGTGCATATATTGGTTCACATATTCAAGCATGAACAGGCACTCATGCATGCACATGCACACAGAGACAGGGACATATTCAACCTTTGAACAGACGTAATAATATGAAGGACGTTTTAAAACTAAAGACTCATTACTATTAATTCAGCCTACTATAATTTCCGCTTTAAATAAGTAAATAAAATATATAAATTAACAATGTAGTATTTGCTAAAGATAACTTACCAATTTTACATATATAGTATGGAATTTATAATACACACACACACACACACACACACACACACACACACACACACACATATATATATATATATATATGTATATATATATATATATGAATATAAAAATATTTTTATACTAAAATGTGGACTCACCCATCGTTTTTGACGTATAGGAATTCAGTAGCCAGTACTTAGTATCAAATAAACAGGCAACCAGCACATAGAATTTGATAATACTGTTAAAAGCTTGTGTTGATTCATTCGCACTCTTCGGAGGAACTGAACTATCTTCAATTTTTATGTGCTGTCATTCTTCAAGAAGGGTTGCCAACAAAGGCTATAGTGCCCAATATCCTGTTATTTCCCCATAGCTGCCGCAATGAAATGATTCATACATCCCAAGAGCATTTTTTAGTACGCGGATATAACGAACTGGAAAAGTGAATATAACGAATCCAATAGAAAATGGAACTCTGCTCGCCGATTAAAAATTCCAAGCCATTATTCTTTACACCACCATTACATCCAAGTTTACAGCACCTGATATTCCCGAGCGGTCACCATCTGTACACTGATCAAGCTCGTTACTTTTCTTCGGCGAACATACAGGAACCGGTGTGTCAATGTGATGTGGCCATAAGATTTTTATTGAATAAATTAGTATAAATGTTACATTTCATATTTACTTTCAATCTCTGATCAAAAATGTATTCTGATTTAATATTCCACTTTTTCAGGAAACAGATATTCATTACGTAAAGGTTTATGGTTAACTTTGTGAATTCAGATTAAATTGCAGTTCACAAAAAAATTAAAATATGTCTACAAATAAGTAATCAAAAGTAAATCGTGAATATTTCTTTTAATATAACCGTGTGTCTAATATATAATTGAGATTTAATTACATCAAACTATTTACACATTTTAATTGCTATTCATTAATTACTTTTCATAACACCTTCATAATTATTATTTTTATCGCGCCATGGTATCGCCGTTTTATCGTACCAATACCTAAAGTTCACTGTTGATTTCAATTTTAGT
The DNA here is from genome assembly GCA_964036315.1 of Acanthosepion esculentum. Taxonomy (NCBI): domain Eukaryota; kingdom Metazoa; phylum Mollusca; class Cephalopoda; order Sepiida; family Sepiidae; genus Acanthosepion; species Acanthosepion esculentum. Next base: position 18,482,449 of record OZ038475.1, read on the forward strand.
GTTAAGCATACACTGTTGCCATATCCGCAACATAGCCAGCAAAACTGCAGGCGATATTACTAGATAATATTTACACATAACTGATAAGACCTTACATTGAATGTAGGATATAAAACTATGCGGCAGAAATGCGCTTATTGTGGTGTGTAAAGTTGTAGCCTATATGTCTTGTTTCTTACAAATCCATTCTTCCTCTTATATGCCAAGTCATTTCAGCACATGCGCAACTGTTGCTTTCTGCAACAACCTTCATTTTGTTTCTCTAATGATTTACTTAACTTTTACTATTCTTCTTCACTCCTGTTTTGTCAACCATTCATAAATTTTCGGTAATTAGATCATTCGCTGTTTTCTCCGGCTTCACTTCGTCAGTATATCCTGGGATTGAAAAGTTCTGTAGAACGTCTTTTCTCATTAATTTCGTCTTTCATTATCGTATCAAATTCGTTTTCTTTACGTTGTCCACAGGGTGTATTCATAGGTTTCTTAGTATTCGTTGATATAACCATATCTCTTATGTTTCAAGCCTCTTCTTCATATCTAAGGATATTTTCCCGCACCCACCAACATATACGATATTAGTTATTACACGTCATTCTGTTATATAGGAATAAAGTGTCGTTGTCGACACTGTAGGTTGAACACAGATAACCTGTGAAGAATCACGGACGATTCCATTCGTCAATAAGTAGATCATGTGATCGTTAAGGAAACGTATAAATGGGAATTAGCGTGATGTCTAAGTGATCGCTATTCTTTATACTCTGGAGTAGTAGACCTTTTTTACCGACCGTTTACGACCGGTAATTCTTTCAGAGTGTGGAACTTTCTGTCTACGTGAACGTCCTTTCGTTTGTTTGAACTCTTGTTTAGGATAAGATGTTTTTTTTATTTTTCTTACGTTTTATTTTACTGGCAGTATTTTGCAAAAATGTTTGATATTTTTTTAATTTTTTTCACTACCCCTCACTTTACTTTATCGATTTTTATATTTTATTTTATTATTATTTTGGTTTTATATTCTTTTGTTAATTTTCTGTAACCCTTCCCCTCAAATTCTTTCTTTGTTTCTAGGTGTTTATTTCGCCTTACTTTTTCATTTTCTATTGTTCTGTTTATTCTTTTTGTCTGATTATATTTGTTGTCTCGTTTTGTTTAAAACTGTCAATTTTTTGTAAAGCATAATTGTAAATTATTTAATTTTTCGTTACTTTGCAAAACGCCCCTCCCTTTCCCTTTTCATATATAGAGAAAAGAAAAAAAAGACCACCCCCTCAATTTTTTAATCTGGTCCATAGAAATCTTTTCGGTACCAAAAAGAAAAAAAAGTGATCCACCCTATAAGAATCATGAAAATAAAAAGGTAGAAGATATGGAGAAATCTGTAGTCGATGAGGAAAACAGCCAAACGCAGGAAGTTGTTGCTGAAACTTCCGCCGAGAGTATGGTAACCGAAAAGTCACAAAATACTGAAAAGCTGACGAAAACTGACGAATATATGGAGGCCGATAATGGTCAAAAGTCACAAAATTCAGAAAAAGATGAAAATTCTAAAGATTAAAATTCTAAAGACGAAAATGTAGCGGTTGGACCCCTCTGAAAAAATATCCCCCTAAATCCCCTTTAAAAACACCTGCCGCGGCTGTATCTCCCAAAGATTCGCCTTTGAAAATACACATTAATTCTCCCTCAAAAACAGAATTCCAAAAACGTCAACGAAGCCCTTCCTCAGACTCTTCCAAACCCATCATAGAGAAAAAAATCAAACAAAAATTGCTTTTAAACAGAAGGGAAGATGTATGTCGGGTAGAAAAACATCAAGCAGACAGAACATTTTCCCAATCCCGCAAACCAAATTACTTGAAAATAATGTTGAACTTAAAAAGATAAACGATTAAGATATTGAAAATCCTAGACATTTTCCCATGGCTAAAAGGATTTAGAGCAAGACATGTTTCAGAAAACACCTGGGCTATGTTGCGTGAAGCAAATAACGCATTTTATGTATATCCACCATGAACCTATTTTGATAACGAGAATGAAAAGCAATTGAATCAACTGTGTTCAAGGAGGCTCCAGCTTTTCGTTCACCCCTGCCTCTATAGAGCTCTTAAGCTAACTTTCTCCCTGGACATTAGTGTCCTGTCTCCTGAAGGAACCATCACAAATGATATGGGTATTGGCTCCATGGGAGAAGCCGTCGGTGTCCTATCCACGGCTATGTTCAATCCAGGAGAGCAACCCAAATTGGTTTTCACTATGGCTCTCTGGTTAGCAAGTATAAATGTCCGGGAACTGAGGTCGGAATCTCGGAGCGCGAGACTCGATCGTGATCTTCAGCGCTTCGGGGTGGATGTTTGTTGCGGGTAGGAGACCCATTTTTTATCTCGCGACCGTGAGGACATTCTGTCTAAGAGGTTCGTCCTCTATTCAGCCTGTTTTGATGGACGCTCGAGGGGTATTTCCTGGCTGGTGAGCAGGTCTCTGGATGTGGTGTGTGCTCTTGTCTTCGCGGATCCGGCGTGGGGGCTCTGCGTGCTGGATGTTACCATAAAGAATAAGCTCTTTGTCTCATTGGGGTTTATGCGCCCAATGACAATGCGGAGCGGTCGGATATGTTTTGGAAGATGCGCCGTTTTTGATGACATCTCGTTCGGTAGTTTTAGCGGGTGATTGGAATGCCGTCCTTGATCCCGATATAGATCGTACAGGGCAAACATAGGGTAGTAACAACCCGGATGTTAAGCGGTTTCGGGACTTTATCGACGGGTTTGATCTCGTCCATAAGTATCGAAATGAGCACCCCCGTGAGGTAGCATGGACTAGGGGCGGCAGCTCGGATTCAGTGGTGAGCGCAAGATACATCTACCGAGTTCTATTTAATAGAGTCGACGTAGGGCTCGTAGAATGTCCAAGTTTCCATTTTATAGTTTACGGATCATAGGCTTAGATAAGCCTAAGGTTAAGATGGCTGGCTAATGGAAATTAAACTCGTCATTATTTGGCGAGCAAGATTTCCGTGACCAGCTTCTACTAATGCTACAACGGCTATTGTCGGGGGCTGTGGTTTGGAATAAGTGGTGGGATTCTCTAAAATCTAAACTTAGGTCTTTTGCTGCTGATTTTAGCTGCCGACACAATCTTCCAGGATTAGCAGCGCAAAAGTCTTGTGAGGTCAAAGTAGATCGGGCGATCAAATCCCGTGATAGTGGGCACGTAGCCTTAGCTAAGACGGAGATGACCTCCTTGCTTATCAAGAAGGATCAAGCTCTTGTAGTTAGGGCTAGGTTAAAAAAAATCGCTTGCGCGGCTACGAACATGACCGATTCATTGCGTGCAGAGGAAGCTCGTAGGGCATCTAGTCGGCATATCGCGAGCATCAGATTGCCGGATAAGCGGAATGGGACTACAGACGTGGGCATTTGTGAGGCTTTCGGTGACTACTTTCAAGAGCTGTTTACCAGAGTGCCCGGACTGAGCCCTGCTCAGTTTGATGCCTATTTAGCCGACTTTCCCCGCCTCGAGGCGGCTGAAGCGGCTGGGTGCGAGGGTCCCATTACAGAGTCTGAGATCTGGGATGCGCTGAAACAGGTTGGCCTGGACAAGACTCCGGGATTAGGTGGTCTTCCTTACGAAATGTACTTGAGGCAGTCGCCTGTCTTTGTCCCCTTGCTGGCACTGATTTTAAACAACTGGATGAAGCAGGGGTCTATAATTAAATGCTTCACCAGGGGTGTGATCAAGTTGCTTCGCAAGAGCAAAGATGTGATGGGGTAGATAATTATCGGCATTTGACGATGTCAAACACAGAGTTGAAGATTTTAGCCAAGGTCTTAGCCGGCCGTTTGTAGGCTGTCCTCTCTAGTTTTATTGGTCCCGAGCAGACTTGTGCTGTGGAGGGAAGGACTATTCAGGACAACCTTCATTTGGGACGCTTGATCATCGAGCAAGTCGACAGTGATGTCCTGCTGATGAATTTAGATCAGGCTAAGGTTTTCGATAGGGTTGACCATCGATTTCTGGAGGCTGATCATTCGGCCGCCGGTTTCTGGCCAGACTTTCGCACTTGGATACGACTGCTGTATGCGTCCACCTGTGTACAACGAGAATGTCGGAACTGATAACGAGCATTCGTTGACTTAAAGGAAGTTACGAGTAAACGTCTAACATCATAAAACATTCCTACACTCTTTTATCTGAAGACATTTTCCAATGTCACTCTAAATTTTAAAACATTAGTTACAAACTGTTTAATCTTAGAAGACTTATATGTTTTAAATCATGTTCTCCTTAAGAACATTTAGTTTTTTAGAGCATATCGACTACGAAAGCAAAATCTTGTCTTTCAAACAAAGCAGATAAGTGCCACAACATTTAAAAATGCAAAATTGTAAAATCAACGGATATGCAATGTGAAAGATCCTGATCTGGCATCTTGTCTCCTTTCTCACAGACGTGCTGTGGCTTCCCTCACTCTTTTCTAAAAATATGTTCATGGAAACAGCAATTTTCACCGGTACCCCAACAGCATGAATTAAAGCGTGCTGTTAGGTTGCCACCTCGGTCCCACACTTTCACTCTCGAAACAGTTAAATGGAAACCGCTTCTTCTACCCCAGTAGATTCTTCTCTCGCACTTCCTGACAGTGGAACTCCATTTCCTCTTATAGCTATAACCTGCAAATATTCAAATGAAGGGTCAATCGACATCTTCTTGATCATGATGCCTGTCCTTCTCTTTATTCTTTCTTCAAACATCCCTCTTTATTCTTACTCTCACTCTCTGTAACCCCTTGCGTGCTAGTGACACCCCTGGCTTCCTTGGCGTGAAATGCATAACAAATAATATGAAAAAGCAAAAATTAAAATGGAAGTTCCGAATTTGACAATCTAATCATGTCCCTGTCCTAAACCGAGTACGGCTTCAGTTTGATATACCGACTCCTATTTTGTATGTTGTACTTAACACAAAATTTCTTGACCTGATTTTAAACCAAAGCCCACATGTACTGTTTGACCCCAGCAGTATTAACTTTATATTGGTATCGTTGAAATGAAGACAGTTGATTATTAGTCCCCGAATTAACTCTGTGAAACATCTGACCAGTCCAACTATTGGCCTATTAGACTTCTACTTTTTTTTGGGGGGGGATCTTAGATGCCCTAATCAATGCTGAATTGGTTCATCTCTCATCAGAGAGCCTTTCCTGAGACAAGCAATACATATTTCGCTTCTCCAGATCAAATGCTGATGTACTAACGATAATTGCAGAAAGAGTCTATAGTGCTCTAGATATAAACGGTGAAACAAGGACTGTAGCATTTGACATCTGGAAAACCTTTGACTGGGTCAGGCATTCAGGTCTTCTCCACAAGGTGATCCAGTCACTCTTATATAATCGTGAAATGAAATTTATCGTGGACGGCCACTGTCTACATCATTTTGTACGAACGCTGTTGTCCCCCAATGCTCATCTTTGTTCCTACGCTGTTTTTAATCATCATTAACGGCCTTCCCGTTGTCATCAACCCTCAACCTGGCATTTACTCTGACGATACCACCGTTTACTTCTGCCTCGATACTAAGTCTAATCAGTCTGACAAGGTCGAAATGGCAGCTTCTGTACAAAACGACCCGAAAAACGTCCTTAACTGGGTAAATATGTAGTGTCAATTTTAACCCTTTCAAAGCTAAACTTCTCTCCATTAATCAATTAAGAAACCCCTCTCTGCTTTCCATCAGTATGGCTGATGCTATCTTCCAAGAAAGTGACTTTGCGCCTTCTCGAGCTAAAGTTCTCAGCAGATATGTGATAGAAAGTCAACATTGATTCCATCGCTAGATTAACTACAAAGAATGTCGGATCACTGTGTCGGCGAGACAATATTTATCTTCGGAACCGATCTTGCATATCTGTAAATGTCCCATTCGCCCATGATTAGAATTTTGCTGTCATATATTGTCCGGTGCCCCTTCTATTTTCGTGAAACTCCTTGAAAAGATCCAAAGAAGAATAAGCAATATTATTGGTCCTAATCTGGCGGCTCGGCTTCGGTCACATGCCCACATCCGCAAGGTGGCCTCACTGTTTCTTTTTTACAAATACCTTCATGGTAATTGTTGGGATGATCTCTTCGCTATTAGACTGGCGGTGAGATCTCATTAATTTACTGCTGAGCTGTCTCGATGGAGCCGTAAGTTCTTTGTTAACAGTTTCTAATCTCGCATTTCTAATGTTTCTCTTCCTAATTTCTTTCACTCTGTAGCCTCTTGCGTAATAGTTGCTGTACTGCATTGATGGGTGTAATAACGATTAAAACAAAAATATTTTGCACTCATATGCTATTAAAATCTGTATATAATATAAACAAGAAGCGTTATCTATTAGCAGTAAAAGGTTTTACAACCGCTAATAATTTTTTTATCTAATATCACACTGCCCACTTCTTCTTTCAACCGTTGCCCATATCTTCGTTTTATCTCTTTTTGACATCCAGTCTTCTTAGTTCGATCATTGTTTTACTAAATTTCATACAAACATCGATTAGCTTCATATGCGAAAAATGAATAAGGAATACGAACTATTTTCTTTTTTATCTTTTCTTTCAAACGATACTGGTTTCGTACAATTGGTAGCGTTCTAATTGAATTAATTCATTTTGTTTTCCTTGTCCCTCTTCTAAAGTGTCTCGACAAACTTTAGAATAAAAATAGACCGAACAACCACGACGAAAGATTTATGTAGTGTAAGAATTTTACACGTGGTTACTAAAATAAATGATCATAGAATCGTCCATGAACAATCTAACATTAGTAATTAATTCTGATTTTATCCGACAAATTATAATGTCTGATAACAATATTTTTCAAAGAATTCCTGAAAAATATTCTCTCCAGTAAATTTAACAATGTAGATTATTGTTACTAAAATAAAGAGTGCGGAGCAAAGAAAATAAGTAAGATGTTTTGAGGAAAAATAAAAAAGGTGGCCTTTGTTCAAATATAGGTGCAATACTTTCAAGAAACATTGACAAATGGATAGTAATGTTTGCAAACGAAACATATAGTACAGAGTAAACCGAGGACTTCACATTTGTCTTGAAACATCGACAATTTATTCTCGGTTAGGCTTTCTATTAAACCACTTTCCATTTTAGCAGGATTTTAATCGAAGAAAATTTAATTTTATTGTTCTCTGAACTAAAACTTGATCAGTTTAAATGAATCTAAGCATAAAAATAAAGTACGGCTCCATTAGACATTATAAAATACTCTTTAAATTTCGTCCATTTTAACAAAAATTTAAAATTCGGACAGAACTTATGGGATGACCTAATATATATATATATATATATATATATATATATATATATATATATATATATATATATAGCCTGACGTGCTATATTATTTAACTACTGTGGAAGCGTCTGGTTAATAAGGTCGTATTACTGCTTTTAATCTACAAATTTTCCATGATTTCTTTCTACTGCTCATATCTATTTCAGCACATCATTTTTAACATTTGTTTGTTCTATTCACTGCATGCGGCAATGTTTGAAATATATGATGAATTAATGAACAACATATATATATATATATATATATATATATATATATATATATATATATATACATATATATATATATATATATATATTAGGTCATGAGAAGGAGATGAAAATTTGTTTGAGCTTACATCAAGCACAGCCTATATGCAAAATAAATTTCTATATTACAAGAAGATATTATACATAACATTTTATTTCCAGTGTAAATGTTAAAGCATATAACTTTTAAAATAAATATATTAAAAATTATGTGTCTTTAATATTAGGAAAGCACACCTATCAGCGCAAATGTTGTAGTGCGTATATGGATATCTTATATTGTCTATTATTTTTTATTTCGGGAATGTTTAAACATTTCCATATTTCACATCTAAAGAAAGACTCTAGTGCCAAACAAAATTCTACTATATAAAAATAATTATATTTTATAATAGCACGGAAACGTTAAGATTATTTACTAAAGTCAATTGTTTTAAGTGAATTTAAAATAGCATTAAGCGTATTAATACATAATAAAAATAAATGAAGCAGATTTAGAAAGGACAAAATTTGAATGTTTCATTGACTGCATTCGAATATCGTCGCAAAAAATATCTTGTGTTAATTTGCAAAACCCATTTTAGCGAACAGTTTTACAAGGTTGAAATTATTGATTTCAATCGAGCACACAAGCTTGAACTTGTGGCAGTAGCAGATTCGAAATCTTTTGTTTGTCAATAATGTTTAAATCATCTAAGAAAGGAAAATAAATTGATCTGCGTCAAATTAATTATAGAGATAGCGATCGATGTTTCATTTTTTATGGTAAACATTTAAATAGTTTCAGGCGTTCTATAATTCATTGGGAAATTATTCAAAGATTTCAATAAAGATTTAATAAAATGACTTTTTGTGTATGATGGAGACTTAAACGCACGGGCGCGCACTGGCGTGTACAGGCATACACACGCGTGTGCGCGCGCACACACACACACACACATATATATATATAAATATATATATTCGCACATGAGGGTATACTGAAAGGTTCTTGAAACAACCAGTTACGAAAAATAATCTCAAAGATCAGACACAATAAATTTGGGAAGGAATGGTTAATGTAACTGAACGAATTTTCATATTCTCATATATAATGTTGTTTTTTGATTCATTATATATACAGTAGCTCAGGAATGAATATGTTTATATATATACATACATACATATATATATAAATATATATATATATATATATATATATATATATATATATATATATATATATATATATATATATATATATATATATATGTATATATACACACACATATATATATACATATATATATACATAAATATATATATATACATATATATACACACACACACACACATAAATATATATATATATATATATATATATATATATATATATATATATATATATATATATAAATAAAAAGGAAAGAACTGTAAGATATAAAATCCGGTGTTCTTATAGATATTTTTATTTTTACACAATAGTGCTCTATGTAAATTTAAATTTACAGAGCATTAATATTAATAGAAAATTAAAAATTCGCTTGATGAGGAAATGGAACTAATGTCTTTGGTTTTATAACAAAATTAAATTCAGGGGCTTTAGCTTCCATTTCTGAAACATGGTTATCACTGTGTAGCGGTAAAACCATATTTTAAATCTATTAATTTATAATATATATATATATATATATATATATATATATATATATATATATATATGTATATATATATATATATATATATATATATATATATATATATATATATATATATATATATATATATATATATATATATATATATATGATAGATGGCTACTCGTATTCGTTTGTTAGGGCGGCTAGTCAATCCAAATTGGCAAATTTTGTGTTTCATCAACACCAACAAAGGAAAACTGTGATTTTAACTGCCACTTTTCCTGTTACAGTTACTGGGAAAGAACGTGGTATATAGCGTGAGCAACAATGTGAACAAGGCCAGGTATACTCAAACACGCACAAACATCGACGGTCCCCAAGTATTCAGTCTACCCAATTTCACTCACAAGGCTTGGGTCAACCCCTAGTATGGTTTTCAGGGACTTTCCAAAGGTTTCTGAAGCTTGGATCGCCCCCTCCAGATCGATAATATCAGGAAGACCACTTCCGGACAAATCAGCAGTTGTGATATTCGAAGCGTGGTCTCATTGTCAGAAAGCGATCGTTCTAACCACTCACCCATTTATATATATATATATATATATATATATATATATATATATATATATATATATATATATATATATATATAAGCCCATATATCTCTCACAATAACTAAAACAAGAAGTTAAAATTAACCATAATTCTTGATGAACTAATTTTAATTAATGATCGTATTTCCTTTTATCTACAGAATAATACATACACACACACACACACACACACACACACACACACACACACACACACACACATATATATATATATATATATATATATAGAGAGAGAGAGAGAGAGAGAAAGAGAGAGAGAGATTTATTATGATGCTAATTGTTTGAAATGGTTCATTTAATGATGTAAATTTGATAGGTCACAAATTTGAAATTAGATCATATAATTATTTGCATATTTGTATAAGCCAAATATCATGTGAGACATCCTGCTGGAAAAAATGCATAAATTTGGTTGGCAGCGTATTAACAACCTAGTCAGTACGACTGCAAACCGAATACATGGGCACACGGAAAGCTGGTTTGACACGGCGTGAACATGGATCTCAGAGAGGAGCGACTGGAGGTCTGTATCTCCAAATATGGAAATTTTGGATATGTCTCAGTCGCAGCTGGAAAAATGTGTATAGTGACAGATGACTACGTGTTGCAAAAAACAATGTCCCAAAATAATTTTATGTATAGCGTGTCTGCCGGAACCTGTGATTGTAGAGATTCACCGTCCGCGCTGGTCCTGTAGTGCTGCGGGTCACTTGTCAATGACATGTCCCTGGAAGAAACCGGCACCGAGACCAGAAACTCCAGCAGTACCAGCCAAGGCCAAACCCGAAGCAGTAGTGGCGGAGTAGTCCTGCCAGGACCCAAGTGTATCCAGCAAATTGACTGATGTCGTGAGAATGGGGGAAATTGGATGACCGTCCTACCCAGCTGGATGTGTCACTAAAAGGGACTGTTTCTCCAAACAACAGCAGAATCATTCGAAAGAGCAGCATCCGCAACAGTCGAATGAATAGCGGCAGAAGTCGCCCCCCTGAAGAGCAGCAGCAGGCTCGAAGCAGCAATTACAATAGCAGGTTTTGCAGCAGCAGGAGGAGTAACGGCTGCCGGATATATAACAACTGCAACAGCAGCAGCAACAGCAACAAGAAGCTCTTGTACCCCCGGAGGTGGATCTATACATGGAGGTGGAGGAAATTTCTTCACAGATCCTTCTCCCGGAAAAGGAGGACGGGAAGAATAGCAAGACGAATAAAGAACAAAGAAGTATAAAACACTTGGTTCAAGTAGGGCGGAGAAGAACCAGGTAGAATTTAAGACCCAATCTGCACAGTAAGAACCGAAAGAATATCTGCCAGGAAATGCAATGAGCCTCCCCACTTCCCATTCTATGGATCCGCCTTCTCCCTCCCCAAACCGCTGCCCACAAAATAAAAGTAAAGATCTTTCCTCAAGGAGGTTAAACTTTGTCAGGTAGACAGGCAGACCCTTCAGATCGAGGCTACGTATCAGATGAAGGCTCTCTTGAGTCCTTTCTATAAATGAACTTCCGTCGACACCTCGCCAACGGAAGATCCCAGGAACTACCTGAACGCCTCCAATGTGAATGCTCTCATAAAAAAACAATGGGGGAGAATCTCAGCTTGGAATCCCTTGGCAGGTGCAAGTGATGCCTTCCCAAACCTCCGGATGGCAAAGATAGTGTCTCCGACGTTAAAGGAAAATATCCAGAATGATTGCAGGGTAAGTTCTGATTGTTTTCGATACCTCCCTATACAAGGCATTAAAATTCACATTACCTACGAACGTTGGCAGTATTGTACCAGACGGATGAATTACATCCGATATAGGTACTGGTAGTCGTGGACAATCTGTCGGGGTCCTAACACCTGCAGATTTCCGTCCAGTCCGCGTTTAATGGATTTAAAATTAAATTATCTACCAAGCTAGCCAGTTTAAATATAAATGGCCGGAAAAATCTGATTAAGGCTCTGCTGCATGATCTCTTGCCGTTCAGCGTACATGTCGTTGCGATCCGGGAGACACATTTTGCGATTTGGATACTCGTGTGTTTTCAAGCGTCTCTGTTGTCTATACAACATACGAGGGCCAGTAAGACAGAATTGTTTCCTTTCTGTTTAAACGTACTCTTGGTGCGAAGTTGGATATGTCAATATCGATATGGTGGAGAGCAATTGATTGGGGCCAATATTGCTGTGAACAGTAAATTCGTTTTGGGTCGTTGCGGTGTATATGTCCAAAAATCAGGCGAAGGATGTCGTCTTTTTCCGCCGGATGGGACCGTTCCTGTTAAATTCGTTGCCATTATACTTAAGAGGGGAATGGAATGCTGTGCTGGACCCCAAATTAGACAGTGGGCGGGGAGTTAGCGAGAGGTCGGGCGATCATAGCTTGGTCGATCTGATCGGCGATATTGGACTCGTCGATAGACACCGGATCGATCACCCAAAGGGGGAGAGGTGGATGTGGGCTCGTAAGTAGCCGTGTACTCGGGTATCCAGTTTCCTGGATATAATGTAATAGGCTATTCGGATCATAGACTTATCTGTGTCCACATAGAATTAGATGCCAGGCCTAGAATGGCTGGATATTGGAAGTTCAATTTGTCTTTACTGGACAGGCAAGACTTCCGTCAACAGCTGACTAGATTATTGCAGCGGGAACTAAAGAGGTGGTTATTGGGAACAAGTTGAGGCAGTGGCTAAAGCATAGAATCGAATATTTCCAACGACTCCCCCTAGATAAGACTAAGAAGGTGTAGATACTTAGGGATAGTCTGTCCCGGGCGGATGCTGGTGGGTATTCGCTAGAGATCGGTGTAAGACAGGCTCCGGGGCGAGTGCTACCAGGTTCAAATAGATAGGTATAGGTTAAAGAAGATGTCTAACGAAGGAGCGAACATGAGCACAGAATTGTGCAAGTAACAGATCCGTCGATTTTCTGATCAATACATTTTGGAGGTCGATATCCAGAGGGGTGCACTCCGGGAAGGAGCAGGGTTATAGGCGATGCGTTTCGGTGGCATTTTCAGAGCCGGTTTTCCAATGAGTCTGATATCTTTGGCGAATAGTTACGCACCTACTTGGCTGATTTTCCTCGTCTTTCGCGAAACGAAGCGGTTAATTTCGAAGGTGAAATCACAGAGGGGGAAGTCTATTTTTGCTTCGTACACGGTCAGCAGTGCCAAGTCTCCAGAACTTGATGGTCGGCCCTGCGAAATATAATTGAGTCTGTCGCATATTTTTTTGCTGATTCTGACAGGCGTGTTAAAAAAAATGGGTCTCTAGTCCCTGTTTGGCCTTGTAGCAAAATTATTTCAATTAAAACAATAAATATATATTTAATAAAATATAACGAAAGTACTTATGTATATTTTTACAATTTACAAATATTTTATAAAGGTAATTGACGATATAATTAATCAGATTTTTTTATGTACTCAGTGGTTATCAAAGTTTTTATCTCATTTTTGTATTTCAGGTATCCGGTTGATGAAAGAGGTAATTTTAAATGAACCCCTAATATTTCTAGACAGGTAGAGTTGAAGTGATGAGCCAATTCCCTAGCCACCTCGTTCACCAGCTACCATACCCCTGGAATTTATTCTATGTAGTCATGTTAAAGGGAACATGTATGGAACATCAATGATATCTAAGGCAAAAGATCACTGATGGAATTTCCACGATTGAACATATTATGCCACAGCAATAATAGCATGAAATTGAGTACCGTTTTGATGTGCATATATAGAGGTATATTAAATTAGTTTACAAAAAAAACTTTAATATCTACTCATTATTTTGCAGTAATTCCCACATATTTGTGGGTTCACATGCTTTTGTAACAATTATATATACACATATATATATACATATATATATATACACACACACACACACACACACACACACACACACACACACATACATATATATATATATATATATATATATATATATATATATATATATATATATATATATGTACAAATGTAAAAGAACGAAGAATAAATTTACAACGCTCAAAACATTCATTTAAAACAGGGCTCAATACAAGAGTAGAGCAATAAATATTTATTATACACTGTTACATTAGAACATAGATGTAATTAATGCAAAATTGTACATTTCGTTTCGACGTTCAAATAAAACTTCTCTTCAGGTAATTAACATCATTGTAATTACCTGAAGAGACGTTTTATTTAAACGTCGAAACAACATGAACAATTTTGTAGTAATTACTTACATGTTATAATGTAACAGGGTATTTTATATATAAACATATACATTATATATATATATATATATATATATATATATATATATATATATATATATATATATATATATATATATATATATATATATATATATATATATGTGTATATCTGTATATATATATATGTATATATATATATGTATATATGTATATATCTATGTATATATATATGTAATATGTATTTATATATATATATGTAATATGTATTTATATATATGTATATATATATATGTATATATATATGTAATATGTATTTATATATATATATATGTATATATATATGTATATATATGTATATATATATATATGTATATATATGTATGTATATGTATATATATATATATATGTTGTATTTGTCCTTCTATATAATCGTCAAAAATATAAGAGAACAATTGTGTAAATATCGATAAATATAGGTATGAATGTGTTTGTGTATGTATGCCTGTATATCTAATTATTTCTTCATTCTTTCTCTCTCCATTTCTCTCTCTATATCTATCTATATATATATATATATATATATATATATATATATATATATATATATATATATATATATATATATGTATATGCGTGGGTTTTTGTGCGTCTGAGATTCTTTATAAAAGACTTTTTATGATTTATGATTTTCAGAAACTACTTACCTTTATTGATGTTCAGTAATGTGCATTTACGTGAAACGAATACAAGCTATTCAATACTTGTCTTGTCTATTGCCGTTCAACTACATAAACCATCTGCTCGTTTACGCTCCAATATGCACAAATATTTACAAACATACATGCAATCAAGCGTGATGCAAGGTGTACTAGAATTAAATATAGAATAATTATCTTTGTTGTCTGCACTGCTTTGATTAAACATTATCCCACATAGTTTTGCTTTCTGTTTACTGACTTACAATATCGCCTTTCAACCACATTTCGCTCGGCCTTTCCCACATATATTTTACTTCCGGTCTTTAGAATAGAATAAGAAATGAGTTTATTTTTTATACTTCTTGCTATTTTTATTCTTCCCAACATTGTCTTTGTCGGGTAACTCTTCATATTATTATTTTTAATGTGAGGAGAATCTAAAGAGAAAAGAGATGTGGTTTATGTAGCTACCGAAGTGACATCTATGCCGCCATAATGTTTTCAACAAAAACGTATACAACACAAGCATACCCACGACTGAAAATAAAATAAATATTATGAACATCAGGCTGTATTAAAAGAAACGTATTTCATTAACAACAATGTCCTTCAGTAATGTAGTACTTATTGGCTGACTGGAGAATAGACAGACTATTTTTACCCTAAATATTATGTCAGAGAAAATAGAGATATTTTCCTTTGTTGATAACATGTATTTATAAAAGTGTTCTTGAGATGCTAATGTTACTATATATCTCCTCTACAGCCAATCGTCTTTGACCTAAGCTAAACACACTATATTATCGTCTTTCAATTGAGACATTATGAACACAATTTCACAAACGAAATGAAAAAAAAAATGGTAATATAAGAATATACATTTTTAGGCCATTTGATACATAGGTCGAGTTTATTTTTCTTTAGCGACCAGAGACCATTCACTTAGAGTTTTACATAAGTCAATGGAGATGTTTTATGGCTTATTCTTAATATTCATTAATTAAAAGAACATTCAATTATTTTATGAGGCCATTCTAGGAGCTGAACTTTCTTTTACCAACTTAAAATTACAATTCCTGAGAGAATCTTTTCTGTACTTAAAACGCTTTTTCTGTTGCAAAGATGACATTACTTTCGAGATCTATGAATTCAGCATGTCAAAAAAAGAAGGTGAGACGGAAACTCATGTAAATCATCTGTGGCAGTTTTTATCTCATCTCTCCTTCATCCAATCGATTGTGTCGGAGACTAAACTCACTTCGAATGTGTGAAGTGAATTTGGCCTCGCAAAATATCGTGCTAGACAATCTTTCTTGGCTGAATCTCTATTACACATTTATACGTCTACCATTCGACCATGCACTAAATATTGCTGTTACATTTGGTTTAGTGCTATTGCTATATATTTCGATATACTTGATACAATCCGAATAAGAAACTGCAATTATATAGGCGTTGATTTATTATTTCCTCCGAAGTCTCGGACACGCCCTTCTTTTAATGTAGTTATACAGTTCATTTCCTATGAATATTTTCATGGTTATTTTGGTACCTCGATTTATATATCTGAGGTCAGAATTTGATTGGCGCTAGGTCACATTATTTTAACGTTGAAATGTGTAGATGTAACAGTAAGATCTATGGCAACAGTTTCCTTTCTTGCAATTATTACTTGTGTAACTCTCTTGCTTTCCAATCAACTTTGATATTCCAACATGTAAATGCAATATCTGCCATTATCTTTGGTCATCTTAATTACTGTTCATGTATTATTCTCTCTCTCTATCTCCTTTACCAATATTCGTTCACACTCGCTAGACTATTGCGTCTTAATGGCTTTATTGCCTTGCTTGTAGTGAAATGATTAATAAGATTGTATCCCCTGTTTTATCTGACGTAATTGTGCCGGCAGCATTAGGATTATTGGCGCAGTAATTGGAATGGATGTGCCGAATTCAGTGACCTGCCCTAGCCTATAGTGTTAATTTACGCACAATCGTTTAAGTAAAGACATGCATTCTTCACTTGCACCTCGGATATGGGTCAAAGTGTAGAGCGGTCTTATTTCTATTAGATTTTATTAGCAGCCAGTATTAGAATTAGATAAGTCTATATTCAAAACTGTGTTAAAGCAAATGAAAAAAAAACACACACACACACGTATCAGCACCTTATGGAAACTTAAGAATATACCAAAAATTGACACTTCACAGATTATAAATAAAATTAACATGTAGAGATCCCTGATCAGATATATCCTGCAGAAATATGATTTTTTTCTAATGCATGCATTTTTGTAAATGGATTAACCGATCTGATAAAAAAGATAAAACAAAAATAGAATTTCGCTACTGCGATACAATTTGAATACATTGTTTTTTTTAAAAAGGTTGTTATAATGATATTGGTAATATTGGACAACATGTTTGAACAAGAATGCCATAATATATATACTCCTGATAAAATGACGTCCTGTGTAAGAAAGTAAACTACATCCAATAGCATGGCCTCTGATTGGAAGTCTGAGGAGTGTACAACCGTATCTTAATTACTGATGTTCCCAGATTCACCCAGACCCGGGATGTTAGACACCTGTTAGAGTTCAAAGCTATGCGTAAATAGTTGACTCCCAAACAGGGGACAAAACGCTGTAAATGTGGAAATTATATATTAATATCAGCAATATATTTTTGAGGGAAAAATTATTACCATAAATATATTTTCTTGAAAAAGAAATTACCAGCAATACATTTATGAAGGAAAAAATACATCGAAAGATAAAGTGTAACCCGAAAGAAGTCCTGTTATTATCTAGATATAAAAAACTTACCTATTTCCCTACCTGAATATGATTGTATGAAACAATTAAAAGCTAGTCGTAAAAAAAGACCTGATAAAACCGGAATTTATAAACAAGGATCACACCATTCATTAACGAATTCGAGGTTAATGTATTTTATTATTAAAAATTGTTTGTGAGAGTGAATCTTGTCATTTATCTTCATTATTTGCTTTTCTTATGAAAGATTCGCGTAATATAAATTGAACCTGCACCACATAATTGATATATATATATATATATATATATATATATATATATATATATATATATATATATATATATATATATATATATATATATATATATATTACCAGCAATAAAAATTATGTCAGCATTAAATAACACACTGAGTTTGAGATGCCATAAAACAAAACAAACCAAACCAAACCTGATAAAACGAGTCAAAATTCAGTTTGCTCTGTGAGAAAAACTGAGTATTAATGACGTTACTCGTGTGTTAAACATCTGCGTAAAAATATTTTTTAGCGTAAGAGATATTTTGATAAAAGACATTTGCACGCCAATTAAGTATTCCGGTCTATGCGAAACAATAAAATCATAAAAGTCCAGACAGTTCGGCGTCATAGTTAGCAAACGTGGATCTAATCCACTGAAGAAACGTAATTTATCTAGCGAGACAAGCGTGGTCCCTTTAATTTCTGCTTTTTCCACATCTAAGCTACGTTAAGAAAATCATGCACGTTTCAACAATTCCTCTGCAAGATGAGTTAAGAAAAGTATTTTTTTGTCATCAGAATCAACAAATGTCGGAAACAGTGACAGTAAAACACAATTGTTTCTTGCACTGCATATAATCCATATTTAGCAACATTAAATATCTGGTGGTTACCGAAATAGAGAGAAGGGTTGAAAGAACATATTCCATCTATTTAAATTTGCTCTGCAATGCAGGTCAAACCAAAAATATCAATAATGGATGGAAAGAAATAGATGATAAATAGTGTCGAAAATAAATATAATATCCTCATATTAAAAAATATCCTCATATTATTAAATCTCCTTTGGATACGTGATTCAGTATAGGGTCTTGCCGAAGTTTTTTTTTTAAATGGCATAATATAATTACGAATCAGTCATGAAGCATATATATATATATATATATATATATATATATATATATATATATATATATATATATATATATATGTGTGTGTGTGTGTGTGTGTGTGTGTGTGTGTGTGTGTGTGTGTGTGTGTGCATGTATATATACAGAGTGTCCATAAAGATAGTGTGCACATTAAAAAAAATATAACTTTATTTGTATTTGCGATAGAAATAATCTGTAAAAAATGTCATAAAGTTAAATGCTCCTAGTTTCATGTATAGCTAAAATAACTAATGTGATTTCAGGGACTATTGTAAATCACTTGGCAAATATTTTTCGTGAACTGTAAAATCCTATTACCCTTTGTATTGCTAATGATGGAGGACATGTGGAAACTTAAATAAAATTTCCATAAAACCGTAAAAAATATAGATTTACTTCATTCTAATCCTTTTTACAAATTATTTCTATCGCAAATACAAATAAAGTTATCAATTTTTTAAAGTGCACATGAACTTTATGGACAGCCTGTATATGTATATATTCTTATATATATACATATATAGACTTATATATAAAGAATATAATTGAAGACAGTAGATTGAAGTCCGATGATCAGCTTCATCAAGCCGTGAAGCAGAGATGCCATCAAAATCCTGCTTCAACAAATTTCATCTGTCATTGTGGCGTTGTCGCCGGCGGCAAGGCTGGGCTAGTATCAAATTTAAGACAGTACAAATGAAATATGTCTTTCCCCTACCTGATTTACTCCACAATAGCCTCGGCTAACACACATGTGTAAATCGAAAGGCATCATCCACTGTTGACCAACATTTAATGTTCACGATTGGATGGGTCCATTATATATATATATATATATATATATATATATATATATATATATATATATATTGTCATCCACACACAGACTGTTTCGCTGTATCACAGCTCATCAGTGTGGCTAGACGTCCGGTTGCCTCAGGCTAGAATCGAAAACCGGCTGAATTCGCGTCAGTCGGTAATTTTACCCTGAAGCCGTTGGCTCACGGCAGAGAAGAAGGTGAATTTAAGCGTATTTATTTTTAGATAAACACACAGTGACTGAGAGAAATCGATTCGATTTACCGAAGAGTCTTGCATTAGCCGTAATAGTCACTGTTTGCAAACCCACACATCCTCTCCAGAGAGCTCAACCGAAATAAATTTTTCAGGAGCATACATATTGTCATCCACAGACAGACTGTTTCGCTGTACCACAGCTCATCAGTGTGGCTAGACGTCCGGTTGCCTCAGGCTAGAATCGAAAACCGGCTGAATTCGCGTCAGTCGGAAATTTTACCCTGAAGCCGTTGGCTCACGACAGAGAGTGTATAAATACTCATATTTAGGGGCATGTCCTTCAGGATATAGGGAGCCATGACTTTCATATTACATTTATTATCTCTTAATTGCCAGGCAAGTTCGTGAAAATCAGTGCCAGTTGTTTTCCTTTGCATTCTCCAATGTTCTGAATTCACAGCCTATTCGTATATATATATATATATATATATATATATATATATATATATATATATATATATATATATATATATATATATATATATATATATATATATAGTGTTTAATGACCTTTGTATTTTGTACCTTGCTGTAAGAATGGCTTCTTTCTCTTATGTAGTAACTGTTTTACAATCTATTTATTTAGACTTGTGGAAATGACTAATAACTCCTTTCCCCTTTCTCTCCTTATTTTATGATGCAACTTTTTCAGCCTCTTATTTTTCCTAATTGTCAATTGATTTCTTCTTGTAATTCCTCTCCTCTTTAAAACTTCCTCTGTTCGCATTTTCAATGAAATGTTCAGCAGTAGAACCACGTCCATATTGCTTAATGTCTCGTCTTTATCTGTGAAGTAACACCTCCAATTTTCACAAAGATATAGGAGATTAGACATTATGCATTTTGCCTATATTCGAAACTTCGCTCGAATGTGGCGCAAAACCGAAAATACAGAGGCAGCCAATGAGAATATAACACGATCGCAATTCTTCAAGCCTTCTAATCATTACACCACACGGAGTTGCTCAAGTTATTACGTATTAATAAATAAACAATTCATCAAAATATTTTAGAACTTACTTATCTACATGTACATACACATACGTACACACTCTCACCTATCGAGAGAGTAATATTTTTTTCCTTTTGAACAGACACACATATAAGTAAGCGTCTGTGTGTGTGTGCGTATATATATATATATATATATATATATATATATATATATATATATATATATATATATATATATATATATATATGTGTGTGTGTGTGTGTGTGTGTGTGTGTGTGTTTGTGTGTGTGTGTGTTTGTGTGTGTGTGTGTGTACTGGCTATGTGTTTGTATGTATTACCAAGCTAACACACCACTTCTACATTGATATGTATATGTGTACGTTTGCGAAGTGTTACGAGGTTGGTGGAACGTGTTTGGCACTCGTTTCTAAAACCTGATGGAGAGGCAAACGTTGAATTACAATCAAATTTAAATCAAGTCACGTTTTATTGCCCTGTGGCTTTTCGCAGTTTTAAATCTTCGTCTGTTTTCTAAACGCCGTTTTCCGTTTTCAGACACATCTATTTTTTGCGATATCATTAAAAAAACATGAAGTGTGCCCTTCCTGTACTATAAATGACAGCGTGAATTATAAAAGAGAAACTTTATCATGAGTTTTCTTTATTGTTCTTGTTTCGTTTTTAAATGCTGGCGATGCATTATATTTTTAGAATATAAACTTATTTTTTAATACCCATTTCATTGCAGAGATAAGTTTCATTTCATATCAACTACTCAGTTATAAATGATACCTCTGTCCCATCATTTTTGTTACATTTGCATACACATTCCTCACAAATACTACACCATATATTATGAGATTGATAGCCGAGGAAATAGCCTTCTCTCTTCTCTCCCCAGGTAGGATTTAATAGCCCGGAAGACTGGACACTCTAGCCTTTGTTGGCAACAAGTCACGGAGAATGAATACTCTGAATCAAAAAACCGTTTGTCAGGGCTATCAAAGTCACATTGTAAAAATGTACATGCTACAAAAATATACATGCCACAGAAATCACAGTAGTAACCCCTTGCGTTGTGACGCTGTGGACCAATGCACCACGTCTTCAGGGCATATATTCATACTACAATTACAATTAGAATAAAACGATTCCCTACACAGCCGGCTCAGAGGAGGTTATCGGCCTTTAAAACTTAAATAATTTTAAGCATTTATATTACAGTTTATAAATCTAGATAAATCAAACGACAGAATCGTTGGTTTATCAGCAATTTCCGCAGTGACTACGCCACTTCACACACCAAATGTATCATAGACGGAATGAACGGCAGAGAAAGTTTCGTTGGGTTTATTTTTAGTTGTCTTCTTTCGTAGCGGTCACAGGGGTAGTGGTAAACTTCATTTCTCCGAGTAAATATAGAGAGGGAAATATCTAGAAATGATCTCAAAAGTTGGCTATCATCTCCACGTGGTGGCTTCACTCTGTTGAAGCCAGAGCACACCAATGGATTTCTTCAACTTCACTTCGCAGTTGCATTTTCTTTTATGCTTTAGATTGAATACGTAAACAAGGTTTAGTGTCAAGATTCCAAGGCGACCTGATTCAGACCAATGCCACTCAATTTGGATCGCTAATTATAATGGTAATATTAATCGTTCAATTATAATTGAATATTTGATATTCATTGACCAAGTAGCGAGTGCGAAGTACGGTTAAAAATAATAATATATTTCTGTTAAAAATAATTGTTCAGGTAAACATTTTTCTCGAGTCCATGAAATGTTATAGCTCTTTCCAGTACTGATATGGGTTTTACATAAAATATTTATGTAGTGTGAAACGTCAACATCTTGATTATGTAGTTAGCGTTTCTTCGAATTACGCTTGTTTTAATTGTTGCTGCTGTTGAAAATCCTCAACAGATGTAGATTTCTTTTTACTTGATACAGTTCTTTGTTTATGAGTGTGTAGCAGCAATCCATAAGTTTCGAATAAAAATTGTCTTCGATTACACCAAGAGGCTTTATTATTTTGCAGCTGTTTTTAACCATTGATCTTATAAATCCGTTGTATACTGCTAACAGTTTTAATATTTCTCAACGTGTTTGGCGCCATGAATTACATCCATAGGAATGTATCGATCCGATATGCCTATTTAAGAAAATGACCCGAGCTTAATGTTTTAGTTTCATCGAAATGTGCAGTTTGGTTGAACGTCCCAAACTGCACATACGCCTAGTTTAGTCAATTTTAAGTACAGTTGCTTTTGCCCCTCTCTAGAAGGTGTTATAAATTATCTACATCTGAAATATCTGAACAGGTTAGTTTACTAAATCCATGAATGTTTGTGATCGATTCAATGCACAGGCCAACTCTGCTTACATGCAACCTTCAGATTATAATTTCTGCTTTGGAAAGTTTTGAGTCATTTTTCTTGCAACAGTTGGTAGAATATGTGATTCTTTTTTGTTTAAATGACTCCCTATTCCATATCACTGGCATAGACACTTTCCCTCATCCACAATATATTGTCATCAGAAGAGTAAGAACGCTGTTTTCTGTTTGTAAATTCATTTTGAATGCGATAATGAAGGTTCAATGCACGACATAACTCCCATTTTGGAGATGCGTTTCTCATTTCCTTCATGAAATTGAAAAACTTGTTTTGACAAAGCGCTGACAAATACGTCTGCGTTTTCTCTAGTCTACACATTCTCTGGAGTTCGTGTAGGGCCGAGGAGTCGCAGCCTTAGTTTACCGACACTAAGAACTATGATCAAATCTCAACATTGTTCATTTGATGAGAAGACGATATCTTGATAACCTTTTCCTGTGGGGACGATTCCAGTATGAATCATATCAGTTATGTGAATGAAACGTGCCAACAAAACTTTTTGGAAGACGTACATGATTTTAGTAACAAGAAGTGGCAAGTCATATTTTTTCAAAATGGCGATCATTTCAGATAATAAGCCATATATATCCTAGAAACTGTAGAAAGAAAACTTCTGACCATAGTTACATAACAAATCACTCTTTGGATCGGTGGGAAATCGAACAGACACAAATATGCCTGAGCCGGCTTCTGCAACTGGAATTAGCTTACCCTCTATGCATGCAAGTATTTTGGGTACGGGAAGCCAGGCATTCACTAGCAACATCAAAATAAAACTGAGTAGAGAAAAAAATAAAAACAAATACTTTTGTTAGTATTTTTATATTTCTTTCCAAATAAATCCCGGTAATAATGAATTATATTCCTTAATGTAGAGCAATATAATTTTGCCTGTTTTTATAAATAAAAATAAGCTGATTTGTTGAGTATTAACGTGACCCACGAATATATATATATATGTATATATATATAATTACGTAATTCATTGAGTCTGAAAGAAACGTCAAAAGAATGTAGAAAGCACTGGACGGCGGTTTCGTCCGATATTTGGGACTCATCAGCAGTGCGCATCCACTACTGAGAATTGAAACTCTGACCGTTAAATTATCAAGCAATCGTCATACCAACTATTCCAATCAGACTCAATATGGCGCCGCTCGCTCACATATTCCGTGGTGGAAACTAACCTGAAATTCTCTGTAACCATAGGACTGTGCCTCCGGAAGCCACGACTACTATCACCAAGCCGTTCAAACTGAAGCATTAGAAGCCGGATCAAGCAATGATATAGACATGATAAAACCGAAACGAAACGGCCGTCCAGTGCTTTCTGCATTTTTTGAGGTTTCTTTCAAACTCAATGAATTACTTAATTATAATTATCAAATCCTCCTAACAATTTCTATTATATATATATATATATATATATATATATATATATATATATATATATATATATATATATATATATATATATATATATACAGCTTCTAATTCTGCAGTTTCATGTGCCTTACTATGATTTCCACATATATTTTCTTCTTAACATTTTTACTTTACTTCAGGTTTGTTTCTATTTTTCCCCATCTGCCTTTTGCCTCCCTATTTCTTTTCAAGTTCTCTTCTCGAACTAAAAGATGGTAAATAATTAGTTTGACTCTAGCTAGATATTTAAGTTTACTTTTGCATCTAGAGAAGATATATTTCACAAGATTATTCACGCATTTTCGGATATTGTTTTCCTTTATTCTTCGTTACTTAATGATTATAGCGCCTTCTTGTCTTTCGTAAAGATTTCGTTTATAATATTAATTTTCTTTGTTACATTTTTTGTTTTCGGATGGCTATGATTGTGCATTGGTTTGGTTGTGTGATTTCTCATGTTTAAGAGTTTTTTTTCCTGTTTGCATTTTGTGCGTGTGTTTTTGTTGCAAAATCTTTTCTTATTTTTTTTTTGCATTCATATGTTCAAGTGCAGACAATCATCTTCAGCATTTGTCTCGCGTAATCAGTAAGTTTGTTACAGAAACCTGTACAATTTCATCACATATTTCTAATACCTCTAATATTTCTAGTGGTATCTTAAGATGTTACTTTTATCAATTGTACGTTATTATTATAATAATTATTATATCTCCGACTCTTAGCTGTTTTGGCTGGTCAATAATTGTCACATATTAGCAGCTACCAGTAGTTTAAAGACAGAGCAGTCCTAATGATATCTGGGATCCACAAAGCGTATTGGAGTTCGTCAAGTACAAAATTATTATTATTATTATTATTATTATTATTATTATTATTATTATTATTATTGATCAGCGTGATGACAAAGTATAAAATCTAAAATAAAATGATATACAAATCTATCTAGATGTTTCTCCCAAGTTTAATTGTCTGCCTGTGTCTTCAAAATGGAAACCAATGTAACTCTCTCAACACCCAGCCATGGTGCTTCCCCAGTAGTTTCGCACATAAACAAATATGTATTGTTTTTCAGTCATAGTGGGTATGAATAGAGGGGTAGAGACAGGTAAATGGTAAAAAATCTCTTATATTTAACACGTTTACCTTTGTGAATTACAATTATGTAGCTCATCAAAATTCACCAAGACAGACATGTTCCTATAACACCTCCAATCATCTAAGTTCAACATCAATGGGAACTGTTTCTGATGTAGTAACAGTATATTATTATTATTATTATTATTATTAGTAGTAGTAGTAGTAGTAGTAGTAGTAGTAGTATTGATATTATTATTAATAGTAGTAGTATCTCCTAATTTTTTTGTACTCGCTATCTTAATGAAAGTTTTTATTTTAATTTATTTTGTTTGTTGGTACGTCTACATTTCATTATATCGCATATCCATTTTTGGGCGTAACGTTCTCCGGCCTAATTGTGTATAAAGAAATGACGACCGGAGATCATCTGACACTTATAACGCCTTAACATATTAGGCTTATAACATTTCGATGTTCCGTATTTTCCGCTTCCGATTTTATACGCTGCTGAATTCATGTCCCTACACAAATAGTAACAGCATTAAAGTCATCCCTCTTTATTGCAACATGTTAATATGTTTTCAGCGCTACAAAATACTGACATATCTGTTAAAATGTACGCGAAATATAAATAAATGTTCCATTCCCCATTCAGTAAAATAAGAAACATGAATACGAAATGAGAATAAAATAAAAGTCATACAAGACTTAAATATTCCTGTTGCTATGCTCTATCTTTACAGGAGTCAGGTTCGATCAAAAATTGAGGACTATTACGAACTTCCTATTACCCACATCCCTTGATAGTTCAAAATCTCTACACGGCTTAGTAAATGATGAATAATTTTTGTCCACCCTACAAACTGTTTCCCATAGAAAAAATGTCACATGCATCTCGCTATTCTATTGATATTTCCTTGGAAAATCTGACGGATATGCATTCAGATTTTCATCATTTAACATCTCCCAAGAACATGTTCCTAAGAAGCCCTACTTTGTTGAACAGACGTACGAGATGTTTCTCCAATTATTTCTTTTTTAATCTCTTGAAGTATCTGATCCATTTTTATCGTTCCTACATATCCTCATATTATACACTTCTTATCAACTCCGCACAGAGTTCATACAACAATTTTTCATGTGTATCGCTCTAATTTGAGGGGACCTTGGACATTTAATTGGATGAAAAGGAATTTATAAAAAAACACGACATACGGTCTCTATGTAGAAGGGCTCTTTGAGCACATGAGCCACTTCATTCACTGAGTCTTACACAGCTCTCACTGTCAGGCGGATTAGTTTGGAATTCGTAAACTTAAAGAATCAGCACATATGCTAGACCACAAAAAATCTCCTGAACCGACCAAGCATAGAAATGAATACAATATGCGAACCAGTAATAAGGAGTGCCAGAGAAAACGATAACAACCACGAAAAGTGCAATATGATGTCTGATAAAAAAATACAATGATAACAGCAAATATTGCAATATGAGCACTCGTAAAAAATGATTGTTGAAGACATTAGGTTTATAATACCCAGACATTCTTACACAGATGTCCTCAAGGACACATGGCATATTGGATAAAGGCGTTAGTTAGATTCAGTGACAGGACCCCTAGAGTGAGAGTTCAATAACTTTTTACGGCAGTGGAGAACTTGGAGAGGGGAATTAACAGGAGATAACTGAAAAATGACATCCATTAGACATGGCACGGGAAACTAGAACAGTCTACCCCAGCGAGCGAAATAAAGGGTTCAGTTCGATATTTCATCCACCTGAAGAAGGCCGGAGCGTAGAAAGGTCGAAACGTTGTGATAAATATGGCAGCAAAGATGAGGACAATAGTCCGAATAATGTAAATAGTTTGGAATTTATTTTATAATCAATGTTAAGCACGTATACTTCTTACAAATTTTCCCCTGTGAATGATCAATATTTATAGTATAATCAGAGTCATTTTTATGACAGCTAAGTTCATCTTTTCATTGGAAAAGAGATTATCAGTTTCTTTTCATGATATGTCTTTTAGGAGAAATTTAATGGACATCCAAGAAAATTTGAACTATTTGTCAGACCTCCAACCCTTAGTTACGCCTACTTGAATCTCTTGACATATTTAATGGTCTCTGGTATTGTTCACATATTTTCTTTCATTTAAGTTTATAGTGAAATCTCTGGATCCACGCCAGATATTTCATGATTTTGTACAAGTTTTTGGTTTTAGGATGAACACGAAGTTTTAAAGTAGTGGTTGAGACGATCAATAAAATTGATACATTTGGTTATATTAACACATTTCATTTCGCTCAACAGATTTTCTTCGTTATATACTTTTAAGCCTCAAATTGTTTCAGAGTGTGGACAATCATATCAGTCTTCTTTCTTTTTATTCGTCATGTCCTTTCAGGACGTAGATGATCATGATTCTCCACCTCCCTCTATCCCTTGCAGCTCTCAGCAAGTTCCTTCCTGATCATTTTCTGTCAGCCACTTGCTTAAAGCCACTAGGTATGTCAGGATTTGTTTTGCCTTGTCTCCCTTTCCCTCTATTCGACCTGTGAGCATCAGATTCTCCAGGCCCTCCTTCATCATTATGTGTCCCAGAAATTTCAGCTGCCTTTTCCTGATGTTACGTATAATATTCCTACTTGTTTGCATCCTCTCTAAGACCTAAGTTGCTCACACGCTCGATCGATGGTATCCTTAGCATCGTTCTGCAGAACCACATCTCCGTCGCTTCGAGTCTCTTCTTTATCTTTGAGGGAATCCTCCAAAATGCTCTACTGTAAAGAAGGACAGATGTCACGTAAGGTATTCTTTCTGTGTTACCGAGGAAATCCTTCTGCCTCGCAATTCTCTGCCCAGTTTTAGGAATGCGTCTTTGGCTATCCCAATACGTCTACGGATATCAGTGTCGCACTTACCGTCCTCTGACTAAACGCTTCCCAGATATTTAAAGTCTCGCGTATGCTTGATTCTAGTGTTCTCGACCAGCAAATCGTATTTCGGGCTCATGCTTTTACTTATGATCATGCATTCTGGCTTTTTGTAGCTTAAGCTTTTGTCTCTTCTTCTCGCTCTTCGTCGCTACCTTCTGTAGATTTTGTAATTTCTTTTCCTTGTTTGCAATCGATTATTCCTTGTTTCCCCTGTTTCTCTTGCATTCAGAATGTGCTGTGAGGTTTTAATTCTCTATCTTCTTTTCCTTCATTACGTCTCCTCGAAATTCTACCTATTTCTGATTTTGTGTTTAAGTTTCCCTGTTGTTCTCGTTTTTCTTTAAATTTCCTTCTTTCTAATATTTTCTTTACAATTCTTCCTAACTTTCATCGGTTGAACGATATCGGTGTTTTCTTGCGTTTTTCCTCCATGTTTGAGAACATCGTTTAGCATTCTCTGCCTTATAGGAGATTATTACATAGCATTTCTGAAGTATTTTCTTTGTTTCAAACTAAATTTCTCTTTGTCTTCATACGGTGCTTATTTTCTGGAAACATATTTTGCTATAGCCATAAATACACACACACACACACACACACACACACATATATATATATATATATATATATATATATATATATATATATATATATATATATATATATATGTGTGTGTGTGTGTGTGTGTGTGTGTGTGTGTGTGTGTGTGTGTGCCATATGTTCCATCACTATATTCGGTTTGCTATTTTCCTAACAGCCAATTTCCAGAATTATTTTGAAATCCGCTGACGCCTGTTGAAACCTCACGGTATTAAGTACTGTTGAAGTTATAGCTAATATTTTTGTCGAGATTTACAATTTCGACGTTTCTGTAAATTTCGCAAACAATCGATGAGATTTGATTAAACTGATTTGTTTTGGAAAAATACTTTGTCTCGCCCCCTTTCGAGGTTTTTACTCACCCGAGTAAAATGTAATCTACTCTGTACCCCCTTGCATTTTTATACTTCCCCCCCACAAATCTGGTTTCGATCGGTCAATTTGGCTATTTTAGTGGGTGTGACGGACTATTTTATCATTTCGTTTTGCTTCCCTTACTACGTTGATTAAGTCTTTGTTCAGTTTCTTTATTTGGTTCCCATCAATACTGCGATAAACTCATGTCTTAATTTGTTAAGATTGTGAGCACTGCTAAGACATGGTATACTAAATCATGCTAGATATTCTAGTTTCCTTACGATTGTCTAGCTGTATAATTTGAATAAATCCGGCAGAATCACAACATTATCTTATGCCTCGTTATATATTCTGCATCCACTGAACACATTCTCTAATTGCCTGTAAGCTGATTATCCACAGAAGATGCAATGAATTATACAAATAACTTTCCAATGTAAATGAAGCTTTTCTTTTATTTCATGTATGTCTTCCTACAGTAATTTATCAAATACTTTGGTGTAATCCAAGAATAAGGTTTAAGCCTTTCAACATTTTTCTTGACTATTTTGATAGCTATCTTAACATAAAGATAACATTTCTTATTCCAGATTCTTAAATAAAGGCATAATTTTTTTATCTAATTCTAGTCTAATTCTGGTACGAGATTTTTTAAAAACGGAATCCCCCCATGCAAGACAGTAAAGCGACTAAAACATAAGGGATTACAGAGAGTGGAAGAATTAGGTACAGGAACATTAATGATTGGAAAGTGAAAAGAATAATCAGGAGGACAGTAGATAGCGATTGACATTGCATTTAAATTTGTACAGATCAAAGTTCGCTGGAAAGCATGGAGCCAGAAGTGAGTTACACAATTGAGAAGTACAAGAAAATAAACATTTAGCACAGAAGTTACGGCTATATATAAACAGCTCAAATTTAAAGATCTCGCCGCCAGTATATTTATGCGCTTAAATTCATGAAGTCTAGGTACCCTAGCGAAGATGTCATCCGAACAATTACCATGAAAGTATTTATAGAAAAGTAACATAGAGGCCACATTACGATATATAGGCTCTACGTAAACAGCAGGGTCACCGGACCACATTTGACAGCAATATCCCAAGCATGGACGAATGGTAGACGTATAGATATGTACGATAGGTTCTAGACAGAAAGAACTGTCTCGCACGACACAATGAACCGATTTTCTTGGCACGAGTTTCTTTTCTAGAGGTTAGCATCAGCTATGCCGACGGAAGGTGGAGAGGTGTCTCTCAGATGAATAATTGAGAGA
Source organism: Acanthosepion esculentum (assembly GCA_964036315.1). NCBI lineage: Eukaryota > Metazoa > Mollusca > Cephalopoda > Sepiida > Sepiidae > Acanthosepion > Acanthosepion esculentum. The sequence goes on from OZ038475.1 coordinate 18,513,246, forward strand.
AGTTCTATATATTCCAAATTATAAGTTTGCATAAATGTGTAATTAAGCTTATTTGAAGGAGTTTGCATTCTATTTAACCGTCTTCTTTAGAACCACTATGCAGATAAATATGCCTATACCTTCCTGTATTTCGCCGCTGACATATATTATGTTTACCATTTCAGTAATCTTATTGACGTCAAAGACTTCTTAGATTTATATAATCTCTAATTAAATCCTAATTACTTCTGCTATATTTTTTTGTTTTAGTTTCCACGTGTCATACTTTGTGTGAATTCTAATATTAATAACTCCCCATGTTTTTTATCCATTTTTGTTCTTCATTTTCTTTGTCTTGTAAGAACTCTCCCGTGTGTACTCTCTATCTTCGTGTTTTAATTTCTTTATATAATATGCTTACTGATTATTTTTACAGATGATGCCTCCACTCGATGAGAAAATTTTCTGACCTGACATTTTTATTTTCTTATGTAAACCTTCGAATTCTAGGTCTCGTGTTCTTACTTATCTATACAACATTCTTGTAGAAGCTTTCATCTTGCGTAAAGTATGAAAATAAATGTTATTATTTATTCATATTTATACCTTTCTTTTATTTATCTGTTTTCGTTTCTTACTAGAATGCGATTTGTCTTCCACTCCTTTATTTCTAGTTTTTATTATCATGTAATAACCCGTCATACCTTTTACAATTGTTTTACTCTATCTTTATACATATATTCAGGAAAATATACCTTCTTATCTGTATCATCTACTTTCTGACCTATACAATTATACTAGAAAATGGCTAGCATTATCCTGCCGAAAACCTATTACACGTTACACTTCTGCTTATTGAGGCCGATATCCGTTCGCATCGTAATATACACTTGGAAACATACAACATTTAAGTGAAGAAAAAAGGATTACTGATATCTGTAAATTACTAAGCAAAAACAGTTAACATGGATAATATTTATTCTTTCCTAAGTTACGTATTTATGTATGAACCTATGAAAAATATTTGCTTCATATCTAAACATTAACCATACTATATCATTTATCATCGACATTATTTCCCTTATGTTTACTTTGTCTTGCGTTACAAAACTGTCGCAAGTACCAATTGAAATACTGGCAGATCTTGTGACGAACTCTGAGTGCGAAGATTTCTTTACAGACTGAAAAAACAATTTTGACTAACGCATGCGTACTCGCACACACACATACACATATTGATCTCTCCTCTTATCTATCACTAGTAGCTCAATGGTGATAAAATGGCGTCACATTCAATACATGAAAAATCAAACTAGACACGTTCCATCATCAACGAGCACACCCCGAAACTTGCCTAACGCCATGACTCTAATTCAACGTCTATTGAACTCAAATGTAACTCAATATACGATCCATCGCTAATGATGATTGAAAAATAATCTGTCCCTTGTACCGCACAAGTAAGCACAAACAATTTAAATCCAATTGTTCTCAAACGTTCAGCGTTCTCCTCTCGTTAAATAATTGTAATCGACGCTCGAATTTGTTACCTCTCCGCTTCTACACATGTATAATCGGTGCATCAAAAACAACCGATGACGTCATTTTAGATGATGAAAAGCGTTCCACAGGATTTCTTTCAGTTTGTCATTCATTTGCCTTACATTATTCTGAGATATAAAAACGCATATCATATTCTGCCATAGATCTCAATATTCAAATTAGTTAACTAAATGAAGTTCAGTTGACCATTGATGACAATTCCAGAACAACGTAACTATAAACATTTTTTTTCTATCCTCTGCCAGCCACAATGATGGAGGAAGCCTAACCTCGAACCATCGCCATTTATATATTTCTTATATTTCCTCAAGGTTTTAATTCACTATTTCAAATAATGTGCCTGAATTTTTGGTGATTACAATGATATAAATTTGTATAAGTGTATATTTTGTGAAATTTATATATCTCTTTAATATTTTTCCTCTTCGGATTAATCATCAAAGGCTCTGTAAATTTTCTTTTTTTCTGCTTGATTTCCGCGGTTCTGAAATTGCTTGAGGCCTTTGCATATTGAATGTGTCAAATATTGTGTCCATTACTTCCTCCTCTTCCTGAAGTAGACCGTTAGAATCCTCTAACAACCTCTTTTTGATCTGATTTAAGTGCCTTTTATGCGAGAACTTCGGACACTGAATTATGTAAATCACGTTCCCCATTCGTCTCTCTATTGTACCTGGCTCCCAATAGGATGTGTTGTTTTTGAACATTTAAAAAAAAACCTTCTCCCCGGTACAAATGACATTGGTGATTGCTTTGTCTGTTTTGGCAGTAATTTGTCGAATACCGATCTAATTTTTCCGGTGAACATCACTTCCGCCGGCGATAATGCCGTTGGCGTAGTACTGTTCGGTGTAATTCTATACACTTGCAAGAATTGTTGTAAAGCCTTTTCCATTGGAACTTCATAAGCTTTCCTTATTGCTCTTTTTACTGTATCTACAAACCTCTCCGCTTGCCCGTTTGATCTGGGTGATATGGCGGGGATTTGATGTGTTTCATCTGAAAAGTTTCACAAAATTCTCGAAAATCCGCAGATGCAAATTGTGTCCCATTATCGGTAACTAAATCACCCACCCCGAAACGAGCAAACAGCTCGTGAAGGCAATTTATTGTAGTCTCAGAAGTAGGTTTTCTGCAACGAAATACTTTTGGCCATTTGCTGTAACTGTCTACTACAATCAAGTAGTAGAAACCCTCTAATAGACCTGCAAAATCTACATGGATTTTCGACCACGGTCGATGTTTTAGGCCATAGCTTATGAGTGATCGGATGTGCCTTGGCTGCTAAGAAACAGCCCTTTCATTTGTCCATCATATGTATAATACCTTGATCCATGTTTGGCCAGTACACGTAAGTTCGCATTAAGGATTTCATCCTGTTCTTTCCTGGGTGGCCCAAGTAAAAATCCTTGAGGATTCGCCTTTGTAGCGTTTTCGGCGTTACTACTCTTTCATTATATAGCAGAACAATTATCCCATAACGAAAAACTGTCTGATATATGCTTATCTTTTCCTACAAATTTTGTTTTCGTTTCCTTTAACAAGGTATGCGATCGTGAAATCCAGTCCACCTAGCACTGTGTCCATTATTTGCTGAAATATCGCCGGCGCGACCTTGATCCCGAATGGTAATCTCTGGAACTTATATCACACTTTATGTGTATTTATGGACAACAACCTCGAGCTTTCCTCATCTACTGGTTCTTGTAGGTATGCTACGCTCAGGTCTGTCTTTGAGAAAAAAATTCCTCTGTTCAACTTTGGGAAAACTTTCTCTGCAGAGAATAATGATAATACTTAATCGCTGAATTCAATCCCATCGTGAAATCAGCGCATACTCGTATCTCACCCGATTTCTTTTTCACGTAAACTGTAGGTGCGGCACATTGACTATATTCCACCTTTTCAATATACCGGTTTTCACGAGTTTATCCAACTCTTCGTCTATTTTTTCTATTGATGCAAAAGGTACATTTCTTTTCTTCTTGAAAATGGATTGTACACTTTCTTTTAGTTTGATTTTGGCTGCCATTTTTTTACACCTGCCGAGGCCGGCTGAAATTATGTCGAGGAAACTCTCCTTTAATTTCTCCTTCAATTTCTCTGCCTCGGTCGATAACCATTCTACTTTTTGGCAGAACGTATTTATCGTTAAATCCCAGAGATCAAATTTCTGCATCCAGTCAGTTCCAAATAAATTTTCCGTATTTTTTAGAACATACATATTTAATTTCTTGGTCATCCCGTTGAACGTCACATTTGTGATAATTTCCCCCCTCAAATTTGATTTTTCTTCCTTGTTACCGACCTGGCTATTTTATCTGTTCTCAACATGGTCGGTTTGTTTAATTTCTTCCACGTCTGTAAACTAATAATGGTTATATCTGATCCGGAATCTAACTATAATCTGATTTTTTGTTCAACATTTCTACTTGTACGTATTTACGTATATTTATCCCGTCCGCGTGGTCAGTTCTAGTGAGTCTTACTCTGCTTTTGTTTTCTTTCTTTGTTCTACAATGCGAACTTTTATGTTCCACTTTATTGCACGACAGACAAGACTTATAGCGGTATGGACAATCTTTGTACCAATGCAATGTCCCACAAGGATAGCATGGACTGGGTGGTGGTTTCTTCTGAGGTTTCATTTGACTTTTTGTAGTAAAATAATTTGTTTGGTTTGTTTTTCAGGAGGAAAAAAACGTGTTTGTCCTTGTACATTTCGTATGTGAGCAACGCCAGACTCTTCGATATCTTTCGAGGCCTTTTTACGTTTATACATCTCTGACAGTCGTCAGCCAATTTTTGTAGCGTCAATTCTGGTTCACTCTCAAGGTTTGTTAGAATTCTCCGTCTGATCTCTGAATCTTTCGTCGAAACCAGGCCTTGGACGAAAATCAAACATTTAAAATTGTCAGGGCTGAGATCAGATAACTTAAAGTCATCGCAGTGTTTGTTTACTACGGAAACGAATGTTATATAGTCTTCGCTATCCATTTTTGTTAAATTTAAACATTTCCACATTTTGTGGATTAGTGAAGTGTTCGGACTAAATAATTCGGTTAAAAGTTTCACGGCCTCCTTGAAAGTCAACTCATTCGTTTTCCCCGGTAGGATGTAGTCTACGAATTTAGTGTATTCGCTTGTCTCTAGTTTCCTCAGTAGTAGACGTACTTTTTTCGCGTCTGACCAATTCCCGCAATCAAACTCATATGAATTATCATATCTTCTGAAGTCAGCCGCGAAGGTTTTGTCTTCGTCCAGTGCATAAGTGAAGTGTTTGATAGAGCTCTATATAGCATTTTGCGAGAATGCCGCTTCATTTCCAGAATTTTGTCTTTTATTTGTTACTGCCCATAGTAGTAATTCTTGTAGTTCGAGTTGCTTCACTTTGTTTTCTGTTGAATTTCTAATTGTTCTTCTTCGATCCTAGTCTCTCTTTCCTCATTTTTTGTTGCTGCTCGAATTGGATTTTCATTAGTTCCAATATGGTTGCCTTAAAGTCTTCCATGTTTACACCGTAATTTTGTGTAACGATTTTTCCTTTTTTTCTAAGTGTAGACTTCAAGTCTTTGACGCCTGATGTTCTGGAACCTTAGTACGAAAAAAGTTTCCTGCGTAGAATTCGATTCTGTTCTGGCTGACAGGCACAATTCGTGTCTTCGTTACCACTATTAAGCTTGGTGCCCCCCACCCCCCGATTTAAAAAAAAATTTTTTTTTCTTCGCGTAGAACTTTTTTTTTCTCAATACCTCCTCCGCCTGTTATGGGCGACCGATAGCAAAAAGTTTTTTTTTTTTTTTTTTAGATTCTCCGCTTAGAATTCGTTTCTTCAATATCCTCGTCGCCACTGTTATGATCCAGGTTAGGACCAAGGAAGGACAACACGAACACAAGAGTAGAAATAACGAAGATATATTATACGGAATAAAAATATAAGATGTGGAAGTGTTAGTATGACTGTCAGTCTGGTTTGGAGTGAACTAATATCGGCTTGACTCGATTCGTACCTCTCTCTTTAGAGGCGTAGTATACATAGTGTTAGGAAGAGTTCATTCTGTAGTTATAGGTAAGGACCCATAACAGGAATACACTCAACACGTACTACGTAGGATTTGAACAGAGGGGATTTATGCCATTTCTGCGGCGCTAACCGTTACGCTAGCCACAAATACTTACATCTGTGTATATCGAAAATATTTACAATGTCAGATCTAAGACGAGAATTCCTGATCAACCAAGACAAGATGATTAGCCTCACGTTGCCTTCCCGCTGTGGATATTACAAGCATCTAAATATTTCAATCATTCAAAGTTTAATATTTTTCGGACAAGAAACTGAATGAGACAAATCATATTTTGAAGTGTGTTTCAGATTCTTGGCAAGCCAGGGTTTCATCATCTGCTGTGAAAGTAATCAAAGATCTCTTGCGTGCAAACGTTCGGATATAAACTAGATTTTTTTATACTTTGTTATTGCGCATGTAACGAAGTTATCACTCGGCATATTCCCCTTTGAACACATATGAAGACACAAAACTTGAATGAGTATTGATTGAAACGGCAGGACTTCCATCTACTTTCATTTGTGAAATTTTGCAACAAGACCATGGCGAAGAATAGGATTAACAACTAATTCGGAAAAAGAGGTATATATTGAAATTCTATTTCAATAGAAAATACATGATTGTTCGGTTAGAATAAATCATAGATAAAATAAAGATGCATTCCAATATAATCTTTCAAAGATGATAAACTGAAAATAAAAAAAATGAATGTAAATCAAAATAAAGCCTATCGTAACAATATATCATATTGCTTTAGGCTAAATTTAGAACCAATAAAAGCGTCACGCAATATGTTAGATATTCATTGAAGAAGATGTAATAATTCGTGCAAGAATTTAACTAAAAGACGGTAGAATATAGAAGAAAATAGAAGAAAGTACAATGATGTTACAGTGTATGAAAATAATACATAATTCGCTTGTGTGAACGAATAAATGTAAAAGGATTTACAGCTTGGCAATTATGTATGCAGAAATTTATTATTTACTGTTGACTACTCTGATTAATTGCTTCATTGGTAAAATTATTTTTACCTTATTCATCGTATATTTATTAAGGCATATTGTAGATGTTTCCAATGGCTAAGCTAAGCGGTAATTGATTTGTACCGTTATTAAATCACACGTCATTGTATAGGTAATACGTATCTTATAACCCACATTAACTCATAGTCATCTTGACGAATAATTCGACGTTTTGAAAAAGTTTACTTCATCCTGAATCATACATTCCGGTGTCTGTCCCACAAAGTAACATTTCTACGGATGAAGATTACCGAAAAAGTATTAACTCTTTCCCAAATGAATACGAATAGAATGGGGATGATTTTCCACCTTACAAATGGGGTACAGCAAGTCCTAACTTTGAATGTCTGAGCTAGGGAGACTAAGAAACTCAACAATTTAAAGGTCTTGTCATCCTAATAGGGATAGAGTAGTGACAGGCTAGCAACTTCTCGCCTTTGAGATAAGGTTTGCTCTTTGGAAACAAATTCCTCGGCCACAAAGACGCCTAATCAATTTTGAAAACGGTCAAAGCTGGAGAATTAGGGCGGGGCAGCCATGGCAGCAGGAGATAGGTATTTTCTGGTGTGATACAACGAACTGACCATTTTCCCAACATATTTGTTCATGGCGCAAATATACGAATTCAATTCTGGAATGAGTTTTTAGTCTCAATAAGCATTGGAGTCAAGAAGATTCATTGAGTTTATACCGTCACTTAGCACTAAAGAAGATTTGGTGTATGCTATGTTGTGACTCTATGGAGATGGTGGACATCCTGCTTGCCAATATTAAAAAAAACAAAACACTGGAAGATCTTCAAATGTAAACGATGTCGACAATCTGGGGCAGATCAAACGTTCGCCATCCCCCCCCCAAAAAAAAAGATTTACGGTTGTTTGTTTTGATTGCTTTCACTTTATAGCTGGATTGTTTCCAAAAACGATACGTCGAAATGGGAAACAATATATTGGCATTTTATATTCATTTGTAAATCATATGATTGCAGGGAAAATATATCATTTTATAAACAATATTAAATTGAATTTTTTTTCGGTTTTATCATTCACTTTCACTCATAGAAAATCGTCTTGCATCTTTGTATTTGTATTATCGCCTTGCTTGGAGCGAATTCATGAAATAAAATATTTTTAAAATATGGTTTACGTATACATGCAGATACGATACTAAATATTTGAATATTTATTTTCCAATGCCACACACGCAAAAAGATACTGTCATCTATCTATCATCACACTACAAAATGTGTATATACATATATGAGGTCCTATTTTATATAAAGTTTTCTAGATGGTGCAGGCACGTATGTTTAATAAAAATAACTGTTTAAAAACGCACAAAATATATATATATAAATGCGTTTGTAGACACATAGACACACGTATATATATATATATATATATATATATATATATATTCAGACATTTTTTTATGTTTATACGTTCTATTTATAAAAAAATGTCCTAAAGTAATTGTCGGACTTTATATATATATATATATGTGTGTGTGTGTGTGTGTGTGTGTGTATGTGTATGTGTGTGTGTGTGTGCGTGTGTATATATACACACATTTGTAGTGAGCTAAAATCAATAAAACTTGAAACAGATTTGAGAGTCTAAAGGGTAATGTAGGGATAGGAAAACATCTCTCATCAAAACATCTATTATCACCACCTCCCAGACCAAACCTAACAATTTTATTACCATTTAGGCAGAAATTCAATTTTGCCAACAGTCGAAATATGAGATCAACGCTCACTACAGATACAGAAAAGGAACAATAAAACATTAAAAGAACATACGAAAAAATTATATTCCTTTTAAAATTGATTCTTTTAATTAACCAGATGAAGTTCACATGACTAGAATCTCGTGTAGCAAAATATGAAGCATAAGGTATAATAATGTAAAATAAGTAAAACGATACTAGAAAGAATAAATTCTGAGCTTAGGATGAAGTCAGGAGTAAACCATCGAAAAACACAAAAGCAACTATTGACGGGTTCCACAGCATAAATAATAAACAAAATTGCGAATTCCTTCAATTAGACATAAAAAAGAATTTTACCCATCCATAACAGAACGCATGCGAGATAAGGCCATGAACTTAGCTCAGGAAGAAATAATAATAAAACCAAACGAAATCGACATCATTAAGCACTCCCGTAAATCATTATTATTTCACAATGAACGAGCATGGATTAAAAAAGACGGGATATTTTACACTACAATGGGAAGCTTTGACGGTGCAGAGATATGCGAAATCATTGGTATTTACTTTCTACACGAACTAAGCAAAATAATACATAGAAATGACACAGCTCTCTACAAAAATGACGGTCTCATAATCTTAAGAATCTGTAACAAACAAAACGAAGACAAAACTAGAAAAACAATAATAAAGCTATTCAAAAATAACGGATTCGACATAGATATAAAAACTAACCTAAACGAAGTAGATTTTCTCGATGTTACCTACAACCTAATAAAAAGCACGTATAAACCATACAGAAAACCAAATGATAAACAACTCTATATACAACATCTTCCAACCACCCGTCTTCTATAATCAAACATATACCTAAAACGATTGAGCGCAGGCTTTCCGACAATTCCACCAATGAATCCATATGTAACAAAGATAAGAAAGACTACGAAACAGCCCCAAAAGATAGCGGATTCCCAGTAACACTCACATACTCACCACAGAACACAAAAAAGGCCAACAGGAATAGAAATACCATATGGTTCAACCTACCGTACAGCAAAAACGTAAAAAAAAACGTAGGAAAATATCCTTCAAACTTTTACACAAACACTTCCCGGAATCAAGCACCCTACACAAAATATTCATTAAAAACAAAGTAAAAATCAGCTACAGTTGCACCGAGAACATGGCACAAATAATAAAAAGCACAACAGGTAAATTATCAACAAACCACACGAACAAATTAAACCCACGTGCAACTGCAGAATAAAGAACGAATGTTCCTTAAATGATAATTGTTTACAAAACAACGTAATATACCAAGCCACGATAAAATCACCAGATAATGAAGAAAAAGTATACATAGGAGTAACTGAATGACCCTGGAAACAAAGAAACTATGCACAAAAACATCTTTCACAAATAGTAAATATGCGAACAGCACAATGCTTTCTAAGTATATCTGGAAAATTTAAAACAAAACGTACATCACACCAAAAATATATTGGAAAATAAGGAATAGATCATAAGCCTACAAAAAACAATCAAAAACTTGCAAACTTTGCTTGGAAGAAAAATAGCTATCATTAACTTCCCAGACCAGAATAAATTATTAAATAATAGATCCGAGCTCATCTCAAAATTCAGACATGAAAACAAATTTTTACTACGTTACTTAATCGAAAACGGAATAAATAAAACAAAATAAAAATAAATAAATAAACAAAATAAAATAAGCAAAATAAATTAACTGTTGTGGTAGGATCCACTTAATTTGCATAGTGGAGTACCGACTATATAAATATGGGAAGAGAGGAGGACGAATCAAGAGATTCAACCAGAGACTCTGCCCGACTGCGACTCAGTCAACACATTCTCCAGTAACGGTCTTCCCAGGAATATACAAAAGACTATATGTAAATATTGTGTACACTCTCTTGTTTCAATACATTTTGTTCTAAGTACATTTTGCGTTGCATTATTATTCCATGCATTAGTCAAGTTTAAACAATGGCGACGAGGTAGAAAGAACCATACGAAAAAAAAAAGAATTAATAATTGAGAGCCTTCAACAATTGGAATAAGTCATTGAAGAACCCAAGCGGAAGGAAAAAATAATTAATTAAAAGTCCAACATTTAACGTAACGACGAAGGATTTTGAACTTCTGGATATTTAGAACTCGTTAAAGGACGACTAAGCATAAAGGAACGTTCGCTCAGAAAAATTTGAAATGTGTCATAAACGAATAACGGTAATTTTAAATTGAAAAAGTTATCTACAACGAGACACCCGTTATAAAAAAAAAATTGGCCGACTACAAAAACATGCATGGAATTAACTTTGAAAGGTAACGAACTTTTAAAAAAATATTTTTTTTTTGTTTGTTCAACAATATTTTATAGTGCCGAATTTAGCTCTGATAATAAAAATCAGAAGTTGGTCATTGGAAATACGCGAACAGAAGTCGAAAACGAAAAAAAAAGTCCGACGGTCTCTGTTCACACACAAAAAAAAGAAAAAAGAGAAGAAAATACCAAAGTTGATTATCACGGGCTTGAATGTAAAAGCAAGACATAAAAAAAAAAGTTGGAAGTTGTTTCGATTTTTCTAGTCAGCTTATATTATATCCGTGGATACACAAATTAAAAGTATATTCTTTGTTGCATGAACACTATCAGCTAAAGATGGTTGAATTATCCAAAGTCATATCTGAATTATTCAAATCCCAGCAGTTGAGTCAGCAATGTCAAAATGAACAGTTTGCCTTATTAATAAGGGAACAACAGATAGCACAGCAAAAATATCAAGAAAAGCAAGATGAAATACAGCAAAAATATCATGAAAAGCAAGAGGAAAGACTGGGAAAACAGGAAGAAATGCAGATCGAGGTTTTAGAAATTCAAAAGTTAACACTGGAGAAATTAAACAGCAATAAGGCAAATGAAGGAAATTCTTCATATTCTAATAACACCTTATTTAATTCGCTGGAAACTTTCAACTATGTGCCAGACGAAGAAAAAACGTTTGAAGCGTACTTTAAATGATATGAAGATAATTTCTACACAGACTGTGAAAACTGGTCGAATTCAAGAAAAGTCAGTCTATTAATAAGAAAGCTAGGTACAGCAGAACATAGCAAATTTGTAGATTTTATTCTACCGAGAAAAACGAAGGAATTGGAATTCTCGGAAACAGTGAAATTGCTAAAAGAGCTGTTTGGAGCAAATATGTCGCTTTGGCATAAGCGATGGTTATGCATGAATGTCTCTAAATCCGACGATCAGGATTACTTAACATATGCATCTATAGTGAATAGACATTGTGACAACTTCAGATTGGCAGAGATTACGGTTGAAGAATTCAAGTGTTTAATTTTTGCTCAAAGACTGGTATCCAGTAAGAGTGCCGAAATAAGACGTAGAGTTTTGTCTAAACTCGAATCTGAACAAAACCATACCCTGCAAAAGTTAGCAGAGGAGTGTCAGCGGGTCGTAAAGTTAAAGAAAGAGTCTAAAAAAATCGAAGAAGCAGGCATTGCTTATATTAAAAAAATAAAAAAACAGTCAAATTACCCATCAGCAAAAAATTGGAGTAAAAATTCGGCGTATTTTAAAAATAGACAAGAAAAATTAAATAAAAAGAACGAGGATGAAAAAAAGGGCCCACCATATACTTGCAGACGTTGCAACGAAAGACACTGGGAGGTAAATTGCCCATATAGAAATAAGAAATGTTTCGTGTGCCACAAGAATGGACACAAAGGATCGTGTTGTAAAACGAAAAAATTCAATAGCTGAATTAGACAAACAAATTCGAATATCAAATCAGATAGAGATTTGAGGAAATATGTGACGACTGAAATATTTAAAAAGAATATCAAATTTCAACTCGATTCGGGTTTAGATTTAACAATAATGAACTATAAAACATGGAAAATTTTAAAAAGGCCTACAATAATGAAGTCAACGAAAATCGCTCGAACGGTAACTGGAAAGGAAATTAACTTCGAAGGCGAGGTTGTACTTCCCATGAAATTGAACGGGATCGTTAAAAAAATAAAAGTTTTCATTCTGAAAAATGGAGAAAACTTGATGGATACAGATTTTATTGAAACATTCGAATTGTGGGATAAACCGTTAAACTCATTCTGCAGAAAAGTAGAAAGTTATACGCAAACAAGACAGGACATTTAAGATGAATTAAAGAAAAAGTTTCCGGAAACCTTCACACCTCGTCTTGGAAGATGTAACAAGTTCGAAGCCAAATTTGAATTAAAGGAAAATACTATGCCAATTTTTAAAAAGAAACCTAACGTGCCTTTCGCAAGTGTAGAGAAAATTAACGAAGAACTTGATAGGTTGGAAAAAATGGGAATTATTTCGAAAGTAGAATCTAATTCATGGGCTGCGCCGATTGTGTGCATAAAAAAGAAATCAAACCAAATCAGAGTCTGCGTTGATTTTTTGACAGGGTTGAACTCGGTAATTAAGTAACCATTACCTGTTACCGATTCCGGAGGAGATTTTTAACAAGCTAAATGGTGGAGTTATATTTTCAAAAGTCGACTTATCAGATGCCTATCTCCAAATTCCCGTCGAAGAGGAACGTTCGAAGTTACTAGGGTAAACACGCATAGAGGGTTATTCAAGTACAACAGGTTTCCTTTTGGTATTAAAGTGGTACCAGCCATTTTTCAAATAGCTATGGACGTCATGTTGAATGATTTAGAATTTGCGTGCGCCTACTTAGACGACATCATAGTAAGGAGCGCAACCGTCGACGAACATCGAGAGCATATCAATCAAGTATTTAAAAAGATTCAGGACTTTGGATTTAAAGTCAAAGAGTCAAAGTGCGAATTTGGGTTGGAGGAAATTAAGTATTTATGTCACATAATCAACAAGAATGGCAGACTTCCAGATCCGGAAAGGTCCATTGCGATTAGAGAAATGCCGACGCCCACTAATGTGGCGACGCTACAGAGTTTTCTGGGGCTCGCAAATTATTATCAAGCGTTCATTAAAGGAATGTACAATCTAAGAGCTCCGTTGAATGAACTAAAAAAAGACAAGGCATGGGAATGGACGGTAGAATGTCAGAAAGCCTTTGATGAAATAAAGAAAATGCTTACATCCGGCCTCTTTTTAACCCATTACAATCCAAAACTTGATATTGTAGTGGCAAGTGACGCCAGAGCAGATTATGAGGTGAAAAGCATGGTAAACAATATTTTAAGAGAGCTACCGGTTACACTAAAGGAAATCAAAAAAGAAGCTGAAAGCGATGATTTCATTTTAGAAATATAAAGCAAAATGGTAGCAAATGACCAAAAAGATTACACATTGATTTCGCTGGTCCAGTAGAAGATTATCACTACTTAATAGTGGTAGATAGTTTTACAAAATGGCCGGAAGTACTACGCTGCAAAAGGCCTACGTCCAATACCACAACAACTTTTTTGCATGAACTATTTGCACGGTTCGGTGTGCCAGAGTGTATTGTGAGTGACAATGTTACACAATTCACTTCTGAAGAATTTAAGGAATTTTGTGAGTTATATCAAATTAACCACATAACGACGCCGCCGTATCATCCGAGGTCCAATGGACTCGCAGAAAGATTTGTCGATACTTTAAAGTGCGCTCGGAAGAAAGCCTCAGGAGTTCCAACGGAAAAGGCGCTTCAGCAATTCCTACAAGTATACAGAATCACGCCAAACCAGAAAACACACTCAAACATGGCACCAGCTGAACTAATGTTCGCTAGGAAAGTTAAGTCAGTGTTTGACAAGCTTTTGCCAGGAAAAAATAGAGTAAAGAATACTATGTATACATTTAGAAAAAGATACACCTCCGGAGAGAAGGTGTTTTTCAAGTGCTACAAAAACAACGTTGAGTTCTGGGAGCGAGGCATAGTGGACAAGAGAATCGGTGACCTGATTTACATAATTAAAGGGCTGAAGAATACTCATAAAAGGCACCAGAACCAACTTAAAAAATGTTACGTTCTAGAGCATGAAGAGAGTATACCGGATGAGGAGGAAGATCCCATTGATGTAATGTATGATATTTTTCAAGTAGAACCTCCGCAGAATACTCCTGAACCGAGAAGATCCGGTAGGAAGCGAAAGTTCACGGACCCATTGGACGTGAATCCAAAACGGAAAAGATATTAAAATTAAGCGGATGAACATATGTATATGAAGTATGCAAATGGGATCTACAAAGAAATAGCCATAATCATCACCCCATATAGGAAGCCAGTTTGAAATCCAAAAGGGATTCCAAGGCTTGGGAGGTGGGTGTTGTGGTAGGATCCACCTAATTTGCATAGTGGAGTACCGACTATATAAATATGGTTGGTACCGGGAAGAGAGGAGTACGAATCAAGAGATTCAACCAGAGACTCTGCCCGACTGCGACTCAGTCAACACTTTCTCCAGGAACGGTCTTCCCAGGAATATACAAAAGACTATATGTAAATATTGTGTACACTCTCTTGTTTCAATACATTTTGTTCTAAGTACATTTTGTGTTGCATTATTATTCCATGCATTAGTCAAGTTTCAACATTAACTAAAACAAATTACCAAATCACACCTGTTAGAATAGATGAAATAGAATGAAAAAGAAACAAAATCAATGAAACCAAATAAATAAAGTAAATAATACACAAATTAGCAAACAATTATGACCAAATGTTAGTTAGACTATAAAAATCAAACCAAACGTCGGACGAAAATCATAGCTATAACTGTTATATAATGATAAAAGAAAAGAAAAAAAATACTACGTTACTTAAAAATAGAAACCTGAAAAGTGAAAATATACAGTTTAATAAATAAATAATAGCAAGTAAAATAATTTGATCTAAATTCAATAAATAAATAAACTAACAAACCGACCCCGATAAACTAACCGTTAGAAAAAACAAATAAAGATAATCACTTCAAATATATACAAGATGTAATAAACAAATTAAAAACTGTTCCCGCCAAAATAATAGTTGGAATAAACTACAACATTCAACCCCAAAATTGAATAAAGAGCTTTAATTATATTCCCAATCCACAACGAAACTATTAAATAAGCGTTATAAACAAATATTTACTACATTAATAAAAATATAAATAAATATATAAGATAAGAAATAAAAAAAATAATAATAAAAAATAAAAATAAATAAATAAATCAAAATAATTTAACCCAAATACATAAATAAAGAAATAAACGACTTCTGGTAAAATAACCGACAAAATAGACTACCCACAATGCACTACTGACCCGTATATATTGGTATAGCCGAAAAAAATAATAGTACTCGTGGCCTGATGATTGCATCTAGCATGAAACAGACTGTCGCCTCTAAGTGTTGACTTCTATGTTCACTTTTATATTTACTCACGCTCTATCTCTGATAGTGAGCACTTTATCCCATAAATATAGACTATATATCTTCACACACACACACACACACACATAAATACAGCCCACATATAGAGTACATATGTAATATATATATATATATATATATATATATATATATATATATATATATATATATATATATATATATAACTGATAAAATATCAGGTTAAATGCAGAATATTTTTAGAAATGAAATTAGCAAAATTTAAGCAGAGAAACGATTTAACTTTTTTAAATAATATTAATTTGGTGAATAGTTATACTCGTATTATTAAACTACTATCGATTTCATCAACAACAACAAAAATCGTGAATTTACCACACTGCAAAATTCATATAAAAAAATTCTCACCTGAAATATTTGAATTTTTGCGTTGCCACTTGCACGCTCCGATATTATATAAACGTTAATAAATAATACATTCTTAAAAATTAACATCTTTCTTTCAAAATACATTTATTTCATTTGGAGTTTTATCTTTAAAGGAAAGAATTACAGCCTGACGATGAGAACATGAAGTTTCCGAAAGTACTAGCTGCTCTAAAAATACAGCAGATCCAACTGACAACTATTTTATACATAAGGATCGCCTCATTCGGTGGATTGATAGTAGGGCAATGCTTATATTAAGTCTGTTAGCGAAGAGAATTCGCCATTAATTGCATTAATACTACTAATTGATTAAATGTATGATTATCTCTTTATAATTTAAAATATTTTCTGCCTAATATAATACGTTTATGAAAACAATTGATCCGAAGTATGAAATTAAGAAAAAACTACTAAGACATATCACTCTAATATTTGAACTATGTACTTAGTTCACGTCACGTTAACTGGAAAACATTTACGACAAAAAAATCGTGCAATTATCACATGACAAAATTCATATAATATATATATATATATATATATATATATATATATATATATATATATATATGTGTGTGTGTGTGTGTGTGTGTGTGTGTGTGTGTGTGTATGTATATATGTATGTATGTATTACAAGTTTGTGACTGGAAGAGATAAGTCCGAGGAGGATATCAATCCAAGGAGAGCTCAATGTAAATTACAGAGAATTAGAATTATAATAAGAAAACGGAGACTCCAATTATCCATATCGATTAAAAATATTTCCACAATACAGATGTGTTCAACTCTTCAGACCGAAAACTCGTGCGTAATTGGAGAAAATCCACCGAATGCATTGGTAGTGGGGAGAAAAGTTGAGATAGAAAGGATGTGGACTGAAAGGGCTAAGGGATTAATGGCTGGTAGTAGTCGGTTCACCCAGTCCAGAATTTATGTGTATGTGTCTGTGTGTTGTATGTGTGTATTAGGACATTGAGTTAGTTCTCGGTGTTTTCCATCAGATGGCATTCCCAGATCTGAGTGCGTGTATTTTCAAATGGTAACGGATTTATAAGGAAGGACTATAAGCATGCTAGAAATTCAGTGTATATCATTTCATCGAAGTGTAAACAACTTTGCTAAACATGTCGGATTTCGTACCAAAGAAAGTTTATTTGCAGGGAATTTTACTGCACTTCTTTATTGATAAGAAATCTGCAGTTGAATCTCACAGAATTCTTCTTGAGAATTACGGCCACCATGCTTTGACGGAAACTATATTCAGGGATTGGTTTAGACGTTTCAAAACTAATGATTTTGATATTAAATTAAAGTAAGCTCTGGCGCAGCGAAGAAATTTGAAGACGATGATTGAATGCTCATATCAGGAGCAAGCTGAACTTGCAGAATCATTATGAGTTCATCACACAACAGTTCGAAAGGTTTGAAATCATTAAGTAGGATTCAAAAACTAGGATATTGGGTGTCGTACGAGTTGAAGCCGACAGACATCGTCCGGCGTCTTGTCGCGTGTGAACACCTGTTTCAACGACAGAAAAGGAAAGGGTTTTCTGCATCATATCGAGACCGTCGATGAAAAGTGGATACACTATGGTATCCTAAACCTAGAAGTTCTTGGGTAAGCACAAACCTGCATCAAAATCGTCCTCAAAGCCGAATATCCTTGGCTCGAAGCTCTGCATTTGTTGGGACCCGCTTGGTATAGTATATTATGAGCTGCTGAAAACGACCGAAACCATCACGGGAGATCGCTATCGAGTACAGTTGATGCGTTTGAGCCGAGCATTGAAGAAAAACGGGCGCTATATGTACAGGGACACGACAATTGACTTTGCAACATGACAACGGTAGGCAACATATTAGAAATCGGGTGAAAACCTACTTAGAAACGCTTAAATGGG
The DNA here is from genome assembly GCA_964036315.1 of Acanthosepion esculentum. Lineage (NCBI taxonomy): Eukaryota > Metazoa > Mollusca > Cephalopoda > Sepiida > Sepiidae > Acanthosepion > Acanthosepion esculentum. The sequence continues at coordinate 18,531,290 of OZ038475.1, forward strand.
GAGTCCTATAAAACCCGCAGTTTTCACCAGACATTTGCCCGTCCGATGGAACATGTCCGGGCTGAGAAGTACTTTAATTCATATGAAGATGACAAAAATGGGTTTGTGGTGGTTACCCTCAAAAGACGTGTCGTTTTCTCGACGTAGAATACAAAAAGAAAGATGGGTAAAACTCTCGGCTAGCAATGGACAACCTATTCAGTGATATGTTTTTTACGAATTGTTGTAAATAGAACATTAATTTTCATGGAAGACCAGCGAGAACTTATTCAAAGTCCTAATATATATATATATATATGTATATGTGTGTGTGTGTGTGTGTGTGTGTGTGTGTGTGTGTGTGTGTGTATCATAGGCCTACCAACTACGCGACACACGGTTTTACAAGCACGAATTAGTTTATTATAATGGAGAGAGATAATATTTAGAGAGGGCGATGAGAAAGAGACACAGAGAGACAGAAAGGTAGATATATAATGCGAGTATTGGGTCTATGTCCTTGTGTTCATGAGTTTATATCTGATTGTCTGCCTGTATGTTGTTGCAAAACTTGTGAGTTTCCTCCGTGCATAGATTAATTGATTCCAATATCAATCAGCTGGAAGACATATAAATATGTATTCCTTTCATATATACATATATACATATATACATATGTGTGCGTAGACGTGTGATAATGTGGGCGCGTGTCTGTGTGTGCATGTCTCTCTTTCTGTCGGCGCCCGATTCTGGGCATATGTGTGTGAGTGTTTGTCTGCGTGCGCACTCACGTGTATGTGAAATATAAATGTGCACACAATCATCAGGCCTAAAGATTAGCTTGCAACATGAGCCACACCCTCGCTTGCTGTTACTCTCGGGGTCACCATTTAAATTTCAAATTTGCGTAGTGATCTTTCCATGATATTAATCCCTTTCGCCCATCAATAGAGCGTAACTTAAAACTATAATGTTGTCATATATATATATATATATATATATATATATATATATATATATATATATATATATATATGTATCCCGTGTATGACAGAAAAAAATAACAATAATTTTCCATCAACAAGATGTTTAATATCTAAAACACGCTACACTAATTGAGTTTCACTTTTCCTGGTTTTCAGATAATGCGTTTAGCCACCTTGAAACCATTAGTCCTAAGAATCACTGAAAAACATTTCAGTTATTCAGTTAGAAAGAGAACAGTTTAAAATCGTTTTGTGTCTGCACCACTCTCTGTTCAGCTGAGCAATGGCGAGAGAAAAAAAGGTATGCCAAGCGTTCGGTAATGATGATAACATTATTACCCTGGCTTTCATCTTCACAGTTTATTCAAGAACCACCAAGAAAACTGTGAATATGTTTCAAAAAGAAGGAAGATTAGAGGGGAAAATTCGATCAAGTGTTACAACAGGAAGAGGAATCATTATTTTAGCTTAGAGCTAAGGATATCGATTAGAAAATATCCAACTAAATCCATCCGATGTTTGCCATGTCAGAGAGGATGTTCAGCTATGACAGTCCAAAAGCAGTGAAAACAACTAGACAATGAAATCGCACGTGAAGTGTGTGAAGCAACTTATTACTTCAGGACCGAAAGTTAGAAGGTTAGAGAGGACAAAAATCATCTTGAATAAGTTGGAATATAATTCTGGAAATATGAAATAAATAATACTTCATGAGCTTCCGATCCTTAGCTATGATTAATTAACGATTAACATGTCATATTTATGATCGATTTCATCACGATTGAGGAGTAATTATACGATTAAGAATCCATGATATGAGAACCACGGAAAATTACAGTAAGATATCTTTAATCATTTTACATTGGTTCTAATATTAATCCGGGCTATTTTGCTATTACACGATTTGATTTTTTTTTGTTAGACCCGGTATACTTATTATATATTTTCAGGAGAGTTTAAAAAAAATATTTTAATTTATATTTGATTTTCAAGCTTTCGAATAGTCTGGTGTATGTTAGATTATATAGTTCATATATATATATATATATATATATATATATATATATATATATATATACATATATAGTTTATTTATTTATGTCTAAGTACTTTTAGTCATCACACTCATTAACAAGTTGTTTCTGTGTAAGTCAATATTTGGTTGGCTACATCCTTTTATATTTGGAATGCTACCAGAATTTTTTTCCAACTTAATGCAAATGTATCGAGTGGAAGAAGATTCAGTATCTGTCCAAATCGTGCCGTTAACTTCTAATATTTCAACGAGAAACTAGTAATATATTTCAACGCTGAAGTGAGAATGACAGCTCGCAATCTGAATACTTGAGGACAAGTATTATTCTTTTAAAAAGGAACTGTACCCCAGCCACAACATAACATAAATTAAAATAAAACGATATACGATTAAGTAGTAAAACTGCGTGTCAGATATGCCAACGATATGAAAAGAAATATGTACAAAAGGATAATTCCTATAATTAATGAGAAATGAAAAGGAAACGCACAGCCAGTAATAAACCAAAATGAACACTGGATTCAAAGTGCTTCCATTGAACGTTTAAAAACTGAAATTGTAAATTTTGGAATCCTCCGTTCAACAATAGACTGACCGCTATACTAGTACATGATATCTCCTGGGCGATAGATTTAAGTCACAATGAAACCTTAATTTAGATGTGAAGGAGCAAACATACCCATCGGCATCAACAGTAGAGGTTGTGGGAGGTAACCTTCTCATGAGGTCATATTTAATAAATCTACGAGCAATGGCAGTAGGAACAATTTTATACAGATAGTCAGATTTAATGACTCATGATTGGACCAGAACTATATTACCTCTAAGTTTAAGCGTGAGTTATTTTTATCGTTTATATATATATATATATATATATATATATATATATATATATATATATATATATATATATATATATATTATCTTTTTTTATATATCTTATACTTTATATCTTATATATATATATATTATCGTTTATATATATATATATATATTAATTGATTTAAAATATGGTTTTATGGCTACACAGTGATAACCATGTTTCGAAAATGGAAGCTAAAGCCTTTGGATTCAATTTTGTTACCAAATTAAAGACATTTGTTCAATTTCCTCGTCAACCGAATTTTGGAGTGATTTTTATTATTTTATTTTATTTTATATATCAACGGTTTTAAAGGCACGGCAAATATTCATGATCGAGTGTTTCCAAGGATACTGAGAAATCTATTCATTTAGACAAGTGGTGGTAGAGTGTTCAATTTTTTTTATTTTCATTGTATCAGTTAATAGTTACATTCGAAAGCGGGGTTATGTTTAGGGATGGGTAGGGATGTATTTTTCAACATATTCTGACATCTGCTAAATGTATGTCGTCAGATATTTCTTTTTATGTAAACTTTATGACAAACACGGCAAAGATAGCTAAATTATTTCACTAATTCAGTAAACTCTTATTTTTATAAATTTAGTAATATAAATTTTCCCATGTATGTACAAAGGACATGCGTCATATATATATATATATATATATATATATATATATATATATATATGTTTAATATATTTTCTATTTATATGCTATTTCAATAGATGGAATTTATATTTTTTTTAATAATTAAACAGTATTGGTTACATTTATTGGCCTGCATTTTCGAGAAATATCGTAGAAAATATACGTTTTCCATCAGTAATCGAACCTGTGTCCTACGCGGAACCGTTATTTGATCTGACGTACTTCTACAATATCCATAATCTGAAGATTTAGACTCTGCAGATGACAATTTATTTGAATATGTAGAATCAGTTGGGCAGAGTATGCGAGAAAAAGAGCACCATGACGAACTTCAGCCAAAAATGTTGTACTGCTTGGCACTGGCGCTGAAAGCTCAAATACGAACATTTCAGAGGGATTTAATGTCAAGTTCCGAAAAGGTTGAATGCGTCTAATGGTGATTACAAATTTACGTCTGTTCGAAAAACTCATTATGATGGTTCTGATAAGAAAAGAATTCTCGCATTTGATAGTGACCTCCAGGCCATGATTGAAAGCATTATTCCAAGTTAATTATCTCCATAGCAAGGGAGGAAGTGATGCCCCGGATCAAGAGGGTGGCTGCTGAACGACTATGTGATTGGTAACTGGACACTGTACAATACCACAAAAGCATGATATCACAGTCATTGCTGTCAGACCATTTATGCGATCACATCACCCTTTATATCTGTTCACCTAATTCCCCAAACCGCAACCTCTTTGAGTATTATGTGTGGGGCGCAGTTGAACGAAAGACCAAGAAAAAACCCTTGTAACCAAAGATAGTCCGAAGTCAATGATTATGGCAGCATTTACAATTTTGAAAAGGAGACCAGCTAGTCGTCTAGAGCCCGTCATTTATACCTCTCACTCTGTATTATTCACCAGATCGATCTCAATATAAAACGTTTTATTCGAATATTAGGAAATTATTGACAGTATGCCAAACGTTACCTATTGTGGTCAACAGAAAGATGCTATTCGCAAATGAAATTACAAAACCGACGTTAGAAAATATATTGATGATTAAATAGTTACTTCTATAATATCCATAACCTGAAGATTTAGCCACTACATAAGTTGTTTGAATTATTAAAAAATATCAAAAGTGATAGCTCATTCAAAGAAAAAGTGAAGCAAAGCTTTTTAAGTGCTTCTTGGAGCAAACCATTATTTCTGGAATTGAATTGGAAGCGAAACTTTGTATTCCTGTTGGAATGTACGGATATCCGTCTTGGGTAATGAATTTCGGCTCGGGATAAGAAATAAATAAGACGTGTTCGAATTCCAAAATTGTATAACTCCCGTAAGCTCTGACGTAATCTATTCTCCCCCAGCTATAGGTAAAATAGCATAACAGACTGGGTTATATAGCAGTGCTAGCTAAGCATTCTAGAGACAGAGAAACGATAAACTCAACAGTCATCCATTATGCATTCATTAGGCTTGGCCATGAAATCGTACAAACACGGGATCTCTTCTGACGTGGGCGTCACGCATTCTGCCACTGTCCGAGAAAGCTGCTAATTCTTTTTGGTGGGATGGTTGTGGTTGCGGCTATTGTTTCAATATCCGATGATTAGATGATTAGATTATTTGATAAATATTTTTAAGAAAATTTAACATATATTTATATATATATATGCATTCTTGTACGACGTAATTACGTTTCTAACACTTTATTATAGAAATAGAGACAGAATGATAGAGAGAGAGAGGGGGGCGCGCGAGAGAAGGAATAACTTAATGTATCTTATATATATATATATATATATATATATATATATATATATATGTGTGTGTGTGTGTGTGTGTGTGTATGTATATTTATATGGATAAATATAGGTAAATGTACGAGCAAGCTTTCATATAGAAATACACAGACACACACACATAAACAATCACACACACACACACACACACACACGCACACACACACACACACACACACATATATATATATATATATATATATATATATATATATATATATATATATATATATATATAGTAATGATACAATATGGAAAAACCGTATGAAATTTCCAGTAGGATATATATCCAGGGAGGGATGTGTATCAAAAACCGAGCAAAATTATTATTAATTAAAAAAATATCAAACACTTAAATTTCCATAGGTAATAGTTTTTTTTAAAATTTCATGAAAATGCAGCTATCATTAAGACCTATAAATAATGCACCTGATCTATTTTATGGCAGAATCCCGATTTATTTTTTTTCGGACAAGTATTTTTAAAATTGACAAACTTTCAATATTTGCGTTTGTTTATTTTAATACTATTTTTTCCTTTATAGTGTTTTTGTTTACATAACAATTTATATATTAAACAAAACATTTTCTGGAGGCTCATACACAAGGTAATTTATATAAGTTATATCTGCGTACAGTATGTATTATCAAAATTTTGTTATTGCCCGAGGTGAGAGTGAGAAGAAGAAAAAACACTCTCTATAAAATTATTCCGTGGCATGTGCATCAAATAGCCTCTGGTAACTAAGTCCATGTCGAAGTGGAAGAATGCGCGAAGGCAAAGAAATGGCGCCTCATAACCGGCTTCTTCGAGTAGATGGGGCACAATATAACTGGGAGGCAATCCGACTACGGGAAGGAAAAGCCTGATTTTAAACATCCATTTCCTTTCTCTCGCACCCAAACATGAGAATGGCTATGAAAATAAATCCAGACAGAAAACACGGAGTGGAACCCGGAAGGATGATGGCTGTCATCACTGACAACTTCGCGGCAACTCCTGCAGCCAAGCCGTCCCCAAATCTAATGCCTTGTATTACTATAGATCCTTTTGGTATAGCCGAATGGGGGCATGTATTAAGGACAGTGTAAGTCTTGTATATACCATTTGTCAGGGATGCGCCCTGAAGATATCCTCTCAGATTCCCCACAATATATATATATATATATATGTGTGTGTGTGTGTGTGTGTGTGTGTGTGTGTGTGTATATGTGTGTGTGTGTGTGTGTGTGTGTGTGTTTTAATGTTCTCAAAAGTATACAAATGTGAAAATTCTAGGAACCGATGGAATCTACTATAACGGACTTCTTTTACCACAACTTCAAAACAAATGGCAAATTATGTGTTTGTTTGTTTCTTGGTGATGGAAATAATTTTCTCCCGGTCTAGAACTTTTCAACTGACACATTTCTCTATCAAGATCAAAAAATATTTCAACCTATCACTTAAACACACACACACACACATATATATATATATATGTGTGTGTGTGTGTGTGTGTGTGTGTGCGCGCGTGCGTGTGTGTATGGCATTGCAAATAAATGGGTATAAGCTATTCTAGTAGATATTGTATATAGAGCAATGTAACGACCGACTGATATGTTATGAGAAAGCGAATCTCCTCATGATAAATCAAATTCTAATGTTTCCGGATGTGCTCTGCCGGTTTCGAGTCGAACTTGGCAATGTGACTTACTGAAGCAGATATTTGTTGGCAGCAAACGGCCAATCCATGACTGGCAGTCAACCAACGTTATTCATGGAGATCATTGATTGAAGCGATTAGTACAAACTGGAACACTCACCCCATTTTGTCTCTGTTTCTAAAACTCTGAAGTCATTGTACAAGCGCACCTACCCTGCTTAATTTCCACAGCTGTCAGCACTTTACAGAACTAGTTCATTTCTAGGTAAAAGACATTGGATCGAAAATATATTAAATATGATATATTAGTCCCAAGGGTCGATTTTTGTTAACAGTTGACAGAGGGAATACGTCGATTCCTAGTCTGGTATTGTTATATTTGCCTATTGCTAAGCTATTTCAGCTGATATAAAATTTGAACTTCATAATGCTTATTTTGATCATACTTCTTTAGAAATGTGTCTCTCATTTCAAAATGTATCTTAATCTTTTTTCGTCAAAAAGCCGGAGTAAAAATTAGTAGTTTATTTTATATAATTTCGAAATAAGTATGTGTTGTCGAATACCATCCAGGGAGTTATTAATAATCCAGTAATTCACAATTGGCCTGGAATGAGTTTAGCCATCTTCCTGGAGATAGTATCTCGAGAAAAACGCCCAGCCTCTTGAGCTGTGAGCAGATTAGTAGTAGATATGATCACCTAACGCCCGCCTAGACTTCCTTCAGTATTTATTTATAGCGAAAAAAACGGCAGCTTACTTCGTTAAACCAAGCAACAGCGCGTCGCGGTTATCCTACGACGGAAAATTTGGCAAAAAAGAAAATTACTTACCAAATAAAACAAGGGGCACGTATTCCGCATGACATGCTTAAGACGGAATGTTTAAAAAAACAAAACAAGTCCGTCGCAGGAGTCGCTATAAAAGTATTTTGATATGCAAAAATTGGGCGTCCTCTCCCAGCTGTCGACAAATGGAAAATATGCTCGGCGGATAGAAGCAGTTGGGGTTCTAGAATCGGGGGACAAACCTTTGTGTATTTTGGTTACTGCGTTTGTCAGAGAGTGAGTTATTTTTCTGACTGGTTACGTGCATTATGTGATTTGTGAGATAGTATCTGCGAATCGAGTTTTCGGCATTTCTTTCTCTCCCTGATATTCGAGTCTGAACTTACAGTGATTTATTCTCTGCGACAAATATTTCCTTTGCCTTCAGAACGCTTACATTATTGAAGAGGATTTGAAGCCCATCCATTGTTTCCTGGTTGAGATATGGTTCTTTCTACTTCCATGGCCCTAATTATTTAATTATCTTAACTTTCTGGTGTTCTCACTGATCAGTGGCCGCGACATTTCCCTATGATGGTAGCGGGTTGGCAGTTCTCTGGTTGCTGCATCCAACTGATGATAAGTAAACAAAATTCATTGTGTAGCCCTTAGATGGATTGTTTTGATTGATAGTTGAATAATACAGTAGTATTTGTAGTGACATTTGTCTCGCATGATTACGTGCCTCTACATGTAGTTTCGGTGGACAAACCTGAGGCCACATTATGCTATAGTCTGAGTCAACTTCTATCCAGTTTGTATTGTCATTGATAATGGATAATGATAATAATATTCGTCATTGTTTTCTTCATTCTCATGATACAAACATTGAAAATAAATAAGAGAAACTAAGTAAATAACAATTCACCTATTCCCTCCTCAAACTTTCTTTCTCCAAAATACGTGTAATACTTTCCAATTTCTATAGTGTAGAATCAAGGTACTTTCGCTCTTTGCAAAACTAATTTAAATTCTACAATAGCTTCCAATGAATTCTCAGTATTAGGCGACCTTCCTATTTGTCGAAAAGATTCTTGCAAACATAGCTATATCCTCGGTATTCATATCCGCGACAATCTTTCAATGTCAAGAGAATTGTCTCTCTGGTCTCTTTATGATTATTTCAAGCTATTTCGACTTTCATTATTGCACTCTATTAATTATCATCTTTTCAGTTATCTTTGTCCTTCTTCTCTGGACTGTAGTATAAATGTTTGACAATATAGAAATGACTATGTCTACATCTATCTATGAATATTTTTGGGGGTTTATTGAATTTAATTTTCATCACATGAAGGGACTTAAGTATTCTAATGTTACAGATGTAGACGGTGCACAGACTTAAGAATTTTTCATTTTCTCAATGTCTTAAACAAATAGTGGATTCCCTACTCGTTTCACTAATAAATCTGATAAAAATCCTTCTATATCCGATGCCTTACTTACCTCCTCTCCTTGCTCATGTCGGGTATTACAACATTTTCCTGTTGACGGTTCGGATCATGCAATATTTTCTGTTGATATTTCTTTTGCTTTGCCTATTAAAAAAGCACCTCTTAATAGCAATAATGTTTTTTTCTGCTACCAGCGTAACGATTAGGGTTCATTTCTTGACATTCTACGAGGTGCCATTTGGACTGGAATTCTCAAAATACCTATTGTAATTGTGCCACTGATGTTTTTCTTGGGTCAAAACCGGCATCGATGCTTTTGTTCTTTCTTGAAAATTCTAAGTGAAATCACAATGAATTCATTAGCCCAGATGAATCAGTTCTTAAGGGTGCTATTACATCAGAAACCTATTTATATCTGCACATAAATATTATAAAGTATCCTCTTATGAGACATTACATAATTTCTAACAAGTTTGTCTCTAGTGACTACTGACAGCTTTGTGATAGTGTCTTAAACAAGAGGAAGTCTTCTCTTCAAATTCACTCAATCATATATTGATAGAGCAGAATGTTTACTCGTACTTTTCTCCTCAGTTTCTACTCTTGACTCATCTGAATTATCTTTACCAGAACTGAGTGTCTATTGAGTGATATACGTATGACTGCGTCTATGATTTCTACTGTAATTTCTAAACTAGTTAGCATCAAAACTAGTGAACGTGATGGCATCCCTGCAATAAACCTTAAGAAAGGTGCTCCTGAACTGGCTCTCCTTAAACTGCACAATAAGTGTTTTCATGCATCTTGCTTTCCAGCTTGTTGGAAATCCCTTTCTGTTGTTCCTGTCTTTAAGAATCCAGGCAAACAATATGATCGCTCTATCTCAGCCTTCTAGCATTTTTTGGCTAAGTTCTGTAAGCTCCAATCAGCGCCGAATTAAGCATCTCACCTCCCAGATATACAAACAGACTTTGGCTTCCTTATATCAAATGCTGATGTGTTAAATGTTGTTTCAGAAAAAGAATATCAAGATTTATTTTAAAATGTTTAAGATCGGGTTGCTGCTTTGTATATCTCTATGGCATATGACAGGGTTGGCCTATTTGTCCTCTTCAAAATTTGATAGTTTATGGTATTCCTGGACGAGTAAATGTACTAATATAGTCTTTCTTATCAAATCGCGAAATGAATGGCCAGTCTTCTGGATCGTTTATATTAATGCAGGCATCCTAATAGGCTTTATTCTCGGACACACATTGTTCATAATTGTTATTAACGGCCTCTCTATTGGCAGTATTTCTCAACACAACATTTATGTTGATAACGCAATCATTTTATTCCTGTCTTAATAAGTCAAATCGTTTCGATTAAATAAAATTGACAGCTGATCTAAAAACGATTTACTTTCTGTTTTTAACTGGGGCAAAGAATGATTTTTAATTTTGAGATCTTCAAAGCGAAAATGCTCTCTTTTAATCGTCCGAGAGAAACACTTTTACCTTCCATCAGCATAGGTGAGGATAATCTCCGGGAGAGTGATTCATTTTATCTTCGCAGACTGAATTTTCTAACATCAGGAATGAGAAAGATTATATTGGATCAGTAGTTAAAGGTTTTACGAGGAAAACTGCTTCTCTGTGTGTTGTCCCCAGAATCTATCTTACATATTTATAACTCTGCCATTCGACTTTGCTTTGACTACTGGTGCATAATCTGGTATGATACTCCTGTTATATATTTAGAGAGTCTTGATAAAATCCAAAGAAGAGCACACGATGTTCCGGCTAATGTTCTGGCCTCTCGACATCAGTCACTTTACACCGCCTTAATCTCTCTTCCCTATGCCTTTTCTATAAATAGATTCATGGTAAATGTTCTGATGTAATTTATTCTATGTTAGACAGACATTACAAAATGAAGAGCAATGACTAGATTATCGTCACGGTACCATCTTTTATATGTGAAATGTTTAAATGAAACTATATGTTCTATGCTAACAATTCCTTTCTGGATTATTCTTCCCCAATCAACTTTTATTTTCAAAAAACGTAAATTAAATGTCAATTGATATCTATTTTTTCCTTCTTGTTCTTTTAATGTTATTTCCACTTGATAGTAATTGTCTCTCATAGTTTCTAAATCCTGCCGACTAAGTGTAATTATTAGCTTGCTTGAGGTGTACTGATTAAAACAAAACATGTTCACGTTAAATGTCATATATAGCAGAAAAGAAGATTTAGACAGAGTTTATATATATATATATATATATATATATATATATATATATATATTTTGATGTAATGGAATAACCTGGCACCCCCTAGAGTGACTACACTATAGGTAGCAAGTACCTAAAAGGTCAACTGACTACGTGAGACTAGCTGGAATCAGTTGATTTCGACTCCGAATTAATCGAGAAATATTCGACTTTGCAAAAAGTAGCATTCACTACTGGTTTTACATTAACATTTATTTAGATATTCACCGTTTTGTTCCAGCGATATTCCTATTTACACGAAATATATATATATATATATATATATATATATATATATATATATATATATATATATATATATAAACTAATTGACAACGATTCAAATGACTTGCATACGATACGCCACTTTTTTGAGATTTCGATATTTCAAAGATACATTGCAGCTGCAGGGATTGTTATGTCAATAAGGAGGCAGGATGTGTCCTTGCGGTCTCTAATCACAATGTCATGGCGATTAGCTTTCATTGTCCGTATGTGCTTATTGTAAAGTCCCATAAATCTGTTACAGTCTCGGCCCACTCTTTCTCTGCAATGTTTTATATTCAGTGCGTGCCAGTACCGACG
>OZ038475.1:18548304-18585804 GCA_964036315.1 Acanthosepion esculentum
CGAAATTTGTTATGAACTGTTCTGCTAGTCGGCAAGCCGTATTTGAAACGTCACGTCCTTTTTTTCCATTTGCTTGAGAAAAAATATACATAAAACAAAAAATGTGACAGATTGAAACAATAGTGCTTGTCGATAGCAGTTTAGTGAAGAATGGATGGGGTGTTGAATGTTGGCCATTCAGGGAAGATAACTTACCGATAGCCACGGTGAGAATTTTAGGCACCTCATCTCACAAGCGTACTAAGAGTGAGGGTGAGGGGGAAAAGGTGTGAATAGGAGATAGTAATGCGATAGTAGGTGTGTAAATTCTAGCGATAGATATAGTAGTAACTGGGATTTTTTTTTGGTTTACTATTAAAAAAAAGCTAACGCTTAATTGCATATATTTATGTTGGAGTCATCACTACTAATTCTGTAATCAATGGTAGTCTTTTGTAAATTATTAAATTTAGAAGTGATTATTTCTTCTTGGTATGTTGGATATATAAGTTTAGGTATATATTCGTGATTTAGAAATTAAATATCAGTAGGAATAATAAAAGCATGGGATATTTATATAATTTTTTAATCGAATTTGGGCCTATTTTCGGACAGTATAACGTGTAGCTAAGTATGAGTGTAAGACAATTTATCTGAAAGTATTACTAGGAATATATACGGCAAAAAGGACAATATTTTAAGAATCATAATATATGCTATTTTGGTGGAGGTACATGAGAATGTAGGAAGTATAGCAAAGGAGATAAATTATCATTTTAAACGTTTAGAGTTATAGAATTAAGAATTCAGTAAGATTGTAATGTTAGATCCTTAATATATCTAAAAAAAACGGTGGTTTCATATCTTTGGTTTAATAAATGGATGTTGTTCAAAAGTTCAATAATACATATTTTCTCCTGCAAATATAAAAAACAAGGGTCATTCAGAGAATGGTAAGTTCTGGCTTGTCTTAGGATTTTCCATTTAACCTTTGCTGTTTTTCCTTCCTCCCTCAGTTTCCAAAAATATTTTAAAAACGATGTCATATTGCGTTTGCCCGCATTTGTAAAGGAGTTTATATGATTGTAATATCTATCCTTGAAAGGTCTGCTTGTTGATCCCACATACAGCTTAATTGATGAGATATAGGACATATACACTACGGATGTCGTTAAGCACGTGTTTAATAATGGATATTGATCGAGGACTCTGCAATTACATAGAACTTTTTCTTGGGGTGTATTAGAATATGTGTTTAGCTTGCGTTTACTATCGCTATGAAGTTTCATTATTATATTGTTGTACGATTTAATAATTTTGTCTAGATTTCTAGAACAGCTATAACTAATTTTTAACGTATTGTAGTTGAAGATTTGACTTAATTTACTCTTCGTACGAAAGGGCTTGTTAATTAGATTTAAGAATTTGTGTCGTAATTTGGTACGGACTAATTTGTTGAAGGGAGGTGTATACCAAATTATTCACCTTCCACTATAGTTTTTTTTTTAGAGTAACTACAATTTTCTCTGTATTTAATTTCGGAAGATCTATAACCACTATCGGTAAACATTTTGCTATAAACACATTTGTTCTTATCGAATAATTCCTTGTTAGAAGAGTGGTTGTTGATACGGCGTTCAACGGATGATGGGATATGTTTAATAACTGGCGTTGGATGATTGGAATTAGGATCTATATAAATGGGGTAGCATTACTTTTCAAGAAGGGTTGGAATTTATGTATATTTCTGGAGCAATCCTTCGTTTGTGAATGTTTCATTAAAAACGACAGACAAGGTACTACGGTTAAGATTGTTATTTAATTTTACTTGTGTTTGAACAAGAGCTTTCTTTTCTGGACAGTGAGTGTGTAGAAACTGTCCAAATGTTTCAGAGTTCCGAGCGCTTTCGTCTATATCGTTAGGCATTATCAAGGATGATACAATTTTTCAGCTTAATTGAGTGTGTGCATTATGTAAATGTTTAGTGTGTTATAGATTTTTTTTTAAATTTCCGAATACAGTTAGCACATTGTGGCCTTGTTCGTAGTTAATATTGTTAAGAGTTGGCTTTTTCTTTTCAATTATTTTGCAATAATTTTTAATAGTTTTTAATGAAACATACATATATATATATATAAGATATATACATATAAATATATATAACATATATATATAACATACATATATATATATATGCATATATATATTATACATAAGCATACGTATATATAAATATATTACACATATGTGTATTATACATACATGCATACATACATACATATATATATATACATATATATATATATATATATATATATATATATATATATATATATATATATATAGTCAAACCTAATGAGCCAGACACACCTACCAAGGTTTCACTTAGGCAGATCGTCAGGGTCGGTAACCTTGGTAGGTGTGTCTGGCTCATTAGGTTTGACTAGGTTTGCTCTACGCTTGTATTGAGCTCTTTAGTTAGTTGTTTACTCGTATCGGGGTTTTTTCTTTGGGCCTTGAACCTGTATCTGTGCGATTATTTTCGACAGACTTTCATGTTCCTGGCTCTTTCTTTTTTTAAAACCTTCTTTTCCTTCGTGATTGATTTGGCTGTTGTTAAATCAAGAGTTCGAAGGTTTTTCGACACGAGTATAGTTACCTATATTTATATATATATATATATATATATATATATATATATATATATATATATATATATATATATATGTATATATATATATATATATATATATATATATATCGATTCACCATGGTCGATTTGTCAGGAAGGAGACTTCCAGATGTTTTCAGACATGAGGTGTCGATCCCAGCGTGCGGCACTTTTGGAAAGTATCCGGAAAACATACCACGAGTTGACCCAGCCTTGTGATTGAAATTGGGTACATGGAACCGTTTGTGGGCGTTGATAGCTGCGCTTACACGAAATCACAGGTCATCGTAGCCGACGTCTTGACCGTGATGGTATTTTTCAAATTGTTAATCATTCTAGATAATACGCTCTTCCCAGAGACTATAACTAAGGTCTGCTGAACATAGTTTCAGTATAAACCAAACGTGGGCTCCGTGGTTGGTGAACAGGCACAAACGTGCCTGAGAAAGCCTCTGCAATATGAATTGGCTTGCCGACTTCATACATTGGCATCCTCGAATAAATATGCCAGATATTTTTATATATATATATATATATATATATATATATATATATATATATATATATATATATATATATATATATATATATATATATATATATAAACAATATTTTGATATGTATATATTGAAGAGACACTCCCCTCCACGAATATCCAATTTAGTCTAAAGGTTCTTATTTCTGAACTCTACCAGTCAGGCATGCATTTTCGAACAATATATCAATTCGATAAATATATATTTTTTTTATCTATAATCTGTTTAATGTCATCCTAGAATTTTACTGCGTATAATACTAGCCCCAAACATGACAGTATCTCATTTTATTCAAAATCACATTTGTTTGCTATTTCCTTATATTCCACAATGATAACACAGTAATTATGACATTCAAGTGTAGCTCGACATATATCATAAAACTCATTTTATATGGATTTACTCAAAGGAATTATATTCACTCTTTTTGATAATCTGCTGTCATGTATTAATCCAACTATTATTATTATTATCTTGCAGCTTGACATGTTTATAACAACATCAGATTCAAAAGTTATTTTGCTGGTCAATCAACTTTTGTTTTTAAAGATTTACATTAATAATTATTCTAATCTTTTTTTCTTTGTCAACATTCAAATCTTTTTTTTCTTTTTGCCTATTTTCCTGTGTTTTTCTTCTTTCTCGATATTTTTCAAATGTTTCTCTATCGATAACTCAGTGAATTAAATGATTATTTATCATTTAAGTTTTCATCTCTCTCTTCTGATCCCCATTATTATTGATATATAAACAATTAATAATAATTACCACTAATTTTACTGGGAAATTAAATTTGATTATAGTACTGAGGTGTTTTGCAGAACCAACCGCACTTTTTGAAAGATCCGAATACAGAGAACTCCACAGAGTTGTCCTTCTCAGTGATAGCCACCTAAGTCGCAAGGACGCAATCTGTCCTTTTATTTTCCCATAGATGGAAGAAGAAAGAGATTCTTACTTTTCCCAAATATAGTGGCATATATATATATATATATATATATATATATATATATATATATATATATATATATATATATGTATGTATGTATGTGTGTGTGTGTGTGTGTGTGTGTGTGTGTGTGTATATTCGCGCTCTGATGAAATATCACCAAATGTTACATTATAATCTCACGGAATCGCTAGTTTCATTGTAATTCTTAACAGCAAATAAAACATATGAATTTCGTGTCGTGTGTGTATTTTATAAACCAAAATAATCCTTGAAGATCACAGAAATAGCGTTTGCATAATATGAGGAATAATTTGTAAATGTTAACTTCAAAGGAAATTATGTACATTATTTATATTATTCGGACAATTGTGCTCATGTTGCGCCATATTCATTACAACGTTTCGGCCGTTGTACGCTCCGGGCTTCTTCAGGTGCTTGGAATGTCGAACGGAAGCCTTTATTTCTCTCACTGTGTTAGACTGTTCTAGTTCCACGTGCCATGTTTTAATGGATATCAGTTATCAGTTATCTCCTGTTAATTTTTCAAAATGAAAGTTCTCCACTGTCTTAACTGGATATTCAATTCACACACTTTGGTTCCTGTCACTGGATCTAACCAACGCCTTTATCCACTGTGCCATGTGTCCTTGAGAAATATAGTCAGGAAAATATGTATAAATAATTTCTGCGTGAAAATTCCAGTAGGAACATCACTTGTAGAAAAATCATGATTGCAATCATGAGAATTAACTTTGTTCAAACAACTCTTATTGATTTGCATGTCATGTGCTAATATCCATAGAATGAAAAGGTATTCTGTGGTTCTGTGCGTGTGTGTGTGTTTGTGCGCCCAGATATGCATTGCAGCAGGAAGACTGAGAAAAGTCTTGAGTAGAAATATTTGAATTTATATGCGTATATGTCGGTATGCTCTGTTTAACTGTTATTTTTCAAAAGCATATTTGGTTTTCTCTACCTTTTTATTCTCTGAGCTTGTACATCTCACTGGGACACTAAGGAGAAAATAGAAATGGTCTCATACGTTGAAGAAGTTAAATGATATTTTAAAAGATTTTTGACGTAACTGACCTTCAAATATCAATCTTTTACATTGAATAAAACTTGATTCTTTGTTATCAACAAAATGTACGATCGTTGAAATTATGAGTTACATGCCAATTACTGCTTTAGTGTGTCGTGAATAAATGGTACAATAAAGAAAAAAATTCATTTTTTCTTTCACATCACCAGGAAAATAATATCATTAAATCGCATTCGACGTAAGATATCATGGAATAACGACATATTTATCATTCCCATTTCTTGTTACAAAACAATCTGAAGTGACGACAAAAAAAATTCTTGAAAAAAGAAACGCTTCATTTTTTCCCTAAATATCAAAAAACGGAATACTTAATAATTCATTTAAGACGATTGTGAAGGTTGGAATTTATGAAATAATTTTTCATGGATTTTTTCATTTCTACACATAACAAAAAACACTATTGTTACAAATCTGTTGACATAAAGACGCGAGCTGGTTCTCGCTCGACAAGGGCAAGCGTGAATCGAACTGGGAGCAACGAACAATTCTTGCACTCAGTGCTCGCCCCGAGTGATTTAAAGCTAAATTCTATCCACACTGAAAAGCTTAGTAGAAACAAGCCTGGATCATGAAAATTAATTCCGTCACGGTTAGCAGGTTGCCTCGTACGTGGTCACGATGACATTTCTTTCTTAAACACTTGAAATGTCTAGAAAAGACCCACATACTGTGTGATTTTTATGGTCACGTCATGTTTGTTTTATGAGGAGAGGAACTGATCCTCGTAGAAATAGTTTCTTTACATTTTATGCTTTGGAAAAATGGCATCTTTACATCGTTTAACAATATCTTTTATGGCTACTGTACAGATTAGTTTTCGTGCGGGAGTTGAGTATTTGATATAAATTGTTTTCAAAGATTATTTGGAAATTTATATAAATAAGTTTTCGTACTTTATAAGGTGTTCACAGATAAGGGGAATTGAAGTAATTTAAAGAACAATATTCTTCAGCTATTGACTTTTTCGAAGTTAAAGGGAATGATTTACAGCACGCTATGTTCACTTTTATATATATATATATATTTTTGTCATCCACAGACAGACTGTTTCGCTGCTCATCAGTGTGGCTAGACGTCCGGTTGCCTCTAGCTACGATCGAAACCCGACTGAATTTGTGTCAGTCGGAACTTCTACCCGCTAAGCCATCAGCGTACGGTACAGAATGGATGTGAATTTTAGCGTGTTTATTTTTAGATTCGGATAAACACACAGTGACTGAGAGTGACTCAATTCTGTCGAAGTGTCGTGCAGTATTAACATAAATAGTCACTGTTTACAAATTCACACCCCAAACCAGAGGGCTCAACCGAAATTAATTTCAGGAGCTACTATTTTTGTCATCCACAGACAGACTGTTTCGCTGTTTCACAGCTCATCAGTGTGGCTAGACGTCCGGTTGCCTCTAGCTACGATCGAAACCCGACTACAGTGACTGAGAGTGACTCAATTCTGTCGAAGAGTATGGCTAAATAATGCATCTCGCTCGATAAACGAATTTAAGCAGAACTTATATTAACAACATGATCAGAAAGCCAGTTACTATAAACAAAGCAGTGGCTATACATTCACGATCTGAAGTAACCACCCAAAAATGTCTCATCAGAATCTGTAATCTTTTGTAGCATATGCAAACCCGATTATCTTCACTTCTTACAGGATTAAAGCTGTCACATGTTGAAAGAAGATGGCAGATGAACACTCATCCCACTGGATACTATATGTGACTATCATCATAAAATAATTTAATTGATATCATGTATGCATGAATTTATGAGACCTATGTTCGAATCTAAACATCGTTTATTTATTAGGAAGGTGACTCTTTGATGCTATCAATATGTTGAAGAGATCCCCGCGCGTGGCTACTCTTAAAAAGTGCCTGCAAATCACCGTCGGCCCAATTTCTTCACAAGGTTCAACAAACGCACGTATGCCTGAGAAGGTATCTACAAGTATTTGGCGCAGTGGCCAAGACCTCCCCAGAAGAGATGGAGGACGCAACAGAAGATAATTTGCCGGAATGACCAGTTCTCCCAGCGTGACGGTGGGATTCAGAATGACGGTTGCATTGGAAGGTAGAAAGGATCGGAGAAGATTTTCGGACTCAAAATAGGGAAGACGAAAAAAAATTAGTCTGGACATATTGGACAATCTGGAAGTACGATGATATTACTTTGTTCTATTGCTACACACACGCACACGTCTTCAACAAACCAAAATAGGAATAATGAGGAAAATAACAAGAAAGATAAAAGGAAAAGAAACAGTAAAAGAGAACGGTTTGGGCAGAAAAAAGAGCGGACGAATTGAGAAGAAAAGGAAAGCACAATAAAACCCCACACTCATGCATAGACACTGATGCGACAATGTCAATTTTGATGAAACTTTTAGTAAGAGACTGATTTTATTTTGTTTTGTCTTTTTAAAAATGCTTTGACCATGTGCTGAAATCTATTGATGAGTTTCATTGACAATTTTAATGTTTTAGGGTGCATCAAAATCTTGTATGTCTCGTAGCCTTTGACTGCGCGGAAGTCTGAGTTTGCGTACGGAAAGCAATGGAAAGAATTCTGAAAAAGAAAGATGGACGGCATTTTCTGATGGGGAATTCCCTCTAATTTATGTGGACTGGTAATGAGTAGAAAATTTTTTTGTGTCTATGTTTGTTCGTGCATTCAAATATTTTATGTTTAATATTATTTTGTTAATTGTAATTAACTGACAAAGTGTTGCGTGGGGCTTTTGGCATGTATTTTGTGTTTTGTTTTTCATTTGTGTAACATAGTGGGGATATTCTTATTTTAAGTGTCATGTGTGCCCTTTTGCCTTCATTGGTTGAAGAATTAAATTGTTAATTCGTGAATTTTGTGTGTTAATTTTTGTGGAAAAATTAAATTAATTTTTGTGGGAATAAGTAGATTCGGCCTGCATAGGTTCGCGTCTCTAAATTTGTTTAAGTGTGTGTCCTGGGATGGAAATGATCACACCTAGCTGTGTAGTTAGGGACCCGATAATTTATGGGGAGTAGAATGGGGGACTGTGCATCATGAAGTAATTATATCGAATAAATATACCCTAAGATAAATTCTAGGCCATGTTTGTGGGCCTCACGACAATTTTACCATGCGTCATTTTGCAAGATATCTTGAGAAAGTAAACAGAATCGATAGCTGCTTTCTTAAAATCGGTTAGCAACTTTAAGCTATTCTTCTCTAAGATTGATTGACCTCCAAGACCGAATATTCTGCTATACAACGCATTGAATGGGGGAGGTGATAAGAGATATCTTACGTTGTCTTATGGTATTTATATAACGTAAACTCACCCTCTCAAACAAGGCTTTGAGCTTAGCTCTCTCATTCCATTTTTTTAAGTTAACTGTCACAAAAGACCGCGTAAACTAGAGCTAAAATAAACAAATTTTACATGTCAATAGGCTTCCTAGCGGAAAAGAAATGACTGTTAGACGTGGCGAGAAGACCATTAAGAGGGTCATGTATTCAATTCACACTCTTGACGTTGTGTCGTACTAAGCTGTTCTTCGCAAGTAATAAATGACCTATCCGTGAAGGAACAGATAGTTACAAGTATACCGAGTTCAATTAAACATTGGTTTTAAGTCAGACTCCAACAGTTTTAATATATAACATTATAATAAAAATATTTTTTATTGATAAGAACGATATCGAATTATCCACAGGCACTCTGATTTTCAAATGTGCAAGTAATATTTAGTGTGCTTAAATTCATATCGTTAAATTAAACAACAACGTTTTATTTTTTTATTACGCACGCTTTCTTAAGTGCGGATGTATATTCCAGTCAGAAGTAATATTTTTAGTTTAATCCTACAGACACAAAAATAACAGTATCGTTTTAAAATAATTAGCATTGATGATAGCTGAAACAGAAAGGAAACTACAAGAACCCCTACAGAAGGTAGTGAAGGAAAGCGTGAAAAAGGAACAAACGTCAATTGCAAGAAGAGAATTGTTAGGAAATAGAGAAGTCCAAAAGGCAAAGTATTAAGAGATAGAATGATTTCGTTACTGACAAAGACAATAATACTGATCTATTATGTAAAGGAAGTCCTCCAATATGACAATGAATGTTGGAGAATGTCCTCATGGTTGAAAATTTAACTTCATGCAAAATATGTTGTTCTACAGAAAGATGCTGTGAATAACATGAATCGACCGTGTGAGCAAAGACAAAGTTTTGTAGAATATGTAAAAAAAAGGATACTTGTACTATCATCGGAAGGTACAGTTGAAATTTCTAGGGCACAAAATGAGGAGTGAAGGCTTGGAAAATGTGATAATAACTGGGCATATTAAAGGCCCGTCGGACAGAGGAAAACGCATAACCTTCCTTGCGAACGTACGCAGTGATTTTTTAAGCGTAGCTGATATGTGCCACAAAGCCGAAAGTAGGAGGCACCTAGTGAGGATTGAACACACCACTCAGTCGTAATTGGTCCAGTAAGTCAAGCATGCAAAGCCTTACGCCACGTCGAAGTGCCCAATATACTTATTTTCCAAGCGTAGCTTAGATGTGGCACAAGGCCGAAAATATGGAGTCCACAGTGCGGATCGAACTCACTACTCAGTCGAAATTGCTCTAGCGAGACGAGCTTCATAAGCATTACACAGCCTCGAGAGGCCTTCTCGTGAGCTTAACTATATAAGTAGCAGAACAGACTTTAGGAAAAAGACAAAATTCATTATGTACTTCAGAGTACAGGAAATCGTGATAGTTCTGAAATGGTATGATACGTAAAAATAGAACGTGTACTTTTTAATAATGAAAGTATGCAATGAAATCTCTACAGATTTATTGTCTTTATTATCAGTGAAATATTATGAATTCTTCTGAAGGATATTGAAATTGTTTATCGTTGCATTTTCCACAGTTTTGCATGTAATTGTCTCTGTCTCTTATACACGTCAATATGCAATGGAGAAACATCCTGTCTACCCTATTATTGAAACCATGATTGGAGGAGATGAAACGGGGCAATATATTAACCCGGAATTTGAACACGTTACTAAGCGCATAGACTTAATTTTAGATTACAAACACATTAAATGGAAGACAGGCCTTCAGAAACAAGTTTGACATTTTAGATTGTTAAGGAAACGCAAACCAAACATTGATCTCGCGACTGAAATGCTTTACGCTTTTCCTAAGAAAATATTTTGATCTTTTTCGGGCATATTTTTTGAAAGGAAAAATATTTTTTACATGCGATATATACACCTGAAAGGGTTTGCATTAAAGATTGAATGAAAATTTTGGATAAAATGTTTGTTAACAATATCAGCAAAACTTATTTTTAATGTAGTACGCTAAATGAATCCGTTGGGAATATACGTCCTGATTTTGCCCCTTTATACACTATAATTAAAATATATATTTCACTGATTGTCAAGCATGAATGATCTACAAAACGTGTAACTATTTTTTCTTAAGAAAACTTTATTTTAGAACCGTCAACATGAATTGTCTTATCTTAAATGAATCTGTCGTCTTGTATAGCGATTTTGCTTCCGGGAAAAAAGATTTAATACACAGTTTTCACTTCTATTTCAGGTTCTTCTGTCACTAGCGAGGCTCATATTCAAGATGCAGGCATTCTTACATAGGCTATAGGAAGGTTATTGCAATTGTTACTATTGTTTGCTTTAGAAAGTGATATTGATTGCTATATATTGCGTTTCCTGTCATCCATTTCAACAGTTTCTCTTTTCATGCAATATTTGATTCTGTACGTGAGAAGTATTTTTAAGATGTTCGAGGGCCCATTTGTTATGCTTTTAAGCGCTCATTAGGAATCAATCTGGAATATTCACGATAGAAGCATTTGACTCGTAAGAGATGGAGCCTTTATATAATCCATGATTCACGTCGATATATATGTGGATGTACAATTGGAGTTGAGTTATTTAATCTTTCCTTAGTTTCGTTTTTTCTTCTTCAATAATTATAGTTCAGTCTACCAATGCCTTTGCATTTAACAAGTCTAATATCACTTTCTCATGATTGATCCTCAATATATAGGGCAGCCTAGGAAAGTAAAATTCTGGATTATATCAGGTACATTAGGGCCAGTGGATGCGCACGTCAGATGATGCTTTTCTCTAATTACATTTTAATTGAGGATGACAGTATTGTAGATCTGATTTCCATACACAACTGGGGCAAAAAATGCCTTGTTAATTTGAAAGACTCCAAAACGAAACATTTATCAACCAACTGAAAGATGTTTCTTGACTCCGATCAGCGTGGCTGATACTAGCCTGATACTAACTTCCATCCGAGAGACATGTTTCACCTTTTCTGGCCTTTCCCCGGCTGACAAGAAATCTCATCTTGAAACCATTGCTAGATTTGCTGCTATGATAGTTGTTTCACTGTATAGTGATATACATTTTTTCCTTTGAATCTATCTTACATAATTATGCGTTCATGTTTTGAATTTTGCTGCCTCATATGGCTCGGTGCTGCTGTTGTTGTATACCTACAGATACTTGATAAAATATAAAGAAAAATCAGCAATAGTATTAGTCCTGACCTGGCATCTCGGCTGACGTAATATAGCTTTCCTGTGTCTTTCTCTAAATACTTCTATGGTAATCGTTCGGATGAACTCTTCGCTATGGTACCTAGGTTTTATAAATTCATGCTCAGTCGTAGATTTGCGGAAAGGCCTCTTCAAATTACAACGGAATTGACTAGATATAAACGGAATTTCTATGCGAAAAATTTATTTTCGAGCACTTCCTGCTTGTTGAACCCTCTTCCACCTCTATGTTTGCAAGGTAAGTTTATCTTCAAAAATTTAAATGCATAGTCAATCAGCACCTACTGTCTTCTTCATTGCTCTTATTGTGCCCCAGCTCTTTAATGTTTCACTGCTTTTACTCATTCATTCAAACTATTTAAGTGTAACGTCAATCGACATCTCCAGTTGCCTTGATCTATCCACTTCCCTTCTCCACATGCTTTCACCTTTCATTCCTATCTGCTCTCGCTCCAAATCTTCTGTAACTCCCTTGCCTTGATCGATCTTTCTCCACGTCCTCTCCTTTACCACTCCTATCTGGTCTTCCTCCAAACCTTCTGTAACCCCTTGCATGCTAGTGGCTTCCAGCCTTGCTTGGGGTGATAAGCTTAAAAACAAAAACAAAAAATACCTCAGTAACTCTTCATTTCCTTGTGGCTTGCATGTTGTTATATGATTAAAATGATTTTTGGTCAATATTTCAAAGGCACACGTTACAAACTGAGAGGTGATTCCACTGAATCAGGGACTGAAATTGATTCTTCTCTAAAGAGTTATTTTTTTTAAATATATTTAAATAATATGGTCAATATACACAGTTGTGTTTCTGTGGATCCGGATTCATTTAACGTTTTTACGAGGGACTAAAATTGAATATATCAGATTACAGGTAGTAAGAAAATCAATGATAACGGCATCACATTGAATGGATTAATTTTCTATAGAATCTGTTCTAAAAGAGAACGGATATTTGAGCTTTTCTTTTAAATTATGAATTATAACCGTATCGAATATAGTTCATACTAAACTACAGAAAATAAACACCATGCCTACCTGGCCGAATGTTTTTCACTGACATGAAATAAAGCGACTATATCGAATCAATTGTTATGTCTAATGCAAGGAAAATTAATTCATTCTGTCAGGCCAGAGAAATCTTATCGTCAGAATCCAACTTGCATTTATGAATTTACCATTCGACCGTGAGTTGAACACCGATGCTTCTGCCGAATATCTCGTGAGCCTTGACAAAATACAGAAAAGGATCTATAATGTAATCGATCATGCCCAGACATCTCGACTTCAATCACTTTAGTATCTGTCTATATTTCTGAGATGAGGTATTATGTACATTATTTACATTATTCGGATTATTGGGCTCATCTTTTGTCGCCATATTTGTTACTTGAGAACACATGGTACAGTGGATAAAGGTGATAGTTAGATTCAGTGACAGGACAAAAAGAGTGTGAGTTCAATACCCGGTTAAGGCAGTGGGATGCTTTCAGAGGGAAATTAACAGGAGATAACTGATAACTGACATCTATTAAACATGGCACGTGGAACTAGAACAGTCTACCCCAGTGACCGAAATAAAGGGTTCAGTTCGACATTCCAACCACCTGAAGAAGGCCGGAGCGTACAACGGCCGAAACATTGTAATAAATATGGCGACAAAGATGAGGACAATAGTCCGAGTAATGTAAATAATGTTCAATCACTTTCTCACCGAAGGGAATTTGCATCTGTCTTTCTTTTTGTTGTGGTAGGATCCACCTAATCTGCATAGGTGACTACCAACTATATAAATAATGGTTGGTACCGGAAGAAGAGGGAGAGGAATCACGAGATCCAACTAGAGACTCTGATCGACTGCGACTAGTCAACACATTCTCCAGGAACGTCTTCCCAGAAATATACAGAAATAGTATATGTACTTATTGTGTACACTTTCTTGTTATAATACATTCTTGTTCTAAGTACATTTTGTGTTGCATTATTATTCCATGCAATAGGCGAGATTCAACAATGAGTCAAGACTCAACAATGGCGACGAAGTAGAACGAACCATACGTCAAGTTTCAACAATGGCCACAAAGTAGAACGAACCATACGCTAAGTTTCAACAATGGCAAAGAAGTAGAACGAACCATACGGAAAGAAGAAAGAATTAATAGTGAGTTTTCAACAATTGGGACAACTCATTGAAGAACCCAGGCTGAAAAAAAAACTATTAATTCAAAGTCCAACGTTAACGTAACGACGAAGGATTCTGAACTTCTGGATATGTAGAACTCGTTAAAAGACGACTAAGCATAAACGAACGTTCACTCAGAAAAATTGAAAGGTGTCGTAAACGAGTAACGGTAATTTTAAATTAAAAAATTATCTACAACGAGACATCCTCTAAAAAAAAAATTGGCCGACTACAAAAACATGAATGGATTTAAAAGGAGCACAAATACACCGTGTCGAATTCAAAGGTAACGATTTTTAAAAAATTTGTTTTTTTTATTTGTTCAACAATATAGTGACGAATTACCGCTGATAAGAAAATCAGACGTTGTCATGGAAATACGCGAACAGAAGTCGAAAACGAAAAAAAAAGTCCGACGCTCTCTGTTCACGAAAAAAAAAGTTGATTAGCACGGGCGTGAATGTAAAAGCAAGACATAAAATATAAAAGTCGTACGTTGTTTCGATTTTTTTTGTCAGCTTATATGATATTCGTGGATACACAAATTAAAAGTATATTCCTTGTTGCATGCACACTATCAGCTAAAGATGGATGAACTATCAAAAGTCATATCGGAATTATTCAAATCCCAACAGATAGCACAGCAAAAATATCAAGAACAACAGATAGCACAGCAAAAATATCAAGAAAAAATACAGCAAGAACAACTGATAGCAATGCAGAAATATCAAGAACAACAGATAGCACAGCAAAAATATCAAGAAAAAATACGGCAAGAACAACTGATAGCGATGCAGAAATATCAAGACCGGCAAGAGGAAAGACTTTTGGAAATTCAAAAGTTAACACTGGAGAAATTAAACAACTATCAGGCAAATGAGGGAAATTCTTCATATTCTAATAACACCATATTTAATTCGCTGGAAACTTTCAACTATGTGGCAGACGAAGAAAAAAACGTTTGAAGCGTACTTTAAACGATGTGAAGATATTTTCTACACAGACTGTGAAAACTGGTCGAATTCAAGAAAAGTCAGTCTATTACTAAGAAAGCTAGGTACAGCAGAACATAGCAAATTTGTAGATTTTATTCTTCCGAGAAAAACAACTGAATTGGAATTCTCGGAAACAGTGAAATTGCTAAAAGAGCTGTTTGGAGCAAATATGTCGCTTTGGCATAAGCGATGGTTATGCATGAATGTCTCTAAATCCGACGATCAGGATTATTTAACATATGCATCTATAGTGAATAGACATTGTGACAATTTCAGATTGGCAGAGATTACGGTTGAAGAATTCAAGTGTTTAATTTTTGCTCAAGGACTGGTATCCAGTAAGAGTGCCGAAATAAGACGTAGAGTTTTGTCTAAACTCGAATCTGAACAAGGCCTTACCCTGCAAAAGTTAGCAGAGGAGTGTCAACGGGCCGTAAGTTTAAAGAAAGAGTCGCAAAAAATCGAAGAAGCTGGCATTGCTTATATTAAAAAAATAAAAAAGCAGTCACATTACCCATCAGAGAAAAAATTGGAGAAAAAATTCGGCGTACTTTAAGAATAGACAAGAAAATAAAAAGAACGAAAATAAAAAAGTCCCACCATATAATTGCAGACGTTGTAACAAAAGACATTGGGAGGTAAATTGCCCATATAGTAATAAGAAATGTTTCGTGTGCCAAAAGAATGGTCACAAAGGATCGTGTTGTAAAACGAAAAAATTCAAGAGCCGAATTAGACAAACAAATTCGAATATCAAATCAGATAGAGATTTGAGGAAATATGTGACGACTGAAATATTCAAAAAGAATATCAAATTTCAACTCGATTCGGGGTCAGATTTAACAATAATGAACGATAAAACATGGAAAATTTTAAAAAGGCCTACAATAATGAAGTCAACGAAACTCGCTCGAACGGTAACTGGAAAGCAAATTAACTTCGAAGGCGAGGTTGTACTTCCAATGAAAGTGAATGGGATCGTTAAAAAAATAAAAGTTTTCATTCTGAAAAATGGAGAAAACTTGTTGGGTACAGATTTTATTGAAACATTCGAATTGTGGGATAAACCGTTAAACTCATTCTGCAGAAAAGTAGAAAGTAATACGCAAACAAGACAGGCCATTAAAGATGAATTAAAGATAAAGTTTCCGGAAACCTTTACACCTGGTCTTGGAAGATGTAACAAGTTTGAAGCTAAATTTTAATTAAAAGAAAATACTATGCCTATATTTAAAAAGAAACGAAACGTGCCTTTCGCAAGTGTAGAGAAAGTAGTAGTACCAAAAAAGTTGCAGAAAAGAATCCTACGGGACTTTCATATGGGTCACCCGGGGATTAATAGAACAAAAAGCTTAATGCCAAGCTTTGTATATTGGAAAGGAATGGATGTGGACATCGAAAACATGGTTCATCGATGTAAAGGGTGTGCGTTATCAGCTAAGGCACCACCTATAGTACACAAACCATGGCCAAAGACGGATCATCCGTGGGAAAGATTACACATTGATTTCGCTGGTCCAGTAGATGATTATTACTACTTAATAGTGGTAGATAGCTTTACAAAATGGCCGGAAGTACTACGCTGTAAAAAGCCTACGTCCAATACCACAACAACTTTTTTGCATGAACTATTTGCACGGTTCGGTGTGCCAGAGTGTATTGTGAGTGACAATGGTACACAATTCACTTCTGACGATTTTAAGGAATTTTGTGAGTTATATCAAATTAACCACATAACGACGCCGCCGTATCATCCGAGATCCAATGGACTCGCAGAAAGATTTGTAGATACGTTAAAGCGCGCTCTGAAGAAAGCCTCAGGAGTTCCAACGGAAAAGGCGCTTCAGCAATTCCTACAAGTATACAGAATCACGCCTAACCAGAGAACACCATCAAACATGGCACCAGCTGAACTAATGTTCGCTAGGAAAGTTAAGTCAGTGTTTGACAAGCTTTTGCCTGGAAGAAATAGAATAAAGAACACTATGTATACAGCTAGAAAAAGATACACCCCCGGAGAGAAGGTCTTTTTCAAGTGCTATAGAAACAACATTGAGTTCTGGGAACGAGGCATAGTGGACAAGAGAATCGGTGACCTGATTTACATAATAAAAGGGCCGAAGAATACTCATAAGAGGCACCAGAACCAACTCAAAAAATGCTACGTGCTAGAGCATGAAGAGAGTATACCGGATGAGGAGGAAGATCCCATTGATGTAATGTATGATACTTTTCAAGTAGAACCTCCGCAGAGTGCTCCTGAACCGAGAAGATCCGGTAGGAAACGAAAGTTCACGGACCCATTGGACGTGAATCCAAAACGAAAAAGATATTGAAAAAAAAAACAGATATACATATGAACTATGCAAAGAGGATCTACAAAGAAATAACCATGATCATCATCCCATATAGAAGCCAATTGAAATCCAATAGGATTCCAAGGCTTGGGAGGGGGTGTTGTGGTAGGATCCACCTAATCTGCATAGGTGACTACCAACTATATAAATAATGGTTGGTACCGGAAGAAGAGGGAGAGGAATCACGAGATCCAACTAGAGACTCTGATCGACTGCGACTAGTCAACACATTCTCCAGGAACGTCTTCCCAGAAATATACAGAAATAGTATATGTACTTATTGTGTACACTTTCTTGTTATAATACATTCTTGTTCTAAGTACATTTTGTGTTGCATTATTATTCCATGCAATAGGCGAGATTCAACAATGAGTCAAGACTCAACACTTTTCTAGAAATATTATCATGGCAACTGTTTTGATGAACTTTTGCCCTGGTGCTCTGACCGCATGAAATTAAACGTGCTACTAGATTGGCAACTTGGTCTCACGATTATACTGTGGAACTAGCTAGATGCAACCGCCACTTCTACACCGATCGTTTATTTTCCCGCACTTCCCATGTCTGGAACTCCCTCTCGATTTCATGTTACACTGAATAATACAATTAAAAAAATAAATAAATGCGACATCTGTTTTCTAGAAGCCTGTAATTCTTCATTCATACGTTAATCCTCTCTATTTTCAGTTTTCTAAAAATAGAGAAATATATCTACGAAAGTTGGTCTTCAACATAGCAAAGAATAATTGACTCATATGAAGAAAAATATCGAAGCAAAACAGATGTGGACATTCTTTACTATATTTCACACAATAGAAATTTAAGGTAGTAGGCTTCTGACGGTGGTTGTTGCCAAAGAAAGCAAAACTTCTAATTATCTCGTGAAAATCTTGCTTGAGCGGGTTGTTAAGATACTGAGAGAAGCTAGCTCGCTTCGGAGTAGTGAAGAACCCATTAGAAGAAGATTTGGTCACAAATTATTCCCGGGGATTAGCTGACATGACGGACCCTCATTTCCTAATGGGTTCCTGAAGAGCGATAACATTAACATTGATTGAATGATTTGCTTATTACGCATTAAAATACTACTTTGTAAACGAATTTACCCCAATCAACGCATTAAAGCCGCTAAGACACAAAATGGTTACTGGGTGAGAAAAAAAATTAGAAAACAGAAACATTACTAAGTAGCGAGAACAACTGACATTTAATTTGAAGATCAAGTTAACTGAAAAACATGGAACCGGAAGAGAGTTCCAGAAGCGAAAAGAGCGAGAGATGAATAAAACATAAGGGCGGGTGTTGAGACTAAATACTCTTCTTTATATCCCTGCCATGTATCTGTCTTTGGACAGTTCACTGTAATACTTCGAAAAATGCCAGGTCTCAGAATTTTCGAAACTGTAGAAGCAACTCACTCATTGCACTAATGGAATTGCTGAAAGAGTATCGCCAGGGTAAGAGTGGTTGCGGTGACCGAGCAAATTTTGTGTCATATCTCACTATCGTGGGAGTCTAAATAATCATATAGAAAGCACGATAACCACAGTGGAATAGATACTAAGCTAGTTAACCTAATATAGAACAAGGATAAATAGGTATGGTAAATAGACAAATGCTATTTAGAACAAAACAAATGAAGGATGTTGCTGAAAGCTATAATAACCTGCGTTCTGACATTGCTTTAAAAATATACACATCTAAGATATATTTATTTAATAAATCGATTTAATAAAGAATTCGAATTGAATATATGTGTAGATCACCCTCTTCACAATATGTTTATCTATAGATGATCTCTTTTTCAGTTGCTGTTGAATATCTGTTGTAATACGAACAATTTTGTTCGATCCTGTGAATACAGCAAAGTAGCGTATCAGAAATGTGATTTCTACAATGATCAATAGGGTCTGTAAGATGATTTCTCAAATTTTACATTCTATATAGGAGATCAGTGCGTATGAACCCATATGTTTTCCATTCCCTACTCTGTTCACCATATCTGTTGATAGGTATGTATTGTCGAAGCAGCTGTTACTTAGTTTTACCGTGTTTCCTATAAATATTTTACTAAGAGGGTTAATTTTAAGGAAATGTTTATCATTTAAATAGATAATATTGAGAAGATTATCAAGATACACGGTAATAAAATTTTAAGCCACTTTAAAAATTTGGATAATAATTCCCACTCCAAGATACATGCTGTTGATAGCATTAACCAATATAACTGCAAGAATTCGAACAAATTCTCTTTACCAAACCAATATTTAACAAACTTACTTGTTTATGTATGTACTATTCCTACAATAGAAAATCAGAGTCTTGAAAAATGTTGTATTGATTACACTAAGTATTCTTTTAATCTAGGTGGCATCAGAATATCTCACCCTTCACCAATAACACTTATAATATTATATATATATCTAAATATTATTTGATTTTAAATGAAGCTAATAAATCTCTTCAGGTAATACCAACAATTTAAAAAAAAAACTAGAACATGTAAATTTTTAAAGGAATCTTGTTTTCTATTCTTAGATGAAAAATTACAACTTATCAGATTTTCACATAAAATGACCTTTTAAACCAAAGAAGTGAATTGACATACATTGTCGACATAGTCAACATTTACTATACAATATGTGTAAAGTTTGAATTTGATAATAATTTTACATATATTAATAATGGGCAGATGAACTGTGGTGCCTCTTATATCGCTACTATTCTATTTATAAGATACATTTTGATTTAATATAGCTCGATATTGCTATTTAGTTAGTATTATTAACCTTTTATATGGACGTACAGATGTTTAGTTAGTATTATTAACGTCATACATTCATTATTTGGTATTATTAACATCTTATATTAATGTTGTTTATTTAACGATTACATATTAATTTGACAAAGTAGTACTGTATTTTTTATTTGTTTTTTTTCTTCAAACGGTTACATTATTTACCAGTTTCTTAAAGGGGCCTTTTATATATCAACTAGAAAATTTAATGTAAGAAACTTAACGAGCATATAACTGGTTAACATTATGTGAAATTACCACCCTACATCTTTACCTTTTACTTATAAGAAAGTTGAAAGCCAGATATATACATCTTACGAAATAATGTAACTAATTGTATCTGTCCATAAGGATATTGTCTAGCATTTATATGCAGGCAGCTTTCTGTTATGACCTCTGTGTAAATTATTTTTTCGTTGAGTATGAATGTAGCGTAGGTTACATTCGATTGATTAATCACGGCAAAGCCAACAATCCTATTTTTATTCTGAATTTTCTCTCTCGAAAAAACAGGAAATATTCTAGTTTTTAAATTAAATCAATTGCTCATTCACTTTATTTTAACATCGCCCTAGGAGACACATTCTTTGTGTTGAATCATAATTTTAATTGTGTAGCGATTTTGAACATTTTAACATAAAATAAATACTATTCATCACTACTCTGTATTGTGCCCTCTTTTAAATTACATGTTACGTACAGTGCAATTATACACTATATTGTAATTCCCCAAAAGGATTTACATAAGCTCGCTTTCAAAGGATTTATATTTCCTAGAAAATTTTTTTTTTAATCGGGTATGGTTTTAGATTTAAGACCAGAAGGCAAAGTCCAACCTTCAAAAAATAAAGTCAGGCCAGGTCAATATAATCTTGAGACTATATTTTCCTGCTTTATCAAGCGGATGAACGTTCATATTTTTAAGGTAATAAATAAGGTTTTGTAAAATGCCCTCTCTGGCTGAATGATCAACGAAGAAGAAAGAGTTGTAGCTTCGGATAAGTGTTGAATTTGGAGTTTCATTGTTAGTACGCGTTTACCCATTCGTCATATTTTGTGTAGATATTTGGGAGTGCATCGCGTCATTCGCATTTCTCAGTCCCACTAAAGTGAAGCTTGAGCTTACATTGACATATGTCCTTTATGAAATCTAAAAGTTGCTTTGGAGTTAACCATAGTCTGGGTGTGATTTACGACGTCATAATGTGATAGCTGATGCCCCACATTTATTACACTTCAAAGAATATTTAACATAACATAACGCAAAATTTAAGTGACTATTTAATTCTCGGTATTAGAATAGTTTTGATCTATAAAACGATAAATAATATAATTTCTGTATGTAGTCGAATGCGTGTTTCTTGTAGGAAGATAGCATCTAATGTATTAAATAAATATTACTGGTAAGTATATTCATGAATTACTTGTTTATTATAACTTGATAACGAGATGATTCAAAAATTTTGTTACCCACCAAAATTAAATGTGATGCCGTGAAGAGAATTGATATTTTTCAGTCATAAACACGGGTGAGAGTTAATCCTTGACGTTTTTTTTTAAATGTGTGTTCTTCTCGAATAACAAATAGGATAAATAGAACGAAGAAGTTAGTTGAAATTGCTAAAAATATGGGAAATAATTTTAGAATGAATACGGACAAATACTGAAATCTAATTATGAAGATATTCAGTAAATATTTTATAAGATTATGAATAGAAAATGGATTCGGTGCGTGGAATGAAATAAAAATAAAAAGAGACATATATCATTATGAAATCAATGTCGGAGATTTAACCCGAAGAAAATCAGTTAATAATTATTCAAAGAAAAGAGACATATTTTCAAATATGAACAGAATTCTGATGATTTACTCTCAGATTGCTAATGTTGGTCTTGTATATAAAAAAAAGTGCAAGAAAAAGAATGTACTTCATGAATCTTACAGACACATTGCTCTCATTCTCGAATTGTAGCTGTTGTGAAAGTAGTATGGGCGTCTGTAGAGAGAAAAAAATCACACAACTACAAGAGTAAAATGTCAACTCAACACACAA
Source organism: Acanthosepion esculentum (assembly GCA_964036315.1). Lineage (NCBI taxonomy): Eukaryota > Metazoa > Mollusca > Cephalopoda > Sepiida > Sepiidae > Acanthosepion > Acanthosepion esculentum. The sequence goes on from OZ038475.1 coordinate 18,570,515, forward strand.
CCGACCGCTGACCATGACCGGATAAATCAATTTTATTTGATTTCATTTTGTATTTTCTGTAATCCCAGTTGTATTAATCCCCTTCTGATCAGCTTCCGTTCTACATTAACTTTTGTTACTATGTGTATAAATTGGTTGAACTCTCGTGACGTCCGCGATAAATCTTCATACCCATGTGTTTGTGGCTGAGATTTGATATTTTCCAGTCAAAAATTTATTGGCTTGCCTGGGACTAGATATACAGATAAACACTCGCAAAAAACTATATATATATATATATATATATAGTTGTATATTTATGCAGCAATCCTTCGTTTATGCATGTTTCATTAAAATGAAAAACATGGTACTACGATTGAGCTTTTTATTTAATATTTCTTGTGTTCGAACAAGAGCTTTCTTTACAGGACAAAGGGTGTGTAAGAACTGTTTAAATGTTTTATGTTTCCGAGGGCTTTCGGCTATACCTTTAGCCATTATCAAGGATGATTCGATTTTTCAGCTTAATTGAGTGTGTGCATTATGTGTATGCCTTAGTGTGTAGTAGGGATGTTTTTAATTTCCGAATACAGTTAGCACATTGTGGCTTTGTTCGTAGTTAATATTGTTAAGATTTTTTTATTATTATTAAAGCCTCCATTATTTTTAATCTATTTTGCAGATGGATGCAGTTAATATATTTGTATTTTCTACTAGTATGTTTTTAATGCACATAAATTTACCAGACTCCATTAGTGCTAACTGTATTCGGAAATTAAAAACATCCCTACTACGCACAAAGACATACATATAACGCACACACTGAATTAAGCTGAAAAATCGAATCATCCTTGATAATGGTTAAAGGTATAGCCGAAAGCGCTCGGAAACATAAAACATTGGGGCAGTTCTTACACACTCATTGTCCTGTAAAGAAAGCTCTTGTTCGAACACAAGAAAAATTAAATAAAAAGCTCAATCGTAGTACCTTGTCTGTCGTTTTTAATGAAAATGCATATATATATATATATATATATATATATATATATATATATATATATATATATATAATGCAAATTTCGTTGAAAACGACTGACAAGGTGTGGTGGTTGAGTTTTTAATGTAATTTCTCATGTGTTCGTACATTTTTTTTTAATCCTGGGAACGTAAAAATTGTACGAATGTTCTACAAGCACTTTCGGCTATAATGTTTGCGATTATCAGGGCTGAATTCTATTTTACTTTTAACTGAATATATGCATTGGTTTTAGGTATGCATTCAATGAAACTTGAATAAAAGAGGGATTATTGCCTAACTACAGAATATATATATATATATATATATAATAAATTCTAAATAGATTACCCTGAAGATCTGTTCAGGTGAAACCTAGGTATGTGGTTCCTGGCTCTTTAGTATGTATTTTATTTATCTTGGCTCTGCTTAGCTTATTGAGCACTCTACTTTCCAGTTTAATTATTTGCTTGTTTTTTTTTATCTGGACTGGAAACTTAAGGCCCTGGACGATTTTTTTTATCCCTGTTCGGACGTTTCTAGTGCCATCATTTTTTCCCCAATTTTTCATCGGATACCAGTTTGTTTTGATATATTTGCAAATTGTGCTATCCGATTTTTTTTACCACCCGAGTATAATTATTAGTACAAAAATAACAACAACAACACTAATAATAATAATATGTATATTTATTAATATTTGTGTGTATGCGTGCGTGCGTGCTTGCTTGCTCGTGTGTGTGTGTGTGTGAAATGTGTAGCATTGTAAAAATGGTAAGTGTAAATTTGCTATAACTATTGATATCTACATATTATTAATATAGGCTTTATATTTAATAGGGAAATATATTTGAATTGACGTTCATGTTCTTTGAAATAGTTAAAGGAATATATACTGACCTGAAGACAGAGTCCTATTAAAGAAAAATGTTCTTCCCGACATTAATAAAACAAAATTTCTAATTGTAATCTCAGTAAAAGAAAACTACCTTCTGATAAACGATCTTTAATATTAAGCAAGAGGACACCATGGCAGCAAATTATACCGAGGTTTCCCTGTTAAAGTACTATAAATTTCTCGTCGGTTAGAATCTGCTGAATTTAATTTCGTAATCGAAACATTAACACAACTTTTTAAACCAATTAATACATTTTTTAATTCGGTAGTTTTCTTATTAATATCTATTTTATAAATTTTAGGTACATGTTTTTCAGTAAACATCATAATTATTTCAGTTTACAAAAAACAGGTATATACACAGAAACATTAGTAACAACTAATAGTTTTATAGTAATCTCTATCTATAAAAGGCAGGATGCTTGTGTGTGTGTGTAACGATTGCACGGCTGCAATTTTCGACGGATTTGCATGACAATTTACATGCACATACTCCAAGTTAGCGGAACGGCCAAGAACAACTTTACATTTCCCAACCCCCATCGACAGTGGAAATAATCGATTTTTTCATGCTCCTACGACAGTTTTCATGTAGTTTGCGGTCATTTTCTACTGGCCAGAGTGAGAGCCTATAGCTGGCTGCCACGAATAGGCAGGAAGATTCTATTAGCCAACGTGAGAGCCAACAGCTGACTGACACGAATATTAACTAGCATGCTAGATTGCAAGAAAATCGATAGCTACATTCGTCACAAGTGGGAAAAAATTAAATCTGCATGGCACTTTGCTCCAATTGGCACATTCGCTTGCTTAAACTCAACGTTGATTCTGATTCCGCAGAACTGGTTTGGGTGTGAAAAAGTATTTGTTAACATTCTTTTTTCATTCGGTTTTTCCAGTTACGACTCCTTTTTTAAAGCTGATCGTTTTGTGTTCATTTTGTTTAGTTCTTTTTTCGTAACAGAATTAATGTTTAGTATAGAGCTTAGGAAAATTTCGCAGTGTGGGATAGGGAAGAAGAAAGGCATGTAGCAACATCAGCACGACAAAGGGCACTCCTTTAAAGGCAAGTAAGGGCAAATATATTTTAAGTCAAGTGAGAGCGATTGCTGTATGAGCCGTAAGATTTTTTAATCAAGCACGGGCAACGTCGGGCCATGCTTCTATTAATTAATATCGTTGGATTAATACATACATACATAAATACACGTGTATCCGCTTGCGCATATGTGTGTGAACGCGCATGCGCGCGTGCACGTGTTTTTGTTGATTAGACTCCCATGCTTTTGCTAGCAGGAAGTCACAATTCGAATTATTTGAGCGTGATGGCTTAGTTAAAAAAGGATCCCAATAGATTCTGCTGTCTCTTCCATAATCTATGATTCTCTAAGCAAATTTTAGGATAAAAGTCAAGCAAAATCTCTGGCTTGACCAGGCCCACGTAAAAGGGATTTTTGTGCCACCCTCTCAGACTGGTTTGTTTGGAAAAGTTTGGTAGCAGAGTGAAGATATCTGCCGTTCTCTAAGATATATATATATAATCGTATTTAACAATAATGATTTTATTTACTGCAAAATACGCAAGATATAGCGCATACACGCACCCGCACACTCATTTTTTCTTTCTCTCTCTCTCTCTCTCCCACACCCCCCCACACGCACAGAGAAACGAATGTGCGTGTCTGCTGAAACGGCTTTTTGATGACAACGAGTTTTTTCCATCCTGTGTTGATCACAAGAATCCTACGCATTTTCCTTATACACAGATCTGTCTTCCGTTCCGACAAGAAGACGGCACACGTAACCCAACTTGGCGAAACCCGTTGTTATCTGAAAAAGCGCCTCCTCGTTATCCTATTATCTCTGCGTACTCAAATATGCACACTCACGCACAAACACACACACTTCCTCTCACACGTATATATATTTAGTTGTCAGTATTTATCGCTGCAGCTGTACGTTCACATAATATATCTGTGATTAATTACCTCATGCTGAAAGCTGTTATTTTATTTACACTATATATATTTGGATTTTTGTCCTCATCATTGTTGTTTTTATCATTTGCTTGCCATCCGGCCTACCTCAGGTTTATATGGATCAAGGGTAACCTCGGGCGAATTCTGACCTGAACCATTTATAACCCCTGGGTAGACATTTCTCGCTTCACAACTTATCGTCTAATTCTTAATTTTATTTTGTACTGTTAAGTTATTGCACATTGGTTTCGACTGAATGAATTTAAATCACAACTACCATGACAAAAATTTCACAAAGTATCAGATTTAGCCACTAGTCCTTTGTCCCTTAGAACAATTTGTAAACTTAGATATTTAAACCTAACATTAACTGCTGATTAGGCCACCACTGAGGGTTCGGTCACTGCTGCTGGCTTTCATGTTTTAATGGTGACTAATGTACATAATTTCATTGATGCTGCTGTATTTGAAAATTTGCTGCTATTTTGTCTTTTATTTTTCTTCATTATTAGAAATATTGTATTTATTTCTATGCTAGTCCTTAAAAACAGGTCTTCACAGCTTAGGATATGCACTGATTCTTTCAGACGTCTACCTCTCAAGTATTCATTCTTGCCCTGTGTCTTCAGTTCATTCCACAGGGACTGATGAGCACCTCTTTCTCTCCATGCATAATCAGCTATGCCTAATTACACTGTCTCGCCTCTCATACGGTTTTTAGATGTTCCACCAGCATTACTTTTACGGTTTGTTTTTCTTTCTTTTATATTCTCTGTCAAAACTTCAAGGAATCGGGTTTACGAAATTCTATGTCATATACTCCGCCATGTTAGTCTTTGGTCGGCAGACATTCCTCCGTATAGTGGAACTGCTTTTGAATATTATTCTGATGTTGTACGGACCGTAAAACTTATGAGTTTTTTTATGTCATAATTATTTGACGCAAGGTAGATAGATCGTGGATATTTTCGGTCATCCTCCTTATCTCGTCGGTTCCCACATGTAGGCGATGATGTCATGTTTTCCGGGTAGTTGTTATTCTGTAGAGCTCGTTTGATGCTGATCCTCTATTGTTGGTATGATTCTGGAGCGCCACTTATGATTTTTGCCCGGTGTTATACGCATCAATTTTCCTGTGATATATGAATGTTTTGAACAAATTCTTTGTGCGAATTATTAGCATATCCCCTGAGGCTAGCTGACAATCATTTTCCCCTTCCATTGGGAACAGGATCGAAGCTCTATATTGAGTTCACATATTCCAGCAGTATTTCTACAGCGTCCTGGTGTGACCAGAGTATGAAGGTGTCATCTGTTTTTTTCGGTCATAGTGTAGTCTTTCTTTGTACCGTTTCCAAACCATTCTAAACTGTTTCTTGTTATTTCCTCAATGTATTCTCTATATATATTAGCTATAACCGGTGAAAACAGCGAACTCATAACAAAGGCTTCCTCCTGTTTTTATATGTCAAACTCTTGTTGGAAGAACGTTATCTGTACACAGAACAACATCCGATTATATATTGGAATGTACGTACGTTTTCCTAGAGAAGTGTCTGATTTCAATCAATGGTGAAACACTGTCAGGGCCTCATTTTTGCGAACGCTGGGGAACAGGCTTGCTACATCCAAGCTTACCAAGCGATTGTTATGAATGGCAGCACCTTGGATCAGTTTCACTAAATATTTTGAGTTTCTTACAATGGATAGGAACTAACCTGTTAGTGGGTTGACTATATCCACTAGGGATCTGCTCAGCCCCTGCATATGACATTTTACTGGAACACACAAGTTTGAGAATCTTGTGGGTGCCATACATGAGGTTTGGGGTAACGTTGAGTCAGCTGTCTATATTTATCTAATGTGAAGTAGTCCTTGTTCTTTCTTTTGGGTCTATGTCAGATTTCTCTCAGGTTTTAGAGTCGGATACTTTTTCATTTTGCTATAGCTTCAGTGCCTAACTAGGTTTGCCAATCTTTTGGAGTATTCGAACTTCTCCATCCACACTGAAGCATTGCCTTTGTCAGCTTGCAGTATGGTGATGCAAATGTCACCGTAAGGTCTTGATTGCCAATCGTTCTTCTCTGCATAGAAATAAATAATATGTGGGAGTTGATAATAAAGAAAGAAAGACAAATGTCAGCAGGACTTCAGCCGAAGCAGCAAATGCAAATATAAGCAGCAGGTGCAGTAGCCTAATGTGCAGTGGCAAAGGAAATGTGTTAGCAAAGGAACTATTTTAAAAAGGAAATATTTTTAATAAAGAATGAACTAAGATCATTAATTTTATACTTAAATTATATTTACACAAGAGTTGTTAAGGTATGATGTGTTTTTTCTACTTTGCAGATTTTTTTTTTGTATTGAAAAATTTAACTTCCGAGAGAATATCCTGAGCATCAGTAATCAGTTCAAAACTTAATTACCATTCCAGCGCAAAGAATCAATATAATGAGTATCAGCCCATAAAAGACAAATATTTTAAAGCAACTATATATCTATTCGTCTGGGTTAGTTTTTTTTGTTTTACGACATATCAGCCTCTATAATTTATTTAATACCGACAATATTTTCATTGCTGTTATTTTTTTCAAAAATGTACAGCTGGTTGTATTTTTTTTCAAAAAATTATTAATAATTCTTTTACAAAATATTTCTGGTATTAAAACCTATTTTTACACTTTCATAGTTATTTACCATAGTTTGGGATTTAACTATTTACTCATAGCTGGGACCCTTAAGGATGCTATCACCCCAGCTCAGGAATTAAGAGGTGGTTTCACGCTCCTAAAACCTTCCTGATCAGATGCCTTTCTGTTGGACGTAGTTTATCGTCATACCCAGGACGGTTCATCTATTGGAGGACAATAAGTTTTGTGACATATTGGTGAAAAATTGGTATGGTTCTGTTTTCTTGTTATTGTTTGAGTGATATATTATGTCTCTCCTCATTAAGTAATCGTTTATCTTGAGAAGGCAGTAAATGCAACATCACTTCTTTATTTTTTTAAATCCAATTGATAATTCCCACCATAACATATATCTGAATAAAACAATTACAAGACAGAATGCATGGTCATCAGTAAGAGGACGAGCCCGAAACGCGATTTGAAGCTCGAGACTCTAGAATCAAGCAGACGCGGAAGTTTAAATATATGGAAAGCGTCTTGACAGAGGAGGTAATTGCGACACAGAGAACCGTAACGTATTGGGAAGGTCAAGGACACATTCCAAAAGCTGGGTAGGGTATTGCGAGACAGGAGGATGTCTTTGGTAACAAAGAAGAGAATAGTGAGCAGTTACGTGACATCTGTCCTTCTTTACGGCAGCAAATGCTGGACGATTTCATCAGAGATGAAGAAGAGACTCAAGGTGACAGAGATGTGGTTCTACAGAAGGATGCTAATGATATCATGGAACCAGAGTGTGGGCAACGATGAGGTATTAGAGAGTTTGCAAACAAGGAGGAGAATTATACTTGATATCAGGAAGAGGCAACTGAAGTTTCTGGGACGCATAATGAGGAAGGAGGGCCTGGAGAATCTGATACTCACGGGTCGAATAGAGGGAACGAGAGACAAGAGAAAACAACGCTAGACAAATCTGGTGGGCTGGAGGAGGAAGCAGCGGTAAGGAACTTGTTGAAAGCTGCAAGGGATAGAAGGAGGTGGCGAGCCATGATCGCCCACGTCCTGAAAGAATAAGGCACATGAAAAGAAAGAATAGATTACTATTTTATTTTGTTACTAGTTCATATGGGCACATTGACATTGTGCATCATTCATCAATTCGGTGCTTAACATAAGATCATTTGAAGCAGTTTTACTACTACTAAGAGATATATTCCCTTGAATGACATCTGTGGACTTAGTAAATAGTAAACATGGGACATAGAGAGAACCCCCACCCCCGAGGTGGATGTAGTAATCAACAGTGTTAAAGAATTAGGATGAAGGTGCTAATTAATTGGGTAGAAGGGATTCCGGAGTAATTCCAGAAAATAGGTTTTTTTCTTGTTTATTTTCTTCTTAATAATTGTTTCTGGGGTTGAGTTATTAGTTAATTAAGTGATTAAGAGATGGGTTCGTTAAAGTAAAGTTTATGATAAATGGCGAATTGGACTTTTGTGTGGTCTAACACACGGACTTCAACCAGACTAGATAAGTGGTTGTGGCAAAACTCAAGTGGATGATGTCTACGGACAACCCGGCAGGGAGCCCGATTTCATTTTTAGTACCATTTGAGAGGTGGTTTCCCGCGTAGTTTCGGATACCAGAAAAACTTGCATGGTGGTCAAGGCGATTTGCATATTAAAATTCGTGGTCGGTGCCGAGAAGTTGTTTAGATCCGCCTCTCTCTCTATAAGCGGCCTGCACGCTTGAGTTAGATACGGGGGTTCAGAGACAGATACGATCGGATCGGATCGAAGAACGCGGAAGAGACGGCTTGTTGGAATTTCCTGGTCTGGTTGGTCGGTTTTCATGTGCCAAAACAGTCCGATCCGAACCCAGAAGTAGAAATAGACCCCGAAGGAAACCAGTTAATTTTGCCAAAAAAACTGAGAAAGCAAACTCCTATAATTACAAGCTCCGACGAAGATCCCCGTATTACTTCCCTTAGATCAGCTGAAATTATTTAGGCAGAATTTTTCCAACTCTCTCTCTGTCACTTTCGACCCCAAGCGAGTGAACCAAATTACGACATTTTGTATTTGTTTAAATTCTTCGGCAGTGACAAAAACAGTCAAAAGGCTCTTTTTACAGGAACCGAAAGAGTTGCTTATTTTTTTCTTTTTCATATCTTTGCGGCTACGACAGGAACTTTTTCTGCATGAATAGTGATTTCCTTTCAGCGTAATACCTAGCCATTTCCTCCCCTTCCCACAGGACCGTTCTGGGGAGACCGATACACTGCTGTTCGGATCAAGAATTCACAACGTGGCGAATAGTGGTGGTTCCTTCAGTTCACCGGGGGAAGATCGGGTGGATTTCTTTTTCGGCCAGAACCATCGGGTAGTCAGGACATAACTGCAACAGGCAGGGTGTTTTACCTTAGAAACATTAAAATACCTGGGTGTAAGAATCAATTATAACAAATTTAGCATAAGAAATAATAAGTTGAACATAGAATAGTTTTCTCTAAGTGTAATTTCACGTGTTTTTATGATAATTCCATTCTTCTAACATGTCCGCTTACGTGTCGTGATTTTATCTACTAATCTTTTCATTTATTATTATCTTATTTTGTTTTATTTTATTTTACCAGTGGGATCAGATACGTTTGCCCTATTTTAACAAATGTAGCGTTTTTTTCCTTGTTTACTAATGAGCATGACTTTTTCGCTTCCTACATAATAGACATTAATTAGAGTGACTCTCATGAAATTTTAACCATATGACTGGCTGGAGGCTACGGTTCTGCATATTGAGTTTACTGGGTTGACTATTTTCTGGTAGCTGCATCCCGACAGGTAAAAAGAAGTTCAAATTCTTTGGAAACATTTAGAGATTCTGCCCAGGTCAACAGTGGCATAATATCGGGTTTCTTGAAGCGCTATGACGCGCATGAATATGTATCCCTGCAAACATTTCCCGTCGATAAATCCGAGATCATTTTTTTCTGTAGACAACACCATTTACCGATCGGCTTATATCGGAATAAAAGAATGTCATTGACTAGTATGCTTGGTTATTTCCACCTTAAAATTCATCATGATTTTAAAAAAACCCAAAAAACTAATATATTTTGCTTAAAAAATCACATTAAAACCCATCAATTTTTTCCCAAGATTCCTGATAATCGTACCAATTTCTGCGGTGCAAAATCAATTCTCTTGAAACGCTTCAAACTCTGCCATTGAATTCTTTGTTCGTGGCTATCTTTCTCTCTATCGATATACATTTAAATGTCGTCATGCATCGCCTCGGTGTCTATGTTCCTGAAAGTATCCCAGTTTCAAGGGAATTGTCACTTGAGTTTCTTGATTGCTTTTATATATGCTTCCGACTTTCGCTTTTGAACTCAGTTATCAGATCTTCATTTACCCTTCATTTTATTCTCAGGACTATTACTCGATAGAACATTCTATAGTACAGATACAATCTTCTATGTACATACGTCTGAAAATATGTGGGCATATGGAATTTTCACATCACATCCTGACAATTCCCTTATCATTTTAATGCCATCGAACTTTCTGACGTCTAGACATTTTTCAGTCACTCACTCATATCATGGCTTTCCCTACTCAGTATCTGTCTATATTTCTGAGATGAGGTTTTATGTACACTATTTACATTATTCGGACTATTGTCCTCATCTGTGTCGCCATATTTATTACAACGTTTCGGCCGTTGTACGCTCCGTACCTCTTCAAGTGGTTCTAATACCGAACTGAACGATTTATTTCGCTCACTGATGTAAACTGTTCTAGTTCAAACTGCAATGTTTAACACCGAGCAAATGTCATAAGTAGTGACCCAGAGGAATTAGATAAAGAATTGGTCAGTATAAGTAGTACCTTATAACGTAACAACTACCCTGAGTACATGACAGCAGCCAAAAAATCTGGGATAGGCGTGTTCAAGAGGAGGATAACAACAATCTTTCTGCCTTATGTGAAGGGATTATCAGAGAAAATACAAAGGATCTGCGGTCCATATAACATTAGGACAACCTTCAAAAGCTGGACGACACTTCGCAGATATCTCTCCCGATTAAGACCCCCATAGAGGAGAACATAAATAAAGACTGAGTGTACGCTATACCGTGCAGCTGTGGAAAGAAATATATAGGGGAGAAAGGCCGCCCCATTAAAGTAAGGCTTCAAGAACACCAAGACCCTGTAACACGAGGGCAAGTGGGAAAAGCGGGCGAGGTTGACCATATATGTAGAGAAAAGGGAGATCACCCCCCCTCTGTAGGATCAGGTTGAGATCATAGACAACGAACACCATTAGAAAATACGTAAACTTAATGAATCAGCATATAAGCTATGCCACAAAAATCTCATCAGCCGACCAAGCATAGAAATGAATACAATATGGGAACCAGTAATAAGGAGAGCCAGAGAAAAGCGATAATAACAACAAAAATTGCAATATGAGTTCTGGTAAAAATATTATGATAAGAGCAAAAATTGCAATATGAGAACTGTTAAAAGATTGTTGCTGAAGACATTAGATTTATAATACCCAGAAATTCATACACAGATATCCTCAAGGACACATGGCACAGTGGATAAAGGCGTTGGTTAGATCCAATGACAAGACTCAAAGAGTGTGATTTCAGTACACGCTTAAAACAGTGGAAAACTTGGAGTGGGGAATTAACAGGAGAAAACTGATAACTGACAACCATTAAACATGGCACGTGGAACTAGAAATAAAGGGTTCAGTTCGACATTCCAAACCCCCTGAAGAAGGCCGGAGCGTACAACGACCGAAACGTTGTAATTTCCCTACTCGTGTCCCTAGTCATTCTGACGGGCAAATCGCTTTACTTGAACTGTCCTTTATCTCACCCACGGTTTGATTTCATATTTCGCAACTCTGTCCTCTTGGCAATCCTATCCACTCGGTTGTGTCTCTAGTTATTTACTTCCGCTCCAAAAATTGACTGGGTATCTTCTTGTAACCAGCGAACTTATCGGCAATAATTTCGAGTATTATCTTTATCAAACCACATTCAGCAATGATCAGTGCGATATTTTTGAAATAAAAACAACGTTACGGGCCGAGCTACATATTTGTCAGCCAAATGTTAATGCTTATTTAGAAAGAGATAATTATTATAATTGCGACATAAACATATTAAATAAAGCCTAAATCATTTAAATTTAATATAACTTCTTACTCACATACAGAGGCAAGGAAAACTAAATGTACAATTCAATAGGAAAGTGGTATGCATATCGTAGAATAACAGATAAATTTTACATTTTCAATAGGCTTCGAAGACCAAAGAATACTGAACGTTCAAAAGCTTATTTTCATTTAAGAATATAAGATATATATATATATATATATATATATATATATATATATATATATATATATATATATATATATATATAAAATTAGGAAAGAAAACTTTAAGTAAATAATCCGGAGATCTTTATTATTTTTGTTTTTATTTTTAAAATACAGTGCTCAATACAAAAGTAGATCCTACAATAATTTCGATTGTGAATGAAGCAGATCTTGATACAGTAATTAAATTTAATTTTAATAATTATATTGAAGTTATTGGCTTCCGTTTTTGAAACATGAGTAATCTGATGCAGCGAAGGAATCATATTTTTATAATATATATATATATATATATATATATATATATATATATATATGAAACACACAAATGTATTTGCCCACATATTCATTGGTTTATGAAAATGGTGATCAATTACACAAACGAAGTAAACTCGCGAAAAGTATTGTTCATGTATAATCTTAGAATATGATTTAGATTATAATTTAATCTTCAGCTTGAAATTAAATATTCACAGGTGAAGAAAAATATATGAAAATAATACATGTGAAATCATAATGGAATGAGAAAGGAACCTGTATCCAATAAAATTCAATAGGGAAAGAAATAATAGCAAAAGATGAACGGTTAATGAAAAATTATATTCACCCATTGACTTTGAATCCCATTTCATTTTCATAATGGACTGACTTTTAAAAAAACGAAAAAAAAACATTTAATCCAAATATTTCATTTTGATTTTATATATTTATTTTGCTAATGTAAAAATGCCAGTTCCTTTTTATAGCAACATTAAGTTTGACGGAATTGTTTTCGTAACAGATAAACAATGAATATAAATACCAGTAGATAGAACACACATGCTGACAGTCTTTTGCTGGTTGACTTAAGGACACATCATTGCACACATATGCAAGCCTTCATAATCCATACATGCATAATTTCTTTGAAGCATTTCACCCCAAGCAAGGCGGGGAGCCACTAGCACGCAAGGGGTTACAGAGGATTTGGAGCGAGAGCAGATAGGAGTGATAGAGGAAAGGATGATGAGAAGGATAGGGAATAGATCAACATAACTGGAGATGTCGATTGACATTACATTTGAATATTTGGAGATTATAGCTATCAGGGAAACAGGAAAATCGAAGGGAGTTCCACAGCCGAGAGGTGCGAGATATGAAGCTATTGGAGTAGTTGAGACGGCTACATTTAACAGTTTCAACAGTGACAGGGTGAGAGCGGGATGCCAGCCTCGTAGGACGCTTGTCTGGAACCAGCGAGAGCAGCTCATCGGAGCAATTACCGTGAAAGTATTTGTAAAAATGACAGAGAGAGGCGACGTAGCGTCTGTGAGAGAGCGACTGCAGACGAGATGGCAGATCAGGGCCAATTACATTGCATATCCGTCTCTGGATCTTATCAAGAACCCCGAGACAAACAGAAGGGGATCCAGACCATATATGGCAGCAATACTCTATGCAAGGGCAAATGGTTGATTTGTAGATTTGAAGGATCGATTCTGGGGAGAAAAATGTCCTGGCGCGGCACAGGGAACCAAATTTCTTTGTGGTGGAGGAAGCAATTGACTCATTGAATTTTTTTCCATCTCCGGTAAGCAGACATTGTGAGACCGAGCAGCAGCAAAGAGGTGCTCTCGAGAAGTTGAGCGTCAGACATTCTAATGGGGGGGAAGGATCTCTGCGGTGATTAATACAGAGCAGTTTAGTTTTTGAGGCGTTAAAGTTAACCAGCCATTTCCTGCCACAGTTCACAACCGATTGGAGGTCGTTTTCGAGACGAACAGCCAGGTTAGTTATGTCAGCTACACTAGATTTTTTATTGAGGCAGGAGTAAATTGTAGTGTCGTCCGCGTAGATGCCTACTTGGGAATCTATAACATCAGGAAGATCGTTGATGAAAAAAAGGAACAGAGTGGGGACTAGGATGGAGCCTTGGGGAACACCTGCGTTCGTGGTATAGGAGCTGAAGGAGAATCCGTTGAGAATGACCTTCAATTCTCGGTTTGACAGGAATGATTGTATTAAGTCAAACAATCGACCTGTAATTCCATAACCCTGGACCCTGCGAAGAAGGCCGGCATTCCAAACCCTATAAAATGTTTTGGAGATGTCCAGAGCCACGACACGAGATTTTCCGTTATTTTGAAGAGCTTGGGAGAAAATTTCAGTGATGGTCGTAAGCACATCAGCTGTAGATCGGGCAAAGCGGAAACCATATTGCTTGTCTGAGAGCAGATCCTGAGATGTAAGTTGGTTAACTACTTCGGCGTTGATTAAAGCTTCGAAGACTTTGCCGAAGAGGGTTTGGAGACTGATAGGACGGTCATTAGAGGGGTCAGAGGGGTCACCAGAGTTCTTGAAGACAGGAACAATCGATGAGGACAGTCTGGGAAACAAGATTCCTTGAGGCAGTAGTTATATAATTTGCAGATGGGGAGGCAGTTCAGGCACACATTTCATCGACATTGACTGATATCCCATCTCCACCACTAGCCTTGTGGGGGTCTAAATTAGAGTTGATGCCCAATACCAATGACGGTGTTTTGTGCAACCCGCTCAATAGGGCCTCAGTTCTAAGAGGGAAATCGCGTATGGTAACACCGTAAGAGTCGAGCGCTGAATTAAATGAAAATTCCCGAGCAAAGCATTCAGCCTTGTCAGCAGAGGAAGTCAGGACCTCAAACTGGTTGAACAAAGGAGGTATAGAGTGTTTGGTATTGTTCAGTATGGTCTTGCAAAGACGCCAATAATTCATTCGAGCAGTAAATCGTGACTTAGCTTCGTTGAGGATACGCTTACACCCGTTACGGGCAGAGGCTAAGAGGCGTCTATTGCAGTTGGACATGGCGCTCCGATATAGATGGAAGAAGTGGTTCCTATGAGCAATGGCAGCTGAGCAAGCAGCGGAGAACCAAGGGGAGGAGCGCGATTTGACTATATATTTCCTTGAGTGGATGAAAGTGTCGATCCAGCTTTAAACCAGCAGGTGACCTCAGAAGCACATTCATAAACGGGGAGTGTAATGACAACATACCAGCGGACATCGCGGAGGAAATAACGGAACAAGTCCCAGTCTGCACGTTGATAGCAGAACGAGGTTCTAGTGGTAGCAAGTTCTTTGCAGGGGTTGTAGTTGAAGATGTTGACAGACACTACAGGATGATCGGAGATACCAAGAGGGCGGAGCTGCGGGACACTACAAGACTCGAGGATGGAAGTAAAACACATATAGAGAAGAGGCCTTACCTTCCTTGTAGGCAAAACGTGTGGGGAAGTCAACTATCTGTGTGAGGGATTGAGAAATTGGAAAAATAATTTTTTGAATGCCTGCAAGGTCAGTAGTAGCATTCTTAAGCAAACGGAGTAAGAGAGAGTGAGAGAGAAAGAGAGAGAGAGAGAGAGAGCCTTGT
>OZ038475.1:18588304-18643304 GCA_964036315.1 Acanthosepion esculentum
TTCATTTCTATAATTAACGCTGAATATTGCTTCTTTGTGCAAATTTGCGATTCACAAAATATATATTAGAAAAAAACAAGGCTAAACAATATTTAATAAGGCCAATTCCTCATCTAAGATATAGAGACAAAAGAATTCGTTTAATCGGAAGTATATTTTTCATCAGTTAATAATTATCATATCGTCGAGCAGATTAAGATAAATCCAGTTAAAAAATCATTAATATTTACCGATGATTGGGCTTCAAATAACGATTTTTAAAAATACCCAAACAAAATTCCTCAGTTATATCAAGGAACACATCAACATATAGAGATAAATACACCGATGGATACAGCAGTTATGTAGCTACAAAAAGGCTTCTTTCCACAGTTTCAATACAACTGCTTTTGAAGTTTCACCAGGGAAGAGCGCTCAGAATGTACTTAATAATTTATTGTCGATAGTGAGAATTCCTACGGACAAGTTACCGTGTTCACACCCTTTTTTTTCCTCTTAGTAAACTTTCATCATTTATAGGATATTATCGATGGCATCTTTGGCGAATTCTAAAACATATCTCAGCTTCGGATCCGCTTTCATATAAGGGCATTTTCGTAATTGACGCCCAACAATATAACAAAGCAAAAAGTAATAATAGTTTCCTGACGGGAAACGCCATACAGATATTGTCAGGCATTATGAGCATTCCTTATGAGAAGCATTGCAAGTGACATTCTGGCATACCCATGTCGGCTGAAAGCTTGCTGGTTGTAAGAAAATTTTCGCGGCGTGTTTTATATAAAATATTTAATATTTGGAAGAAAATAATCAGGCCGAGAATAAATTATTTGAGATATAATTCGCTTGCTGTAGGAAGATTAAGCCGAAAATGAAGACGCCGTAATGTAGGAAATAAATTAATACTGCCAGGCGATAAATATAACATGAAACTATCTCTTTATGTCTAATGATTTAATCCGCATACAAGTCTACCTAGATTGCTTGTAAAAGGTTAGAGTTAATGCAACAATCTTTAGATACCTAAGTCTAAGTAGAGTGCTTGTAAAAAGCTAGATGTAATACAAAAATCTTTAGATATTGAAGTACAACTAGAGTGCTTGTAAAAGGCTCGAGTTAATACAAAAATCATTAGATACTGAGACGAGGATATTCATAAACTTAATATTCTTTCAATTTTTGTCTTCAATCATTGTCCCGGTGGAAAACCAATAATTTGTTTCCATTTCATGATAAATTCTGACAATGTTTTAATACAGAAGTATTACTTATTTTAAATAAATATACAATAATAAATTTTAAATATGCATGAATATTGGTCAAATATATTTTTCTTACCAACTTTAGGAGATGTTTAATATTCCGGCCAAATCATGCTGAAACACCCGTTACCGTACAGTTACCGATTCTAAGCAACGTCGAGAATGCTCAGTAGCTAGATGGACGTTTGAAGCGCTGTATACAGTGTCAGGTGTATTGAAAAGAATTCCTTTCAATCTAA
The DNA here is from genome assembly GCA_964036315.1 of Acanthosepion esculentum. Classification (NCBI taxonomy): domain Eukaryota; kingdom Metazoa; phylum Mollusca; class Cephalopoda; order Sepiida; family Sepiidae; genus Acanthosepion; species Acanthosepion esculentum. Next base: position 18,589,806 of record OZ038475.1, read on the forward strand.
AAATATTTTGTTTCTTTAAATAACCTGCAAAATGTAGATAAGGCGTAGAAAACGAATTAATCATTAGTTGTTTTTGCTTAAGCGCAGGAAAGTTAGGGTTTTCAAAGAAATCATTTTTTTAAAAATCAATACCACCCGAATCAAGGCTGCAAGAACACAAGGGGTTACAAGGTGTGGAAGAATTAGGAACAGAAGCAATAATGATGAGGAGAAAGGGAAGAAAGTAACCAGGAGGTGAGTAGGTAGCGACTGACATTGAATATAAAATTTTGCAGATTAAAGTTGACTTGAAAACATGGAGACAGAAGGGAGTTCCACAGGCGAAAAGTGTGAGCGATGAAACTATTATCATAGAATTTATGGCTACATCTAGCCAGCACAGCTGTAAACTGAAGATATCTCAATGCCAGTCTAATGCTGTGCTAAAATAAAATAAAAAAACTCTAGATACCATATGGATGAGCTGATCAGAACGATTACCATGAACGCATTTATAGAAAAGAGACAAAAAATCTAACGGCGGTGAGAAAGTGACCGTAGCCGAGTAACCAGGTCAGGACAAATAATATTGCTGGTTCTTCTTTGGATCTTATCAAGGAGCTAAAGATAAATAGTACCAGACCATATTTGGCAGCAATATTTTAAGCATGGATGGATGGTAGACATATAGATATATGACAGATCCTGGAGAGGAAATTTAGGATTATGCAGTTCGGGTATTTAAATTAGTTTGGTAAAGAACACAAAGAATGTGTGATTGTTGCCTAGGCAATTGCATATTCATGTTTAGTTAAATGAGGAACGTAGGAGTGATGGTCGGGAGGATAGTTCTCTCTTACAATCCCGTGAAAATGAAGAAACAGATCTTAATAAAGAATTTATTTTGCAGATATTATTTCCATTGATATTTGAATGTAATTATTTTGTAAAACCATACCAACTATTATAGAAGAGGTTTCTAACATGTTTAATTAAAATAAGCGCTTTTATTTTATAATAATCTGTATTCATATCAGGTAAAACGTTTAGGGGACCATGGCATATATTGGAAGGATATTAAAATAATCCAGTACCTATATCGACAGAAAACCATGTACATGCGGATAAGAAATGACTTCACTCAATACACACAAATAAAAAGACGAGTAAGAAAAGGAATTTTGAATGAAACCATTCTGAGAGAATGAGAAACTATACCAGGATTCATTACTGGCGGCCACAATCTTACAAAGATAAGCTATGCATATGAAGCAGTGTGGATAGAAAACACGAACTGGTAACTACAAGAATTACTACAAAATGCAGAGAAAAAATTGCGGAGGAAGGACTAAATGTCAATTGTAAGAAGACTAAATGATTGTTAGCAAAAGTAACAGTACATCATGCAAATAACAAATTAGAGATATCAAATAAAACATCTGCAATAATTCATGTATCTGGGAAGCATCTTAGTCGAAGACGGAGAGGGAGACACGGACCTCAGAACACGTATTGGTATAGCGAAAGATATCTTCCAAAAGCTGAACAATGCATTATGAAACAGAAAAAAAGTCGTTCTCTATCAGCGAGATGTGGTATTTGGATTACTTATATTATTTACATTATTCGGACTGTGATCCTCATCATTATTGTCATATTCACAACGATATGGCCGATATACGCTCCAGACTTCTTCAGGAGATTCGAATTTGGAACCGATTGTCAGATTGTTCTAGGTTCACGTGCCTCTTACGATGTCTCAGTTATTTTCCTTTTTACTCATCTCTTTAAGTTTTTGGTTCCCCACTGTTGTAGTCTGGTATTGAACTCACAAATCTCTGGGTCTAGTCATTGGATCTAACCAACGACTTCTTCAACTGGGTCATGTTTCTGGGGCGTACAACGACCGAAACCTTGTGAATATGGCAATGAATATCAGGGTAACAGACTAAATAATGTAAGTAATGTAAGTAGAAAATATTGTTAGAAATGAAGTAACGAGTACTCAAATATTATATATATATATATATACACACATATACATATATATATATATATATATATATATATATATATATATATATATATATATATATATATATATATATATATTACTTCCATATGGCAGTAAATGCTAGATAATCTCGTCTCATGAAGAAGAAATTTAATCGGTAGAAATATGGTTCTACACACAGATGCTGAGAACAACATGGACTGAACATGTGAACAATGATGAACTTCTAGAGAAAATTGCAGCAAAAATGACACTTCGACATAACATCACGAAGGGAAAGTTAAATGTCTGAGTCGCATAATAAGGAAAGAAGGCATGGAAAATTTGATACTCACCTAACAGTTTGATGGTAAGGGAGACACTCGAAAGCTAAGCATAACATAGCTGGAAAGCTCAAGAGAATGAATGGCGGGGCATATTTTTGGGAGGGAGGGCACAAAGACATATTATTAAGAGCTGCAAGGGACAGGAAATTTTGGAGAGCCAAGATCGCCAATGTCCTGAAGAAGATGATTCATTGGTTTTTCTCTTTTCGTTCATACTTTTGAACAGTTCTTTAACTGTTCATTTCTGAATCTATTTCATTCCTTAATTTCCTAATGATACATCTTCTTTTTAACAGATGTGACATTTATCTTTTATTCTGCTGCATTTCTTCCATACTTCTTTCATTACTTGTTTTCATTTTTCTGCCATTAAGTTTAATTTTTATTTGTTTCTCTCTTTATTTTTATTGGTTTTTCACTGACACCTTTTCTCCTTAGGAACCTTGACAGTATAAACCAGAATTGGATTACACTTACCCAGCAATAGAGACTTATAGTTAACGCTTAGGGTAAATCCTCAGTCACATTTTATAATTTCTCGCCTACCTTTCAAAGTGATGACTTCTGACACTGTATACAGCGCTTCAACTGCACGTCAGTATATTATTTATTACCGACTGTTTTTAGACTAGCGATAATTCCTTTTCATGACCTGCAATTTCCTTATGCAAGCCAACTCTTTTTCCAATCATTTCCTTTTGATTTCATTGTCACGAACCGTTGAACTATTTTTAAGTAGCCATCTAGAGTGTGTGGTCCACCCTTTTGCCTTGATTCCAGGACAATTCCTCAAAAATATCAATCATAATCCCCCTTTGGGTATAGTGAAATTTTTCTGGGTAATCGTTACTGTGACAGCCTGATCGATGGATCGATGATCACGCATTGAACTTTATCCCCCGAACTTACCCGTGAAGCTATAACTACAGAAGATTGGGGTTACATCGCGAATGGTAGACACGCAATCGTATGTCAGAAGCAAAAAGTAAATGATAATTTACTGCACAGAGATAAGCTGTGAATCTGTCCTCTGAATGTTGTCATAGAAACTGTTTCCTCTCATTACACTAAACGGATGTTTACATTTGATTATAGGCAAGATATAGACTATTCAGAATAGCCATCGCTGAGACTCAAGCGAAAGCTCATTTAAACCTGTAGTTGAATGTATTTTTAAAAGGATAATCACGACAGAAATTCTAAAACGTATGCATTAATCAAAACTTTGTCATACATATGGTAATGTTAAAGATAATATCAACCATTTCTTTATAAAGAAAACACGCGCAGTTCATCAACATGTGTCATTTTCGGTTAACATATATGAAACCTTTCTATTAAACACTTATTAATGAAAATGTGATTGCGTTTGCTATTATTTGATACTGTTCTTTGGTAAACTAGCCTCAGTCCTTGACTTTCGAAGGAGGATTTTCCCTGCTAAGACATACATGGTTCCTCTTTCGGAAGCCATTTTAATTATTGAAATAAGAATGTGATTGTATACATCTGGCAGTCTGAATGTGTCTAATATCATGGATTGTAAATAGTGTGAAACCCGCGTATTATATATGGATATTTCTAGAGTACGATACCGATTTCAAAATAGCTTATGTATCAAGTGTACGTCTTTCAGCTATGTATGTATTATGCTCAGAAAAATAGGAAAATATAATGATATAGTTGGGAATCAATCGATAAGTCTTAAAGAAAACATAAAGCGACAATAATGCATTAGAAAAATATATATTTATACTTAACAGGGAAACAAGAAATTAGTTCGGAGAGAAGAACAATACTTAGGAAAAGACATTTGTAGGTCTTCAACGAAACATGAATGAATAAATTTCTGATTAAATACATACGCCACAAAACGATATATAGAGTGGGAGATGGATAGATTGTCGCCATTTAACATTTGCATACGCGTTGTTGTTTTTGATTTTGTCAACTGCACAGCATAATAGGATCAGTTGCAATATACTCCACGATAAATTTTTAAAAGTCATGCTGGACTGCTTGGTATTCGGGCGGGAATCTTGATTAAAATCATTTCAGCGTCAATCTGAGTACAATGCAGAGTATTCGGCAAACGTTGGATGAATCTAATGATGTTTACGAAGGTGTTTGGAGTTAGCACAAGTGTTGACGACTTTATGTCTCCATTCAACTTTCCACAGGGAATCAAACTCAACAAAGGAGGCCTACATCAAAGACAACGAGGAAGAAGTGTTGGCCTTGGTTCAAGAGGATGGCTGCTGGAAGACCCTATGAGATTCATCAGGTCTCTGCACCATGCCACCTAAGCAGGTGAGCCCAGTCATGGCTGTCCGAAATTTTCTGCGACCACATCAACACTTACGTCTGGCAACATAACACCACAGACATCAACCTCTTGATTATTATGTGTGGGGCACAGTTGTGCAATAGAACAAAAGATCTCAGAGATAGATACAAATATATCCGTAAAAGACTAACAGAATTAAAACGAATGAGCTTTCTTTTACGAACGTGTTTCTTTGTCCATTTTTTCCCTTGATACAGTCCATGCTAGGATGGAACGCGTTGGAAAATAAAAGTTTTAATTTAGTCTTTATATATATATATATATATATATATATATATATATATATATATATATATATATATATATATATATATATATATATATATATGTATATGTGTGTGTCTGTATATGTGTGTGTTTAAATAACAGACTAATATCATGAATAATGAACAGAGTTATGCGAAAATTTGGCAGTTACCGAATGATTTCCATGAACGCAGTTACCACTGCCGGAGGTATATAATCATTTAAGTACATATTCAAGTGTCGGATGCAAATCTTATGGGCAAGAATTAAATTTTCTGTCATTTGGATAAGGGCCAGATTCTTTTGAGTAAAATACCAAGTGAATAGAATTTTCAAAATCAAACACTTTGTGGTGCGTTCAATTTCGTTTATGGCGAGTAAATCTGTGTAGTCGAACATAAGCAAGTACATTATATATTAATCGTTAAGAATGAGTAGATGTCGGATAATAATGCAGATATTATTAATTTAGATTAATTCAGAAAGTCAGAGACATGAATGCTCAATGGCTTGGAAAGATTTGGAGCAAATTTTTTTTTTTTTTTTTTACTTGAAGTGTACCGAACATCAAGAAAATTCCGCGAAATCTCAGCTGCGACTAAGTTTGTTATTCAGTTTTTCTTGTATTCGTAAGTATATTTGTGGGGGGGAGGGCATAAAGCTGTGTAAATTCTGTCCAAATATAATATGAATATATATGATTGTGCTTTCGTCGATTCTGTCAGCCTTTGTCAGGATTTTATTGTGCAACATGTAAAATAATTTCATTGAATTCCTAATAAACGAAAATGAATAAATATCGTTATCTAGATGAATAAATGAGGTTAAATAACCCCAACTCTACTTTATAGTAATTTACACACGGTATTTACTCTGTCTCCTCACTAAGACGAAATGCGACACAAGGTCAGTTCTTAAGGTGGGGTCCCAAGTGCCTACAGCCGGACAAGGAGGAAAAATTCCCGGAATCATCAGTGCGATCACCTATCCCTCTCCCTGGTGAAATGAGAAGGCGCGACCTCGTGCAGCTGTTCCCGAGGACTGGGCACCTCTCCGTATAATTTTCCACAGTTGCGACTCGGTCCTTTAAGGGAGCCGTCTATGAGCGCTATCTGGCCAAAGACAGAGATGCAACAGCGGGGTGATAAATAGGCTGTTACAAACAACACGAGAGCAATTTACACACATTGTCAGTATTTTATTGTGGAACATGTAAATTGATATCATTGAATTCCATATAAACTAAAGTAAATAAATATTGTTATTGCTCTTTTTCCATATGCAAAAATAAGATAAGAAGGCCACAGCTCTATTTATAGTAATTTACGGTGTTTACTCATTCCCCCACGAGAATGAGATGTGACACAGGTCTTTTTAAAGTGGGTGCCCGAGCGCGTGCACACGGGCGGGCACAACAATTGCGCACAGCCCCCGCACCAATCCCTCCTTTTGGTGCAATGGGAGGGAGCGGCCTAGGGCAGCTTTTCCCCAGGGCTGGGCACCTCTCAGTATAATTTTCTCAGTTGCCCCTCTGCCTTTTGACAGAGAAGGCCCTGAGCACACTCTGTCCAAGGACAGAGACGTAACTGAGAGATGATAAATAATATGTATAAATTACTTTATAGTAATTTATACGGTGTTTACTCATTCCCTCACGAGCATGAGATGTGACACAAGGTCTTTTTAAAGTGGGGACCCGAGCGCGTGCAACCGGGCCGGGACAAAAATTGACCACAGCCTCCGCAACCGTCGGTTGCGCTGGCCTTGGTACTAGCACAAAAATGCTTCCTATTTATTTATTTTTTGAAATTCTTGAAGCTAATCGCTAATTTGCATACATTGCTTAAATATCTTCTTAAATGATTGCCCTCTTATTTTAATTTTATTTATAAATCCCTTCACAATTACCTGTTAAATGTCTAATATCTATATTTTTTTCTTGATATTAATTTCCACTGGACAGACGTCAAACGAAAACATTTTTTTTCTATTATTCATTTTGATTTCAATTTTTTCAACATTACGTTTTTCATTAATGCAAATACATGTATCTCATTTTTGTCAACACCTGTTAAATGTTATTCAGTTTCACCATGTTTTATTTGTTTAAAAACAGCTAAACTTCTACTGTTTAGCTATCTGAATGAAAATAAATGTTTTCGTTCATGCTTACAACCAATTTACGAACGAAATGTTCATTTAAAATTGTTGTTTCTAAGATTACAAGTAGTGAATATGTCTTATATTTCAAAGAGATAGCAAGCGGGCGACGCCTGCTAGTGTTTTATAAATACAAGTAAATATATAACAAGCAATAATATAAAAATCAACAATAACAACATTAAAACATTCCTTTATTAGGCATTAAATGACATGACTTTGCATCCTTTATATTTTATCGTTACATTCACTCGTAGTCGTCTTAAGAATATCTTTCAGGTTAATAAATTTAAAAATGTTGTAAACCTAATAATATTTTACTTTTGTTTATACAGTCAGCGACGTAATTATCTTAAATCCATCAACTTTGAATAATTTTATCCCTTTCCCAGAATCTAATGTCCGTATGATGTCAGGCTTTTTATATGTTAATAAGAACAAAAAAGCAATATTAATCTCAATTTTCAGAAAAATAGTTTAAATACAAGTTTGACAAGCGGATTATGGAAAATAGAAAAAGACAAAATTATTTGTACAGTAGGAAATATCGTTATAAATTGGTTGGTTCGTGTAAGTGTAAGTAATTTACATAATTATTTTATCGGTGAAGCGTTCTAGACTATTTATTAATCGGAATATCTGTGATAATTCCAGCAAATAACATCACGTGGTGCAGAGAGCGTCACCATTGTTGTTGTTACGTTAACCAGAGGGAAAGACAAAGGAGATTAGTGTTGACTTGAGACAGAGAATTATTAACTTTCACAAGTCTGGAAATAGTTACAGCTCTATTTCAAACCGTTTAGCTATCCCTAGATCTATGGTACAGTCCGTCAGAAAGGTCGTTTAAACAGTTTGGAACGACAGAGAATTGCCTGGGCGTGGAAGCAACCCAAAATTGTCACCGAGTTCTGCACGAAAACTGTGTCGCGAGGTTAATATAAACCCAAGGGGTGTTTTGAAAAACAAACTTTGGATACGATGGGAATCAGTGTAATTACTCGTACAATACAAGCTTGTTTAAATAGAAATGGGTTCTCCGGGAACTTACGACGATGAACCCCTCTTCACAAGCCATGTCGCATTTTTGTTCGGTTTAGTTTTGCTAAGACGTTCTTATACACAGAAAATTGCTTTTTGGAACAAGTTCTGAGGATTGATAAAACAAAATTTGATGTTTTGGACATAATGATGTATAGAAGATTTGGAGTAAGAAATGTGACACTTTCCTCCCAAAGAATACAGTGGAAACATTAAAACATGTAGGCGGCTCGATAATGGTTTGGGGTTATTTTAGCGCAAGAGGGAGTGTTAAGTTAATTGCAATAGGAAGAATAATGAAATCTGTAGACTATATAAATCTTCTGAATGAAAATCTACAATTCTCAGCGAAAAATCTTCATCTTAGTCGGTGATTTATTTCTAGCAAGATAATCATTCCAAACATAAGCCTAAACCAGTAACTATGTGCCTTCAGAAAATGAAGATTACAGTTCTGCTATGGCCTTCAATGACTTGAATCCTATGGAAAATCTATGGCAAGAATTGATAGTTTGAATAAATCGTCGGTACCCCCCCCCCCAAAAAAAACCCCAGAAGTTAGAACGTGTAACCATTGAAGAATTGAAGAAAATCCCAGTAAAGTCTTGTTCAAATCTCATCAAAAAATTTAGAAAACGATTGCAGCAAGTTATACAGATGAGTGGTAATGCTATTGACTATTAATATTGTGAAAATTGTTCAATTTATTTTTATTTTTGTACAAATAATTTTCATTTCCTATTTTGCATAATTTGCCTGTATAATTTGTTGTATTTGAGCTATTGCTTTAAGGTTCTATATTCCTTTTTATGTAATTATTAACATATATATATATATATATATATATATATGGCATCGGACGGACATTAAATTCTGGGAAATGGATAAAGAATATTCAAATTTGGTGTGGGTACGAATAATTTCCTCGATGACTTGTTACAAAAATCCTTGCAATTACTTTGAAAATGTTATCCGAGGACGAATATCGTATGTTAATATATACTTTTTTTCATTTTGTTAATATCTGTCTTGTATTTTCCGATATATTTTATTCTTGCCTGAAATTTTATATATGCATGTATGTGTAAAAGTTTCTATGTTTTGATAAATGAAGCATATATTTGTTCCGCATATTTTTATATTACCTTAACCAACTGCCTGAATGAAGTATACATATATATATATATATATATATATATATATAGAGAGAGAGAGAGAGAGAGAGTTATTTGTTTAAATATTATTTTAAAATGTGTAATAATATTGCTCTCATTTTTATTTATTTATTGAAGAGTATATATATATATATATATATATATATATATATATATATATATATATATCTGTTGCTTTGTTATTCGAGATATTTTGTTAGACGTCACCTGGGGGAAAGCATCATTAGATCTGATATCCTAGATGATGAAATCAATTTCCATTTCATGATACATTTTACCACCTGGGTACGCGCGTGCACACACACACACACACACACACACACACACACACACACACACACATACATACATACATACATACATACATATATATATATATATATATATATATATATATATATATATATATGTGTGTATAGATAGATAGATAGATAGAAAGATAGATAGATAGATATAATTAGTTAACCCAAAGAAACCTTTCTTATTTCTTTCTCTTAACTTCAACTCTAACAATCTTAAGGAACCCTCTAGCTTGAATTGTTCTTAGGCCTTGTATATAGTTTGATCTTTAGTGCACCAACAAGAAAAATATTGACATCTTCACATTGAGACTCGCAATAGCGTTGTAGACACTCAGAATGTGTTAAAGTTTCACAACAGAATCATAAAGTTTCTTGTTTTTTATGCTACACTTATCACTCATTTCTCGTGATTCAAGTTTTAATATTTGTCCACCAATTCACGAGAATTTATTCATAATATTCTGTCCTGCACAGTGTGCCTATTTATCTGCAACAAAAAAGGAAAGGACGCGATATGACAATATAAACGTTGGCATCTTCCACGTTTGATTATCCTCCTTTTCAAATATTTCATTCGTTCTACTGAACAGTAACAGGCCTTTACTTTTATGTTCAGTACGAACACTTTGCCTGTGGATAGATATTATTGACGCACAACTTGGCATACATATACGAATCGGAAGTGAATCCCTCTGACGCCTGATAATATAGAATGCCAAGGAAATTGTACTGCGCCGACTTGGCGACTGATTCATCTCCATATCAAATGTAATATTATCACCTATGGATTTATTTATGTTCGATGCTTCTACCAATAATTCGTAGAACAGATCATTTAATCAGCCAACCTCTAGTATATATGCTTCTAGGAAATCCGTTAACAGAGCAAGTACACAGTTTTTGCTGTATAAATGATCATGTATTTAAGAGATGCTTATTTTTCAGCCGAAGAAATGAAATTAAAATATATTTCATAATGCTATATATTACACTGTGTAATATGATAAATGTCATGTCTTCCATTACCCAATAAAGATCACCAGCGCCCATGATCTTTTTAATCGATTTCACCCCATGCAAGAGATTAAAGTCACTAAATCCCAAGGTATTACTGAATGTGGAAGAATTAGTGTTGAGGGATCTCCCCTTTTAACACAAATGGACCCACCCAAGGTATACATATACTACTACCAGTGAATACCCGAACAGTCAAGTCGGTAGTAATAGAGTATTAGTGGAACGTTGAGTCGGTCGGTAGAATAACGTAGCGGCAAGAGTCACAGTCACGAGCACTTAGTAAGAAGTCATACAGAGATACGTCGATACCAAAGACTTTATATATATTTGTCAACTAACACAGCATTCCTGGAACTACTAACCTGCATTACCAGTTTGTATTATTACGTTCATACATTTATTTCCTATATTCATTCTTGGCGTTTTTTATTATTTGACACCGGATTTTATCCCGGAGTCCACAACAATTAGAAACAGAAACATTGCTGATGAGCGGAAAGAGAAAGAGTAATCTGGAGGACAGTACATAGCGTTTAACATTGCATTTAAACTTTTGGAGAGTAAAGTTGGCTGGAAAGCATGAAATCAGAAGAGCCTTCTACAAGCGAGAAGTACAAGAAAACCAATTATTAACAGAGAATGTTCAATTACATCTAACCAGCTAAACTGTAAATTTTCCGAGATCTTGACGCTACAGTGGTTAAATTAAAAAAAAATGTCTATGTACCATAACGAAGAGATCATCCGGAAAATTACCATAAAACTCTATGTAGAAAAGGCAAACTTACTATGATGGGAAAATGACTGAAAATGAACGTCCAGATCAGGACTGATAATAATCTTTTAAGTTAAATAGCAGGATCACTGGTCTATATTTGACATGAATATTCTAAGCAAAGAAGAATGGGAGACATTTAGATATGTATGATAGATTTCCGAGAGAAATATTGTCCCGCACGACAAAGTGAATCAACTTTCCTAGCAACTGACCAATAGAGTCTTTCCACTACTTGTCAGCTGAAAACGTTAGCACGAGAAAGCACAACGTGTCACTTTCATGGAGGTTAGCATCAGACAACCTCATGGAAGGCAGGGAGGGTTATCTCAGATGATTAATGGAAATACGTTTAGTTTTGGAGGTATTAAAATTAACAAGCTATATTTTGCTCCAATTAACAATAGACTTGAGATCAATTTTGACATCAGCTGAAATTGATCACGCATATATCTGAAACATAAGAAAATGATTGTGTCTTCAGCGTAGATACCAAGTTGAGATTTGAAGCCATCGGGAAGGTCATTCATGAAAATTAAAAACAAAGTAGGACAAAGGATGAAACCCTGGGGGTCACCTGCATTAATTGGAACGGGTGTAGATGAGTGACCGTTCAGGTTATCTTTAAATTCACGATGTGATAAGAAAGACTGGATCAGATTAAAAGTTTGTCCAGAGATACCGTAATTTTTCTTAGCTTGCGAACAAGACCTATATGAGAAACACTATCAAATACTTTCCAGATTTCCAAAGCTAAAGATCGGGCTTCGCTGTTTTTATCTAGAACATGATAGATTCTTTCCGCAATTATCGTTACTAGATTAGCTGTTGACCTGGAGAAACGAAGGTCATAAAAAAGACCATGTGTTGGGTGATATTTAACCAATTCGACATTGAATAGGGCTTCTAGGTGTCTCCCAAAATGCAGTATAAAGCTAATAGGCCGATAGCTGGAAGGGTCAAACTGTTCACTCGAGTTCCTAAAAATGGAACAAGCGATGATGACATCCATGAAAGCATAAAATAGGTATTTATTATAAATTTTAGAGAAAACATGAACCATTTCATGAGGACTCTTCTTAATGTTTATTACAGAGATACCATCGTGTCCTCAAACTTTGTGGAATCTAGGTTATAGATGATAGAAGAAACCATAGTAGGGGGGTACATGTATATCACTCATCAGGAGAAAGTTCTAAGTGGGACGTTAGGCAGGAATACTCCAGATGAGACAAGAGTAAATTTTAATGAGAATTTACAGACTAAACGTTTAGCTTTATCAGAAGATTTTAACACCTCAAATTGATTGAAGGGAGAGGAATAGAGGCGTTAAACTTATTTATTATATTATTAAAAAGCCGACGGTAATCACGAGAGAATAATTTGTTAGATGCAATGCGGTGACTTAGCTCCTTCGAGGGCGCGTTGATATCTGTTATATGCTGCAAAGACTAGACGTCTGTTGTGACGGGAGCTGTCATGATGTTATAGCCCATAATATTGGTTCCTCTGGGCTAAAGCGGCTGAGCATGCTTGTGTGCACCAAGGAGATGATTGAGGTATCACCAGCTATATCCGAGAAGGCGTGCAAGCATCCATACTCAACCATGAAACAATTGGGTATATTACAATATTAACTCCTTCATAAAACTCTTCAAATATGATTAATATAATCATAATACGTTTATTTTCAATTGTTATTATATTATTTTCTTCATATTTTACTATTTTGAAGTTCTCGAAAATGTTTTGTTATTTTTTGAGTTTTCTTCTTTATGAATATGATCCACCACCGAGTATGTGGTAGATTGTATTGTAATTAATTTTAAGCACCAAGCTGCTCATTCTCTTAACTATTGAAAGATTATCTATCAAAAACTTAAGCCATATATTCATTTAATACTACCGTGTTTATGATTAATTTCTAAATTGAATTGCTCTAATATATTCCAGTAATGAACACAAGACATTTCCATTACCTCGTTATTGTCTTTATTCAGTTATATATTCACTGAAGGTATTTCAATCGACTATCGATGTTAATTAAGTGGCCGTACGCTTCTACAAAAGTATATTAACATTGCATAATGCTCTTAGTATTTCCTTGCCACCTCACGCTGTCATGATGCGAAAAAAGGCCAGTTTAATGTGGGCAGTCCGAGCGTTTCCACCCTGTCAAGTTCCCAAAATAACCCAACCTCCTGCAAGCGTCGTTTGTCATCGGCATTGCTATATATAGCACCTTTTTAGTGAAATCAGCGACATAGGTAATGTCGCGGGCAGTTTTTTCCCGATACCGAGCAACTCTAAATAATACGTTTAGTTGTGCTTAGCACAAGACAGATATACAATTCGGAAATAAAAGATAGTTTACCTGCCCGAAGGCAGATACTAAACTTTGATCCTTAGTATAATAGTATCGTTTTGTTTAATTCTCGGATCTTGAGTTTCACCAGGTTCTTCTTTACAATTGTATTTGTCCTCTTAACATTAGCAGCGCAAAAATATACAAAAAGATCTACGGACAAGTGTTACCTTCCTTATACGATATCTGATTAACATGTATAGGGAGTTTTTCTATTCTAATGGAACTTTATTTTGACGGTGGAGTAATAGATATCGTCTCGGATTGAGGAATCGGAGAGCCGAGTTCAAATTCCGCTTGAATCCAATATATACACTTAAGTGCTTATACCCTGGGAAACGTATGTATTCTCTTCTTCTCCCCTACCCAGCTATGGGTAAGTAGCAGGAGAGACCGACTTCTATAGCTTCGGATTGCAACCATGTGAACTCAATAAGATTAACAATACAGATCACAGTGGAAAGAGAAAACGACAGCAAACTCGCATTACTCGATGTATTAATATCTTAAACATAGGATGGTTTTGAGACATCTGGGTACATGGCAGCAGCCGAGAGAGACGGAGATAGAAGTGTACAGGGGGATACCAACACGCAGAAAAGACCTTCGGTCTGCCTAACCTATGTGAAGGGAGTATCGGCGAAAATACAAAAGTGACCTTCAAAAGTGGTTCGACCCTTCGTAGACATCTTTTCTAAGTAAGGTTCACATAGAAGAGAACATAAGGTCTCTGTGTACGCAGCAGTGGTAAGACATATAAAGGAATAACAGGTCGCCTTCTTAAGGTAAGATTGCCAGAATATCGTAAAGCCGTAACACGCGGGGAAAATAGAAAAATCAGCGGAAAAGGGAGATCACCGCTCCCTGTGGGATAAGGATCAAATATGAGAAAGAGAGCAGTAACGGAAAATACGAAAAATTAAGGAATCAGCACATATGTTAGCTAAAATATCTCCTACAAAAAACCGATCAAATCTAGAAATGAATACAATGTGCGGATTAGTAATACGGAGTGCTAGAGAAAAGCAATAATAAAAATAAATTCGAATGTGAGCTCTGTAAAAAAAATACTGAGACATTAAGTTTATACGTCCCATAATATCATACACTGATATCCTCAGGTGGTTCAGTGTATAAAAGAGTTGGTTTGATCCAGTGACTTGACCCAAATAGTTTGAGTTCAATAGTTGGCCACTATAGTCATGAACTATTGGAGAGTTGAGATAAAGGGATATAACTAAGACAACTGGAAGATGCACGTGAAATGAGAAAAATCTACCCCCGGGGACAAAATAAAGAGTTCAGTACAACAGCCGAAACGTCGTGAATATGGCTAAAATGATGATGACAACAGTTCGAACAATGTAAATAATTCCAATATCTCGTCTCAGAAATATAGAAGAATTGATTATATATATATATATATATATATATATATATATATATATATATATATATATATATATATATATATATATATAAAAGTGAACATAGAAGTCAACACTTAGAGGCGACAGCCTGTTTCATGCTAGATGCAATCATCGGGCCATGATTTCATCATGCATGAAACAGACTGTCGCCTCTAAGTGTTGACTTCTATGTTAACCTGTATATTTACACACGCTCTATCTCTGATATTGACCACTTTATCCCATAAATATAACACACTTTAAGACTATATTTCTTCATATATATATATATATATAATTGAAAGTTGAACATTCTAAATGTATACATTTTTGACCGCAGTTCTGAATTTAGGTTGACTACATATAATGGAGAAGACTTTATTTCGTCCAGAAAAAAATCTGGTATAGCAATGCTCTTATTTTTACTCTTGTAATACAAACATTAGAACAAGAAAGAAAACTCATTATTGTTAAAAAATAAATAACAAATAATGCGAGTTCATAATAATTAACCCGTATATAAAAAACTCATGATAAATGATTAATTTAGATAACTGAAATATTTCAAAGACTATAATGTATGACACAAAATATTTATCTTCCTGCAATATTAATTACTTAAGTATTTTATTAACAATTGCACCGATAAACTTTTGTGCTTTATAAAAAGTCAAAGAATCATTAATCTTGCGATAGAATTCTCTGTAATTATTTTATTTAAAATGTTTTACCTAACATTAAGCAGCAATTATTCGACTTTGTAATAAATTAATTACAAATAATATTTTCGAAAATCATAGTGCTTTCGATTAAACTTAATTAAAAATTCGTTTTAAATCGTTATTTGATTTTAAAAAGGATACACTTGTCAACGAATGCAAATGCACATGAAAGATTAAAAATATTACTTCATTGAACTACTTCACTCTGTCAGAATAAAATTCATATCTGTTAAATTACAACTATGGTCATTTTTAAATTATTTAAGCCATTAGCGTTTAAATGAATTATCGAATTATGTAAGTTATTAATTAATTATTACATTAAATCAAACTTTAATATTTATGATTCTTTGATTTTTATTTCTCTTAGAATATCCACGTCTTAATTGATACACATTCGATATTATGTATGAAGGGCGTTTTTCTCCTTTATATGAATTTCTTCCCAAAAAGTAGCATGATGTGAGTGAGCGTGGTATTGCTTGCGGTGTGTGTGAGTATTGATGTGTATAACCAGAATTTTGATTCTCCCATTTTCATGGGGATGGTGTAGTGTACCCTTGGACATATTTGATCTGAGAGAAGGTGATTTGCGTGTTTTTAAGATTCCAGAACCTCTTTTAAATCCATTTGCATTACGCGATTGATATTTTCACACTGCTTGTTGTATATCTTTAACAAACTAATATTGAGATCATTGAGGATGCATATTTAGTCAACACATTTTCTATATAGAATTATGAACTTGTCTAGGAAAATTTTGCACATGCGTTGAGTGGGCGTCCAAACATTTGCTGCCAAGTGTGTCTATGAGCAAATTCGTATCTGAGTAAAATAGAAGAACGTTTATTTCAGTGTCAGGCCGCACAATTGATTCATACAAAAAGCAGATAGTGAAGTTAATGATATAAATGCAAGATGCTTTTTGTATGAATGATTGATGTAATTGAATTACACCAAATACTTGATATATATATATATATATATATATATATATATAAATTAAACATAAAGAGCCAGATAAGCCTACCACAGTTTCACCTAAGTGAATCGTCAGGTAATACTGGAGCCAGTATTCCCTGACGATTTGCTTAGGTGAAAATGTGGTAGGTTAATCTGGTTCTTTATTTTTAATTTAGGTTTGCTCTACTTAGCGTATTGAGCACTTTATTTAGTTATTTTTTACTCGTATAAGGTTCTCTTTCTTGGGACTGCGAACTTTGATGCTAGAACATTATTTTCGGCTGACGTACATGTTCTCTGTTCTTTCTTTTTTTGTACCTTTTTTTCCCTTCGGTATCCGTTTGTTTATTCACAAATCGAGGCACCTAAGTTTTTCCGAACGAGTATAATTTCTTATATTCATAAGATTATCACTAGTATATATATATATATATATATATATATATATATATATATATATATATATATATATATATATATATATATCAGTCATTTTCAAGAACCAATGTGGTGTCGCTGTTGTAAGCAGAATTCCTTTTTCTACATTCTAGTACTCTTTGGAAGTTATAGCTTTCAAAAGAATACCATAATGTATAAAAATGAAATCTCCTCTCCACACAGACACTACATTGATTCTTGAAAATGACTAAAATAATCGATAGTACTTGAAGGAGTCAGTAATGTAACATGAAAGGTCGTCCAAATTTTTGAGAACATTAAAAGTAAAAAAAGGTATTAAACAAGCTTATCTATTCGGTTCGTTTTAATCAAACTTGTTTGGATATATATAAATAAATATGCAGTGATAGATAGATACATAGAGATAGAAGAAAGAGGGAAATGTAAAGAATGCTATGTATGCGTGTGTGGACTCATACATCTGTAGATAAACTTTTTATATATATTTTTTAATACTTTTTGCATAATATTCTCACTGTACAATGACTAAAAGCCACTTGAATTAGGGTGGTTACAGAATAAACGGTAAGATATAGTTTATGGGGATACGTAGGGAATATATCGGTTAATGTTAGACTTGAACAGGTTAAGATAAATTATATGAAGTTAGATCTAAAATGTTACTATTGCTTTGGGAATAACACTCTGATAGATCATTTGGCCACTCAGGTTAGATAATAAAATACACTTTTCCATATATTAAATTTAACGATGTGCAGTCATATGCTTTTGATATATTTAGTAATTTTATTCTAAACTTATTGTGCGTGCTAACTTAAATTTTCTGCTGAAAATTGTTTGTATCGATTTCAAGTATTAATACGTACAACACAGAGGAAAGTATATGTTGGTAAATTCTTTATAGAGAATAAACTTTGGTAGATCAACAGTTTGGGATTCTTGTTAATTTTTATCAGGAGGTTTCATTGTTTAATCCAGTAATGCGCAAATTCTGACCCGCTAATCACATGAAGCCCGTTTGCTAAATCTGAATGGCACCCTTAATTTCATAAGGAAAATAACGTTTCTTAAAATTTTAATTTGTTTTGTTTGGTTTAGGTTGGTTTGGTTTAGTTTGTTTATATGGCACATAAACCTATGTGGGTTATTTAATGCCGAAAATGCGTTTATTGCAGGTAATATATATATTGTTTCGAAAATGTGTTGCTGGGAATAATTTTTTCTTCAAAAATATATTGCTGGTACTATTTTTTTCCAAAAGTGTATTGTTAGTAATAATTTTTTCTTTAAACATTTATTGCTGGTATATTTTACAAAGCGTATTGTAGGTATTAAACCTATTTTTACAATATCCTAGTGTTTTAAACTAAGTTAGGGGGTCAACTATTTGCCCATAGCTGGGACCCTAACAGGTGCTACCACGCTGCGTCAGAGTGAACCTGGGAACACCGGCAATTAAAGGGTAGTTTCACGCTCCTCAATGTCTCCTGATCAGAGGCCTTGCTGTTGGACATAGTTTATCATCTTACCCAGGATGCGTATGCAGTCTATCGTCTTACCCAGGAGGTGGTTGTAGTTTATCGTCTTAACCAGGACGCGGATTTTGTTTCGTTATCACTTGTTCATTCACAGAATCTGTCATACATCAACACAAATATGAATAATATATAACTAATTTTTTTTTAATTTTTTTCAAAATTTGCGTTAACTAAGGTTGTCAGAATTTAAAATCATTGGCGATTATCACTGAGGATGCTCCTTCCTAGAAACATTTTATGCGTTTTAAATAGGAAACTTTCATGAGAATATATTTCTCTAAAGAAGAAATATTTTCATTTTCAAATGAATAACCTAAAGAAAAGAAACCGACGCAGCGTCATGTGTTAATCACACTGACATCGGTGATAATATTAAAACAAGATTTAAAATTTTCAATTATAAAAATTATTTTCTAAAAAGTTAAACTTTCCTACCAGTGTATGTATGTATGTATGTAAATATATATATATATATATATATATATATATATATATATATATATATATATATATATATATATATGGCCCGACGATTGCATCTAGCATGAAACTTATATATATATATATATATATATATATATATTTACATACATACATACATATATATATATACACACACACACACATACATATATATATATATATATATATATATATATATATATATATATATATAAAATAGGCGCAGGTAAAATACATTTCAAATTAAACTAAGTCGATATTAAAATTCCCGTGGGGCAGAGACGGAAATGAAATGTATTCTTATACCTGTCTCAACTGCCGACCTTTTCCCTCAATAGCCTGGTGACATCCATACACACTTAAATTTCTGTTATGTAGTACTGTGAATTGGAGATATATTTATTGGATTAATTTTGCCCTTTCTGCTTCAGAACCCAGAGGCTTTTTCTAAAATTAATTTCCTTGTATTGAAGAGAAATTCATAAGTGTTCACCCTTGAACAAAAACAAGCAGAATTGTCAGCGGCGAACCTTTTTGATATATGAAGAAACACGTAAGCTTTTACTTTTCCCATACATATACACTGGCTTAAGTAAGTGTTATAACGAATACCAGTACGGTGTATCGATTCGCTTATTTCGATTCTCATCTCAAATATTTAAATAAAAATCTTCGTTTTCTGTAAGCTATCATATAGCTCGCAAACATAACAAAATATGAAGAAAATGTGCAGCAAAAGATAAGCAAAGCATTAAGAAACAGGAAATGTTTTTAGAAAGAAAGAAACGAGTACTGAAGAGTTTCTGCAATATCAATGTCGCTACATGGCAGAGAATGCGGAACAATCTCCTCACAGGTGAAGGAAAGACTTGAAGCAACACAAATATAGTTGTACAGACGAATGCTGAGAATACCATGGAAGAACATGAGAAAAAAAGATATAATAAAGTGAAGCAAAAAGGACCATTGCACTATACATCATAAAGGCCCAACAATAAGGAAAGAAGGCTTGGAAATTTTATACACACAGGACACGTTGAAGAGAAGAGTGACAGATAATATCAACGCATAATCTGCCTCGCGAGTTTGAGTCAACGGGCCGGAGAATAGGATTTACCAAAGAATTCAAGAACAGAATCCTAAACACGACAGGAAATTGTCAGCACGTGCTGAATACACACATCATATGAAAGAAGAAATACAACGCATGCATACATACGTTTGTCCTTATGAATACACTCACCTCTATCCGTCTGTCTGTCTATATATCTATATACAGTGACACGCAAAGTATTGGATACATGTTATTTTCTGTTATAACTCTAGTTTATGTTCGCCATTTTGCCTGATATTTGGTAAGTAATATCTCGTAAAGTTGTTTTAGTTGTATGTGGAAGGAAAATGAAATACTCATGGTTGAATCCATTTTTTTTTATCAAAGTTCAAAACTACCCTATGCAAAAGTATTGGATACATCAATTTAATTTTTTTTTTTTGCGTAGCATCTGATTTGTTTCACTGCTTGCAGTCGCTTTCTATAGTTGGCCACAAGTTTTTTCACACTGATCCACCGTTACTTTACGCCATTCTTCCTTGCATAATTCCTCTAATTGATTGATAATTTGTGCATTCCGCTTATGAACTTTAACCTTCAAGGTATTCCACAAATTCTCAATTGGATTCATGTCAGGAGACTGACTTGGCCAATTGAGAGTACTAATACCATTATTTTCAAACCATTCCTTTGTAAGTTTGGGATCATTGTCGTGTTGAAGCACGAAATTCCGACCATGTCCTAAAGAAGTTGCAGATTTCTGAAGGTTCTTCTCTAGAATCTCCCTGTACATGCTACCATTCATTCTACCATGGATAACTTGTAACTCACCAGTGCCGTTGGATGAAAAGCATCCCCATACCATAATGGAACCACCCCAAACTTAACTGTGGGGATGGTATTGTGCTTGTTGAAGGCAGTACCATTTATTCGCCAAACACTTGTCGCTGTGTTCCTTCCGAATAGTTCAACTTTCGTTTCATCCGACCAGATTACCTTTTCCCAAAACTGCATACCTTTCTTTTCATAAGTTTCGACAAACTTTAATCGGTCTTTGACATGTCAGGTTTTCAGTAAAGACACTTTACTTGGTGATCTTGAATGAAAGCCTGTACGATATACAGCTCTGCTAATGGTATCCTTACTTACATTAATTCCAGCACCCTCAAGATCAATTTTAATTTCAGAACGAGTAATGAAGGTTTTGTTTGCACATTTCTGCTGATACACCTTGAAGTACTCTCATTTATTTTTCTCGGTCTTCTATTTCTTGGAATATTTGTTGTACCGTCGCCATACTTCTTATACTTTCTGATGATATTTCCTACTGTACTTAGTGCTAGATTCCTTTCTTTGCTAATTTTTCGGTGACCTAGTCCTCCTTTGTGACGTTCAATGTTTCTATCTCGCATATCTCTTGATAATTCTTTAGTTTTTGCCATTTTTAATCCTTGAATTGCAGAATGCCCATCAAAGAGTCAGATGATTAGTTGCACTATCTTGTAAACAATTGTCTGCTTCTCTGATTGGTCAGAGATAACATTCCAATACTATAGAAATTTGAATATTTAAAGTCTTTTAAAATACAAAGTTCCGATTGGAAATTTGAAAAAAGTGTAATATATCCAATACTTTTGCATAAGGTAATTTTGAACTTTGATAAAAGAAATGGATTCAATCCTTATTTTTGGATTTTTCTTCCACATACACATAAAACAACTTTACGTGATATTACTTACCAACTGGCGAATTGAAGGGAGCATTTACAGTAATGCAGAACAAGCTACAAGATATATATATATATATATATATATATATATATATATATGTATATACATGTGTGTGTGTGTGTGTGTGTGTGTGTGTGTGTGTGTGTGTGTGTGTGTGTGTGTGTGTGTGTGTGTGTGTGTGTGTGACATATAATAGACACGTTGGTATATAATCCAGGTGGATTCTAACAATATGAAATTTTAAAACTGCTCCACAACAGAGCATATAATTTATATATAAAAAATCCAAAGATTACCTCATTTGGGTTTAAATCAATCTTAGCTAACGCTAAATCGGTTGGACGTATTCAACCCTGGTAGATGGGCTATAATCGTACCGGAATCAGAGATTTAGAATTTGGCTTAGATAGCAGTGGATACATTGATACCAAACCTACCCTAATTGACGCCTCACGCATACAAAATGCCAGAGTCGGTAGTATGGGTAGGAAATACATTTTTTTATAAATATAGCAACAAATTTTAAATGCCTATAAAAGCAATGTTTTGAGATACTGAAAATGAAATTTTCTTAAATTGCACGTTGAGTACTTTAAAACAGAAATAATAAAAAAATTACCCCCCTTCCATATTTGTGAAAGTTAATTTTGAAATTGTCTATGACGGAGAAGTTTCATGCGCCTTTACAAAAATTACTGTACTATTTATCATACTAATGTTTATCTTAGCAGTTCACCCCTGAAGATGATATTGAGTAAGATTGAAAGTACTTGAAAAATAAAAGAAATAAGCAAAACTACGGAGTCTTACTTAGTTCAACAACAACAATAAGAAATTGATCCGTGAATTTGAGAGGGGTTTCAAATAAAAAAATAATAGACATAATATTTCTAGATTATTCAACCAAGCGTGCTTAAATGAAGATATGAAAATTGAATATATATATATATATATATATGGGAGTATGCTGTGAGTAATTTTATTTAAGTAATTTCAACTCGAGACAAATATTAAATTTAAAATGTGATATTGTGATATTGAAAAGTTGTTCGGACATAGGAATATTTTTTATCTCGTATATATATACATATATATATATATATATATATATATATATATATATATATATATATATATACTAATACACGGTGGAAAGATATGTTTCGATGTCAAGATGATTGCATTCCGCAAAATTACTTATGTGAAAAGCAATCGCTGAAACCAAATTGCAACTATTTTCGCAGCTGTAGTTTTTTTTCTTTTCAGAATACATGTATGGAGAAGTATATATTAACAATATCCATTGAACTGACTGCATTCTAATTATCTATCTATCTATCTATCTATCTATCTATCTATCTATCTGTCTAGAATTAGGACATATAGATTGATTAAAACTGGAGGGAACATCTGCACAGAAAATCAGAACGCAGTAAAAACTATGAAAGAGACGAACGAAGAAATGGTAATCAGAATTTATTTTTATAAAGAATCCATGGGGAAATATTTGGGAAGTAACTGCATCTACTTCTGCATGTTGATGATGATTTAGCCGGTAAAATTAAAATTATTCGGAAAATCTTTTTTTTTTTTCAGTTAAATAAAGATTTCCTTATTTTCATTATTCGGACTATCGTCCTCATCTTTGTCGCCATATTTATTACAGGTGGTTCTTCAGGTGGTTGGAATGTCGAACTGAACCCTTTATTTCGCTAACTGGGGTAGATTGTTCTAGTTCCACGTGCCATGTTTAATGGATGTCAGTTATCTGTTATCTTCAGTCAATTTTCCCTCTGAAAGTTCTCCACTGCCTTAACCGGGTATTGAACTCACTCTCTTTGGGTCCTTTCACTGGATCTAACCAACGCCTTTATCCACTGTGCCATGAGTCCAATAGTAAGACAATGTAAATAATGTACATAATACCACATCTCAGAAATATAGATATATATTGAATAATTTCCTTGTGTCGGCCAAATAATATAAACTCAGAAAACACAATTGCATTGTGATACTCACATTTTTGACAACTAATAAACATTTTAGCAGTTCTAATACAATAATAAAAAATGAAGAAATATTGTTCGAAAAAGTTTGCAATCTCGGCGCATCATTTCAGACGGCATCTCATATTTTTCACCACTTGTATGTACTTTCTCTCAATTAGCGACTCCCCTTGCCCGTCAGACCACTTTTTTTATTGGTAGTTGAGATATTTCATTAACTCAATGTCAAGGAGGAGCTTAGACATAGATGATTATTCCCCCACTCTGACAGAAATTAAAATCATTGAGAATATAAAAAAGATAGCAATAAAAACGTTAAGGTTACAGACTATTTTCTATAGTATAGAATAGCTGGCAGCTCGTATTCGTGGATACCCGTCTACTAGGGCGGCTAGTAGACTTGTCGCAGTCGCTTGCTCAGGGGCATTTTGTGTTTATACTGTATCCATGCTGAGCCGAGTTTAGTTCCAGTTTCTGTGAAAGTGACTGTTAACAATTTGAACAAGGCCAGCCCGCAACGATGAATTGTGAATTCTTGCTAGCACACCCAATTTCACTCACAAAGCTTCGGTCAGCCCGTGGTATGGTTTTCAGGCACTTTCCAAATATGCCGAACGCTGGATCTGGCCCTAACAATCTGATAACTTCAGGAAGTCTCCTTCCTGACAAATCGACCATGTGGTGATTCGAACCCGTATGTCATGATCCGAATGCCAACGTTTGGCCATGTGCCCATATCCCCGCAAAAGAAATGAAAATCATTGAAAATATAAAAAGGATGAAAATAAAGGAGGTAAGGTTTCAGACTAATAATAACCTTGATAATACATAATAATATTAAGATTTATAACAACTACGAACAACCCAGGAGAAAGAGATTGTAAGTACGGCGAAGTTGTACATGAAAACTGATTTTGAATAATAAATTTTAATGATGTATATAGATATTTATGCTTTCTGCGAGAGATCAGGACTTTTATGGAAATGATCATAAACTATGTCTCTGAAATCAAGCGTGGCAGTGTATTAAAAGTTTAGGTACTTTTATTGACAATAAAATTAGAGTATTTCATTATAGGCTACATTGAACATTTAAATTTTTAATATTTTCATCAAGTAGCTGACGATGTTTCCTTTTTATATTCTGCGAAAAAGAAAACATTCCGCCGAAACCCAAACTGCATAATTAGATTTAAATTACATTTAGCAGAATATAAAGCAATCGGAAGTTTGTTATGAAATAAAAAGAAGCAAAATCGAATTACGGAAAATAATCATGCATTAGCTAGGCTTCATCGAATACATTACATCAGGTAAGTCTATTAAGTCATTGACTAATACGTGTTCGTAAACCATGTATCTTTGTGGCTAATTAAAGAAGAATGAGTATAGCTATATAATAAATTGTCTGTATTGATATTCATTAAATTAATAGCAATGATCTGGTAGCGTCAGATAAAATTAAAGGCTGTTAATCCACTTTTCATAAGCAATATTTGGTCTCTACAAGGATGAGAGTCTCATAATCTTAAGAAACTGTAACAAACAAAACGCAGACAAAACTAGAAAAGCAATAATAAAGATTTTGAAACATAAATGATTCGACATAGAAATAAAAACTCAATTTAAACGAAATAGATTTTCTAGATGTTACCTTCAACCTAAAAAAAGGCACATACAAACCATACTGAAAACACAATGATAAACCACTCTATATACTCTATATATCATCCAATCACCTGCATTCCATAATCAAACAGATACCAAAATCGATTAACCGCCGGCTTTCCGACAATTCTTCCAATGAATCCATATTTAACAAAGATAAGAAAGACTACGAAACAGCCCCAAAATATAGTGGATTCCCAGCAACACTCACATACTCACCACAGGATAGAAAACAGGCCAACAGGAAAAGAAATATCATATGGTTCAACCCACCGTACAGCAAAAACGTAAAAACAAACGTAGGAAAAATATTCTTCAAACTCTTACACAAACACTTCCCGGAATCAAGCACCCTACACAAAATATTCAATAAAAACATAGCAAAAATCAAGTACAGTTGCCCCGAGAAGATGGCACAAATAATAAAAAAGCATAACAAGAAAACTATCAACTAACCACACGAACAAATTAAACCCACGTGTAACTGCAGAATAAAGAACGAATGTCTCTTAAACAGTAATTGCTTACAAAACAACGTAATATACCAAACAACGATAAAATCTGCAAATAATGAAGAAAAAGTATACATAGGTTTAACTGAAGGACCCTGGAAAAAAGAAATTATGCACACAAAACAACTTTCACAAATAGTATATATGCGAACAGCACAATGCTTTCTAAGTATATCTGGGAAATTAAAAACAAAACGTAGATCACACCAAAAATATCTTGGAAAATAAGAAAAAAGATCATCAGCCTACAACAACCAATCCCAAACTTGCAAAACTTGCTTGGAGGAAAAAATGTTATCATTACATTCCCAGACCAAAATGAATTATTAAATATACGATCCGATATCATCTCAAAATGCAGAAATAAAAACAAATTTTTACTACGTTACTTAAAATTCAAAAACTGAAAAAAAAATATAAATAAAATCAATAACAATAAAATAAAATAAATTGACCCTAACAAAGTCCCAAATCACACTCGTTAGAATAGACGAAATAGAATAATTAAATAAAAAACAAAATCAATGAACCTAAATAAATAAAATAAATAATAAACAAATTAACAAAGAGTTATGACCAAAATATTAGTTAATCAAACCAAAAATCGAACGAAAAACAACAGCTATAACTGTTATATAACGATAAAAATACAAAGTTACTTAAAAACCAAGAACATAAACGAGTAAATAAAAATATACAGTATAATAAATAATAAAAAAACAAGTAAAATAAATTAATCTAAATTAATCCAAATAAATATTAACTAACAAACCGATCCCGATAAATTAACCGTTATAACAAACAAATAAAGATAATCAATCCAAATAAATACATGAAGTAATAAACAAATTAAAAACTGCGCCCGCCAAAATAATAGTTAGAATAAACTGCAACAATCAATCCCCAAATTGAATAAACAGATTTATTTATCTACCAAAGCCAAAACAATACTATTAAATGGTTAAAATAAAAAAAAAGAAATATATAAGATAAGAAATAAATATATATATATATAAATAAAAAAATAGAAACAAATAAAGACGCATATTTTCTATGAAAATTTCACGGATATTCAGTCCTGTAAATGTTGTTAATACTGTTCATTATAAACAGAGCAAAATTATATATACAAAGATTGTATAAACATAAAAAAATGTCTTAAAATTATTGTCGAACTTTATCTATTTCATATGATATATATATATATATATATATATATATATATATATATATATATATATATATATATATATATATATATATATATATATCCCTGCAGGCGGCTCCTCTGGAAAGTGCCTGTAAAACATACCACGGTTTTACCCAAGCCTTATGAGTGAACCTGGGTATAGGGCATATTTGGGGGACGTCGCTAGCTGTGCTCGCACGATATTACAAGGCATCGTGACCGAGGGTTTTAGTGTACTGACCTTGTTCATATTGTTGATCACGCTAGATCACATGATCTCTTAACTATAAACCAAAGGTTAGTTCTGTATGTTTTGAACAAACACAAATCTGCCTGAGCGAGCGTCTGCAATAAGGATTGGCTGGTATCCTCGAATACTATTTGACAGCTATGTATATATATATATATATATATATATATATATATATATATATATATATATATATATATATATATATAATCTGTATCCTTTCGATTAATACATTACGTACAACTTAGTAGAAACATATTTTCTTCGATATTTGTCTACATCTCTGAGATGAGTTATGATTGTTTACATTATTAGGACTGTTATCCTCATCTTCATTGCCGTATTCACAACATTTCGGACGTTGTACGCTCCGGCCTTATTTAGGTTTTTGATATTTCGAACTGGGGTAGATTGCTCTACTACGAATTGCCATGCCTTTTCTGGAGGAGTCAGGTATTTCCCTTTAAATCAACTCCAAGCTTGGTCCTCTGCTGTGGCCTGGTATTGAACTCACAATTCTTCGGGTCTAGTCACTGAATCTAACCAACCTCTCTCTGCAATAATAACAGAAAAATTGCAGTATGAGCACTGGTAAAAATATGATTTTGAGACATTAGGTTTATAAGACCCAAAATTCATACAACGGATGTCCTCACGTACATATGGCCCAGTGGATAAAGACTTTGGGAAAGGGAAATAACTGTGACATCCGGAAGAGTCATGGCACATGGAACTAGAACAAGCTACCCTTGTGGACGAAATAAAGGGTTCGTTTCGAAATTCCAATCAACTGAATAAGGCCGGAGCGTAAAACGACCGAAACGTTGTGAATTTGGCAGTGAAGGTGAGGATAACTGTCGGAATAACGCAAATAATAGAAGCAATATTTTCTTTAATACATTTTTAAAAATAGATTCATATAAGATTAGTTAATTTTATATTAAAATGATATTGTGTAATAATTTAAGATTATTTAATAATACGAAAACAAAATGTATTTATCGCATATATCCGTTATAGTTTGATTGGCCACTTAAATTTTAATTGTCATACTTTGATTAACATCTCAGGATTGAAATGCTTAAATAATGTTTACGATGTATTAAGCTTTTTCTAATAAAATACAAACAATATATCCGATTAATAAACGAAATTTCTCTAAGCTGTTTCCATCTAATTATTACAGAAGGTAAAATATTTCATAATACACAAGGAGACATGAGGAAAAAATTTCTCAAACCTACACAACGTCAAAAATCTAAACTTAATTTCTGTACATATATGAGGAGACGATTTAAAGAAAGGTATGGAAGTGGGAATATTTAATTGGAGTCTTGAAGGAACCAATCGACCATTCGCAATTCAATTAGAGATTTGCAACGTTTGCCACTTACTGATCAACAGCATCGACTGTCAGTATTTCGTCACCTGAATATTGATCGATTCAGATTACAGAAAATTACATTTCTTGTCGGTAAATCTTATTTTCTCCAATTGCCTATCTGATAGGTGTCGACATAGAGATTCTAAAAATTGATCTGAACTAGTTCTAAATTTTAAAGAAAAGACAGTAAATTCTCATTTGTAGGGGAAAAAAACCTGGAGAAAGGAAGTAACAAACCCAGAGTGTACATGAATAATGTTGTGATTTAGAAAACTACGTGGAGGTTGTTGATGCCGTTTATATAAATTGTTTTACAAGTTTTACAGATTGCTTTCCACTTAAAAAATAAACTCCGACATACTTTCCGAGAAAAATTGATGAGTATCTACAGATTAGTACATAAAAAACGACTTTTTTCCAAACAAAACAAAATTATGCTACCAAGACTAAAATGTGAACGAACAATATTTACACATTACTGAACAAAGAAGATACTTGTAGACACAAATATAAAGGATCAATATTTAAGTATTTCTGAACCAAGTAAATATAAATAAGGACCGAAATATTCCTATCGATGAATAGGAGTAATCCCAATGGACAGTAATATAAAAGACTAGTAGTTACGTATCCGAGAATCATGTAAATACTTAGAGACATAAAGATAAAAGACAAATAGTTACCCGTCTCTGAATAAAAAAATGCGATAGAAAATGGCCTACAAATATTTACCGATCAAGAAATAAAGAAAATGCTTACAAACGCAAATCTAAGTGGCTTATATATAGTTATCCTTGAACCAAGCCATTTCCCATTGACTCAAATAGAAATTTGTACCTATTAATATGTCAAGTAATACTCAAAAACAAATATAAATGAAAAATCATTACTTTGCTTGAACAAAGTAATTTCTAATAATTACAAAAAATAATCTAAATGATTAGGAAAGTAAGTAAAAATAAAACATACTCGCTCTTTCGCAATGAGCTAACTTTTTATGCATGCTTATACTTGATACTATTTTGGTCATGAGGACGAAGTTTGAGAGTGATTGCATCAGTATTATTTCTGCTGTTACAGTGTAAATATGGCCGCTCCAATAGCAAAGTACAGCAAGGAGGAAAAAAGAGCAATAATCTAAATCTTCAGAGAATATGGTACGTCGTTGATGAAAACTATCCGGTTTGTTATTACCATCTTTCGACCTTGCTGAATCTTCTCGTCAGTGGTGGAGCTTGATGAGCGTCCTGTTCCTTTTTTTATGTCACGCTTGTCCGACCAAATTTAAACTTCTCGTTCTACCTATACACACTTCTACGCGGGAATGCGAAGTCGCCATATTATGTTAAAGGTTCCGAAGAATTTCATCCTCTTATATACATCCGGACCAGACAAGCTTATTTTTAAGTATAACACATAATATGAAGCTATTTATGAACCAGTATAATACTTATAATAGCACATATATACACACTTATATATATATATATATATATATATATATATATATATATATATATATATATATATGTGTGTGTGTGTGTGTGTGTGTGTATATGTGTGTGTGTGTGTGTACAGGGATAGGAAGATATCTCGCATCAACACATCTATCATCACCACCTCTTATAACAAACCTAATAGCCTTTAATAACACGTGGGACGGAATTCACTTTTCCCAACAATCCAGAAAGGAGTTCAAGGCTCACCAACAAATACAGAAAACGAACAATAAGACATAAAAAGAATATAAAGAGAATTTATTCTTTTAGAAATCTCTTCCTTTTATTTGCCTGAAGAAGGTCACGAGACCGGAAGCTCGTGTAGCAGAAATATGAAGAATAAAATATGATATATATACTAAAACAAATCCACATTGTAACCAAAAACTTTGGCGGTTTCTCTGTCATTATTTTTTTTTTTTAATATATATTTTTTTCTCTCGTTTGAAACAACTAAAACCTTTTCCCAATATCTATCTATACATATAAATTAGGCCACTGATTTTATATATATATAGGACAGGCATGTTTTACATTCAACTAACACAAAAAAAATCAAATTTTTAAAATGTATTTCTTATAGCAACAGTAAATAATTATTATTCTTAAAATCTTCAAATAGTTTCTGTTTTTTAAATAATCAACAAAGGTTTGATAAGCCGTAAAAACAAATCATTCACTTAATCAATGAATTATCAATGATTTTATTCCGAACAATATAGTCAATCACTCGTACGGAATTCTATCGAAAATCCTACTACCTAGGGTAAATCTGGAGGAAAATATCCGACACCTATCAAATTGATGTCGCACGCATTACTTGTGTGATTGATATAAAATAGATCATTTGCATAAATGCCAAATTCATATTGTGAAGATAATAGCACTTGAAACGGCTACTTTAATTCAAGGATAATGTTTTTAGTAGTTATTTTTGTTCCAATGGTCCAGTAATAACCTTGCATATAATTTTGCACATGTGGGGTGCATAAGAAGTGTGGTGTCTACAACACACGAGTTCCAATCAATTTGTGTCGGAATCATCAGAAAAAATCGAGAATATATATATATATATATATATATATATATATATATATATATATATATATATATATATATTGGCTCCTGAAAAATTAATTTCGGTTAAGCCCTTTGGTTTGAGGTGTGAGTTTGTAAACAGTGACTATTTAAACTAATATTGCACGACTCTTCGGCAGAATTGAGTCACTGTCAGTCACTGTGTGTTTATCTAAATCTAAAAATAAACACGCTAAAATTCACCTTCATCCCTGACGTGCGCCGACGGATTACTGGTAGAAGTTCCGACTGACGCAAATTCAGTCGGGTTTCGAATATATATATATATATATATATATATATATATATATATATATATATATATATATATATATATATATATATATGTAAGTAACTATACTTACTTGGTGAAAATCCCGGATGACACAATTCGTTAAAACATATGTAACGAAAGAAATTGGTATCTGGGGAAAAATGGGAAAAATAAAGTACAAAAAACACCCGAGCAAAAATTAAAATAATAAAAAATAATCGCCCAGTGCCTTAATTTCCAGTCCAAAAAAAAAATAAATCCAATCGAGTAAATAAGATAAAAACTTAAATTACTTCTGTGTAGACCAGAAAATATAAATGCCAGCAAATACCTACCTAGGTTTAACCTAAATGGATTTTCAGGGTAAACTGGCTTACCCTGAAGATCCATTTTGGTGAAAACCAGGTAGGTAGTTCTTCACTGAAAATCACTCTCTCATTATGCGTGTACAGTGTGCTGACGGAAAGATAGCTTCTCCCCTCTGCCAATAATATTTCATGAAGCTCCAGGCGGTTATCTCCTCCATGCAATAAATCTAATTCGAGAGGGGGCTTGGTTTATTGCCTGCAGCCTGAGGTGTCTACAAAATGGGGATGTACTGAAGGGTCTATAATCACATCCTTTGTCACATTCGTTAGCCACCTGAACGCACTGAAAAAATCACGATCTTAACTGCCGCTGGACTGATAAAATACGAAGAGAATTCCATGGCAGAACAACTTAACATTATTCAAAGCTAAAATTTGCCGTTTGAAAATGAAGAATAAATGATCATTAATTTTACCGCAGAACTCTTCTGCTATAAATCAATCATTTTTTTTAAATCTGCGCAGAGAAGAAATCAATTTTATCCTAACTGCGCAGATGGAGATTGGGATCGTTCTGCAAACAAACTGTCGAGTTCATATACATATTTATTTGAACTTAACTCTATATAATATATACACATATTGATTTTTTTTCAGGGCTGACTTTAAAGTTAGAATCAATAATTCCAAAATATAATGCATGAATATTTAAACATAGGACCAAACACATAAGGACCGTTTAATGTCGTTTGATAAGGAAGATATTACATCATATCTTTATCGATATATATCTGCCATTGATCACAAATTCTAAGATATGGAATTATTTTTTCACAATTCACAACAGTCCCTTCTATCAATGATTTATTTCTTGGACTCATAACAAACTATCCTTATATTGCCATTCCTAGTTTCATTTTATCTTTTAAAAGTTTGCATAGCCTTTTATCTACATAATCCGACCGCCGAATAAACATGACAGAAAATATGTGAAACGTTCCTTCCGATTGCAACGTTGTTTGATCAAAACAAAATGATTATATTTAAAATAAAATAGACCACTTACTTCGAACACAAGCATAAAAATGATATCGGTATATTCTGTAATAATGCAACTACGTAACGCTACCATGAATTTATAAATCATTAGATTTAGAGTGTCATATAAACTGTATGTAGGGATATTAATAGTTTGCAGTCATAAGATGGGAATAAATATTAATTCATCACATTATTCTTCCATTACAAGAGCCAAATAGGATTTTTTGGATGCATGTATATCTGTAATTTTTACATTTACGGTGAAACAGGCATTTATTTGACAGCATTTATTTAAATATTAGAGTCGTATTGAACTACGTTTATTATATATACATCAATATTTTCGAAGCCAATACACAGTCAATCACTTTATATTCTATGATTTCCATACGAGAATAACAGATAAACTATATTGTTGGAATTTACGTATATCCGTAACATGTAGCTTATTTGGTAAAGGAAATTCTTTAATTGCCAATTCTTCAATTTTGAGACGTTTTGGATTGACATTCACAACCGCAGCTCAAGAAGAATCTCATATATACGATCCATTGTTAAAAACGCTTAACAAATAGTCGACTCAATATACCACTCGAAAATATACTTGACACCACGTGATACGACCAAAGATTGAGATCAGACAAAAAGCTATTACTTATTTTCCATTCTACAAGCCTTCACCCACAGATGAAATGTTACAAGCCTGTTGCTAATATATCGCTATTTGCATCAAAAATGTTTTAACGATATAAATTCCAGATTTCCACAACTTCTGAGATTTTCAGCTAAGTCATCGGACTAATGTGAAGATTACGTTGTTCTTAATACATATGCATACAGATAAGAGCTGTCATCAAAATACTCTACAGTACATAATGCAAGGAAAAATTAAAAAAAAACAAAAACATAGAAGTTATTATTATACAAAATAAACAACACACATTAAACAAATATTATTAACTACAGGAAACGTTATCTTGAAGTGCGTCTGATAAAATTAATATACACATATATTACATTAATATTAAAAATAAAATTAATACATTGTATTAATTTTGTGCGGCCTCATTCCCAACACACGATGTCACACTAGACCATTTCAAACATCCATGTACCCCAAAAATACGGGGATGTAGACACAAGTATTCTAACTACCACACAGACATCACACCAGTTCTTGATAATAACTATGATAGTCGAAAGTACTTGAACAAAAAAAATGAATTTCGCTAAGTTTTTCCACGAATTCGAGCAGAGTACTCAACATCTTATTAAAAAAATCGGACTCTTCTTGGTACATCAAGCATCTGTTGAATCACATTTCTGTTGCTTCAAATCACTTCTTCATCTGTGCGGATTGTCCAGAATTCACTGCCATATAGAAGTCCTGATATTAGATAGAATTTCAGTAGTCTTTTCTTGGCTTCTAACAAAATTATCTATTTCTTAATCCATTGCTTTTTCCCCCACAATAGGACTTCAGATATCAGTGTTTAAATTGTTGAACTTGATTGATTTTGGTACCTCCAAATTGTAACTTGCCTGTTGGCTTGTTACCTTTTCAGACAAATAACCTATTTTGCATACATGTACGTACATCAATATGTTTGTATAATAAAGGTGAGAAATTCATTTATTCCACACTATAAAAAAACATAATTCTCAAGAATCTCCTATATGTCTCTTCACAAAATCCTTTCCTTCGTTGGTCTAAGGTAGGCTATATCGCCACACTCTCAGCCATTCAGGCAAACAAATTAGCAGTTTCACTTATTTTTCCACTTTAAACTTCAATCCGTCATACATCCTGACTATGATAACTTTACCTATTCGTTTGTCCTCATAATCTGCTCTGCAAATTTAAAATGTGGTTTTACGGACTTGATTATGAGTGGTGTTCTAGTAGCCAGTATATTTAGAATTTACTCGTTTCTCACGTAAATTTATTTTTCGAAATATAGAGGAAATCTGAGCAGACCATGGTGAGTTAACACAATCATTTCCAATCAGTATGAAAACAGATTTATCCCCATTGCATCTAACATCATTGGCAAATGTTGGGTTACAATGAAGTCTCAATATGTTCCTAAACTCTCGATATTATAGATATATCACTTTATTCAATTGACATTTTCTACTGTGCTCGACATAGAATATGTAGATGTATTCATTGATTCAACAGATCCTATTAGAGGTTGTTTTTTCAAAGTTAGAAAGTTAAGGTTATAACTTCATTTCTAAATTAATCAATGATACTACAGGTCAAATAGAATACTCTTATATAACGATGGTTTTGAGGAAAATATTATATTACATTATTCGCAGGATATATCACATATCAAACAGGATATATCGGTAAGATATTGACTTATATACGAAGGTAAAATAACTGGGACATTATCTTTTATTGTCCTCTTAACTTTAGCTTATTTTTCCTGCCAACGTTCCATTGACTAATGATAAAAATTAACGAAAACACATTTGCCTTTTCGGTTGAATGAAATCATTGTCTGAATAAGCGACATCACAGGATCCGATCTGCACGTAATTCACTGAGTCATAAATGTTTGATTTTACCTCTGTCAAGCATTTCGCTAACTGGTGAGGTGGTCCTTGTTAATAATAAAGAAGAATGTAAAATGCAATAAATTGATATGAACATCATCCCGACCTGGTTACAGAGATAGGACCTGTAACATATTTTATGGACTTCTCAATACATATGAAGAAAACAATCAAACCTAATCGGCCAGATATCGTGAGCAAAGACCACAAGAACAGAATGTCCATTTTTATTGACATCACAGTCTTTGCAGATTGTAATGTGTCTTTGAAGATTTCACAAAAAATAACAAGTATCTTGAAGTGGAAATCTTAAGAATGTGACACATTAAGAGATCAATAAATCAAGTTTTAGTTGAAGCCTATAGATTGGAATATGTTCCGATCGACTCATTGAATAGGTTTTTGTAGCCCATGCCTTAATGAAATACAGAAAATTGAACTCTAACGTACAGTCAGCAAATAACGTACAATGTGACTGATATTATGGCGTGTTTGGTTTTGATTTTTACGAAAATGATCAGTTGAAAATGTCGTGAAGACATTTCTGGTCTTATGTCTCTGATTGCAACTCTAAATGCGTATACAACAGAAATACAATGAAATAATAATAATAATAATAAAAATAATAATAACAATAATATGAAGAAGAAGAAGAAGAAGAAGAAGAAGAAGAAGAAGAAGAAGAAGAAGAAGAAGAAGAAGAAGAAGAAGAAGTAGAAAAGTGTAGCAAGCAGTAGTTTAAGTTATCTCTTTTGTCTTCAGCTTACACTTGGCTCTTTCCAAGAATTATTCTGTTTCTCAAGATGCCATGGAAATACGTGACATAACTGTGAGAGCGCAGGTGGTAGCGCTTTTTGAAAAAGCTTATTTGCCGAGGAAGAATTTGTGTTGAGTGCGTGAGGTAAGATATGATGAGTGTTGTGGAGACTAAGTCGGAGATAATAACAAATAATAATAATAATAATAATAATAATAATAATAATAATAATAATAATAATAATAGAAAATCGTACAGGTTAGCTGTACTTATAGAAAGAATCGAGATCGCCTAGACGATACTGTAACTAAAAATAGTATGTGTGGTCTGTTTAGTTCTTAGATGATAGATTAAGATTCGTTGTACAGAAATCCATTCAAGACAATACTTTACTTTATGACGACATCAACATAAGAAGATGATTCGACGTATAGGTTGATTGGTGAAATACACACAGGGGTAATTAAAAGCTGTGAAGACTCTTCCGCTCACACACACACAACACACACACACACACACACACAAACGTGCACACACACACATATATATATATATATATATATATATATATGAACATAAAACATAAGGCAGCATGTATTTTATAGACAAAGAAACAATCACGCATACAATCAATCAGCAATATTATTGTGATATCGCAAATAATGGCATTAATATTGCTGATTGATTCTATGCGTGATTGTTTCTTTGTATATATATATATATATATATATATATATATATATATATATATATATATATATATATTGTACAGGTAATCGATCCGTTGGTATATAATCCGGTTGGATCCTAGTAATATTAATTATTAAAAATGTTCCACAGATAGGTCGATGTATTTAAATGCATACATGTATTAAAACACATGCATACATAAATACACACACAGACATACATACATACATATATATATATATATATATATATATATATATATATATATATATATATATATATATATCGGCCTTCCATGGCATGTGTCTCAAATAACTTCTGACCATTATTGTCCAACTCCATACCGGAGAATGGGCGCTTCCTATCTAGCCTCTTCAGGTAGATGGAGCTCTACAGCCCAAGAAGAGTATCTGATTTTAAATACCCAGTGTCTAGCGGTCATATCCAAACATAGAAAAAGGCTATTGACGTAAATCCTGGGAGAGAACACGGAGTGTATCCTTGAAGGCAACTCTCTGACAACGGTAACAACTTTCCAGCAACACCTGCACCAAAGTCGTCCCCAAATGTAATGCCCTGTATACCTTTGAATCTTGCCGGTACGACCGAGACGGGACCCATGTAGCCTGGACAAAACAGCACCTTCATATTCCATTTCCCAGGACTGCGCCCTAGAGTGGTCACTCCAGTTTCACGCGCAAAATACTGAAATTAACCAAACAAGGCGCTACATTTATCTCACGATATAAGGGAATGCCTATTACTATTATACATTGTCTGTCATGCTCAAAACTTATTAAATTTGATTGTATAATATTCCCTTGAATATAATTTTGTTGTTGAGTTTTATTCGTCCAAAACCACACTCCAATCAACCCTGCCTATTAAAATTGAAATATATATTTGAAATATTTTACTAAATACCTTGGATACTATATGCCTTATAAATGTAAACAATACATCAACTTATACTTAAATATGAAATGTGATCTATATCTTATTTAAATGGATGTTTTTATTAGTATAAACAAGTTGCAAAAAATATACAATGATTCTTCTTGAGAATTAAAAATATCTTAAAAGAAAACATTGCTTTAAATATTTTAGGATAGCTGAATTCTATTATTCTCACTTAGAGTAATATAGTTTTACCAAAAATATTTTTTACATCTACACCCACATTTTTTGCATCTAGATAACATTCAGATGTAAATTGGAATTGGAATTCAGTAAACCGGCCGAAGCCAAGGAAAAAAGCAAGGGAATCCTATTATTACAGAATCAGTTTTCAAAGCCAATTTATAAATTGAGAGTTACAGTCTCCTTCTTATCTGATATTTTCCCAAATCAAACCGTGCCGTTTTATCATATTTTTATTTTTGCCTTTATATGTTTCTCTAATATCGCAGACAATATATTTTTATTCATGAAAAGACACTATGAGTAGAATGTTTTTTCATAAATTCTAGCTTTCTTTCACAAAGAATTTATTCTATGTAGTATAATTAACATAAGATTTCTCACCACTCAGAATCAAACTAGATACGTCAACATGCTATCAAACTTTTTATTTATATATTGGCGTCACAGAATGGTGTTGCTACCGAAATAGGTTAGTTGGCCATATTTCCATTTTTTCGACAGTAAAATATGCTTGATTGAACGACAAGCTGGATAAACAAGGAGGGAAGATCACAAAGTATTGATCTATGTTAATCGATAAATCGAGAAAAAAACATGCTATTGTTTTATATCGTTGCGATTGAAAAAGATTGTTACTGTGGAAATTGTGCTTATTTGAAACAATTTCTACACTTAATGGCATTAAGATGTATATTGTCTTGTCCACAAATTCAAGGAATTTTTTCCGGTTTATTTACAATTAATCTTTTAATAGGAGTAATCATTTAGACATCAAGACTGAAAGAAGCTCCATTATAACTATTTACACAAGCACACATACATACATACTCAAGGTGCGATAGGTAATTTCTCGCCATTATATAGTTTTATTTCTCGCATGTGTATTTTTTTTGTCATCTGCACAGCATAGTAGGGTCAGTTGGGTACCGTATTTGAGAAAAAGAATATCATGTTGCAATTCACTCCCTAGAGATTTGAAAAAAAAAACATGCTGTAGTGCTTGGCATTTGCGTCGGAAACTCCAATACGAATATTTTAGAGTGCTTTGTTATCGACAGTACAGAGTATTCGGAATAGGTTGGATGAGTGTAATGGTCATTACATTAGTGTTTGGGGTGATCACTATGTCCACATTCATCTACCCACAGGGCCTCAGACTCAAAAAGTAGGCCTACATCAAGGGGGTGGCTGCTGGAATTGTCTATGTCTGGACTCTACACCATGCCAAACAAGCAAGAGAACACAGCCATTGTTGTCAGAGAATTCCTTCGACCTTATCATCCCTTACATCTGGCCACCTAACACTACAGACTGCAAAATCCTTTTTATTATGTGTGGGGAGCTGTTGTGCGAGAGACCAACAAAACTCCTTGTGACACCAAAGATGAAAGGATAATGCAGCATTCACCAACTTAAAGAAGGAGACCGTCCTGTTGAAGGAGATTCCGAAGTCTTCTGGAGGCATTGGTTAAAGCGAATTCTGTTTTATTGTATAAATTTATTCAAGAAAATTTTATATAATTTTGGTAAAGGTATCTGTTAAAATGAGATGTCAGTTTCATCTTAATTTTAATTTATCCATCGCACCATCTGTGTGTGTGTGTGTGTGTGCACGCGCACCCCTGTGACGTGATCACCTGTACATTCATATTCTCGTTTATGGCAACATGTGACTTCCTACTAGTGCAAACATCGACCTTCCTCGAACAGCTTCCTCTATACTTCACTGACAAGGCTTGCGACAAACCCTGAGATTTTGTTTCAGGGAAATCTCAGTAACGATATTATGAAGATAGAACTTCTTCACCTAATACACCATGCTGAGAGTTGAACACGTGTCTCATGGGCATTAACACCCCCAGTAGGGTATACATTTTCCTATGGGCCCACCTTCCTTTTGGATAATTAGATTTACCGGAGCAATATGTAACTTTTTGACTCTGGTACAAATATTGCTTGTAAACCTCTTTCTATTAACCACTCGCGATTCTCACCCAATGATACGCCTGTGTGATATTAAATAAACCAACATGTGTTGACAACCAACCAAGATAAACATTTACATTCGCCAAACAAACTTCAAAATCCAATTTATTGCAATCAGCTGGTTATTTTTATTTTTCTTAATCAAAGATGATTTAGAAATAGGAAATACCAGATTTCATAAGTAGCCAAATGTGGACTGTAGATTATATCTGTATGATGCAAATTCTTTTAAAAATACGGCACTGTTTCAATTTGTTGAGTAATTTCTGTATAGCCATTGAAATCCGAACTAGTATTTTAAATCGCCTATTTCTATAGATTTTAGCCTGATAATTAAATTTTGGCGGGTGGGGGGTATTCTGTTCGTTTATTTCTTTGTCATTTTAAAAAGTCTGTATCAAAATTTTATCAAGAATTCGGTCAGGAAATCATCCCTGGAAGTCGTTGCAATCATTAAAATCACTGAGTTCCAATCAAAACTAAATGCGTATGTATCTTTAATTTTATTTAATCAATAAACAAACTTATTCAGAGGCGTCTCATTCGCGAGTGAATAATCTCCTGAGAAAGTCTTTTCACATGAGAAAAAGGATTGTCCTTCTGATTCTTGATAAATGACACCATTGCTACGCAGGCGCATTTCGGAACAGACAATCTGGCAACAAACTTTCCTGATCGGCTACGTATGTGTCTGTATAACTGATAGTTCCGGTTATATATGTAAAAAATCATCTTTTTTCATTCTTTGCATCCATAGAGAAATTCCTAATATTAATATAAAATATTGGATATCTTTGGAGAAATTAATTTGAAATAAATTTATTAATTTTTAGACAGAAATAAATTATTTTTTTGTTTGGTAAAAGCTGAAGTTTTTTTTACTTTTTATTGAGTAAGAATTATTCTAACCGTACAATTAGCGACAAGTCTATAATAAATATTTCTTTCTCGTTTCTGATTTTAAAATATTTCGAATTCCCTTTGCATTGCAGGAACCATATTGGTTGCAATGCGCCAAACTGTGGCCACTCAAGCAAAGCAATTATTTACAGTCTTATGGCTGAAATATGATTATTTGCTCGCATGCACGCGATTCAGTTTCGAAGTATGAAATGGCAGCATTCCAATACCCTGGAATATTTTGCTAATATTTGAATTCCAACATTCATTTCTTCTTTATCTGTCTCTCCTTTCCTATTCGACATTTTCCATAACTATTCCTATTATTTTCACAGCGCCAAACTTACTGCAAATTTATTTCTTTTTTTTTTTCTTTTTCATCTTTCTGATAAATTTCGTTTGTCTTGCTCCCGTAGTTTTAATACTTTTTGTTATGTTACTTACAAAATACTCCATTGTCATTTTATTTCTATTGTACAAATACTTTTACACATTCAGTATATATATATATATTACTATATGTTCCATATTATACACACTGATAGGGCATCATATATGCTACAACAACCAACAAAAGGAAAAGTTCGTAATACATGTTCTCTCTCTCTCTCTCTCTCTCTCTCTCTCTCTCTCTATATATATATATATATATATATATATATATATATATATATATATATATGTATGTGTGTGTGTATGTATATATATATGTGTGTGTGTGTGTCTGTGTGTGTGTGTGTGTGTGTGTGTGTGTGTGTGTGAGATTAAAATACGACATTACGCCAGCGATAAATCTTAAACTATTTAATA
Source organism: Acanthosepion esculentum (assembly GCA_964036315.1). Classification (NCBI taxonomy): domain Eukaryota; kingdom Metazoa; phylum Mollusca; class Cephalopoda; order Sepiida; family Sepiidae; genus Acanthosepion; species Acanthosepion esculentum. The sequence continues at coordinate 18,631,910 of OZ038475.1, forward strand.
TTGGAGATAGCTTGTTAAATTTGTCTAATAATACAAGTCATGCCCATGTCAACCGTCCATGCATAGCACATGACATACAAAAAGCATACAACACATAATATCACATGACATGCAAAAAGCATAAAACACATACATCCCAAGTGACCTAGAAAAACATACAACACATACATAGCACATGAACTACAAAAGCATATAACACATACATAGCACATGGCCCACAAAAACATACAATGCATACATACCACATGACCTACAAAAGTATACAACACATACATTGTACATGACCTACCAAAATATATAACACATACATACCATTACGCCCGACAAGGAAGATTTAATAATTATTTTATTGAGGTTTTTTTTTTTAGCATTCTCACATCATTTTCGTTTTTCAGGAGTTAAAGTATATAGCAATTGTCCACAGATATAATTGCTCCTAGGGATTTCGTCTAGTTCTATACCCATTATCAAGGATGTTGGTTTTGGGTAGTGAATTTCTGTGTGCGGTTTCTACGTAGTAGTTTTGCCATGTGCAGTATGTGTTGTATGTTTTTTGTCCGTTATGTGCTATGTGTGGATGTTTGACCTGGGCATAACTTCTGTTTTTAAGTAAAACTGATAGTGTAAGAATGATATCGGGCGAATAATATTTAATAATCAATATTTCGTTAATCATGAGTTGTGTACGGCGATGTGATTTGAAAAGTATCTTCGTGTTTTCTACTAGGATTTTCTTTAAAGGATCTTGTAAATGATAAGTTAATAAAGGTTTATTAATCGCACTCGGCTTCGGTAGGTTGCCTGGCGAATGTGAGCTTAAGAAATAAGTGAAATAACGCTATGAAATCTAAACTAGCTTCCAGGAAAGAAGCTGCTAGTTGTCGAATACATATGTCAGCCACATCGCAATATTAAATAAATAAACTGGTAACGTAAGAAACCTAGAATAAAATCATTAGAAATGGTAAATGTGAGAAGATATTTTTCAAAATACGAAATGGAAATCGGGTAAATGAATGAAACATCGCAAAAATTAAATAAAATGATAACCGACAATAAACTTTCGTTATTCTTTTTCATCAAATATGCGTAATTGAAAAATGACTGCCCAAATAATCCATATATATATATATATATATATATATATATATATATATATATATATATATATATATATATATATCAAGTATGTGGTGCAGTTCAATTTAGATGACAGGTTCGGGGTTAATGTAATTTATTAAATTTGTTGGCGAAGAGGAATTCTCGCCATTTATATCATTAACTTCAATATCTGTTTTTGTATGAATGATTCATGTAATATATATATATATATATATATATATATATATATATATATATATATATATATATATATATATATATATATATATATAAGAAAGAACAGTAATATATATATTATCCGGTGTTCTTATAGATATTTTTATTTTACACAATAGTGCTCAATGTAAATTTACCGAACATTAATATTATAAATTAACTGATTTAATATGTTTTTTCGATACGCAGTAATAACCATGTTTCAAAAATGGAATCTAAAAGCTTCGAATTCAATTTTGTTAATAAATTAAAGATATTATTTCCATTTCCTCGTTAAGCTAATTTCGGAGTAACTTTTTTTTTTAAATTTACAGTTTTAAAGGCACGGCAAAGATTCATAATTGAGTGTTTTCAAGTATACACAGAAATCCTCTCATCTAGACAAGGGGTGCTAGCTTGTTCAATTTCCAATTTTCGTTGTATCAGTTAATTTTTACTTTCGAAACCGGGGTTATGTTTAGGGATGGGTAGGGATGTATTTTTCAACAAATTCTGACATCCTCTAAATGCATGTCTTCTGGGTTTTTTATAAAAAAATTATTGTTGACGGCAAGATTATTACGGCATTTCTTCCATTTGTATACTTAAAGATCTTTTGGGGCAGTTTAGGCTAGAATATGTTTAATTTAACTACAATTCTAAATGTTTTTCTTTTTAATTTTTAATAGACTATATTTCTTTTTAAAACCAAATAAATGTATTAGATATACTGACCTTATTTAAAATTATTTCTTCATATAGAGTATAAGTATGTATATTACAAGGTAACATTTTTTTAAGTAAAATGTATGACAATGATAGCTAAAATATGTCACTGATTAAGTAAACTTTTATTTCTTTAATAAACTTAGTAATATATATTTTTCTCATGTATGTACAAAGGACTTGGCTCATTTAATGTCCTACGTATTCTAATTTATCATATTAATTTCATTTAACTGTAGATGTTTTATTGGATACTTTTAAGTGTTTGAAGTACTTTGAGAGAGGTGTTAAGTTTAGAATACGTTTTATTTAACTAGAATTTTAAAAGATGTTTAGGTTAGAATCCGTTTTATTTAACAACAATTTTAAAACCAATTTAAAAATATTTTTACTTTTAAATTTAATCGACCTTATTTTTTTTATAAAACAAGTAAATGTAATAGAATTACTTACAATATTTAAAATTATTTATTCACATCAAATATAAGTATGTATATTACCAGGTCTCATTTTTTAAATTTAATTTTTAAATATTGTTTAAAGAATTTTTTTGACAATAACAGCACAAAATAGCTATTTCATTTCTCTGATTCAGTAAATTTTTATCTTTTATAAACTTAGTAATATATAGTTTCTCATGTATACACAAAGGACATGGGTCATTTAATGACCTACATATTCTAGATTTTCTTATTAACTTCCATTTTACTGTAGGGATTTTATTGGATTCTTTTAGGTGCCAGAAGTACATTGAGAGATATGTTTAATTTTTATATTTATTTATCCTAAACGAACTTTGGTTGTTGGTTGAACCTTTTTTTGAACACATGGCTAGTGCAAACTATATATATTTTTATGTTTTAAAGATGTTCAATAGAAGATATATTGCATTGGTATACTAATGATTCCTTGCAACATTTATTTTGTAGAGGACAGTTTTGAGGGTTTCTACAGTTACATAACTTTTGTATATGCTCATCAGTTTTTGTTTTTATTTTTCCATTGTCTAAAATGTTTTGGTTCTGGTATAAGTGTTTGTTTAAGATATTAGCATTATGTTTCTTAATAATTTTTTCTAAGTTATCAGTACAGCTATAACTTTATTTTAGTGTATTTTTATTGAAAATAGTATTTAGTTTACTTTCAATGGGAAAATGCTTGACTATTAATGCAAAGAATTTTTGTCCTAATTTGTTCTTTACCATATGGTTGTATGGGGGGCGTATACTAAATGCTACTTCTGTTTTTTCTATGTTTACTATTTTGATTTTTAATATAAGTTAGTTTTGGGTTTTTGTAGCCACTATCTTTTAGTGCTTTATTATAGAAATTAATATGTTCATCGAAAATCTTGTCATTTGTTGAATTAGTACTTATTCATTTTCGGATAGATAAACGTATATGTTTAATTATAGATGAGGGGTGATATGATTTAGGGTGTATATATAAATGATTGGTATTGAGTTTTTTTAAGGTGTGTATGTATTTTTCTTTAAATCTAATCAAGGAAGTTAACTTTTATTAATTTACGGCTGACGGTAATATTTAAACCCGTGCTTTTAAATTCTTTATATGATACCTTTCTAATTTTATCTATTTTGAAGTTAGTAGAGTTTCTAATAACCATAAGACCATCGTCCCTGTACAAACCAATGTCAGTTAAATCAATATCAATACATATATATATATATATATATATATATATATATATATATATATATATATATATATATATATATATATATATATAGGAGTAATCTTTCTTTCATTCACATTTCATTTAAAACGACAGAAAAGGTGCTTTTATTTAGAATAGAAACATAAGCATGACATTCATATTATGTAGGCGATATATTTATTTTAGCTGAAAACAAGAAATAGAAATTCTGAAAGGTATATTTCAACAAAATTACATCTAAAATTTTACTTATGAACTTAGGGGAAAAATAAACTTTATTTGTAAGATGTTCTCGTCGATTTTAGTAATAATACTTTTAGAACTTCTGTTTATAAAAAAAGCAACTATTAAAGACACTTGCCATCTTAATTTATCTAGTGAATGTCCTCTTAGATATAAAATAGGTGTTATTTAACATTTCCTCACGAGAGCACAAGAGAACACACGATCTCACTGACATTCCTTCAAAGAATTACACAATGTAAAGCAAACGCTAATTAATAACAGATTTCCTAATCAATTGTTCGATTTCCACATTAGGCGTTTCTTGTCTAAGGTAGCTAATAGCAACGGCGAAAATAGAAACAAACAATAACATTAATATTTTTTATAAAAATCAAATGAACGAAAATTATAAACAGGATGAATGTAGAATTAAGAATATTATTAAAAAATGCATAACACTAGTTGACAATAGCAAAAAAATACGTTAATTATTTAATGCAAGAAATTAAAACCTCTAACCTTCTCGCCAAAAATAATAATTCACCTCCTCGAACAAAATTAAATAGGGCAAATATTATTTACGAATTTAAATCCCTTTAAATAATTGTATTCCTGATCAATAAAAATTCCTAAATAATTATGTAGTCCACACAATATGTGTGACACGCAGACTCACTCTAGACCTTTCTGATCATAGCTCAATAAAATCTCATTTAAATATTCACGGAGACCTACCGGACACTACTCGTAACATACTTGTTGACAACACTAATATAATAGCATCATCTACATGCAAAAAATGGCTAAAAATAATGGAGGCTTATTAGTAAAAACAAACAAACAAACAAACACTTAATAATATAATTTTGACCATGGACATATTATCTTGACAGTGTTTTGAAAAATGTAAACATTTTATAAAACATACATACAACAAACTATTTCTTATTTTAACAGTTAAAATATAATCCTTGAAAATAGCTAAATGTATAGCCGAAAGCGCTCGGATAAAACGAACATTCCGACAGTTTTTATGTAATTTATCATACGAAAAGAAAGAAAAAATATTAGATCACATCAGAAATTGTACAAAAAACTAAATAAAACCAACTTGTGTGTCGTTTTATATGAGATGTGCTTATATATATATATATATATATATATATATATATATATATATATATATATATATATATATATATATATATATATATATATATATATATGTGTGTGTGTGTGTGTGTGTGAGTGTGTGTGTGTGTGTGTGTGTTTGTGTGTGTGTTAGTGTCTGTCTGTCTATATATCTATCGATCTACCTATCTTGGCATTCACAGACGGAAGGTTTCGCTATATTACAGCTCATTAGTGTGGCTTGACATACGATCATTTGGAGGCGGGACCGAAACCCGACCGATTTGGCATTGGTAGCGAGAGTCTTGCATTATTAACAGTAAAAATGTCTGTTTACCAATTCGCACTTTCTCACCATATATATATATATATATATATATATATATATATATATATATATATATATATATATATATATATATATATATATATATATATATATATATATATAAGTAATGGATAGGTGTATACGGAATAGAATTCAATAACCAACAATTACTATTCTTAAAAGAGTGCTCAATACAGAGTAGAGCAAATATAATTATTTATTTGGAAATTATAACATAAATATGTTATAAAATTACTACAAAAATAGCTATTTTGTTTCAACCCCTCTGGTGTCTTATGAAGTGATGATGTTGAATATAGAATAAAGGGTTTTAAAAGACTCATATTAATTACCCACCCCTCGCAAGGTGAAAGGCTGTTACATAAGCTGGAATTACCAATCAAAATACAAGTATACGGAAATTCAGAAAACTTGACAACAAAGTAAGCTTATAATAACTATTAAATGCTTTAAAATTGGGGTTATGCCAAAATAGAATTTATTCAAACTAATAAGTATTAAATTATACGATAAAATGTGAAATTAATATTAAAAATTACCCATATTAAAATCTAAATTTAATCTCTATTAAGTTTAATATTATACAATTACTGGGGAAAAAAGAAAAAAAATATATGTTTTTCTATTTATTTTGTTTTTATTGAAATTAAGTTGGAATAAACGTTAAGATCGACTGCTCTTAACTTCATGACAACATGGATACATATGAATTCTAAGCAGAGGCAGGGGATGACGACATCTTGCGAATGACAATACATACAAAATCAGATTATAATACATAAGTAGGCAGACATATTTAGATATACACACACAACGCCTTCTAATATTTGGCGAGAAATTTCGGGTAACTTCTTTAAGGTTGACCAGACATGACAATTGGATTCATCTTCAAGTAATTTCCACAAGAGTACAATGTTTATCGTCGGAGTCTTTCTTCAGCGAAAACTGGATCTATCTTCAAGTACTATGATTTGTACTTTCTAGAATGGCACAAGTTTTATCGGCGGAGTCTTTCTTCAGCGACAACTGGATCTATCTTTAAGTACTGTTGATTGTACTTTCACGGACGGCACAAGGATTTCGTCGGATTTTTTCTTCTTCAGCAGATAATTATTATTATTATTATTAGGTTGGTAAAACCGCGTTATGGCAGAAATCTGGTAACACCCCATCTGCAAATTCACTCCGACTCTAACTCCAACTCCAACTGCCTCAGACTAACTTTGGTCCCCGTGGACACTTGTATTTATGTGTGTCCCTTCCAATTTGTATGGTGCGGGAGAATATGTGGGTTTTATGCAAATCTCCTAAAATTGAACCAATCTTTTTCATTCGTTATCTACTTCACACTTCCAATTTTGTAAGATCCCCTCTTCTTTCGGCAGCAGCCATTGTATGACGTCAGCCTTCCTGACGTCATCTTCTGCATTTCTTCTCTTTTCATAATTATAAACTTTTTATCTGGGAAATTTTGGCTGAAAATTTTCTCAGCACATATACATCGGATAACTTTCAACAGGCGACCTTAAAATCTGGCCACTGAACCGCTACCTGTAAGTTGTCTATCGCCAAGCAAAGACAATGGTATTTTGTATATTTTATTCAACAAAATTCATACGTCTTTTCCCATGTCTTGGGAATAAATTTGTTTCTGAAAAAAATAGTTTTGTTTAAACCTTTTCGTCCGTATGCCATGTTAAATATGTTACATTGTGTTGTGGTGGGATCCACCTAATCTGCATAGGTGACTACCAACTATATAAATAATGGTTGGTACCGGAAGACGAGGAGCGAATACAGAGATCCAGCTAGAGACTCTGCCCGACTGCGACTTAGTCAACACATTCTCCAGGAACGTCTTCCCAGAAATATACAGAAATACTATATGTAAATATTGTGTACACTTTCTTGTTATAATACATTCTTGTTCTAAGTACATTTTGTGTTGCATTATTATTCCATGCATTAGTCGAGATTCAACAATGAGTCAAGACTCAACACAATGTTAATTTAATATGTTAATTAGAAATGAGGAAATGGACAAAAAACGGAACATAATTCAGGAAGACAGAAGATGGTGATTGGCGTACCATTCCGTATATTCCTATTGTGGAGTTATTTCCACAATAGTGTATTCAGACTAAATGCGTCTTAAATAGGTTAAACGTACAGAAACGTTAGGAACTTGTAATAAAGTGTTACGCAGAGTAATCGAGTTGTGGTCGCTGAACACTACACCTTCTCTCGACTACTCCTGGCATAGTCTATTACCTAGACAAGGTGTCTTTCACAAACACCCCACTCCTAAAGCTTACTCCGTAGGAGTAAAAGTTTTAATTTTTTTTTTTTTACAAAAAAGAAAAAAAACAAAATAACTTCATTTTTTTAGCAACATCGTAGCGTATCTCCTACGTTTTGGATCCATTTTTAAATGGTCAGTTTCCTTTCTTTTTCTCTTGGATTGGCGTACCTCAGGTAACATCGTTGCTGGCGTTGGAAGATCAAACGTATCAAAAATCACCTCCATAATTGTTTCTTCAACTGGAGCGCTGTCAACCGCGTCTGACGAGCGTCGTCTGATCTGGTTAATATGCCGTCTGCACGTGAATTTTTCACCTTAAACAAAGTACATTATGTTGCCAATCCGCTTTTCTATTTTTCCACTCTCCCAGAATGATTTATTGTGTTTATATACCTTAAAGCATACTTTTTCACCAGGATTGTATTTGTTAACTTGAATAAACTTTTCTGTACCTGGTTTTGTCTTCTTTGGTTATAATTTGTTGAAGACAGATATTACCCGACGTGCAAACATCACCTCGGCTGGTGTTGCGTTATTTGGGGTAAGCGTGTGTACCTGTAGAATCTTCTGTAGAGCTTCATCTACAAGTATTTCCCTAGCTCTCTTTAAAGCTCTTTTAAGCGTGTCCACAATTTTTTCAGCTAACCCGTTTGACCTTGGGTGATATGGAGTTGTGGTAATATGTTCGACATTGTATTCCTTACATAAATCTTTAAATTGTTTATTCGTAAATTGACTTCCGTTGTCCGTCACAATTGTGTCTACTACACCAAAGCTTGCGAACAATTCCAGCAGGAAGTGTTTTGTACTTTGTGTCGTCTGTTTTCTTATTGTTTGTATCTCATGCCATTTTGTGAAAGTATCCACTACTATGATGTAATGCTATCCATTCAGTGGACCATGGTAGGTCTGTTTTTGGCCAGGGATTAAATTTTACTGGTGGTGCCTTTGCAGCAAAAGCACAGCCTTTACATTTTGCTACTGCATTCTCAATGTCCCTGTACATATTCGGCCAATAAACAAAACTTCGCATTAGGCTCTTCATCCTAGTGCTGCGTAGATGACCAGTATGGAAATCTTTTAATATTTGTTTTTGAAGTGTGTATGGAATCACCACACGTTCTCTATATAACAATACTGAATCGCAAAGTGAAAACACATTTGTTGTGTACTGGTCTCTCTTGGCTATTTTTTATTTTACTTTTAAGTTATACTCCTCCCTGGTGGCTTCTTCTTTTATTTTTTTCTAGTGTTACCGGAAGTTCCCGAACTGCATTACACACAGTAAATTTCAACTCTTCTTCTGATTTCTGTGAGGCAATTGCCGTGTCTTCTAATGGTTCGCTCCTTTTAGGAATTAACCTGGACAGCCCATCAGCATAGGGAAATTTATTAGATGGTATGTACTCCATGCTGAAGTTATAATTTAGCAATATTGTAGCCCATCTTTGTAGTCGGTTTGCTGTATGCTTCGGCAAACCCTTTTTCGATCAAAAAATCGAAATTAGAGCTTTATGATCGGTTTGTAGCTTAAAATGTCGACCGTAGAGAAAACGGTGAAATTTCGCTACTGCAAATATTATTCCTAACACCTCTTTCTCTATCTGAGAGTAATTCTTCTCAGCCGGAAGTAGTGCTCTAGAAGCATGAGCAATTGGTTTTTACTTGACCATCTGTCATTTTGTGTAAAATACATGCGCCTATTCCATACGCACTTGCGTCGCAAGCTACTATGATTTCTAAATCCGGATTGTAATGAAATAATTCCGAGGTTAACACTTCCTTAATCTTTTCAAATTATTTCTGGCATTCATTAGTCCACTGCCAGGGTTTCCCTTTCTTCAATAGTTCATTTAATAGTTGCCGCAGATCATAAATTTTAGGGATGTATATTTGATAATAATTAGCTAATCCCAAAAAACTTTGTAATGTTGTAATATCTTTCGGAGCCGGCATGTCTTTTATAGCCGCTGCTCGCTCTGGGTCTGGTCTTCTACCATTCTTATCAATGATCTGCCCCAGATATTTTACTTTTTCCATGAAAAACTCGCATTTACTTTCCTTGAGTTTAAATCCAAACTCCTGTATCCTGGAAACTCCTGCATTTACATGGTTTACGTGTTCTGCAATACTTGTACTTCTCATGAGGATGTCGTCCAGATACGCTACTGCGAAATCCAAACCAACCAACATCGAATCCATTACTTGCTGGAAAATGGCGGGGGTAACCTTAATCCCAAAAGGTAGTCTGTTAAATTTATACAGACCCCGATGTGTGTTAATACACAAAAGTTTAGACGTTTCTTCTTCTACCGGTATTTGCAAATATGCTTCGCTGATGTCTATTTTCGAAAATTTTGTGCCTCCATTAAGCTTTGCAAATATTTCTTCTGCTGTTGGTGGAGGATAATTATAGTCTTTGAGTGCCGCGTTTAACCCCGTCGAAAAATCTGCACAAACACGAATGTCTTTAGACTTTTTTTTCACGTATACCGTCGGAGCTGCCCAATGGCTATAGTCAACTTTTTTGAGTACACCGGATTTCTCTAATCTTTATCAATCTGTTCTATTGAGGCTAACGGCACATTCCTTTTCTTTTTGAATACCGCCTGAGCGTTTTCTTTTAAAAATAATTTTGCCTCCATCTTGGTGCACGTTCCCAAGCCCGGAGAAAAAACAGTAGGAAATGTTTCCTTAAGTTTCGTTATTAATTTTTCGGCTTCGGAATTCAAACTTTCTACCTTGTAACAGAAAGAATTTATCGGTAGATCCCATAATTGAAATTCTGTTATCCAATTAGTACCAAGTAAGTTCGTGGTATTTTCTATGACAAATAGTTTAACTTTTCGCATTTTTTTATTTAACGTGACGTGTGTAACAAGTTCTCCAACAAATTGTATTTTTTCTCTCGTCACTGACTTCGCGATTTTCGTTGTCTTCATTAAAGTTGTTTTCCCCAACTTCTTCCACGTATGCACATTTATGATAGAGATATCTGAACCAGTGTCAAGTTGCATTTTTATTTTTTTATTATTTATTTCGACGCTAACGAATTTTCTAGTTATTCCATCGTTTACTTCGTTGGACTTTAATTTTCTTATTTTATTGTCTTTATTTTTTGAACGGCATTGTGTGCGTCTGTGCCCAAGACTTCCACAGTTGAAATATTTTTTTATTCCTAAAATTGCAATATCTGTAACAGTGTAGTTCACCGCAAGCAAAACATGGCTTCGGGCACTTTTGTTTGTTTTCCACTGGTATTTTACTTTTTGCTAGATAATCTGCAATTTTCTTTTTCTTTTTGTCAGACTGACTTTCTTTTTTGTAGCGAATTTTCCTTACATGCTGTTCTATCTTTTTTGCGTCTTTTTTACGCTAACATATCTTAGGCAGTCTTCTGCCAAATCCTGTTTCGTAATACTTGGATTAATTTCCAATCTTGCCAGTACTAGTTTTCTCAACTCTGCGTCTTTTTCCGCTACCAGATCTTGAACAAACACCAAGCCCTTAAAATTGTCTGCGCTTAACTCTTCTAGCTTGAATTCTTCGCAATGCTTATTCACATTGGCTGCGTACGTTGTATGGTCTTGTTCGTCATCTTTTATCAAATTCAAACATTTCCACCTCTTGTGGAACAAAGATGTCTTTTGACTAAATAAGTCACTTA
>OZ038475.1:18648304-18723304 GCA_964036315.1 Acanthosepion esculentum
CGCATAGTTCATGTATCACTCGAATATATTTCGCTAAGATTTCCGTATTTATTTTTTAGAAATAGTTTACTCTGTAAAATAATATTTCGTCTTTATTTTAATTTTGCAACTTAATATATAAACTCGTATATACAAATATGTTTTATATATAATTTTATTCACATTAATTTATTTTTGCGAATCACATGTATCATGTAGCGTTGAATTAGAGTAAGAGTGAATTTTTTCTGTGCAATAATTTCCGTAAATTATAAGATAGTGCGCTAATATTAGACATTCTTGTGTAAACATTCGAAACTCATCATAAAACACACATAGTGTGTGATACTATATATTATTGTCGCGGTAAAACGGAAGAAAGTCTTGTTAAAACATAAGAAAATGTTATGTACTGAGATACATTGAAACGAGAAAGGTTAATAGCAAAAACCCGTGGGAAGAATTGAGGATTTAATTCATACATAAACGACTTAAATTGTATATCGAGCAGTCTGAACAATAGAACAATGACCCCCGACTTAGGAGACAATGTTTATTGACACACAGCTGTAAATGCGGGCTGTAAAGCGAAAACGGATATTTTGTAAACAATTGAATTTGAATTGAGTTTTCCTGGACAGAAAATGGTTGAGGTAGCAATTGCAGATAGGACATCAAGAAGGATGGAGTAACCACCGACGATCACTGAACAAGTCGATAAAAGAGGATAATAAAAGAGCGGGTAGAGAAATGGAATTTGCCAAAGTTATGACGTAAGTCTGAAGGGATTCATTGAAATGCTCCTACATCAGCAGACGCCCCCCCCCAGGCCAGATTTGGCGAATGTGCATAAATATGAATGTGCGAAACGAGTCGCAGAAAAGAGGTAGAAAAGACTGAGACGAGACCAAAGAGAGGAGAGAGGCCCACGAGAGTCTCCGTCTTCAGACTTGTGCCAAACTTTACGAAAGTAGCAAACTGAATTTTACCAGGTCAATAATAATATCCCTTCCGATTTAGACGCGGTATGGGCTGATAATTAATTGCTTGCGAACTCTGATGCAAACCAATTATTGTACGGAGGACAGATATAAAAAAGAGTATTTACTTTTGTGCAAATTATTCCAGTGTTATTTTTCCCTGTACTTCTTCGCCCAGATTTGACCAGCCCAACACGAAGATATCAGCGACGATTCGATCTTAGTTGCCTTATAATCAAACTTAAATCACAACGTGAGGTAAGGTCAGTTCTGGATTGAAGCGGTCACCTGAGCGACCAGCCGCGTTGTTGGAAGTCTTGGACGACCGGGGAGGGCTTTGTACGATTACAAATGTAAAATACTTTATAAAAAGCGAATATATTAAACAAAACAAATAAGATAATTCGTATTATGCAAGTCTGCCCTCTTAGCAACTCTGATAACTTTTCTTAAGCATTTCACCCCAAGCAAAGCGGGAGTGCAACTAGCATTTAAGGAGTTACAGAGAGTGAGAGCAGGAGTAAAGAGCGATTTTAGAGGAAAGGGTTGCTGACCATGTTCGTCGTAGTCTATGAATATAGAATCCAGCGCAGTACGTAATCTGTTCAATGAAACAACGTTAAAGATTAACACTCGCGAGTCAGACACTTTACTGAATCTGACTATATCGCCAATACCACCAGCAGCTTTTCCGTAATTCTTCAGTCTTCGATATCAAAGGCTGGCAGTGAATATTCCGGAAAAAAGATGGCCGCCTTTTATACACGTATTGTTGATTATTTTGAGCCTTCTGATTGGTTAAACCCTTCTATTGGTGAACTATAAAATTTTGGCTCGCTCACCAGTACACCAAGTTACCCTAAAACTCCAACACCCTCCATTTTGGGTACATTTTGGAATCTTCTTTCAAGATATTAGTAAAGTCAACATTCATATGGAAGAAATACTTTAGTATTCATAGAATATATATATATATATATGTTTTAATTAATATCCACAAAAATTAGTTATATCATTTTGTCCACTGTTAAGGATTTCAGGTTAATAAACATTAATAACAATATTATAAATTTGGGTTGTGATCACAACAAAAAAGTTGTTATTTTACCCATAGCTGGGACGCATTAAAACATGCACTATCACTCCGGGTCAGAGTGATTTTGAGAGTCATTCAGAGGAGGATTGGGCTAAAAGTAGGACTATTTACTTTTATACCCCGAAACAAAGGACTCACATTCATACCAAAAACTGACGTCTCTTAAGACAATAACTAATGGATGCAGTTTTACGTCCTAACTAGGACTAATAAGGGTCTTATAGGTCCGTACCAAATATGACAGGAATGAACACCCCTAATTTCAATTTTGTAATTGGCTTTGTAAACAAATCCGACACGTTATTTTCCGATTGTACCTGATCTCTAACAAATTGATATTTAATATCAATATGCTTTGATCTTTGATGTATTGTTGGATTTTTAGCCAAAGCAATACTGGCCTGATTGTCACAGTAAATAATTATAGGCTCATTTATTATCAGTGTTGTAATTGTTTTATTAGTAATTTAAGAAAAATATCCTCTTGTGTTGCTTGCGACAATCCAACATATTCCGCTTCACATGTTGAAAGTTAAATCATTCCCTGTTTCTTAGATTTCCAGCTAATTATTGGATTATCTTTTGCCAATCAAAAGCAATAGCCTGGGATAGATTTACGATCTGCTAGATTTGCCCAATCAGGATCAGAAAACCCTTCCAATTGTAGTGGGTTTTTTGATTTCGAAATACTAGGCATTGATTCTTAGTTCCCTTTAAATAACGTAATACTTGCTTAGCTCTTGTTAAATGCACAGTCCTCGGTTTATTTAAGTTTTGAGACAACTTAGTAACCGTATAGCAGATGTCTGGCCTTGTTGATGTCATGACGTAAATAAGACTTCCAATCAATATTCTGTATTCTTTTTCACACGCCGCTATACCATCTTCATTATTCATAATTGTGTTTAAATCCATTTCAAATGGAGTAGTTCGTGTTTTACAATTTTGCATGCTGAATTTAGATAAAAGATTTTCGATGTATCTGGGTTGATTCATTGTAATAATGTTGTCCTTTTATTTTTATTTTATGAATAATTAAGTATTTGTTCCATATGAATATTGACTTTACTAATATTTTTAAAGCTGATTCCATAATGCACCCACAAACTCCAACAAGGATAAAGAGAAGGGTGGCGAACAAGATGAAGGCATTCGAAGATGTCGTTTGACATTACATTTGAACATATGAAAATTATAGCTATCGTGGTAGCAAGTAAGAGGAAGGAAGTTGCACAGAGGGGAGGGGCGAGATAAGAAGATGCTGGACTAGAAGAGACGCCCACATTTAACCGTTTCGATGCGGTAGTGTTTGTAAAAATGTCCTTCCACTCCTGCCCCAGCCAAGAACGTCCTACCAGCAGGATCTATTCCTGTTATCAACGGGTAGATTGCAACTAATTCCGTGATTTCTTTCGTGACCTCCCTTGAAATTAATTTGTTAATCTTCCTGTTCAAAAATTGCGTTTGAGATCTCCTCCAGGGTGAAAGCAGACATCGTTATTGTCATTCCTACAAGGAAATACCAAGTTATACGGCGTTCATCACTTTGATTCTCACACCCATGCTCGGCCGCTATAGCCCACAGTAATCACTTAATTCGACAGTACCAGAGTGACTCGTCTGTTTGCAACAGATAGTTCTTTGTCTCCCCTCGTAGCAAATACAAGTGAACCGTCACTGAAGCGAAGATACAGTGTGCTGATAGACGAAACAACGTACAACTACTTGAAAGTTCGGTTCTCGAAGTTATTGGTGGCTCTGCAAGAGTGTGCCGACAACAGAAAATCCTCAATCGCTCCTCTATTTAATTCAATCGAAGTCCTGACATCTACAGCAGTTACGGTTGAATGCTTTGCTTGGAAACTATCTTCCAACACAACATTCGTCACATCGTGAGTACCCACACCTGACTCCCCCATAGAAATGAGGTTATACTGAGTGATATACGCCTAACCATGTCCCTGGTCTCGGATATAATTTCTGAATTAAAAGCCATAAAGCAAGTGGGGGTGATGGGATATCAGCAGTCGTCCTAAATAAATGTGCTCCCGATGTAGCTTCAATTCACCCCAAATTCTAAAATTACTGTCTCGCCGTTTCCTGATTTCCAGTTTGTTGGAAATCCCCCTCAGTAGCCTTTGTTTTTAAAGATGGAGAACCTTCTGACCACCCCTATCTATCGCCGTATTAGTTTACAATCACATTTTCGCAAAGCATTCGAGGCTTTAATCTATGCTGAAATAGGTAAACATCTTACCTCTCAAGACCTACTCTCTAACAAACAATAAGGATTCCGTGTTTCCCGGTCTACCGCTGACGTACTTGCGGCCATCACTGATTATGTTTATTCATCTCTTGTGAATAGCGCCGAAGCCTGATCTGTGCCTTTGGATATCTCAAAGGCGGCTGAAAGGGTTTGACATGCTGGTCGTCTACGGAAGCTGCATGGCAACGGCATTGCAGGACGATTTGTTTTAATTCAATCATTCCTCTCAAATCGTGAGATGAATTTAGTTCTGAACATGCTCTCTTACAGATCCTTTCACACAAACTCGGATGTACCATAAGTCTCTATCCTTCACGCTACGCTGATTCTGATATTCATCAACGATCTTCCTGGTGTCATCACTTCCCAAGTAGACATTTATGTCAGATGACACTACAATTTCCTCCTGTTTCAATAACAAATCCGACAAAATTGAGCCATTTAAGCTAGACACTGCTATGGACTGTACTGCCTCCAAAACTAAACTTTTCTCATGTAACCACCATCCGCCATCAACCTGGATGATGCTCTACTCTAGGGGACAGTCTTACTGCACCTTCTTGGCCTCACGTTTTCGACCGACTTGAGAGGAAATAACTACATTGAATCAATAGCTGCATCTACTGCAAGGAATATTGATTCACTTTGTCGTGCCAGAAGTTTTTCCTCGTCTTGCACATTTAAAAATCTATCATTTGTCCGTACATTGGATACTATTGTCATATCTGGTCTTGTGCTCCTGCTGTACATCTAGAGGTTATTGACAAAAATCCAAAAAGAGTGTGTAATGTAATAAATCCTAACAAACATCTCAATTTTAGTCACTTCCCCACCACTCTGACGTGGCTTCCCTCTGTCTTTTCTGCAAATATTTTCATGGAATCTAAATGCAACCGTCAACTCTACTCCATGTGAAATCCGCTTCCGTTTCCTTGCTTTCCTGGCAACTATAAGCTCCCAAAATGTATTACAACATCAATCGCTGACTTCTGTCTTCTTGAACCGTGTTCATCATTTATCCTTTCCCCAATCGCCACTACACCCAGTCCTTTTCTTTCACTTTCACTCTATGTAATCTACTTTGTATGGAGTGAATTTATTTTAAAAAAAGTATATCTCTTGAATGCTTTCATACAATTCGTTAAAATAACACCATTAACTATTCCCATTCTATTTCCCTATTCTTCTAAATCTTCGCTCAGTTTTACTGTTCTATTTTCTTTCTTTTATAAAACGAAAATATCAGCAGTTTTAAATAAAGATTATTGTTATTCTTTATCTTATAGGTTTTGAAGTACAATGTAACGAAGTGATTGCCAGCAATGATATTCATTTGAGCACCTTGAAATCAAATCCGTGTTGCATCTTAGACTAGTTACTCATATTTCACCTTGTCTGAAAAAAATTGGCCCTGCTCCATCTTCGTATACTTTCACTAAGGTCTTCACATAGGCAATATTTTGTGATCGTCTCCGTTTCAGTGCCAGTTATATCAGAAAAGACATAAAACATTCAGAATTGCGGGATTTCTTAAAATGAATTATATTTTTTTCTGTGACATTTCAGAACGTAAAAGTAAAATCCCGCACGAACCTTTCCGCATGATATTTGCATCAATGTCGTTCATCACTTTTTTAAATTAATTTCACTGCAAACTTGGCTATGAAGACATTCAGATGTAAGTGGTTAATGGGTGTGAGATAATAGGAGGAAAACACATTTAATTAAAGAGAACAATAAAGTACATGAATTAAGAATATAGAAGATAACGATTGAAATTGCATTTAATTTTTTGAAGAACCTAGATGACGGGGAAGCAAGAAGCGAGAAAAAACAAACTTCCACAAGCGAGAATTGCGATGGAATACATTTACGGTTACATTGATGCATTTCAATTATAAAATGATGAGACCTTAGCGCCAATCGAATACTGCGCTTAAATGCATACGGTCTAGTTACCACAGAGGAGTGTTTAACAGAACAATTAACATAAAATTATTTATAGAAAAGTAACAGGGGAGGTAAGATAGGGGCATTGGGAAAATGACTAAAGCCGAGATGGCGGGTCAGGACCAGTAACATTGCAGATTTCCCATTGTATTTTATTAAGTATATCTAAATCCTCGACAAAAGCTATATACCAGATGCAGGCAGCAATATTCAAACATGAAGTAATATTAGCGTTTATACGTACATCCTTGTGCAAATTAATTGAAACAAAACGAATAATTCCGTAATTATTGACTATTTTATCTTTTTCCAATGAAACATGACACAGTGCACATGTTAGTACATTGTATGTCCATTCCACGTAGTCATTGCTTGCAGATTGACCACAGATTTTCGATTGGATTTAAATCAGGAGAGTCTCCGGGGCAGTCTAGTGTTTGGGCGGGATAAAAATCGGATGCAAACAGGGAAGACTCAAAATTTTTCAAGCCTAAATAAATTTCATCATACACCCCGAAAATAGATTCATATTACTACACAATCTTGCAAATGATCTAATCTGAGGCAAAAAGACAAATCGATTACACCCTGTCATTCTAGTAGGTTTAAAACTGACCGTATGGGGAAAGAAAGAAAACTAAAAATCATTATATTCTTACACTTCTTTACAGGTAATTTAAGGCTATCCAACATTTTTTGTTAAAAATGTTTCTATTCTGATGGTTTAGAGTGAGTTAACTACATCTATTTTATATAGATATTTTTCTAGATCGAGATCGCATAAAATCAGCATTTGAGATACCGTAATTACCCACGTATAATACGCTTTTTTTTCTCAAACATAATAATTCAAATCATGAGTATATATTATGCACAGCAACAAAAATCCTAAAAATTGCCGTAAAATAAAATATGACTTATCATTAAACTAATTTAGAATAATATTATTCTATGTTTAAAACCATGTTTTTTTCTTTAATAAGAGTAGGAAACGAAACCGGAGATCTGAAATTTATAGTTTCATAAACAAAAAAGGGGTGCGTATTATGCATGAGTAGAAGCATTTTCCCACACTGTCCGTACAATTTTAGATGTGCTTATTATTAGGGATGAAGGCGTATTATACATGGGGAAGTATGTTAATCTTTTTCAAGGAGCCTTCTTTTATTTAGAAAGTGAATGCAACATGAGTGTTAAGCCGAAACGTTACTATTTGCATCGATTCCAATCTAAATAATAGCTATTTTTTCTCTCGATACTGATAAAAAGTAAAGTAATTTCAAACCAAGAAATTCGTAGACAAACAAAGATTCATTTGAACAGATTGAGCGTTTCTTCACTACTGTACAGCAAAACATTAGTAGTCTCCCTTTCTGAACATATTAATTTTACACTCCATAATAATAATTTTAAATTATATTAGATCCATTATATTACTCTGAAGAGGAGACACCATGCATTTCCCACAATGGCATATATTAAACAATATATATTTATCGAGCCTTGTCATGCATATTTAGTTTATAAATGGTTTCTCTGTGGATTTTCAAATGCTGAATTAGTTGCTTTTTTAAATATTTTTTTCTAAATGTAAGCGAATAGCCGCATCCATTGTCTCGACGTATGTTTTCAGAAGACCTTTTACTACCTGATGTGTCAGCCATCTTTCTTTTCACCAATTTATCTTTATTTTCGTCATCTCTATAATTTATATTCCTGATATTATTTCTTTTTACTCTGCTGGATTATTTTTCCAAAAGAGATTTAGCGGCAAGTGTCTGGTAGACATTCTGGCGAATATAACCGTGAGCCTGGATTACAGCAGAATGACTGGCTTTCTGATAGGCGTAGAATAAACGTGCACATATTGATGGAAACTCATACAGCTGTCACCAAATGAGACGCACATTTTTAGTAACTGCAGTTTTAACACAGGATTCGTATTTAATTAAAAGCAACTCCGGAAACTCGTTTTGCACATGATCGCCTATATCTGGTTCCATTAATTTGGGCTATACAGTCTTCCAAACGAAATAACAAAGGAAAATGTGAAAGAAAGGAAAAAAGCATGAATGAATGAAAGTGATCTCTATCTATAAAAGGCAGGATGTGTGTGTTTGTGTGTGTGTGTGTGTGTGTGAGAGAGTGAGTGAGTGAGTGAGTGAGTGAGTGAGTGAGTGAGTGAGTGAGTGTGTGTGTGTGTGTGTGTGTGTGTGTGTGTGTGTGTGTGTGTGTGTAACGAATGCACGGCCGTAATTTCCGACGGATTTGCACCAAAATTTAAATGCACATGCTCCAAGTTTTATAGAATGTCAAGGCCGACTTTGCATTTCTCATCTCCCACCGATAGTGGAAATAATCGACTTTTTCATGCTTCTACGGCAGTTTTCATGTAGTTTGCGGTCATTTTCTACTTGCCACAGTGAGAGCCTATAGCTGGCTGCCACGAATAGGCAGGAAGAGTCTATTGACCAGCGTGAGAGACAACAGCTGACTGAGACGAATGTTAACTAGCATGCTAGCAAGCAAAAAAAAACGATAGTTGCATTCGTCACAAGTGGGAAAAATTTAAATCTTCATGGCACTTTACTCCAATTGGCTCATTCGCTTGCTTAAACTCAACGTTGATTCTGATTCCGCAGAACTGGGTTGGCTGTGAAAAAATATCTGTTGTTAACATTCTTTTTTCATTCGGTTTTTCCAGTTACGAGTCCTTTTTTAAAGCTGATCTTTTTGTGTTCATTTTGTTTAGTTCTTTTTTCGTTTACGGTTATCCACTAAGAATAAAGATTAACCCAATTTTTTTTTTTACAAATACATCTTACTATTGGAAATAAATATTTTCGATCACTTCGTAAATGATAGTACATATTTATGGATAATTAGGGAGATATTTAATGACACCATGCCTGAGAATTCATAACAGAAGACAGGTATTCTTTGTCCGATCTAGCATATTCCAGTAAAGGATGAATATATTTTTCGAGAATTTTGTGACGCTTATCCTTTTCCCAATGGTAAACCTCTTCCTATCCTACTTGTCAACAAGATGTTTCTCCTTGACAACGAAATGATGAATATTGCAAACAAAATGGTGCTATTCCAGTTTCTTTCGATACCATTCATACATTGCGCAACATGTTGTCAGAAATGATTTTGACGTACTGAAAAATGACCCCGGCTTCAAGAGACAAATGAAGAAATCAAGGCAATGAAAGTTCCATTTGACTGTCAAAGGTTGCAAGCCTCGAACTGCTGTTTCTGCAAATATCACAAATGTTTTCTGTCATGAATTGCCTCTTATAAGCCTATCAATTACGCTGTCACTGATGTTGACACTTCCAGTGTAACAAACATGTTAAAATCACACTCAACGAAAGTAAAAGAAGATCCATATGCTGTTATACCACAAGATACCTGCACCTTGTTAATTGCGGTTTAAGTATGTTGACTAAAATGTTTAATCATAATATAACAAACTTAACTAATACTTTGGACTTAAATGCTCCATTGATAGGTTGTCTTTTCCCCATTTCATGGGCGTGGCACCAATCTAGGGGAAAAATAACTAATTCTAGTTTCATTTTATAATTACGTGATACCGAGTAGGAGTAATAGTACGATTCTCCTTTTGGAGATCACTAATATTAGATAGTGAATTCTCTCTTCATATAGTATCGGTAAATTTCACTGTTTCAAAACAGCTTAGCTTATCGGTATGGTCTATCTTCCTGGCAAAATTGATCTCGAATATCATTAATCCCAAGGGCTGCATTGAAACCACTACCTTTCCCTCATAGGTGTGTTTATAACTGCAGGAACAAAATACAATATTGATATATGTTTCATCACTTTAAATGAATCCCTATTTGTAAGACGGTTTATATTGTATTTTGTTATATGCTAAGCCAAATAAAGATGTCCTCTTAGCACGAGGAAGGAGAGTAAAAAGGCGGAAACTTCATGATAACAATAAAATTGAGAACAACAGTCTAAAGATTTCGTGTAAATAATGAATACTCCTCATCCCAGAATTGCAAACAGAAACATACTAAAAATATTTCAATTTAAACCGGAAATGCATTATTTTAATAAACGCCAACACAATTCATTCAAACGATATATAATTTAGAGAATTATGAGTTGATTAATATTAATATATGATTGGGCTATTTTTTACTTCTCCATCTCTTACTATTATGTACGAAAACAATGGAGGATAATTAAAAATAAAATATTTAGACTTAATTGAAATATAATTCTTTGACTAGAAATGTCCATTTTAAAAATAAGCGTTTTAGGCGCTTAAAAAATTAATGTCTGTTTCGGTAATGTAGACTTGTTTTTTCTTCAAATAAATGTGTCCGCTATTGAGAACTGTTGTAACCTAGAAAGGGTTACTGAATGACGAGTAACCAAAACTGAAGTTGGAAATGAAATGGTAATCTTTATAGCAACAACGAAATACAATACTCGCCGGTGGCATGAAGTAGGAAATCACTTCAGTGGAGGGTTATTTTGAGAGATTACCCTCACTTACAATAGTGTCCAACGTATTTATGAGAATTGGGACATACTCATTAGCTACGGTATATAACAAGAACATATTACACGTGATACAGGAGAACCAATTTTTTCAAACTGCCCCATATATATAAATATATAGCAAAATATATACAAGACTTTGCGTTTGTGTGACTAGGGGTTTCTCTTTGCGCGCGCTTGAGGAGGGGATGGATTTGGTATTTGAGAAATCACTTTCTCGGTATAAAAATGGAAATGAAGAAATATATTACAAATAAAGAATGTTAGCAACCAGAAATTGATTACTAAAATTTATGTGCCATAATAAGGGTATTTTTCTGGAGAATACGATTCTCATGTGATATTCAAGGCATCTGCTATAGACGGAAATAGCGGGAAAAAACCTACTTGATGAGGTAGAAAAAGAAATGTTAAATAACGAAACAATAGAGATGAAATTGCAGAAGAAGAAATCCTGGCCTATACGACATGAGACATCAACAAAATCATGACTTTTAATGGTGCTTTTATTAAAAATAGAGTTTTAGAAGATTGAAAAATGTTGCTAATTTTGCATGATCTAAAAGACATTTTCGCAACAGAAGAATAATGTCGATGTTTGAGAATCGAAACCTCTTAATACAGAGTCGAACCCCAAAGGGAACGATGGAAATCTGCAAACAAAATCTGCTATTTGTTTCAAAGTGTTGGTCACTAAATTGTATGTGATGGTTATTTAGTCTTTCTTTTAATTAGTAAAGAATAATAAATACGATTAGGAAATGTCTCCTAATCTCTAGATTAATGAACAAGGTAAAACATGTTCTAAGAAATTATGTGGCAGTTGAATGAATGAAAGAAAAAAAGATTTACCAATTTTCTTAAGGCGATAATCAGCTACTTGCTGAATACAATCGAACACATTTGTGTGAACAGCGGTTAATTGAATGTAGGAAAACTACGTTGGTGTGTTGTTTATAGGATATAATAACATTAATCCTGGATAAAATGAACGCGTTGCTTGCGTTAAAATGAAGTGTTCTTTTGTTTGCCGTATCGCCCTCCAGGCCGAATGTGGTATGATGCAGCTGCTACCAGGGTTTTCAATGTCTCTATTGATTGAAAATATAATTTATTTTGACGTATGTTTTCCCGTGAATTTCACGTACGAGATTGAGGAATTAAATCATTATCCCAATAGTCTTATTCAGTTACATTGGAGAAAATTTGGATTAAATAGTTTCTTCTCATTTTGTGTGTCGTATTCCTATAGGAGATTTCGATAATGGTTCTCCACAACTGCCCGCATTTTGTAGCTTTGATTCAGTTTTGTTTTTTGCTGGTTACAAAGCGGATTTTTTTTTTCTCATAAGTTTTCTTCAAATTCCACAACTGACTCTGGAATATGCCCCTGCTTTTCCCCTTAGAACTGAACCCCTGTTGAGTGATATGCATATATTTTCTTCATCTTTAAATTGGATCTCTGCAAAGAGTATGGACCTGATACTATCTCTAAAATTGTACTTAAGAAATGTGTTCCTTTATTGGTTCCTTTTCTCTCTAAACTCTACAATAAATGTTTTTTTGCTTGTTGCTTTCCTGCTTCTTGGAAATCATCTTAAGTAGTGCCAGTTTTTCAGAATTCAGACGAACCGTCTGATCCTTATAACTATCGGCTGGTTAGCCTTCTACCTCTTGTTGGCAAAGTACTAGAAGCTCCAATTAACGCTGATCGTATAAACATCACACCGTTTATTGTTTACATTCAGATAATCAATATGGCTTTTGCTTCTCTAGGTCCACTGCGGATGTGGTAACGATTAATGCTGATAGTGTCTATCAAGCTTTAATTAAGAATGATGAAGCTCCGGTTGTTGCTTTCGATATCTCGAAGCTATTTGACAGGGTTTAATATACGGGACTTCTTCATGAATTGGAAGGTCATGTTATCCATGGGCAAGATTTTGAACAGATTCGGTCTTTATTATCAAATCGCGGGATGAACGTAGTCTTGGATGGACCGCCATAGATCTTTCTGCATTAAAACACGAGTTCCCCCTGCTCTATATTTGGGTCTGCGTTGATGATGATGACACAAGTATTTGCTCCTGACTGAATCGTAAGACCGATCAGTTCGATCAGGTCAAATTGTCAGCTGATCAAAAAACTGACCTACAACCTGTCGTTATGTGGAACAAGGATTGTCCTCTTAGTTTTACAGTCCCTAAAAAGAAAACTGCTCACTTTTAATCCTCTGACAGAATAAATTTTAATTCCTATCAGTATGGCTGATTCTAACCTCCAGCAATGTGACTCATTTCGCTTCCTCTGACTAACGTTTTCAGTTTTGACATGAAGTGAATATTATATATTGAATCAAATGCTAAGTTAGAAGCTAGAAAAGTTCGTTCAGCCTGTCGCGGTAGACAATTTTTATCACCAGAATTTATATTACATATTTATAAGTCCATCATGCGTTCTTGTTTTGAATACTGCTGCCACATCGTGTCTGCTGCTTCTGCTATATGTTTATGTATTCCTGACGAAGAAGAAACTGATTTTTACTAGTCTTGACCAGGTATCTCGACTTCAGCCACTTTCCCACCGCCATAACGTAGTTTCCCAGTGCCTTGTCTATAAATACTGTCATGGTAATTGTTCTGATGAACTTTCCTCTATGGTACCTAGATTATATGAATTTAAACCTACAACTCAATTGGCGGAAAGGGTTCATCATTTTACAGTTTAAATGGATAGATGTAACCGTAAGTTCAATGTTAATTTTTCCTCTATCGCACTTCTTGTTTTGTGGAACTTTTTCCTGTTTCTTGCTACTCCGTCAACTTTCATCTTCAAAGATTTAAATACAATATCAATCATTAGCTTCTGTCATCTTCATTCTCGTTCTTCTATTGTCTTCTTTCCTTAATATTAGTGTTTTCTCATATTCCCTAGCACTCATTAATCTCTGCAATTATAATTAAGTAATTCAGTGAGCCTGAAAGAAAACGCAACAGAATGCAGAAAACACTGGACGGCCGTTTCGTCCTATATTTGGGACTCATCAGTAGTGTGCATCCACTACCGAGAATTGAAACACTGACAGTTGAGTTATCAAGCAAACGTCATACCAACTGTTCTAACGGGCCTCGGTGATGAAGAGGTAGCAAATCTGACTCAATATAGCGCCGCTCGCTCACATATTCCGTGGTGGAACTCAACTGAAATTCTCTGTAATCATAGGACTGTGCCCCCGGGAGCCACGACTACTATCACCAAGGCGCTGAAACTGAAGCATTAGAAGCCTGATCAAGAAATGATATAGACATGATAGAAATTGTTAGGAGGATTTGATAATTATAATTAAGTAATTCATTGAGTCTGAAAGAAACCTCAACAGAATGCAGAAAACACTGGACGGCCTTTTCGTCCTATATTTGGGACTCATCAGCAGTGCGCATCCACTACCGAGAATTGAAACCATGACAGTTAAGTTATCAAGCAAACGCCAACTGTTGCAACGGTCCTCGGTGACGAAGAGGTAGCAAATCAAACTCAATATAGCGCCGCTCGCTCACATATTCCGTGGTGGAATTCAACTGAAAAACTGTGTAACCAGACTCTCTGATCAGACTCAATTATTTCAATAAATTATAACGGAGAGCTATGATCGCCCACATACCGAAGCTTCACGTCACATAAAAGAAGTTAATATGAATTGTTAAATATTCTATCGTTATTCATACTACGTTAAAATGATGTTGAGGAAAATTTACGAGATAAATACTAATATATAAGAATATATTTGTGAGGCATAATCTGATTTCGTCCGAAAGAGAAAAGCCTGGATATAATATACGTATATTGGTCGGCATATTACCTTAATTCTTGACACATGAAAAAATAATTTCTTTTGATTGTTTTTGTAGATAGAATACCGAATATTTTGCATAATGTTTTAAGGGGAAAAAAGTATTTTTTGTAATTAATCAAGTTTCCTCTTAAAAATATTTAAGTTTAATGCGTAGATAATTGTTTAAGCTTGAAAGATGAACAGTTAAAATTATAGAAATATCGTCGGCAGCAAAATATAAAGACGAAATTTTGTTTATGTATTACAGATGGTTTTAAAATACAACTTCTATAATTGCTTTTTATTTTCAACTGAGAGAAATTTGTCTCTATTTAAATGTAAGATTTTTGTATAAATTGATAATTTTACATGCTTGTCTCTAACAAAGCTTTATGCACTCTGAGACTCGTACAATTATTTTAAATAATAAAGTTGCAACTGCGATATGTTGAAGAATGTTCTCTATAAAAGTCTGCCAACGTAAACACGCCAGCAAATTTAACCCTGTCCATAGAGTATGGTTTGATTTTCACACGTGAATATCACTTCTGTATATCCAAATTAACGTATATCAACGTCTGTCACCCTTACCTTGTATCTCTTGGATTACTACACTAAATATTAAATTGATATTCAATATACCCCCGGAAATTTTAATATGATTGATATTTTCCTTTATATTTAGATCACCTGTACATTTTTGTGAAACATCGGTCAGCTGTCGTTTGGCCACATATATGCGTGGGAGTTGAGATCTGAATGTATTCAAATTTTCGATTCCACACTCAAATCTTTTATTCAAGTTGAAATAATGAGATCGGGCCCACATACATATTATCTTACCCCGTAAGGTATTTTTTCGCTTTAATTTGTTCGCAAAATACACCGTCGTTTTTTTCTCTTAAGTTATAAAGAAAGCTATCTCTGGAACCAAATACTCTACGTTCTGTTAAATTCTTTATATGTCTTTTTCATCATTTCTTTTCATTTTTTTCTCATTTCCAAATTTCAAATTCTTATTCATTTCTTCTGATACGATCTTTCCAATTATCCGTCTTTCAAATATCTCAGTCTGTTCATATCTATCCAAGCCGGTTTATGACATATACATATATATATATATATATATATATATATATATATATATATATATATATATATATATATGTGTGTGTGTGTGTGTGTGTGTGTGTATATAGATGTATATATATATATATATATATATATATATACATGCATCTATCTATTTATATATCTATATATATATATATACATGCATCTGTCTATTTATATATCTCTATATCCATTTAAGTTGGTTCATTAGAATATATATATATATATATATATATATATATATATATATATATATATATATGTATGCATGTATGTATCTAATTCTGTTCATCACATAATTGTCTATCTTTCTCAGTCTGTTCATTATCTATCTAAGTCGGTTTATTATCAATCTATCTATGTATATATGCATACATGTATCTATCTATTTATTTATCTATTTAAGTTGGGCCATTAGAATATATATATATATATATATATATATATATATATATATATATATATATATATATATATATATATATATATGTGTGTGTGTGTGTGTGTGTGTGTGTGTGCATGTATGTATCTAATCTGTTCATTATATATCTATCTATATTAGTCTGTTCACTATCTATCTCTATATCTATCTCAGTCGGTTGATTAACAAACTATCTATCTATCTATCTATCTATCTATCTCAGTCGGTTGATTAGGTATCTATCTATCTATATACCTATCTATCTCACCTTTTTATTTTATCCTTTTTCTATGCCAAATATACTTCCTTCACCTTCTCATATATTGTAATGTTGGTGTTGTTACTGGCCATTTCAATTATTTACATAAAATAATATTCTTCTCATCTTCTGAACTTTCATTTACTCTTTAGCTTATTTCGCAGTTTCTAACTTTTTTAATATTTACTCCACACTGTTTTCCATTAAGTTTTTCTGTATTTACAATCATTTCTTTCACTTCTCTTCTTCGCTTGCTTCGTTTCTCTGTTTTCTCTTCTTTTATATCTTCTGAAATATCAATATATCAGATAACATTCGACATTATTCTTATAATTATTCTCTTAGAATATTTTTTCCAGTTTATCAGATATATTTATTATACTCATCTTCAATTTTACTTTTGATTTCTTCTTTTTCCATTTCGTATTTCTTTCTGACATTTTTAGGTTCGGTTTGAAGCCATATAACCCTATTTGGTGTCATCCTATGCCTTCTGATATGTATACAACTCATTTTAATACTATAAACTGTGTTCAGGCTCAACACACAGCACACGACAGGGTTATGTGTGGCTTCTATTATTTGAAAAATTAATGAAATTAATTGAAAATAAAATGTATGTCAGTAGTATGTTCATGTCTCAAGTACATCGATTTAGTGTAGTCTGGGCTTCAAATCAATTTTCATTAGTAAATAAAGCGCTTTTCTCTTATAACACAAAGAGAAGTGCGCGATCATCCTACCACTGAGTGGTGGATTAACGTCATTTTTTATTTACTCTTAATATTCTTTGTCTTGTAACACAAAAATTGTTGTCGTATATTGACATGTATGTCCTAAAATATCTAGAGAAACTGCAGTTTAATGATAAGTCATATGACACTGATTTGTTAACTGACTGGAAAACTCGAAATATATTTATGTAAATCTCTGACGTACGAGTAAACCTGTTAGATCAAGGATGGCCAACCTGTGTCGCATGCGCCATAAGTGGTGCATTGGATGCTTAAAAGTGGCGCATTGCATCCTTTTGAGGAAAAGAAACTAAGCCACTTCTACTCATTCATTTCAGTGATTTTATATTTATTGCACCTCCTTTGCGAAAGTGCTAAAAGTTCGATTTGTGTTTGTCCCATTTCTTTTTGTTATAACTTTAAAATATCTCCATTTTACAACACGTACTGAAAGGAAGTGAATGCTCGTGTGGCGCATTTAAATTAATCGTACAAAATATTGGCGCATGGAATCAAAAGGCTGGCCACCCCTGTAGACCATTATCAGATTTTTAGTTGTCAATCAATTTTATATATAATTAATCTTGGTTGAATGAAAAACGTGACTTAACAGTTATGCATAAAATCCCAAAACATTTGGAAGGACTGAAGGTATACATTATAAAAATGGAAGAATCTAAATGAAAGAAGAAAATGCACGATAGATATGGGATAAATATATAGGTGAGGCATTTCATGAAAACAGAGGGGGGTTAACTACAATACGTAAAATCATAAAAGGGCGTGTTATATTAAAATACATGAGATCAGCATTACAAATTAGAGAAACAAAACAACACCAAAAAAGATATTTTAATATAGATACTGAGCGCTTTAACTAAAGAAAAGATTAGCGAAGTAATAAGGGAAATATAAAACGATGGGATAATACTGGACGATCTCAACAGATCAATCTGCAGTGGGCTTTCAAATAAATCTGATCGAAAAAGTGCTTATGTGCCATCAAAATCCGAGAATTTTAATGAGTAACTAAACTATTTGTTAAACATTTACCGATTAAGTATCATTGCAGAATTAAACTGGAATCAGTATAAGAATATGATGACATTGTTTCCTTATCTGATTACAATTGAAATAAGGAATGGCATTTCAGAAAATGCATATCTATGTTTTATTGATTTCACAAAGGCATCTGATGATATACGTCACAGAGGCCGAGATAGGTTTATGGAAAACTTCCTTTACACTGAAAATATAATGAAATAATCTATAAGAAAATAAGAAAAAGATATGTCTTCCCACCGGATTTATAATACAGCGAAATTAATCTAATCGAACTAGGAAATGAGTTTTATTGATAGTAATGTATTGCCTTTGTCTATGTTTTAAATATAAGACCAAAAGAGGGAGGTCTGCAATAATTTTAAAGAGTCATCTCCCTTTCCGAGAGGCAGGTGTTCTCATGAAAATCATCCTTTCGCTACGTCCATGAGTCAATACTACCGCATTTGCTGTGATGTACTTCTGCAGAAAGATGCTGAGAATATCATGGGCTGAATATATGGGCTACGAAAGTAAGAGTTAAAGTGTCTGAGGCACATGATTAGAAAAATGGCAGTAGACATTGGGGGTAAGTCAGGATATTGAAACAGTGATTAAACTATATAATATTCTTCAGAGCTGTAGAGATAAAGAAATTGCAGAGAACCACGATCGTTCATATCCTTAATATATATAGCACATACTATTTTGCATATATATGGTGAGGTTGAAATTATTTCTTTTTTCTATTCGGCAGACCAATATATGGTTTTTGGTTAACCAAATTTTTAAAAAATTGACGAAATAAGAAAAGGGTAGTCTTTAAAAATGATGTCTCCCTTTGTCAAGCTGAGGATTTTAATAGCACTGTACATTAATCACTAAAATGTACCCTGTGTCTTTTTCTAACGTTCATATTCCATCTTGCTAAAACGATTCCGGCTTGGATGCATTAAAATCGTTCATGAAAATTTAAACATCGAAAATATATTAAATCATGTCATTCATAATTTAGTCATAGAAACAATATATAGATAGTGCCATGACTGATGAAACTGCGGCATGATGATGATCATCTGTCCCCCAAGTTTATTATTGTTTGAGAGTAGAATAGTCATTGCATTGTTTCATGCTTCTGTATCGCTTGATTCGTTAATTCACCAGTATAGGTTAGTTTCTTCGACAGCAGTAATCTATGTAGACGGTAACAATGATAATACTCGATAGTAATCCTTAGACCAAATTCAACAATTTCTAATTGATTACACTTTTCATATCTCACCATATAGAGAACAATATACATTTTTGAAATGATTAGCGTTTAATCTTTCAACATTACTTATACATTTTACGCCGACATTCTGGTCACCACTTCCCTCCGTCTCACAGTTGTGGCTCATGGTGTCATTCAAGACCGAATAGTGCACTTGTTTGCCATCTTCTTTTGCAATGGAGTTATTGAGGTCACCCCATCCCTCCTTTGAGATGTTGAAGAGGCAGGAACTACAAGGCAGAGCATATTATCATATTATGAATTCAGAGTTTCCCTCGTCCTAACCTGATCGCCATACAAGGCTATAGAGCTAAGCCTGTCCTTCTGTTTATCTATACCTTGGATACATAGATGGATTCATACAGTTCCTAAAGTTAATAGCACGTAGGTGAATGCAGTGAACTCGGCTGGAATTCGAACACGGCTCACCGATTCCTCAGTCCGAATCACTATTCATCTTGCCTCCACCTCTTCTTATATTTATGTTTTATTATAATTTTGAACGATTCCGATTATCAGAGTGGACCAGCTTTTAATCAACAGTTACAATATTCCTAAAACAATTTCATTGACTAGAAGTAAAATACAGGTGTTGAATCAAATTCTTTCTTATGACAATTCAGATAGAATCCAATTTAATGACATTTTAAACATTTGCTTATTCTGTAATCGTTTGTTCTAAAGTTGAACGATCAATATGCGTGAGGCAATCCCAGCATTCGTTCCTTGGTGATATTATCTCTTAGATTTTGTGAATAGTCTATTCAAATTTATTTGTTCTACACATATCTGAGATCTTGTCTACCGTCACTTTCTCACAGACGTGCTGTGGCTTCCCTCTCAGTTTTCTACAATTATATTCATGGCAACTGCTCCGACCAGCCACATTCACTGGTTCCCAAATTACATGAATTTATGCTGGCTACTAGGTTGGCATCTAGGGCCCACCCTTTAACAGCCATGAACTCTACTTCAACTACTTCTCATCTCGCACCTCCCATCAGCGGAACTATCTTCTTATCACTTGCTTCTCTGATAGCTATAATCATCAAATGTACAAATGCAATGTCAATCGACATCTCATGATGCCTTGATTCCGATCCTCGTCCTTGTCTATCTGCTTTCCTCACCACTGTTTACTCTTACTCTCACTCTCTGTAACTCCTTGCGTGCTAGTGGCATCCATACCTTGCTTGAGTTGAATTGATTAAAAAGAAAAAAAAAAACTATTTATCGACAAACTCAATTTCCCCCTGTTTGAATTTCACGGACTATTTTAATATGATTAACTAATAATCATCTTATGATCCGCTGCTCTGTTGGACACCAGCTCATAAAACGTTACATTTTAACGAGAACCGCAACCGTAATTACTAGACTGGTCCCCTTGTGGACATAAATCTCAGATGTCTACCATATAATACATTTGGAATATACCAGATCATTGTATATATCCGTGCTCGTTTTTCATGGTTAATATAAAACTTGACAATGGTGCTTGATTTGGTGCCGATTTATGTATTAAAATTTTGTCTCATTCAGTTGCGAGTCAGATTGCAGTAGATAGGTTTGCCTTTGGTGAGGTTCGAACTACTCTCCGGTTTTTTAACAAGAGTTGAGGTTCATCACTTGTTTCCTGTTTTCAACTCTATACACCTGACGTCTCTGACACGTCTTCACAAATTTTATTTCCTAAATAAATCTTGATTTCTTCATGCCCTGTATGCTTCCTGTTGTTTTGGCCTTACGCTAATACAACTCAAACATTATATATTGAGTTGCACTTGGGTCTTCTATTGCATGGAGATTAGTATATACAAATATTTTATTGAATGTTAACTTTTTCTTCACAGATGAATGCTCCACAGATAAAGGATGTAAATTTGTAATAAATATACTCTTTGAATTTCAGAATAGGTGTAAGCGTCGGGTCTGCGCTAAAAACACATTCAGAATGTTTATTTGGATCATGCTACAGGTATTCGGGTGATCAAATAGTGGTTTAACAGATTTCGTTAGGCTGATTCTATCCTAAAACTTCAACCACGCTTCTGGCGTCGATGAAAATATTATGCTTTCACTCATGGACAATAAACCGAGGATTTCAGCAGAAGAAATTCATGAGAGTTTGAAAACCGATCTTTCAACTGCTTTTCCTCATTTGAAGATGCTTGGTGCGACATTCTCGGACGGAACAGAATACACTTGATCAGCGTTCTACGGCGATGTATATCCTGTTACGCCAGGAAATATTACGACTGTTGGATAGAATTGTCACAGAGCTAGAAACTAAGTTGTGAACGTGTAGACCTCGTGTCTAAATCAGTCAGTTTGGTGGGATTGCGAAAGTATACTTTACTGAGCTTGTTCCATCCGACAAAACTCTAGCTTCAATGAAGTATTACGAGAACTCACAGATCAGAATTAGGCTATTCCTGAGAAATGGCCGATTTTAATGTTATTTTCCATCAAGACAACGCAAGATGTATTATGCAAATCAGAATTTGCAGAAATTTAATTTATTTCCCTCACTTGGTTCTTTCAGATTTTTCTTTATTCCGGTCCGTAGAGAACAATTTGTTCAGGGGTATGACGGTAAATTACCACCGGCAGCAAGGCGTTTGATCGGGAGGTTTTGAGGAGCCTGGAGTCACCTCTAAATTACAGTCGTTCCAAGGCCCTGACCCAGGAACGTAGGACCTGTTATGATCCCAGCTATGGGCCAATACTAAACCTCCAAAATGGGGTCAAAATACTTTGAAAGTGTAGAAATATATTTTTGTATTGAAGGTGATAGCAACACATTTTCATAGTAAAAAAAATATACCAGCGATACATTTGCATAAAGAAAAAAATAAATATTACCAGCAAAATATTTGAGGGGGTTATATGCCGTTAAACAAAAAGTAAACAAAAAATCTAACAATATAAATGACAAAAAAATCACTGTGTATACTAAGTCAAAAACGACCTCACAATTTTATTCCAACAAAATCAGGAAATGTCTACTGATATAGCATCAAAAACAAAAACCTTGTAGAAACATGGAGAAACAGCTGTTAGAAAAGATACAGGCTAGGTACTTGAGTTATAAAGGTATTTTTGTGAGTATGTACAATTTTGTTTTTAATTTTTCTAATCAGCCACGGATATCGGCATTTCAGAATAATTGCAAGTATTATATATATAATTTAATATACATTAAATTATTTACAAATATTATTATCCATATATTTTTTTAGTATTGTTCAGAATCGATAAAATAAAGTTTCAAAATGGATATCTCATCGAAATTATTGATGGAATATTTGGTTGAATAATTATCATTTGATTTTTTTCATTTATAAATCTTGGATACTTCGTCATGTGAATTCTGCTGGAAAGTAAATGATGCGTGTTTTAATTTCTGTTTCTCTTGTAAACTACTCTCTTTTATTTGAATCCGTTCCCTTCGTTTTATCCCTCTCTATCTCTCTCTGACGTAATAGAGAACCCGAGTTCATGCCTTCAATTTTCTTTCATTATATTGAAACAGTTAATCCAGTCATGTAATTTATTGATTAGACCGGTGAAGTGCAGGTGCGATAATGAACAACGTCTTGAAATTATAGCCAGTCTGAAGATATTATGCAAATCAAATAAACTTTATGTCAAAAACTTTGAATCAATATGTGCAAAATTTAAACTATTCTATTTCCACCTTTAGTATAAATATTTAATTAAATTTTCTGCCATTTTAATGGTTAGTTTTTCAGATGTGAGGTGCAGCATGTACGCTCAGGTTCGCAACAGGATGGTGGCGGCTTGGAACAGGTAGGTTAGGGAGAGACATTTCCGTTCATCGGTCGGGTTGTGAATCACTTCCTACTACTCTCAAACTATTTAGGCATCATGACGATAACGTTGACCGGGGCCATCCGAGTGCCCATACGAAATCTTGGAGCCATCAGTGAGGTTTGGATGTAGACTGCGAATTAATACATTTCCGTCTCCCATTTCAGCTGAGTAAAGCAGGGTCAAGGGCATCTCTATAAATGTACTACAAGTGAACATGTGCCCTTTTAACCCATACGTATAGCATACCTTAAAACTATTTTTATCATTTGTATATATATATATATATATATATATATATATATATATATATATATATATATATATATATATATATATATATGTATATATATATATATATGTGTGTGTGTGTGTGTGTGTGTGTGTGTGTGTGTATGTGTGTGTACATATATATATATATATATATATATATATATATCTGTGTGTGTGTGCATATTTGTGTGTGTATGTATGTGTACAAGTAAGTACAGCCTGTCTGTAGTTATGCAAATCAAATAAACCTGAATAACACAAAAAATTCTGGACAAATATTTGTCAAATTTTAAATCTACCATTTCAACCTATAGTAAATAATTAGCTAAATTTCCGGTCATGTTTATGGTTACTTTTTAGATATTTTACGAAAATTGTCTGACAGTAGTTAGTATGTAGATTAAACTAATACCTCTGAAATCTAACAAGAAAAACTTTTTTTTTCTTTTTGTCCATAAAATATGTTGAAACATGGGTAAAGGGAAGGGTCTAACAACTGCTGAAAAACAGAAAATAGCAAAGTCATTGTTGACGAAATCTCCACTTTGGAGATATCACAGGGAATTTGCAATGATCATCAAACGATAAAGAAATCACTCAAAATATAATTAAGTTGAAGCAAAGGTAATGGCTTTAAGAACATGGTTTCTTGAGAGGAACGTAAACTAAAGCGAGATATAGCGAAAAACCCATTTTTGACCAGCGATCAGATATTTGAATAGACTGGAATTGATGGAGTCAAGAAGTCAGAAATGTGTGTAGGATACTTTGTGAATTGGGATCGGTAAAAAATCTCCTGGGGAAACTTTTCTCACTAAGGCTTTATTTTAAAGCGGTAAATGTGGTCCATGAAATACAGGAAAATTGACTTTTCTGAAATAATTTCCACGGTCTTTCGAGTGACATTTGATGGACCTGATGGATGGGCTAAAGTTTAAATTTTATCCAATTCAGATGTCCCTGTGGCTAAGAAAAAGGAGACAAGGAATCAGTAGTTTTATTATATGGCCTGGAATTGTCGACCAAACCATTATTGGGCCATTCAAATTCGATGAGAAAGTTAAACTGAACACTGGTAGCTATTACGATTTTATGAACAAGAATTTCTTTGCATGGTAAAGTACCAGACTCGCAGTTTTAAAGTGAATTTTGTATTTATACATGGCAGTTCTCCTTCTCATATACCTAAGATCGCCCGTGAATTCTTTGAGCGCGAAGGATTTACAGAAAAGACTAATGGAATGGACACCATCATGTCCTAACCAGAATCCGATAGAAAATCTATGAATTGTTGTGAAGATGAAATTATATAAAGTTAGCAAACATTATACCAAAAAAAGCAGACTTTTGGAAAATAATTAAAACTATCAGTCGGAAATTGAACCTGCAGAAGGAAAAATACAAAAGGAATGTATAATAGATTACTGGCTGTTATTTAGAAGAAGGGTCTTTATAATAAAATGTAAAGGATTCAAAGATTTATCATATCTGTTTATTATTTGTTCTATTATAGATATTGATCATTTTTTAATGATATTATTACTTTTTATTTTGGGGTGAACTCATATTTTCGGGTGAGTGAAAAGAAAAGAACCAAGAAATCAAAAGCTCGTTTCTCATTTTATATTTTGTTATATTATGTTCTGTATTTGTGATTATTTGGTTTTCTCTCATATCTTCAGACAGCAATTTGTTTTAGAATACATTAAATAACTTCAATAAAACATACTGATATTACCTAAAAATTTTAACTCAGGACTTGTTTTGACATCTAAATAGATTGTTTAAAATTTGACCTTATTTTTAAACCTAATATGAATTATTGAAGTTTATATGATTTGCTCAGTAACTTTGTACAGAGTGTGGAAATCAAAAAGCTGAGTTCGAAAACATATTGGATTTAAATACACGTACAGTGTAACCCGGATATAAGAGACCCGGATATAAAAGAAACCTGGATATAAGAGAGATTTTCTCTGGTCCCAAATTAGAGCTTGTGTTAATAAAACAAAATAGACCAAACCCGGATATAAGAGAAACCCGGATATAAGAGAAACACGGATGTAAGATAAACCCGGATGTAAGATACTTCTTCTCCGGTTCCGACAACTCTCTTATATCCGGGTTACACTGTATTTGCAAATATCCTTGGGAAAGGTATGAATTCATCTCATCCCCAAGTTATTGGTTAAATAATAGAAATTTTATGTGGAGAAATCAGTTATTCTAAAAATATTTATACTGCAATATTCACTTGCAATAAAAAAAAAGTTAGAATCGAAAATATGTTTCGGTTTTCAATAACCACAAAATATTGATGAGCCGTAATAACGAAAGTCAGATTACACCAAATGTGTATATTATTTAAAAAGTAATGTGTTCTTCAATAGCCTCGACAGATAGAACTTTCATATGGATATCAAGAAAAAACCCTCTAAATTGTCAATAGTACACAAACCCTTCCTGAGACCACTGGTTAAATAATGCATAGATTTATTAAGGGTTGTAGCTCTTAGCGAGAATCTTGTCGACTCGGGCTACAGAATTAGTAAGAAAGTTCGGTACTAAATAACAGAAACGATATCACCAAGAAATAAAATGGATAGCACGTGTAACTTGAAGCGAAAATAGTGATAGTCTAGATGTTAACATCCCATGCTATTATGAACAAATGCTTAGACAATACCCCCCATGAATATTAAAAATAGCATTACAGTTACTAAACGTTTGGAATTTATTTTCCTGAAAAATAGATTTAATATAAGAATTTAGGCAGAAAATGACGCCGTCCGCTCTGTCATTTGGAAACGTTAAATATCTCTATTAACATTTCCTAGATATGAGTTCGAAATCAGAGAATATGTTGAATTTTTAAGACAGCAGTAGGACCCACATCTTGTTTACTAGAAGTCTATTCAATATCTAATAATTCTGCCGCCTTGGCAAACAAAATAAAAATAGGGATTGCTAAATATCATAACATTCGGATGTAATATATGTGCAAAATAATATATACTCTACTTACTGTATTGATCATTATATTTAGTTATGTTGCGTACTCGTATCGGGTTTTTTGGGCGTTTGGACTTGCATGCTAGACGATTATGTTCGGCTAACGTACATGTTCTTGGTTCTTTCTTTTTTATACCTTTTTTCCCCTTTGGTATTGGTTTGATTATTTGCAAATCAAGACACCGAAGGTTTTCCGAACGAGTATAATTTCTGATACTTATAAGATTACTACTACTACTACTACTAATAATAATATATATATATATATATATATATATATATATATATATATATATATATATATATGTATGTATATATATATATAAATATATATATATATATGTATGTATATATATATATAAATATATATATATATATGTATATATATATATATAAATATATATATATATATATGTTTATATATATGTATATATGCATATATATGTGTATATATATATATATATATATATATATATATATATATATATATATATATATATATATATATATATATATATGCATACATATATATATATATATGCAACTTTCCACAATATTTTGCAGTCCATTAAGCGTTTTATTTTGAATGTTTTATATTTATCAACCTATTCTTGGAATTGCATCTTTGGTTCAAACTAGTTGCATTTTGCTATTTTTACCTTCATACTGACATAGTAATTGACAATTTGTGTTCCATCATTTCATGCAGTTTCGTCTGCATCTTTGCTAAGACACTGGAATCCTACTCTGTTCACAAAAGCCACTAGACCATTCCGAATTCCTCGATGGTTAAGGCCTGCCATTCTATCGCTATAAACGGACACTCATCACACACATTACAGAAGCTGTTGGTTGAAGCATGGTTCTCAAAGGAATCAGTGAAGGAAGTAAACAATTATAGTCATCAGTAAGGGCAAAACTCGCGTGAATTAAAAAAAAGAAGAAGGTAATGAGAAAAACTGATGAGGAGAGAAGATATATTTTCAACTCTCCAGTGACTTGCAGCTTCAATAACGAACACGGAATCAGGTTTTCTCCCTTTCCGCTTCTACATCGATCTCTTTCTTTTCTTTGGTCCACCACATAAGCAATTTTGTAATTTGTCATATCTCGTGCAGTCAGCTACTTTCTTCATTAGCTATCATTCACAAAAAGCTTTGACCCATGATGATATCATTGGAGCATTTTCTCGAACAAATAGTTTAATATAAGAATGTAAATGGTTTTCTACGTCTAGACACGGTGACATATTAACTTCTAGACGTATCGCTGACAGCGAAATCCAAAACTATTAGGTAGAGATGAAATAATTTAGTCTAACTGGACAGAATATGAAATGAGAAACGAGCTTTTGATTTCTTGATTCTTTTTTTTTCACTCACCCCAAAATATGAATTCACCCCAAAATAAAAGGAATTTATATCTACTAACATACAATTGCAATAAACTAGATGGAAACTACTTAACTTATACTAATCAATCTTAATATCAGAATAATGACACGATCTTATATACGATCAGAAGCAAAAATATATATAAAAATAGTCATTCTTATGCAGGTACTTATAAAATAACCTATCAAAACGATTCCTCATAATACACTGGGGAAACAAATGTAGAAGAAAAACAACTAATCTCTAAAAATATTATACACAATAATTTAATAAAATGCATTAGTTGTACATAGACATAAATTCAACCGATAAAAGAATAAAGCACTTATTAACGCCCCACACAATAATGAAAGAGATTACAGTCTGGTGGTGGGGTAGATAGCCAAATGTAAATGGTGATGAGGTTACAGAAATTCAATGATAGCCATAAAATAGTTCTCCTGTCTCTTTGGCATGGTGCAGAGTCCTGTTGCCCAAAATAGTGTATTCCAGCAGTCATACTCTTGATACAGGGCCGAATTACCTTCTCAAGGTACATGATGCCGGTTTCCGTGCTCAGTCCAGCGGTAAAGCATACATGTTCGTAATTTCTGGAAGAGTTAATTGTCATGTTGTTATTTTCTCACAGACGGTGCCCAACTAACTCTACTATAAAGATAAAAAAGATAAAAAAGATAAAAATCCACGCGCATGCGCGTAATTAGATATATAATACTGCAAAAAATAAGCCACGCACCACACACACACACACACACACACACACACACACACACACATATATATATATATATATATATATATATATATATATATATATATATATATATATATATATATATATATATATATATATATATATATATATATATATACGGCTTGGATTGAGGGATCGGAGAGCCGAGTTCGAATTCAAGTCGAATCCATTACATTCACTTACGTGCTAACACCCTTGGGAAAGGTGTGAATCCTCATCTTCTCCCTCCAACTATGGGTAAATAGCAGAACAGACTGGGTTCTATAGACTTGGATGGCAACTGGTCTAGGAGAAGGACAACTCTGAATTCAAAACCTGCTGAGGGTCGTTTAGGAACCTTGTGGCATTCGTTGCACCAGGTCCCTGTATTCGTCCCTCCAAAAAGTTTGGATGGCACTGCACAAAGCCTTCACCACTATAATCAAATCATGTGTGGGTGTCGGGCTTTCAGTTTCTGGGAACAGATCTGTCTGACCCTTATACATCGAGTTCGACGGGAGAGTCCATCATATATATATATATATATATATATATATATATATATGCACATTTCATTGAATACGACAGACGAGGTGCTTTCATTTATTTTATTTATACAATTTCTCATCTATTTTTTTTCCTTTTCGGATGATAAATTATACAAAAACTGTCCGAATGTTCTTTTATCCGAGCGCTTTCGGCTATACATTTAGCAATTTCAAGGATTAAATATTTGCACTGTTAAATAAGAAATAGTTGGTTGTATGTATGTTTTATAAAATGTTTACATTTTTAAAAAGACGCTCAAGATATTGTGTCCATGTTTAAAGTTAATATTTTTAAGTGTTGTTGTTTATTTTTTTTCTAATAAGGCTTCCATTATTTTTAGCCTTTTTTAGCATGCAGATAATGCTATTATATTAGTGTTGTGAACAAGTATGTTACAAATA
Organism: Acanthosepion esculentum; assembly: GCA_964036315.1. Taxonomy (NCBI): domain Eukaryota; kingdom Metazoa; phylum Mollusca; class Cephalopoda; order Sepiida; family Sepiidae; genus Acanthosepion; species Acanthosepion esculentum. Next base: position 18,677,990 of record OZ038475.1, read on the forward strand.
GTTTCCGGTAGGTCTCCATGAATATTTAAATCCGCTAATTTAGCTATGGTCAGAAATGTGTGGAGTGAGTTTGCCTGTCAACATGTGTGGCCTATATAATTATATACGAATCTTGATTGATTGCGTGTGTGCTTGTGTGCGTGTGTGATGAGCCAGATAGGACGGATTTTTTGAAATGGCTATTACTCAGCTCCAGTGAAAGGGACAGGTACCGTTTCCTCAGTGCTGATTTAGCAGTTTTTTCTTCACCGTTGAGATCATGGCGCTGTTGGCGATAGAGCACTAAGTGTTCGCCTACGAATGTTTCGTGGAGAATAACGAGTCTGTCACAGCAGTTCAGCGTGAGATTCGTTGCCGATTCCACTTTCATAAAAATCATGCTGTTCCCACTGGTAACACAGTCTTACGTTGGATTCAGACATTCCGTACACAACGTACACTAATAAATAGCAGACCGGTTCGAGCCTCAGAAATGTGGAACGCGCCAGACATGATATATTTTGCCTCCAGAATTGTCCTGCTGGAATGCATGATAATTGTTCGATAAGGTGTATTTTAGGTGAAGAACTGTATTTCCACCCCATACAAATTGGGCATTGCGCAACAATTGAGACCAGAGTACTATGCACGGCCCCAAAGTGACGGTTTGGTGTTCTGTTGGAAAAGCTGGCGTCATTGATCCATACATATCTAGAGGCCATAATGGTATTGCTGTTACTGTGAATTCTGAGCGTTATATCGAGATGATAAACAACTGATTTTTTTCATTAATTTACAACGAAAACGTATTCATATATATATATATATATATATATATATATATATATATATATATATATATATATATATATGTATGTGTGTGTGTGTGTGTGTGTGTGTGTGTGTGTAACATATTTCTCACGTATCGATCAAGGTGTGATTCGAATATCGGCCTCATGTACTGAAAGCAAACGTTTAAACCGACCGTCAACACATTCCACACACACACACACACGCACACATACACACACATATATATTTATTGAAAAAGATTATGCAATTTATATACATATTTATAGAGAGAATGGAAGCGAATCAGAAACCTGCTCGCAAGAACGGAAATGTTTTTAGCTAATTTTAGAATGTTGACTTTATCTCGACGAAAATTCAGTGAATACCCATGAACAAAATTCCTAATAATGGTGATCTTCTAGTTTTCTGAATGTTACATTTCGTCTGGAATCTGTCGACAGGAAGCGATCGACCTTCAGGGTAATTACTCTGACATCCTGGAAATAAGTCTTAAATTACACGAAGAAAATTCTTGGTCAGATATCACTAGGCAATCATTATCTCTTGAAACTCAAATATCGATGGTTGTGGGTTGCGATATTTTACATTTTCACATCGATGTATGCAATGATGTGTAGATCTCTAAAAGTATATATTCATTCTTAGTATTCGATAAACATTTACAGAATTTGTCATCCATTCTAACTATAATTTTGTTATTATTTTGGTTTGTCTCCACGAATATTTTTCCATCTATACATTTGTATATAGAGTTAATTTCCAGCAGACCGTTCCACGAAAGATTACGAAGTTTAGCAACTTTGAACCTGGTTAATACCAATATGAGTGACCACTTGGTAATACCAAGAATTATGTATGCACGAGTATTGTAATGGATAAGATCTCGGTATTGTTAATTGGCGTGACGCGTTCAAATTCCAGTTGTGTTCTTTATATTCACTTTCGCGAAAGTACCCTTATAAAAGGTATGTATCCATCTCTTCTCCCATCTATGGGTTATTTAACAAGACTTGTAGGACTAAAATCATTATCTCAAAAATGTCTTCCGGACTAAATAATTTGTATAGCTTTATATAATCTGTAAATGGTTGATAAGCTGTAGAAAACAAATAAATAAATTTCCACAGCGTTAGAAATTCAGGGTTTTATTTTTTTATTCAAAAAATAATTTCTGTAAAACATTATTATTTTAAAATAAAAAATATTTTAATCTGAAAATAATCTAAATTAAAAAGGAAATATTTTACACAGTACCTGAGAATATAAATGAATAGCATGTTTGATCTATAATCAAGTGCTCTGTCAGCCACATATAAACTCGACCGGGAACTTGAATTGTCTAACTGGCGACATAATGCTAGTCTTTCACTATTTAGTGGTCTTTTCAAGTAAGACATTATAACAGATGGTGTGGTGTAAGTAATAACACATTTGTTATTCGATAACAGAACAACCATGGAATGCTGTTATTTCTGGGTAATGATGGATCGATCAGATGAGGGTCACCAGAATTGAATTGCTATGTTATTTTGTGTGACGTTTAAAATACATAGTTGCTTAAAACGATTGAAAATGGCTGAAGGTTCTGTTTCTTCTCTTGCCTCAAAATATATCTGAAAGTCACATTCCTGGAATATAATTTCTAATTTTTCCCGTGATGGATAACACATCATAAATATTACATATTTTCCTATCCCCAAACTAGCCTTCTGCAGTCAAATAGTGTCCAATTCTATTCGGATCACATGGTTACAGATTCAAATCTTGAGAACTTTATTTTAACATTCGTGGAGAAAGCATGCTTTTTCAAAAGTTCAGCCTCAATGTCAAGTGAAACTTTATTATTTCTTAGGTTTCCAAAAGCTTACTTAATTTCCTAATCAATATGTTCTTTATAGTTTATATTTGGAAACAGTCTTTTTAATGATTGCACGTATCTTTATATATTAGCCTAGAAACCGAACTTCGTGTGGATTTAGGCTAGTTCCTGCATAGGCTTTTAGAATTTGTACTTTTACCTTCAGCGTCCTATGAACGTAAATGTTATAAGAATTTAGAAATAATCGAATTAGTTTATCTTTATTCGACATCTTAATTCGGCATAATCTTTCTTCGTTTACGCATCGATCTTCGTAGTTTTTTGACATTTATTTTACGCGCAAGTTTCTTTTCTTTTAAAATTAGCTTTCTTTATGATCCCGTCACAGAAAGTCACTCTTAAAAGAGAAAGGGAACCTGAACTATGTAATATTTCTAATGCGTCTCAGTACGCGTGCCAGAAAAAGAAAAAATAAATCATATGTGCAAAGTCACGTGATCCGCTTTCTTTTTAATTCCTGTTTAATTAGATGATATCAATTGAAATCGCGTGGAAACGTGGAATTAAAATTAAAACTTTAAAAAATAATTATTTTTTAAACCCTCCATTTTGTTCAATATTTAAATTTAACTTTAAAAGGGTTAGTTATTTAAAATTTAATAGCGTGTAAATACAGTAGTTACTACATACTGTCGCGTAATGTAAGTGTATTAAATTACAGGAGGCGGAAAGTAGAGAAGAAGTGTGTAACAGTTTGTTTTTACGTCCAAATTTGTTAACGCTTAGAATTTAAAATCTCCCATCCTCATTCATGCTCACTTTTTTATAGCGAAAGCAGATACCATTTCTTTATATGCGAGTTAACTTTGGATTATTCTACATCCCATTTGTTTGTTTGTTTTTTTAATACTTTCATATTGAAAGTCTGTTAGGATATCGAACCATATCTGGTGTAAACTTACGGGCTGGTGACATTGGCAATTGGCTTTTCAATTTCAGTTATTTTGTTTTCGTATTGAACCCCTAACATATGCCTCTATAATCTGAAGTTGCACTTTTCTAATATGAAATTTGTAAGATTTGGACGCTTCATGGATTTCTTCAAATAATGATTCTTCGAATTCCTTTATTATACTTCCAAATTTTCTTTCTCTTCAACATTATCGAATTCCAATCCCTTGTAAATGTCGTATGCACCTTCTACTATTATTAGCAAACAAAAACAAAAAACAAACAAAAGAAAAGTTGCTTGGTATGTACTATCAGATTACTTGTTGAGTCGGCTGGCTTTTGAATAATTTCGAGACTTTTGAATAAATCTTTTCCATTTACATGGCAAGTTCCCGGATAAAACCATTTTTGCAGGAGTTTGAAGATTTGCCATCATTTGTTTTTGGTTATCGTCTCCTTGTTCAGAATTTTTTCCAATGAACAAGTCGTCAATTGGACTAAATATCTTGTTTTAAGCAAAAAGAACAAATATGTGTTTTCTTTTTACTTTATAAACTGTACATAGTTTAAATTCAAAAAAAAAATACAAACAAATGATTTACAATTACTTTAATTTTAAATTACACCCTCACAGCCTCTGTTTTCCTCTTCTTTTCTGTTATATACCATTCCACAAGTGACTTTAGTTCACATATTTTTTGACAAATTAGTGTTACATATATATATATATATATATATATATATATATATATAATTACTTATCTAAAAATATGATGAATAAATAATTATAAAATATGATAAGTAATATAATTATAATTTAGGGTCTACTTTTATATCGAGCACTGTTTTTTAAAAATAAAAACAAAAATACTAAAAACTTCGCCTTATTTACTTTTCCTATTTTCTATATATTTTCACACACACACACATACATATATACATATACATATATATATATATATATATATATATATATATATATATATATATATATATATATATATAATATGGATAAAACAACTGTTGCAAATTAAAAGAAAAAAATTGGGTGTCTTTTTGTGAAAGTATTTATTTATATGTTTTTATATATTTGATATTTCAGACCACCTCGGTCCTTCCTCAGAAATTAATTGAATAACTGTATTTGGGAGTTTGTTTACAAGTAGCGTCCGTCGCGTGACGCGGACGTCACGTGATGTGGAATGCAACTGTGTTTGAATTTTTTAACGTAAATCTAACGATAGTATTTTAGATGTTGTTTAAAAAGTTTTTTTAACTATATCTAAAGTAATTTTTTAACTATTGAAATATTTATACAGATTTAAAATACCCAAGTTTTTGTTTAACCCTAGTTTATATGTGCCTAATTTTAAAATCCAATATTTCTCTTTTTTTCTTCGTGTGTATATTGAACTAAAACCTGAGTCTATCAATAAACATTTACAATTGTCTAATGAGTGTCGTGATTGATTAAAGTGTTCAGCTATGGAGGAATAAGGATTGTTTTGACGTATGGGTAGTTTCTGGTTGTTGAAACGAAATCTAAAATTAGTTCCAGATTCGCCAATATATCCACTATTAGGACATATTGTGCAGAATAAGTAGTAAATTATATTATAGTTATCACAGGTGAGGCGAGGTGGATGTATTTTGATTTTGGAGTTGGGTACAGAAAATACACTTTCGGTTATTAGGTGCTTGCAAACTAGACAACGAGTTTTATTACATTTATAATTTCCTGTTTGGTTTGTATTATTTAGATATTTGGTAGAGGTGAGGATAGTTGTTTGTTTTTTTTTGCGTTGATGTGTGGTTTAGCGAAAATGTCTTTGATTTTTTTGTTTAACTGGAGGTTCTTGTAATCATTTTTTAAATTGTGAATAAGTGTGTGGGAATATTGATTGAGTTTAAAAACCATGGGAATCCGATTGTTGTTTTTACTTTTCTTGTATGTGAGAAGTGTGTTACGATTTATATGGATAGTTTTATTTAGTGCTTCTTTTATTATATTTATTGGGTATTTACATTTTAGGAATTGTTCTGTTAAGTTATTAATGTTGTGTAGAAGATCTAGATGGTCTGAGCCTATGCGTTTGATTCTTAGAAATCAGCTGTATACAATAGATTTTTTTTTAATTTAAGAGGATGACAGATTTTGAAGTGTAGGAATTATTGCTGGTTTCTGGGTTTGTTGTATAGACTGGTAGAAAGTGTATGATTGTTTAATTTTATCATAACGTCTAAGAAAGGGACGGATGTGTATGAATGCTTCATGGTAAATTTAATTGTATCGTGGAAGTTGTTGCAGAAAGTAAAAAAAAAAATTAGTTTTTCTGATCCATGATTCCATAATAAGAAGATGTCATCAATATATCTAAAATAATGTAATGGTTTAAATTCTGAATTGTCTAGTATTTTCCTTTCTAGAATGTGCATAAAGATATTAGCATAGCTAGGTGCCATTTTCGTTCCATTTTCGTGCCATTCTTTTCTTTTAATTTGCAACTTTTCAGTTGTTTTATCCATATTATATACATATCAAGAAAGTATACGTGGCTTCTCATTATGCTATATATATATATATATATATATATATATATATATATATATATATATATATATATATATATATATATATATATAAAATATATATGTATAAAAATATATATATTAAAGAATGGTTCATTAATACGGAACTATGTCAGCAGTAAATAAATCAGAGTTATTAGTAAAAATTTATTTATTTCTACATTGGATCATGTAATTTACGTCATAGCAATTATGTGTAAAAAAATAATATCGCCCAAATATCCGAAAAGGCTTTGGCTGCATACCTCAAATCGATGGTCAAAATTGTTGACGACGACGTCTCTGCAAAGCTCCTCTTCGATCTCACCAATATGCCTTATTATCTAATACTTCAACTCTTGAATTGTTGTTAGCATAGGCCTTACGTTTTACATGACAACAAAGGATGAAATTTAAAGGCGTCAGGTTGCACGGTCGTGGTTGCCAAGTGACTTCACTGTTTCGAGAGATGATTAGACCTGGGAACTTCTCATTCAAATCCTGTTTGAACGTCCATTGTTGTTTGGTTGTTAATCTTTCCATGATTGAAATTGCCAAAGACTTAAGGTATGTACGATAAAAGAAAGTTAGGTAAATAAACGTCGATTAGAAAGTTTCATCAAGAGAAATGCTGACAATGCAATGAATTTTAACAATAAATTTAAATTTTAACATTCTAAAAAACGACGTGGTGATTTGAGAACATAAATTTTGTAATGAATTCTGATACTCTTTTTTAGTTTCATCGGTGTTTCATTTTTAAACCCTTCATTTTAACAGCAGGATTTTTTTTATAAAAGTTATAATACTAGAGACGAGTAAGATGGTGAGGTTAAATAATTCATATTTAATATCGGCGAGTGCGTATGTAACATTGTAGATTTCTCAGAATGTAAATACTCCTTCGTGCCTTGTTGTAAACTTATACAACTTCACGTTATGCCTTTGTCAAAGGTGAACAGATAATGAGTAAAGGATTATCGATTACCACTTTACATTTCGATCGCATCAACATTAATCTTGTTGGAAGCGCGAATATGCACCTCCTTGTTTCCTGTTCAATTTACAATATACATTTTCTTTGATAAAACCCGTTCATGAGGTAAGTAAACATTAATTACACTGTTTAAAAAAATACATGTTCATATTACATAATTCAATATTAATAATATGAGGGAATGAATAATCAGAGGAACTTTTAAACTTCATAACTGTTGCAAGATATACAGTTCAAACACATACAGAAGCACACACACTCAAAGTAAGATGATTACATCATAATTTGCTAAGATTAGCGTAGATGTAACAAAAGGCAGAAAATACGGAATATTCAGTAAGGATCGAACTCATGGTTCAAATTTAACTGATAAAGGTGAAAGAAGCTTGCTGAACATTATATAATATATATATATGTGTGTGTGTGTGTGTGTATATATATATATATATATATATATATATATATATATATATATGTGTGTGTGTGTGTGTGTGTGTGTGTGTGTGTTTTTGTCTGTGTGTGTATTTCTATATATATACATATATAAATATATGTATTCATATATATATATATATATATATATATATATATATATATATATATATATATATATATATGTATATATATAATGAACTCTTCCCTTTTTTCCTGATTATCACAAAATCTTAATTAAACTATATATTCATTGAGAAAAACCTTTATTATATGAATTACTGGCACTTTAAAAATGATCAAGATGGAATAAAAATATTATTTTAAAATCTAAACAAGACATTATTTTAAAATATTTTATGAGTATTTTGCGCATATATATTAAATTATTCGGATTATTGTCCTCACCTTTGTCGCCATATTTATAACAGAGCTTCGGCCGTTGTATGCTCCGGCGTTCTTTAGGTGGTTGGAATGTCGAACTGAACCTTAATTACACATGGCACAGTGGATAAAGCCGATATTTAAATGCAGTGACAGGACCCTAAGAGTGTGATTTCAGTACCCGTCTAAAGCAGTGGAGAACATTCAGAGGGAAATTATCAGGAGATAACTGATAATTGAAATCCATTATACATGTCACGTGAAACTAGAACAGTCTACCCCAGTGAACGAAATAAAGGGTTCAGTTTAACGTCCCAACCATCTGAAGAAGGCCGGAGCGTACAATGGCCGAAACGTTGTAATAAATATCGCGACAAAGTTGAGGACAATAGTCCGAATTATGTAAATAATGTATATAATACCTTGTGTACTCATCCACGACAACCAGTTTACCCTCTGCTAGGAAATGCACTCTTGTTACGATATTACCAATATCATACGTACATATAATCAACAGGCATTCATTTGTTAATCGCCGTCAATCTAGCTTGCTGATTGGTCAGTATCGACCAATCAGATCGCTCCCACGCGCACGATCAATTTAGGCGCGAACTCAATTCGGAGCCGAAACACGTGACTACGACCATATAAAAAACCCCGAACACGTGTCACGACGAGCAGACCGGAGCAGAGCAGACCACGAGAGGAGACGGAGACGGAGACGGAGACGGAGACGGAGACGGAGACGGAGGAGGAGGAGGAGGAGGAGGAGGAGGAGACGACGACGACGACGACGACGACGACGACGACGACGACGACGACGACCAAACAATTTCGACCGCTCACACCATTGCCAAAATGTGACTCTCAAGGAACTCCCGTCTTGACTAACGCAGTCAGACGTTAAAGAACATTGTACTCTCAGAGAACTCCCGTCTTGACTACCGCAGTCAGACGTTAAAGAACTTTTCACGCAAGTACAATCTCTGAACTCTCACCAACATGCAACATAGACAATTTCTAACATAAACTGCATTTAAATATAACTCTTTCGTTATGAGTCTAGATATGAGTCGAGATACAAATAATTACCAAATCAAAGGGACGCAACTCAGTCCCACTTTTCAGTTCGCATGTATGTAATTTCAATACTTAATAAATTCAATTGTTATGTTTATAACTCCATGTTACTTCTGTATTTCACCATTGCTAATGATTTCCACATCTTTCCTAACAAAAATTTAAAAAAATTGTAGGGAACAGCCCTTCAACTCGCAATTAACATGGTTAACCGAACACATGCCATCTCATCACAGGGCCCGTTCCCCAACAACCTCATCTCAGAAATATAGACATATATATATATATATATATATATATATATATATATATATATATATATACATAATATATACATAGATAGATAGATATATGTGTGTGAGGTGTGCGTGTATGCATAAACCTATATATATATATATATATATATATATATATATATATATATATATATATATATATATTTATATATATGTGCCTCTGTGTATGTATGTATACACACACATTATATATATATATATACATATATGTATATATATATATATATATATATATATATATATATATATATATATATACACATATATGTATATATATACATATATGTATATATATACATATATAAATATATATATATATATATATACACACACATATATATTTATATATGTATAAATATATATATTATATATATAGTTTATTACGCGAATGTTTTGATATTTTTCATAACATACAAGGTCATTGATTCCATTAATATAAAGGTTAACGGAATGAGAATTTTTCTAAATGGTGGAGGTCAGATGTTTATAAAATATTGATATGTAAGAGAGATAATACTTGGCCATAGTCAAGAAAAATTAAAATTGTAAGTATGTGGAAAACATGCTCCGCAGTATGACAGTTCTGTTCAAGAAGCTATCTGATTGTAATTTTTTCCTCAACAACGCAATACCAAGGAAATGTTGTGAGGTTTATTTAATTTAAACAATATAATAATTTGCAACGTCAGATATTCATTTATTTAATGATTTTGTGTGTTGTGCATTAATATGATAACACACAAAATATACAATAAAAATCGCCAATCAAATTTGCGTTACTTGTATACGAATATTCGCATTGCCCCTATTTTGTACACTTGTCTACAGATATGTAAGTGCGAAATATCATTTTTATATTATTATTATTATTATTATTATTATTATTATTATTATTATTTCCTTTGATTTGTGGTGTGTACTAATTTCTTTCCGGGTCCAGACAAGAGACCTAAGATCAGAAATGGCATTATGTCATTTTCCACTGAGCAAGTTAAAAAAAATCACATGTTTTACATTGCACTCCGCAAGTTATATGTTGTATTCGTGAGAACACTACAATCAGACAAACCATACAGGGAGGAATATGGCAAGAACGGAAATAAGACCTCATCTCAACGCAAACATGATTCGCAATGTCCGGAGTGACATCGTGCGAAACAAAAGACTCTCAAATGCGATCATAGATAAAATATATATATATATATATATATATATATATATATATATATATATATATATATATATATATATATATATATGTATATATATATAAAAGACAGAATACAATAACCCATCATTCAAACAATAAAGTCATAAAAGTAGAAATAAATAATAAGAGCGAGTATGAGGTAAAATCTAAAATAAATCGGATATGAAGTAATATCCCAGAAAGGAATAACCGAATTATTATTATTATTATTTTTATTTCCTTTGATATCTGGCGTTTACACATTTCTTTCCGGGTCCCGCCCAGGGACCTAAGGTTAGAAATGGCATCATGACACTTGCCACTGAAAAAAAAAATTAAATTAAAAAATAATTACATAGATAAAGCCCTACGTAAAATGTGGGCTGTACTCGTCAGAACAATTTTTGTATCTCTTTGAGGCATGGACTTCCAGGTATCCCTTCAATCAGCCTACTGGAATCTTTTCCAACCAGTCCAAGGGCTCCAACTACAACAGGGATTGTTGATGTTCCCATGTGCCACATTTCTGAGATTTCTATTTCAAGGTCTTTGTTTTTTGACAGTTTTTCGAATATCTTCGAAGATACATTGCAGTCTGCAGGGACTGCTATATCAATAAGGAGGCACTTATTATTATTATTATTATTATTATTATTATTATTATTATATTGATGCATTGCGTCAATGTCGGAGAAGAGATTATGCTTGTTGCAGGACATGGTTTCAGAAGACTTGATCCTCACTTGCAATATTGCAACAACACAATTACTTGCTTGAAAACACTTCTTAGATAAATATATTTTGGTGAGCTTTAACATATTAACCACTTTCTCATGATGAATATATATGGCACAAGATTAAAGATAACCTAAATATAGGAATCTCACACGTAATATAGACCATGGGTGGAACTTCTTATCGCACATTCGGGTGTTCCCTATTGTGCTGCTTAAATTACCAGAAAGTCTTGTGATAGATAGATAGATAGATAGATAGATAGATAGATAAAATAGAGAGAGAGAGAGAGAACTTCCTGCATTTAATGTTGACTGGATTTGAGCACAATAATTGTAAACATATGTTTCACTGGTTTAACTTATCAGCAAAACCTGCCGAATTTATAGACCCTTACGCTATGAAGATAATTCATTAGAATATTTTCAAAATAATTTTCATTACTTCCAAACTGGCGATTCTAAACTTTATAAATAACCTCTTTACTGTTGATGATTTTCATAATTAAAATGCTGAACTATTCCAAGGTCACCATTTCTGCTTTTAAGTTAATAACGACAATAGCATTTATATATGGAATTGATAGGAAACCAAAGTAAGTAACGCATTACATCGAGTTTTAAATAATTTCCGATTTTTCATTGATCCCCTTCGTTCTTTTCATTGAGAGCTTACTGTACACCAATACCCAGCTTTGTGAATCCTATATCTTTAATAAAGGTAGATTTCGATGTGTTTAAGACTTTTTTCTAATTCCCATATATTTCACCGTTGATTGCCATCCACTAATAAATTTAGCGCTATATAATGCAAGTATTTTGAAATATTTTGTCTCAGTCCATATTCCAACAACGTTGCTCCTGAAGTAAAAATTGCAAACAAATTTCATACTTGCCAGAAAGTTGAATTAAGGTCATTTATGACTCTTTGACTCTAGACTCTCCATCCCGTCGCAGTATTTTCTAGTTTGAACATCCACAATATGGCTTGATGCAAATACACTTTAAATCACTGCATTCGTAGGGGTTAAGTAAGTCACTATTAATCCAATGTGTACGTTGCCACATCTGTGCGAAAACTAAAGTATCTTAGCGCATTCTCTAATTATTCTGAGCTATCCTATCTGATTACTACATCAGATGCTACCGTCGATATTTCAAATGGTTTCCAAAAACACAAACTATATAGGACTCTGTCTAATACTAATAAACAATTTTGGCATCTATATTATGTATTGGAAATCTTGCAAATCATAATAATATATGACATATATTAAAGGAAAGCGTATAAAATAGTATTTAATTACAACACGTTTTCTAAAACTATTCACAGCACGTAAAATTTCTAAAAGAAATGTCTGCATCCCATCAGAGAACAAAGATAATGACAGATGTGCTCATCGCCAAGAATCAAAACCTTTTTATACAAACGAGGCATAAATTTTGTGGGTGTCGAATTTATAGGTGTTCATATTATGCAAATTGTATCAACTGATAAATGAGCTTTTATCTGCCAGGAAGTATCTAATTTAAAGTAGCAGTTTTTCACTAATGAAATATTAATCTGGCGCACGAAATCTATAAAAAGGGGAGAAATCTATAAAAGGGGAGAAATCTATAAAAGTGTAGATATCTATAAAAGTTTTGTAAACTTTAAAAGTGGAGAAAGTGTTCAACGTCAAGCGGAGACAGTTAGTTTCATGCTTGAATTTTGCAAACTTTAGGCCATCTTTGTTGCGTTCTATCTCGCCTACTCATAGATGTTGAACAATGGTGCATTCTGGGTCGTGAGGGTGTAAGCATTCTGGGTAGCATTTTCGTAACAGATATTTCGTAAGCGGTAAAGGTTTTAATCCAAAATATTCTAGGGACTATTTGGTAGGAATTATTGTGATCACGAATGGGGTTACTTAAAGCTATTTTACATTTCTGTTAAATTTAGGTATAATAATTATTACATTTAATTATGCTTATATGTGCAATCGTATTTTGCTAATTTGTTTAATATTTACCGTTATTCCCCATGCATAATACGCATTTTTTCTAAAGAATAGTAAGCAAAATTGGGGGTGCGTGTTAAGCACAGCTACAAAAATCTTTAATAATTGCCGTTTCATATGTCGATTTCAGTTGGGAAATTACTACCAACCTCAAACATACGACAAATTGACACTAACATTCGGCGATTGCAACCCCATAAGGATATCAGATACAATCGTATGTATCTAATATTATTACAAATGCAAAATAAACTAAGAATTATCATAAAACCAAATTAGAATAATATTTTTATATTCTTAAGCCATTTTTAATAAGAATAGGAAATGCTGGTCGTAATGAAATTGGAGATGTACAATTTATAGGATTTGATTACCAAACAAGGGGTGCGTATTATGCGTGAGTATATGATGACAAATCTCATCATACGTATTCTGAGGAATAGAGTGCGCAGCAGAATCAGCCTAGCGATAGGACAAGAATAGTGCGGGTTCATTAAAGACAGCAGAGCAAGAAACGCGATATTCATGCTATGTTATCCGAAATAGCGATAAAGATGCGAAAGACGTTTACCTATGTTTCATAGACTACGCAAAGGCCTTCGATAAATTTCGCCACAAGGATCCGATAGAACTGCTCAGAAACCTTGATATATTCGGGAGGTATATCAGAATGATCAAGAACCTATACTGGCAGCAAACGGCATGCGTACGCATAGGGAACGAGTTCAGTGAATACAAAAAAATAGAAAGGGGCGTAAGGCATGGATGCGTCTTCTCACCTGACCTGTTCAACCTAAACAGCCAGGCAATTCTGCGAGAATTGGTAACCCTACCGGGATTCAGCATTGGCGGCCACAATCTTAAAAACGTAAGATACGCAGATGACAGTACTGACAGCAGACATGAAAAAGTAATTACAAAATCTCCTACAGGACGTAGCGACGGAGAGTGAAGAGAAAGGACTAAGCACAAACTACAAGAAGAGAGAATGCATGGTCATCAGTAAGAGGATGAGCCGGAAATTGCAGGTCGGGAATACTAGAATCAAGCAGACGTGGAATTTTAAATATCTGTGAAGCGTCTTGAGAGAGGACGGCAAGTGCGAAACTGAGATCCGTAGACGTATTTGGGTGGCCAAGGACACATTCCAAAAAATGGAAGGAGTATTGTGAGACAGGAGGATTTCTTTGGTAACAAAGAAAATAATACGTGAGCTGTTACGTGATAAGTGGAGCTGTGATATCTTTACGGCAGAGAATGTTGGACGATTTCCTCATAGATAAAAAGACACGAGGCGACAGAAATGGTGTTCTACGGAAGTATATCCTTATCATGGGCCGAGCGTGGGAGCAAAGTTGATGTCTTAAAAAGGATGCAAACAAGGAGGACGCTTGTAGTTAACACCAGGAAGAGGTAGCTGAAGTTTCTGGAACACATAATGGGGAAGGAGTGCCTGGAGAATCTGATACTCACGAGTCGAATATAGGGAAAGAGAGACAAGGGAAAACAACGCGTGACATACCTGGCGGGCTTAAGCAAGTGGGTGACAGAACATGGTCTAGGGGGAGGAAGCAGTAGGAAGGAACTTGTTGAAAGTGGCAAGGGATGGAGGGAGGTGTGGAGACATGATCGCCTACGTCCTGAAACGACATAGTACATAAAATGAAAGAAGGAAGCATTTTCGAACAATTTCAGCACAATTTTAGGTGAATGTATTATGTATGAAGGCGTAATATATATGTGGAATTACGGTAATTAATTAAGTTATTTATTTATTCAAACTGTCTCCTTTTCTTTCTTTTTTATCGATATTTTGTGGGAGTTCATATCGTATTAGTTGACTCTCGATTTGTTCAGAAGCGTTGAAGAAAGGATGTGGCACGCATCTTTTATCACTATTGCAATTTGTATATATACATATATATATATATATATATATATATATATATAACACATACACACACACATTATATATATATATATATATATATATATATATATATATATATATATATATATTGACCATTGTGGTCATCGCCAAGTGTCTGTTACATGCTTAAACAATAATCATCAGCCCATGTATGCTGTGTTTTGTCTCGACTATATATGCTGTTCAACGATGCATTATAGGTAATAAATTCTATTGTAATAATACTGGGTGAAGCGGATGTTTGCTGGAAGACTCAAAATTTGGCAGCAGCAATCTGTCCTATGCCACACAATCATGAGAACACTGTCATGGTTTTAAGACAATTTCTCCGACCACATCACCCCTTACATCTGGTCAACTAACTCTGGACTTGAATATTATGTGTGGGCGCAGTTGAGGGAAAGGCCAACAAAAATCCTTTTTACATCAAGATGAAATGAAGGCAAAGATTACGCCAGAATTCGACAAATTAAACAAGAGATTCAGGAGATTCCGAAGTCGGCTGGTCGCTGTGACTGAAGGCAATGGTGATTTTATTGAACACATTTTCTCTTTAGTATTTTTCTGCGTAATTTTGGTAAATATATCTGTTTAATTATCAGTGTTATTTTCTTATTTGCGTAATTTAGACGACAGTTTATCCATCGTACACACATACACAGAGAGAGAGAGAGAGAGAGGTTTCTGGACACAAAGTCTGTAAAACCTGTTCAAAATGTCGTTTTTAATTTCCTAAAGAAAACACACGAGAACTGATCCGCTAGTCTTCTTTTCGTTAAATAAGACATCAATGAAAATGCGAACAGACATTAGTTAACAATGATTTTCCTAACTACCTCATCGACCACTAGATTAGACTCTTTCTTTCAAATGTAATTATAAAGATAATGAACACAGACAAGAAAAATAGCATGAATAACTTCAACAAAAGCTATATACATTGAGGGGTAATTAAGAAAGAATGAACCGATTACATGACACATTTGCTTCAGTTCTCAAGCATCGTCATGGAATGATTTAGTGACTATTTGAAAGATTTGTTTTCTAAGATTTAAATGTTTGCCCCTGAGGCGCTGTAGACGCATCGTTTCTCCGGCAACGGTTAGTTGTTTGTTGTCTCCCGGAAAGGCGAGTCTTCAGCAAAAGGCGTTTCGCGTTCTCAAGTTGGAGAAACAGATACGGTTGTCATGGTGGAGTGTGCTTTGCGAAGGCAATTCGCCATTAACCTGCCCTTCCGTAAGAACATTAGACGTTGGATTAAACAATTTCAAGAGAATGGGTGTCTGTGTAAAAGAAAAAAGTCCAGGACGACCACGAATTTCGGAGAAACAAATGGCGAGAATCCGTGTTTGTGCGGAGTCTAAGGATGCACACAAATCGTACTTGCTGTGACCTTTTGAACGCTCAATCCACGATCTGTCATCAGCTGAGAAGACTACATTTAGACCTTACGGACTACGCCTCTTTTAGGCATTAAACAAGATCTTAGTCTTTGTGTTTGGCCTTGGAGATCTTCATACCTCAGCTTGTATGATTTTTTCTTCTTCTGGGGATACGTAAATGATCTTGTTTATCGCTACCCACTAACATCGATGACATTAAATATCGAATAACAACAGCGATCAACTCAGTGGATCGTGATATGCTGATGCCCGTCTGGGAGGTATTAGCTTATCGCATTGATGTTGCCCGTACTACAGGCGATGGCCATATTAATCACTTGCAAGACAGGAAATAAAAGTTAGTTGTGACTAAGATTCTTGTGACTTGACTGGAGTTTTATATTGCTTTTCCTTATTAAAATACTGCGTAATGAAACCGGTCCATTCTTTTTTAATAACCCTGTATATAGACAGAAAGAAACAGAGAAATTCGTGGACAAGAACAAAAAAGATATACAAAGAATTTTTGCATGGATTCCTCAGTTCCGAAATGGATCATGGTCAGAAATCATTGAACTATTAACGACTATTCTTTGAATAAATGTGACTGAACAGCTTTCACTATACACTTAGATTGGATTCACTATACACTTAGATTATTTAAGTTTTAATAAGTTTGGTAAATATAACAGCTGTATACATACATATATATATATATATATATATATATATATATATATATATATATATATAAATATATATATATATATATATATATATATGTATATATATATATACTTCTTTACGTTTGGAATTAAGATATTTTTAGTTAATGACCATTTTCACCTACATATATTAATTTTAAAATTGTAAAGTAAATTCGCACAGTTTAATGAAAATAAACATCGAACGATCTTTTGTGAGTCTGTTTTAACATATTTCAAAGTTAATAGGACTCGATTAGGTATACACCAACGAATAACATCTCTCTCTCTCTCTCTCTCTCTCTCTCTCTCTCTCTCTATATATATATATATATATATATATATATATATATATATATATATATATATATATATATATATATATATATGTGTGTGTGTGTGTATATATATATGTATATATATATATATAAACACTGCAATCATATGACAAGAAAACAACATATTCAAACTACAGATCCTCGAAGCGGATACATTAAAAAAATACAGCCTTAATTCCGTCACTTAGTAGAATCAACCATGAATACTGTAATAACGTTCTGAAATGTCTATGAAAAGAAAAGATCTCCACGCTTTAAGGTGCGCATGACCATGGCATTACAGCAGAGTAGAAAAATCCATAGTGGATAATTTTTTTACATTTTAATGAACGCTAAGCATGACTGACAAACTTTGCATTTGAAAGCAAAAAGAAAAAATACAATAAATGATATAAAAAAAGTGTTACTACTTGCACTTGTGAACAACACAGTTCTGTATTAGTAAATACAATTCTGAAGATGATCACGGAAGACAATTATAAATACTTGGGGAATGTATAGAAACAATTTTCGTAGCTAAAGCACATTTCTCACATCATTGATGTACAAGGAATGTTATCGTGAGCATGAACGGATTTTATTAAAAATAAAGGCAAAATACCATATATAATTTTATTCAATAAGCCATGCCTAAAAGAGTATTTTCTGTCTAAATACACACTAAACATAAATGTTGTAAAATTTATCAGGACACAAGTAAATAAAGTACCAGTTAAAGTTCCGTCGATATTATTATTTATAAATTATCAAGTTGTCCTTGTTTTTGAGACAAGAATCAGGCTAAATTATTAGAATGTGAAATCGAATTCATTTTCAACGACAAATATTTATTGAGCAGTATTAAAATTTACTTTTTAATAAATTAAACTTGCTGAAAATTAATCTTATTAACTGAATATTTTGAATCAAATAACGTTCAATCAATAACTGTATATCAGTCTAGAGAGTTATCGAGGTAAATACGTGGCGGTGTTTCCGTGGCTGTTTGTGTGTCGTTTTGTGTGTCTGCTCTTGTGTGGGTAACAATGATAATTCATATTCAGTACAGTAAACAACCGAGATGTTTCCTTTTTCTTTAATAATAGATAAGATTTAAAAAATGTTTCTATGTTTAACTAACAAAAAAACTCAAATATAATGGGTTCAGTTGTTCGTCTTATGATTAATATATATAATATTTTTTTAAAATCTTGCTTCTCGTAACGATATTACTTATCCGTATCTATTTGTATCTACCATATATATATATATATATATATATATATATATATATATATATATATATATATATATATTGGATTTCATTTATTAAAATATTTTTATAATTTTTTCCGCAGTGATCACTTCCTAGTTGTATGTTTGTTTGTTTTTTAAAAAAAGAAGAAAAAACACAGCTTCGAGGTCATATTAGTGCAGCGACCTAATGCAAACAGAATGATTTCTTCCAAATATTTCTGCTAATTTCAAATACAGGAAATACGATAATTCTTTTGGGTTATATGGCAATTGAGACATTGATTATTATTTTGTTAAAATGAAATTCATCTTGCTGAATATATATATATACACATACACACATATATATATACATACTTATAAATATATATACATATATACATACATATGCATATATACATATATATATATGCATATATATATACATACATACATATATATACATACATGGATATACATACATACATATATACATACATATATATACATACATAAACACACACACACATATATATATATATATTTCTGAGATAAGTTATTGTAATTATTTACCGTTGTCCTCATCTTTGTTGCCATATTCACGATGCTTTCTTCTCCGCTCTGACCTTCTTCAGGTGAATGGAATTTCACGCCAAAACATTGATTTCATCTAGCGGTATAGACATTTCTAGTTCCACGTGCTTTACCTATTCCGGTATCAGGAATTTCCCTTTAACACAATTCTCAAAGTTATTGCTAACATGTGCTCTGGCCAGAAATTTAATTTACAACTCTTTGGTTTTAGTCACTGGATTACATCAATCATTGATCTGGGCCTTGAGCAATATAAAGAAAACCAGAAAGACATCATTAAATGTTGAAGCTATAGTAAAGTAAAGAAAGATGCAACGATGACAACAAACTAAAAACTCTCGCAGATCCTAATCAATTACAAGGACCATTCCGTGTTCAAGTAATCCAGTGACTAGACGAGTTGTCTAAAAGACCTGCTCCAGTGAATCGAAAACGGGTGATGTTTCATCAGGACAATGCGTGACCACACAGAGCAAAAACACGTCACAAAAGATCGAAGAACTTGGTTGGGAGAAAATTCTTTTTCCACCTTATTCTCCCGACCTTGCTCCTTTAGACTACCATTTGCTTCGTAGCTTACAGAATCATTTGGAAGAAACAGCTTTTGTAACACAGGAAGAGGTAAAAACTGACATTTGTGAGTTCTTCGAATCAAAGCCCAAAGTATTTTACAGTAATGGAATTAGTAAGCTTGTTAATAGATGGAAGAGAGTCATAGATAATCAAGGAAAATACATTGCTGATTGAATGTAATTAAATGTAACCTTTGGTCAGTTGTTTTCGTTATTCAAAATTCGGACAGAACTTATAGGATGACCTGATATATACAGAAAAACAGTTGAAACCTAACCTGAACAAAATAAACTATGAAATATTCTTAAATGTCTATAATTGACTTCTCTAATTCACTCAGGCGTGGTCATGTGTGATGTCATGAGCTGGGGTACGATTTTCACTTCCAGCATCTTATATGCGCGTGTTTATCGTTGCTTGGAAATCATCCAGGTAAACAGAAACAGACTATCATCACTTTCTCTTCCGTGTATTTTTAATATATTGTAATATAATTGTCATCTTTGATAATGGTTTATGTAAGCCGAAAGCTTAGATTGCATTAAAAAATATGTATCAATATTGTGATTTTCTTTCTTCGTTTAATGATAATGTTATTAAGCTTATCAGACGATATGAAAAGAATTAACATAAAATAAATGGACAACATTTGTCGATATTATTTAATGAAACATGCATGAATATCACCTTGTAAAATTAAATTTACAGGATTTTTAAAACTGTCAATGGATGGTAAGTTATTGAAATAAGAAGTTCCCAAAGAGGAGGAGGAAAAAGAAATGGAGGAAAAAATGGGGTAAACGATGATGGGAAAGGATGCGAATGTAGCAAACGAAACAGGAAGTGTTGTAAGACTTGATACGAGTGTTGGTCAGAGGGGAAAGGAAGAGAGAGGCAAAGGAACGAGAAGAGAGAAGAGATGACCTATTTAATATAAACTCTGGTAATCAGACAGAAGATAGACTGAAGGAACCTTCAGAAATTAATGAAAAAGCAAATTATATAGAATAATACGAGATAACCCCAAAAATATGAAAGAGAATTCAGAATAAAAGAGAATTAAATTAATCAATACAAAGGAAACGATATTAAGAGAAATTTAAAATATATAATGTGAATATCTGATGATGAATACATCGAAAGCAACATAATAAACTTATATAACTTAACCTATCCACAAGGAAAAGCATATATTTGAAATTTAATATACAATATAAAAAATTAGATTAGAAAAAAATGAAAAGTGCCTTTAGAATTAGGTAATATAAAGGTGACTTTAGAATCAATAGAAAATATACTATATAAAAAAGACTAATATATAAATATATTAATTAATTAATTAATACTAACAAATTTTAAATATTTAATTACAATTTATTGTTAATATTAATTAATGTTGCAAAAAGTTACAAAAACACCTTAACTGAAATTAAAATGTTAAATACAAATATAAGATATATATATATATATATATATATATATATATATATATAACCGCTTAAAAATTATACACGTTATGAATTTAAACACCACTTGATCAACCCTCATAATACAATTTACATCAGTAAAATACACTTCAATATCTATATATATATATATATATATATATATATATATATATATATATATATATATATATATGAGAGAGAGATAGGTAGATATATTCGTTATATATATAGGAGAAGTCTACATGTCAACGGCAATTGAAATTTCTAGAATGTGTGATGTCCACATAAAAATTGTGGACTTAGTAGCAAACACTGTATCGTTATCGGATTCTTGTGTTGATCGCTCCAGGCGTGAAACATACAGTCACTCTAATATTTTTATTTCCTATATTATATATTATATATTTGGGCCTGTTCATGTGTGTATTTGTTTAAAATGATTATGAGAAACGTTTCTCGATATAATAATCAGAGGATTTTTAGGTATAGATATGGCTTGCACCAGAGTAAAGAGTATGACGGTCGATCTCCCGTTCCATTGACCATCAGCTCAACTAAGTATCCCTGTAACGGGTTCTGAATATGGGAGACAGGTTGATTAAGTATATTTCAGGAAGAAAGTAAGAGAACATTCCTGGGACATCTGTTTAGTTCTAGCTTGCTTATATCAGATATTTTGCCCGAAACACGCTCATAGCTTCGTAATGAAATTTAGAAATTCCCGTTCTTGTGAGAACTGATTTTGATAAAACTTTTCCCAATTGGATTGCAAAATATGGCAAAATTAGGTTATTCTGTCTAACGTCCTTTTAAATTTTAAGATTCGACAGTTTTGGGTTAACCACACTAAATCCTTTTGAAAGAAAATAGCCAGCTAGATTTTTGGCAGATAATGAAAGTTAATTATGCATATATTATACATTGAGTATATATTTAGCAGATAACTGTGATGTCGATTAGGATGTCCTGCTCTTCCTTACCACTATGACATGGATTGCTCCTACTTAGAAATAAGGCAAGTCGCCACATGAAAATAGGAATTGAGGTCCAGTTGATTTAATCAAAGTATTCCGTTGAATGTATGAGTAATTAATAAAACTCCTTGTCTTCCTTTCCGTGACCGAGTCTTCTGTTCCTTCAATACTCTCTCTAATAGCTTCCTACTACTTGGGTATTTTAAACAAAGATAATATTGCAACACACCCCTAGATGGCAAACACACACACACACACACACACACACACACACACACACACACACATATAAAGGGAGATGAGTTTTGGCGGCGGCGGAGTATATTAGGGTCCGTTGGTCTCAGTCTGTGAGAAAAAGTCACAATGACGCGATCCAGTCAGCCGGAAATTTGGAAAAGTGCATGTCGTACTGCTTGGCCTTCATGCCAGAAGCTCCAATATGAACATTTCAGAGCGTTTGGGTGTCAATCTGAGTGAGATCAGTGCAGACGATTCGCAAAGAGATGGATGAGTTTTATATGGATTTGTAGCAGACCGTGGGTTGAAGATGTGAAGAGCTATCAGAAGGTTAAGATTTCCTGCTAGCCGGTTCAGCTACATGACAATGTTGTACTTTAATTAAGTCCAAAGAAGACAAAGAAAACAAACAAGACCGATGTATATGGGTAAACAAATATATATTAATAACAAAACTAGTTAAGCTAAGGCAGGAAGAGTTACATAGAGTTTGTATGGGGAAATTATGTGTGTATGTTGTGAGTGTTCGTACGTACGTACATTGTTCTTACGCGTTCCCAAAATTTGGGAAACGCTGTATCTGTGAGAGGTCGCATATTGACCTAAGTGGAAAAAGAAAGATTGTACCACGTCTCCACGCGCCGTGGCGGCCTAAGTCAAAAAAAGAGAGATTTTACCTCATCTCCACGCGAGGTGGCGGCCCAAGGCCTGGGTCGGAAAAGAGAGAGAGGCTAAGGGTCAGCCAGTATTTATAGCCACGGGAGAGACCCCTGTTGAAGGATTAAGGGACTGAGGAGGAGCTAACTTCGACAGATTAGTACGGCATTACACCAGCTCGGAAACTCACTCTGATCGTTCTTATAAGAAAAGTACTTCTGAATTTGTAACTGAGATCCTCAGACTCAACAGAGAGGCCTACATCAGAGGTAGTTCTGACCTAGATCAAGAGGGTGACTGCTGGTAGAACCTAGGACTCTGCACCTTTTCCTCACAAGCCGGAGAACACGGTCATTGCTGTCAGACAATTAATGCGACCACATCACCCCTTGTATCTGCCAGCTAAATTTCCATACTGCAATATCCTTGATTATTACGTGTGGAGCGAAATTGTGTGAGATCAGCAAAACTAATTGGGACATCAAACCGGAACTAACGGCAAGGATTATAGCAGAATTCAGAAAGTCAAACAAGGAGAAGGGATGAAGGAGTTTGCATAATTGTCTGGTGGCCGTGATTGAAGCGAATGTAGATTTTATATAACAAATGAACTCTTTAGTATTTCAAGATATTTTGGTGTACTTTTGGTAAATATATCCGTTAAAATGAGATGTTGTTATTTTCATTTTTACGTAATTTACACAAAACTTTATCCATCGCACCCGTATACATGTTTACTTACAAAATATATTTCTAATGAAATATACGCATATGAATTTCTACAAAGAATAATGTATAATTTCAAAGAAAACTTTTGTTATTCAATTTGTCATATGTATATATATATATATATATATATATTTCTACATACATATGCAACAATATATATATATATATATATATATATATATATATATATATATATATACACACACACATATATATATATATATATATATATATATATATATATATATATATATATATATATATATATATATATATATATATAATGAATACTCATTAATATCAACTTTAAATCTGCTTGAGGATATCTCTTTTGATAGAAAACAAATTTCATTTATTTTTGCTGATGTCTGAAGATATTTCAAGGGAGAATAAAAATTTCCCCTTTTATGAGTAATAATTTATTCATCAATCGCAGAGAATGAAGAAAGAAAAAGAAAGAAAAAGACCATTCTCACTGCATTCAGGCAATATGTTTTACAAATTACACTTGGGATCCAATTACAAAAATACAATAACTAGAAGCACTAGAAAATCATTTTTTTTAGATGATGCGAGATGAAAATTTATCATCTCTTCAGACATGGCGTTGCTGATATTAAAACTGGGGCAAAGAGACGAGTTGTGAAATTTAACGCCTCCATAACAAAACTTTTCCGTTTTAATCGACTTAGAGAACATGTTTTGTCTTCCAATAGCAAGGCTGATGCTAACCTCAATCATTACACCTTATTTTATAAGTTTTTTCGCTCATACTAAGTGGGAAGGTTATATAGAATCAATAGCTAGCACCGCTTCTAGGAAATATGGTTCAGTTATATCGGACTAGAAAATTTTCACACCAGAATCTACCTTAAACATGTATATATCTATCACTCGTCCATGCGTTGAATATTACTGTCTAATCTATCATGCTGCTTCTACTATAGAGTTAGAGACTCTTGATAAAATTCGAACAAGAATCTACTGTGTTCGGGTCATGGCATGGCATTTCGGCTTCAGTCACATTACCAGCACCGTGTAATATATATTCTAGGTGAATTTATATGCATATATACATATATACATATATACATATACATATATATATATATATATATATATATATATATA
Organism: Acanthosepion esculentum; assembly: GCA_964036315.1. Lineage (NCBI taxonomy): Eukaryota > Metazoa > Mollusca > Cephalopoda > Sepiida > Sepiidae > Acanthosepion > Acanthosepion esculentum. The sequence goes on from OZ038475.1 coordinate 18,703,144, forward strand.
TATATATATATATATATATATATGTATATATATATATGTGTGTGTGTGTGTATAAGTCACCAGGAAGATTATATATATATATATATATATATATATATATATATAATTGTTTATTTAAAAATTCTAACATAAATATGTTATAAAATCACTACAAAATAGCCATTTGTATATATATATATATATATATATATATATATATATATATATATGTATGCATATGTATGTATATATATATATATATATGTATATATATATATATATATATATATATATATATATATATATATATATATATATATATATATATATATATATATATAATTTCAATGTAACTGTTCAAATGAGCTTTTCTCTTTACGAATATAAGCTTAGTACGAAATTTACAGCAGGGCACCATTATTTCACGCTTGAAATGGCTAGATGTAACAATATTTTCTATACTATAATTTTCTTCTCGAACTTTTTATTCTATGGAATTCTCTACTGGATACTTTTTTCCCGTCCACTTTGCTCTTCAAAACTTTAGATTCCAGGTCAATCATTTAATTTTCTCTTCTTAATTTCTTTTCATTTAACTTTCTCTCTACTTCATACTGTTTAACTTTTTCTCTTAATTTTTCAGACTCCGTAAACAAGTGGGTCATGTTGACTTCCTTACCTTGCTTGCGGTAAAATGATAAACATGCTAAGAATTTGGTATAACAAATAATATGATATGAAATGCTCACAAATTATTCAAAAACTAAACCTCCAGTGAACAGTTTATTTTTGCAACCTGAGCATTGTCATTATAATTATTTTTGCTCCACAAGAAATATGCTTGCTAAATAGAAATTATGAAACAAATATATTCAAATATTGTTTATAATTAACATGCAGATTTCGTGATGAAATTTTAGATATAATTGACCATCTTGTAACATATTAGCACCTACCGAATATAAGACCTAAGATGACAGGGTGGGATTCCATATCGGCACACAGAATTCTGCAACGTCATTTGAAGGAACCTGCAAAAAGTTGCTATAGACATCACCCACACCCAGTTATAGACTGTACCTATAAATGTTTTGTTGTATATTACAATATCCACGGTCAGAACGATCAATATTAACTGTCCTTATTTTGTGATAAATAACCATAAGAATATAACATGATTTATTATTGACATAATAATTCCTGCAATCTATAATGGAGCTTTGATATTTTTCAAAAGCTATGAAACAGAGGTTCTCAACAAGGGGTAAATTTACCACTAGTGGGTAAAAAATTATATAGTCGGAGGTAAATAATTGAAGTACCTGATAATTTAAAAAGTAATTCAATTAAATTAAATTTTTTAGCGTGCCTTCCAAGTGCTTGTTCCTTTTGTCACTACGTACTTATGTGAATCAGGTTTCTCAAGTCCAGAAACCGCCTAAAAGCCGATGATGATGTTACAGTAGCATTATCAGAAACAGCTCCTCGCATAAAAAAACTGATTGACTCAATGAATCAGCAGTGTTCCCAGTGATAATGCTTCTGGTGCTTCTGTTCATTATTTTTTGTAATACAAATTAACTTCATAATTTTCTATTTAGAAAAGGTTTGATTTTCTTCTTTTTTATATACGAACGTATAATACTATTTTTATACAAAGCCTAAAGTCCTAAGCAATAAAAATGTTCTTTCTAACCTTCTTGTTATTCTGTCACTTTATGATATTGATGTAAAAATAAATGATGGATTACTAATTTTTTGATCAAAATACTGAATTTTTACTAATTTTTAGTATTAGTCAGTATTTTTTATTTGTTTTGGTATTTTTACTAATAACTAATTTGCACATTTTATTAGTCACAAATTAGTCAGTGCTAATCATAATTATTCATTCAAAAAACATTTTTTTTAGTATTTTCCCAAAATTTTTTAAATTGCCAAAAACAAAGATACTAAAAATTTTTTTTTTGAATGAATGATTATGATTAGTATTAATTTGTAGATCTACTAATACAGCGGATAAAATGAATACTTTTTTTATTAATTACTACAAACGTTAATAAAAAGTACTGAATTTTATATAGAGTACTAACTTATACTAAAAAATTAGTAGATTAGTACTAAAAAAGAAATCAGTATTTTGAGTGTCGCTTAGAATTTTTTTAGTCACAGTATTTTGACTAAAAAAATCCCTTAGTATTTTGAATGAAAAAGTCATTCATTCATTTAGTCACGAAATTGTACATTAATGCTTTATGATGGCTATGAATATGTTGTATGGGAGTAGGGGGTAAATGGAGATATACATAAAGCCGAGGGGGTCAATGATGGAGGAAAGGTTCAGAATGGCTGCTATAAAATACTTGAAGTGGAAATTTCTGAAGTGAGGTATACGAAAAGATCAATAGGTCCAGTTGAGTTTTGAGGCCTAAATTTGATTGGAGTATGTTCTCATAGAATTTTTTGAATGCATCCCTGACACCTCTTGTTTGAAGGAAATAAAAAAATAATAATTCTGAAATTCCCAAGGGATATATTCATGTGTATTATGCATGGAATAATGTGTATTATATATGATTTATAGGGTGTAACTTTTTACAAAATAGTACAATAGAAAAGTCAATATCTTCACTGGAAGACCTTTCACTTCCGGTGAGAAAAAAGCTGCAAACACGTGTAGACAACATTCTGAATCTCTAGTTGAGGGACCAGATGTTGCCATCATCTGGGATTTTTCTCTTAACACATTTCAAATGAGCGCAAATCGCCCAGACAGGATTATGAAAAACAAAATATAAAAGATTTTCCACTGATTTAGATCAGCATAACAAATAGAAATATATATATATATATATATATATATATATATATATATATATATATATATATATATATATATATATATACATATATATATATATATATATATATATATATATATACATATATATATATATATATATATATATATATATATATATATATATATATATATATACATATATATATACATATATATATACATATATATATATATATATATATATATATATATATATGTATGTATGTATGTATTTATAAGAAAGAATAGGTAAATAAAAAGGCCTGGAGATGGTAATAGAAAAAATGCTGCACTTAAAATTTAAAACTGTGGCTGTTGTAGTTGAAGCTTTTGGTTTGATAAGAAACAGGAACTCGAACAGTGTATATATTTGCCCATTTAACTTTTTTTCATAAGTATCTTTTCTTTAAACAGAAAGATACTTAAACCAATTCCTATATCATTGAATATGAATCGTCATATGTTTTTAAACGAATGCAGATCATTATTTAAATTATACTAATGTTCAAGAGCGATATCAAGAATTGGAGTTATAGAAAGTATAATTAAAATGTCACAAGGTTAATCCAATAGATAAGTTCATAAATTTACAGTACAAAACAATAAAATGTACTGACATTATATTCCATAATACCTGTGTATGTCTTTTATTACTTATCTTCATACAATATATGTGTGAAAATAACGCACAACAAAGAATTCAACTAACTCCTTCGTGATATGAATATTGACATAATATAAATACTGAAAGATGAAAAACTATATAAAAACACCTAAGTGTCGGAAGGATGACTCAGAGCCACATGTGCAATAGAAACGGATTCGAATATAAATATTAACGTCAACATTATTTGAAACTTTTATAGCCATGAGAATTAAATTATAAATGCCAAACTGAATACTCTAGCAAGATACACAGTTAATAGATGCCCATTGCGAAAGAATATAAAGTAGTGGATATATAAACTTACTGGATAAATAAAACATTTAAAATACAAAGTTGCGATACAAATATCACTATCAATAAAAAGGAGTGAAAAACGGAATTTTCTGATAAATATTAATTCTTCAGTTAATAATATTTTAGCTTTACGACTTTAACGAAATATTGCAATAACAATCATTAATTTGAAATCAGTTCGTTGTTTAAAGAAGTAAGGGGGTACAAATGAAAATATTTGAACTTTGCAACTTTTTTGGTTACGCTTAAACTGATGTGAACACATGAGAATGTTATCACCTCGTCTATCTTCCGTTTCTTCTTTCTTTCTTTCTTTCTTTCTTTCTTACATTTTCCCGCTGGAACTAAGTATCCTCCATGATATGTTTTTACCGTCATTCAACGCGATCGAAATCGAATGGTCTATTATTACGCATTTGCAGGGTGTAATGTACAACCTGAACTACATTATTAGCGATATTGGATATCCCGAAATATTACAAAACTTTTGAGGTTTCGTAATTTCCAGACAGGAGTAGAATATAGCAAGTTAGCGTATTTGTGTGAGGGTTATGATGACTGACAGTCCTGAATATCAAGGTAGCCATATGAAAAATAAATATGAATAAAAGAATACTTTTAAATTTTACGTGTGAGTGATTTTTTAAAAAAAAATATTCATTTTCTTTATTACATTTGAATATCATGTGACTTCAAGATGATGTTCATCATGATTTCCACCGCTTTCTTTTTATTCTTTATTAAATTTGAATTAACAATTAAAATCACGTAAAATGAGTGACTTAATTTTGTTTCCTTTTGGACGTCAGATAAGCGGTTGAGTTTAACAGCTCGAAAGGTATATTTTTGACTCTGTTTTCTTAAGATTTGGGCCAGTGGTATTTTTTTTTTAAGCTTATCATCCCAAGCAAGGCTGGAAGCCACTATCACGCAAGGGGTTATAGAAGGTTTGGTGGAAGAGCAGATAGGAGTGGTAAAGGAGAGGATGTGGAGAAAGATAGTGGATCGATCAAGGCGAGGGGGTTACAGAAGATTTGGAGCGAGAGCAGATAGGAATGAAAGGTGAAATGATGTGGAAAAGGGAAGTGGATAGATCAAGGCAACTGGTGATGTCGATTGACGTTACACTTAAATAGTTGGCGATTGTATTTGTCAGGGAAACAGGAATAAGGAAGGGAGTTCCACAGGCGAGATGTGCGAGACATGAAGCTATTGGAGTAGAAGAGACGTATCAAAATTTTATTATGCCAGAAGAGAGCTTGATCTCAAGTTCGAACTCGACGTAAGTATAGCCGGATGCATCAGAGTGGTGACACAAACTCAAAACTTCATATTATATTGCAAACAGAAAGACGTGAATTTTAGACATGTGTATATAACAAACTGCCCAGAGGGAAAATTCCTCCAAGTTATCCTTTCTATAAAAATAATATTTTCGGCATAGTTTCATTATATATGCATACAAAAGCACATGCATAGATAGAAAACGACCGCCCTGGGGATGACGATAAAGCTACATCCGCGTAATGGGTAAGACAATAAACTACGTCCCACAGCAAGGCGTCAGATCAAACTTGGGTCAAAACACTATGAAAGTGTAAAACTAGGTTTTAATAGCAGGAATACTTTGTAAAACATTATTACCAGCAATAAATTAATTCCAGCTATACATTTTTGAAAAAAAGATTACCAGCTATACGTTTTTGAAAAAAAATTATCAGCTATACATTTTTGAAAAAAAATATTACCAGCTATATATTTTTGAAAAAAAATAATATTATCAGCTATACATTTTACCAGCTATATATTTTTGGAAAAAAATAATATTACCAGCTATACATTTTTTTAAAAATATTACCGGCTATACAATTTTTGAAAAAAATTATTAACAGCGAAACATACCAGAAATATTTTTTTTTGAATGAAAAAATATTATCAGAAGTAAATCGTTTGAAGGAAAAATGTTACCAGAAATAGATTTTTTGAAGGAAGAAATATTACCAGAAATAGATTTTTGAATGTAAAAAATATTACCAGCAATACATTTTAAAAAAATATTACCAGCAATAAAAATTGTCGGCATTAAATAACCCATTAAGTAAAACAAACCAAACCAAACCAACAGAAAACAAGGAAGAATAAAAAGACACATTCAGAAACGGTTATAGATGTATATATGTGTTTGTGTGTGTGTGTGTGTGTGTGTGTGTGTGTGTGTGTGTGTGTGAGTGAGTGAGTGAGTGAGTGTGTGTGTGTGTGTGTGTGAGTGTGTGTGTGAGTGTGTGTGTTTATATGTGTGCGTAATAGAGAGAGAAATTGAGTTGGCGAAAGAGAGAGATAGAGATGGAAAAAGAGATAGAGAAAGTGATAGAAGGAGAGAGCGGCTAATGTAGGTACCTCTACGATATCGCTAAAAAAATGGCATAAGCATGATTAAAAAGACGCCAAACTTGACGAAAACAAAATTTTATCTTTTAAATGCTTATATTATGTGGAAGAGGAAAGAACAAAGTTTTTTTTCATTATTTTTAAAAAATTTTTCCTTCTTTTTAGAATATTCTAAATTTTGATTAAAAAACTTTGTTTATCTTTGTGTCACGGTCACCAGTGAAATAACATATACAATTTTTATCACTTTTTTTTTGTATAACACACATTATTTTTGGAAATCTTGCAAAAATGAAAATAATTGTCGGATCTTAATGAAACTTTCAGAAAGTATTCACAGATGATCGAAATTATTATAAATATGTTTTTTTTTATTATAGTCATGGCAGAAATATTTTTTTTATATTTATTATCCCCCCACCATAACTAATTTTATGAAAACTCTAGAAATTCGCTCGCATCGGATTTAGTTATTACAATAGTTAAAAGCACAAGGCTTTGAAGAATGCAAATCACGTTTTGTTTTTTTTGTAATAACTCCACTTGTACCTGAAAAATAGCTTTGAACTGTAATATACAAAACTCAATAAAACAAATATATTATTTAATTTCAAATGCTTTTATTTGCTTTTAGTTGTTTGTATTAATATGGACAATATTTTCTGAAAGCAAAAAATTTTTCCGATGAATAATAAATTTTTTATTCAGTTATTTCTTAATTATTTAACTATAATACATTTTTTACATTAAGTTGGTAAAATATTTTAAAATTACTTACAAGCCGCGTCGGATTTTCTAAATGCCCTTATGATATAGATCTTGTTTTAGTGCTTTATAAATTGTATCGTTTTGACTACTCCGAACTCCACACGTACTTAAAAAATGTAATTTTGTCTTAAAAAAAAAAGTTAAAACGGTTGTTATTAAAATGTATGAGAGGTAACAAAAGTATAAAAGGTCATGTGACTTGAGTTTAAATGGCGTTAAAAATTCTTAGCGAGACAAATGTTGTGCATTTTGAATTAGCGGTTTTTACTCATTACAAAAATTTGAACATCATCCTAAGCCATTTTCACCATCAACATTACTACATTTTTAAAAATACCATTTATTTCATTTATCATTTTACATATTTCATTGCAATTTCAATGTTTTGAAGTTGTTTTACAGCTTTCACTTTTTTTCTTTCAGTGAGCCGTCTGTCAATTTTTCAATTACGATTCATTTTCATACTGTACCATTTGATTTATTTTTAATTTTTTTATATAGCTACTTTTTCAATATATTTCTTGAATTTGTGAAATTCTTTTTATAGATTTTTTAATTCATGTATATTTTTTTTTGTTATGAAATAAGATAACAAATCCAACCGAGCACTGAAATTTGGCGCACTCAGATATTTTTCGACAATTTTTTTTTTCTTTTTCGTTTTTTATATTTTTTGATTTAGTTTTAATAGTCTTCATTGAGATTTTAATTCATTTCATTTACATATTTTTCATATAAATAAGAAAAAGAAAAGAAAATTACCTAGCAATAGCTGATATTATTTAATTTTTGTCATCATCATTTATTTATCAAAATACTATATAAATTTACAATTTTTTTTTTTTTTTTTTGCTCCTTATTAGTTTGTTTCATTTCTAGACATAAAGAACAACATATAACTATCTCGGTGATCATTGTGAATTCAAACAAACTATCCAGTATTGCCTCCGAGTCCTTGGTACATTCTGTCTACAGCTCATAAAAATTCATTGTCATCACCCTGCTCAAAGTGTTAAAAAACAAAAATACATCAAGCCATTTCTCAAACTTAAATTATAAAAAGAAAAAAAGAAAAAATTGGGTTTTTTTACAAGGTGGTGACAACTTGTTATTGTTGGCTGGCTGGCCCTTGACCCAGCAATGTCGAAGTCATTTTTTGGGGCTTAATTTCAACACTGTTTTCCTCAATGCTGATTTCAAATAAAAAACATGCAAAAAAAAAAAAAAACTGGTTTCTAATGTTCAGATATAGTAATTTTTTTTCATATTTTATGCCCAGAAAAAAATTTTTATAATCATTTTCATTTCACCAACCAATTTCACTCAGAAATGAAAGAGCATTCTTTGCTTTCAGGAAATACTTAGTTTCATGGAGTGCAGATCAAAAGTTTCCTTGATATTTTGTTCAGATGATGACATAAGTTATTTTTCAATATTTATTTCAGGGCAAATAGGCTGCAGAGTGTAACAAAATAACTATTGATATGTTTGTGATGATTTTTACTTAGGATAGAAATGTTTTACCAAGCAGATATGTATTGACTTTAGGCGGCTACCGTGACGTCATTTACGTCCTTCCGTATGATCATTCGGATCTCACGTTAGCTGACGATTTGTGATGAGAAGACATCACTCATTGCCTGTCAATAGCGAAAGATGTTAAGATCGCCTCCCTTTATTTTAAACCACATTTTTTTTCGAAGAAAGTAAGTAAAAGTTTCCTTAGAAATATATTAAATAATCTTTAAATTAGATAATTTTCGTTAAAAAAATTTTGAACAACCTATAATTTATTTTTAAAAGAAATTTAAACTCGGATTTTAACTTAGTTTAAAAAATTTTAAAAATATGGCTGATATCGATTTTTTTTCGATAATTTTGCTGAAAAAAAAAAACAAGATTTTTAACTAAAATTTCGGACATGCTAAGAATGAGTAAAAAAATTTAAAAATACTCAAAAAATATTTCGGTATTTCTTCTTAATAATGATATATATCCTTAAGCAGATAAAAATTTTTTTCGTCAAATTTAAGGCCTTTCTTGTCAAGCTATACTGATTTGTTTACATTTCGTGGAGGTACCTAGGCTAATGTAACGGTTTAAATTTAAATATAAGAATAATGAAGAAAGATTAATTTTCACACGGATACAAGTAGAGAGATCCTGGCTGCATCGGAATGTATGCCTGCGGCTTTTATCTTAAATTAAACAGGGAACACGAATGAAAATACATATTTTACCTAAACCTGAAGCAAACAGTATTCATTTTATTTTTTTATCTCTAATAAATGGAGCGTAATCACTATTTACATTATAATATTTACATTCAGACTAAACTCCTCACCTTTCTTGTCTCTCCAGTAGTTTTCTGTCGATCCGGAAAATCTTCGGAAAATTCAGAAATGTTACTCTTATTTAATCCAAGAGGATCCATTCATTTCTCTCCGCTGTACAGGCATAGGAATATCTCTTTTTATTCTAATTTCTAATTGCTGATTTATTGCTCGGCGTTTTCTCACTGAAACTTAATCTTGGTTATCCGTAAAAGGAATTAAGTTCAACTTAGTATACCACTATTGTCCTATAGCCTCATTCTGAACCTAGAACATGTAGCCTTTAATAAATATAATTAAAGCTTGTCTACCGCTGAATCTAATGCTGCAGTCACATTAGTATCTCCAGCGCAGCATGTTCTGTTTTGCTGCTGAAACTTTCCTACAGTTTATCTTTATTGCTTAATGAAACTCTTGTAGTATTCATTTACAGTGTAAGCCGGATATAAGAGACCCTGATATAAGAGACCCGGATATAAGATAAACCCGGATATAAGAGAGATTTTCTCTGGTCCCAAATTAGAGCCTATGTTAATAAAATAAAATAGACCAAACCCGGATATAAGATAAACCCGTATATAAGATACTTCTTCTCTGGGCCCGACAACTCTCTTATATCCGGGATAAACTGTAATTGCTAAACCTACTAAGATGAACGTTATAGCATATACAACGTAGATTCTTTCGGTGGACAAATCCATGCTTGCGCTCCTTTATCTGGTATTTTGACTTTATTCCACAGACGTTGGTAACCACACTTATTTTGCAATCTCCTGTTGGCGAAATGCGTTTGTGGAAATAACTTATGATTTGTTTTGCAAAGAAAAATAAATGGGTTAAGTGAATAATGCATTCGTTAAAATACCAATCTATTATGAAGAAAAATCACTCTGTGCTATCCAGTTTCGACCTGATGAGCGTTTTATCTCACGAGAAATATATTAAAAAATGAGCTGAAAATGATTTAAGGAGAATAACTTCAAAGAATAGTGTTCCATTCACGAGCGCTTGAAGCTAAATCCAATGCGATAATTGGTATGCAATTAATACCGCAATTCCGAAGCGGGAGCCACCAATCTTTGGCTATTTTGAACAATTACATATCAAAGAATGACGGAAAGCATCATTCAAGATATGCAGAAGCATTTTAGAATGAATTATGAAGAGTTTGTAAGCAGCGTTTGAGTGAAAACTGGCTCTTTTTTAGTGAGTTGAATACTTATGCAAAATAATTGAAATAATTTATGGACAATACGGATATAAAATAAAGACATTAGTTATCTTCCTTATCTCTCAGATTGTTATATTTATTAAATCAAATACGGAGGAGAGTAACTTAAAAAGACGAAGTAATGAATGAATAGGCCGCATTGATTTAGATATTAAAAAATTGTTAACAAGTCACACGTCGTGAATGTTGTTCTTTCCCAAAACCTACTGCAGAAATCATGATCACTGATGGAATATTTATTTTGTGATGAGATGAACACGCTCTCCACACTTTCCTCCCAAGGGCTGCTATAAACAACGGATTATAGCGAGGTCGTTGTAACTTAATTTGTATTCGCGACAACGTTCAACGTCAGTTTGTCCCAAGCGACTTCACTCTGAGTTACTTATCACCGTATCCATAGCAGCAGTCCCAGTACTTTTTATAAAACCTTGGGCGTGTGTATGTGTGTCGGTATATATACAGGGTGTCCATAAATTTCGTGTGCACTTTTAAAAAATTATAACTTTATTTGTATTTGCGATAGAAATAATTTGTAAAAAGGATTAGAAAGAAGAAAATCTATATTTTTTAAGGTTTTATTGAAATTCTATTTAACTTTCCACATGTCCTCCATCATTAGCAATACAAAGGGTAATACGATTTTGCTGTTCACGGAAAACATTTGCCAACTGATTTACAGTAATGCCTGAAATCACATTAGTTATTTTAGCTATACGTAAAACGAGGAACATTAAACTTTATAACATCTTTACAAATTATTTCTATTGCAAATACAAATAAAGTTATTCATTTTTTTTATGTGCACACGAACTTCATGGACACCCTATAAATATATATATATATATATATATATATATATATATATATATATATATATATATATATTAAAGTGGACACTGAGGCCAAAAGCAAGCCATAATTTTCAGACAATGCGTGTTGTGTTTTAGTTTGACGCTTATATATGGCTGTTAAATCTTTTTTTTTTTTGATGACTTGCAAATTCTGTTGTATTTTCCTAACAGTTATAGTATAGGCAGCGACGGTTATATCTGAAACAATCCTAGAAAGTTTTCAGTAGGAATAATTTGGAATACACATGCAGCTATTTTTAGCTACTTTATAATAACTTTTTTATGAAAATTCCACTCATCATTTATTACTCATTCATTAATTATATGGTAATGATTAATGAATTTGCTTTCTGTTGATGTGCATATTCGAACTTTCTTACCTTGTCTATTATTTACTTAATTAAACTAGTCAATAAAAAAAGAAAAAAAACTGAAATGGTGTCGAGACACCAACCATATTTATTAGTTAATTTTAAAGGTGCTGAATCTGAAAATGAACTTTTGCTGTACAGAAATGCTTCATTTTTTTATCATTTGATTTCTGTATATAGTGACTTTCCAAGCGTAGTTTAAATGTGACACAAGGCCGAAAGTAGGGGGAATCCAGTGAGGATCGAATTCACTACTCAGCCATAATTGTTCTAGCGAGACAAGCTCACTAATCATTACACCACCTGAGGTGCCCTTTGATTTCTGTATATATGATATTTTTCCGATGGCAATAATTCTCAAAATAAAATCTAGAAACCACTCAATTCCGATTTAAGACAACAAATATTAGTCTGATGATTGAGAAATACTATTTTTGCAGTAACAATCAGACCCTATGTTTTACAAATAACACGATTGAATATATCAAGTCCAACAAATATTTTTCAAATTATTTAATAAACTAACATCAGAAATAAAACCGTGAACATAAGAATTATGATAATCTTTTCTCTTTCTTGATTGTCTGTTATGTTCAATTTTATTTAAGTCCCTTTTGATACCCCAACTGTATCATGTATAATGTTATAAGTACATACAACTGTAATGTCTTTAGTAGAAGTTTCTTTCCAATGTGAAAACAAAATGCTCTCAATGAGTTTGGCTTCATTCCGTAGAGATGGGATAAATTTATGAATATCAAACAGAAGATTTCAGGGATTCATTTTTTGATGTTACCTTAATTAACAGGTTTACTAAAGTCTATTTTTGATAAATTTCATCAGTTAATTTGAATTTTGGCGATACAATTCGCAAATTCTATTTTAAAATTCATAACCCCAAATCTCTTTTTTTTTTAAACAATTAATTTATTTCATGTGGATGACGTAAATTGCTCGGCCTACCTGAAAATTGATGGGTTTCTGCGACCTTTATTAACTAAACTTTGCGCTCAGGCAAGACAGTAAATTGATTTTTCCCCCAAAACGAGCCATTTCAGTACAGCAAAAACGGTAGGCAACCATGAAATACTAAGGTCATTTTCGGAAACGACAAAATCTAATTAGCTAAAAAAAAAAAATGAATTTGATACTTGGCACCAAAACTCGTGCTGATAATTGTTATTTATTTAGATTTTGTTTATTTTTCGTGGTTTTGTCATGTTAGTAGAAAAATATTGACTTTGTCGATATTAGTTTACATTATTGGCATTCTATATCATGTATATAACTGTGTTTTGCATCGTTTAATTTTAAAGGGTGTTTGTTTTTATTTTTTCGATTTTTAAGTAGCAGTCAACATTTTTCTTGTGTGCATTTGGAGATAAGTTCCGATCGCTTTTTTGGTAATTTGTATTAGTTAGAAAACGTGGGTATTGTTATTTTCTCCTCCAGGCAGCGTTCACATTTTTCAGATGTATTGTTGTATACATATATACATATATACGTATATAAAATGAAACAAGGGAAATTGTCTTTTCAAATTCGTTTGACCACTTGGAAAATATGCTCTAAAAACAACATTTCAAACAACACATATATTGTTTGAACAATCGATATATAAGAGATCTTCGTAATTTACTATTCATCTGATAAGCACTAAATTATATATAATGCAGTCATCCAACACAATAAGAAATTGGATGCATCCTTAGGAATAAAAGAAATATATATATGAATACAAAAATGAAAAAGAAAGTTATCGCGTAGATTTGATAAAATATGTAATTCTATAAAGAAATCAATTAAAAGCCTTCAATTCCGAAGCAAACAAAATAAATACATCTTAAAATGAAAAAAAAATTACGGCAAAACTGATACTGGAAAGTGCAACACTTAAAAAAACGGTGACGCATGTAAAATCGACTACGAAAAATGCCGACAAAATGCATACACATATATAAAACCGTTGAAAATGAAATACATTTGATAAACGCTGATGAAACTTAACATGATTAAAGGGCATTGGGAGATTATTTTCAAATTCTACCTGGAAATCGGCAGAACGGACTAATAGAAAAATTAAATAAAAATCATAGACAGATAAATATCACTGGTTACCAGCCGAACTTGTTTCAATGAAAAAGTAAGGCACAGATATACAAAATGTATGTGTGTCTGCGGAGTTGCCAACAATCCCGGATTCTTATTGATACATGTGTATTATTACCTAGAAAATCTGAATAAGTTGCATATAGTTGATTAAATCCTTCGTAATTGTAGATGCAGTAATTTCAAATGAAATATATTAGATGTCATACACATCCACAGATATAAATTTCATCTTCCTTTATTCCCATGTGGAAATACGAGCTGCCATTTTCCATTTTATTTGCATCGATTCCTACAGAGAATTAAAAACATAAAATATGGAATCAGAATTGGATTTCGAATGGATTAATTCTCTCAGACAAATATTCACAAGAAACTGTTCAGTCCAACACAGAGATTTCCACTTCATATATAATATAAAATAAATAAACGTAGCAAAATTAGCAAAGATTGGGTAAAATCCCTAAAGTAAATATTGACGTGAAGAGCTCACAAATATTCGTGTCTCGAAATATTTCTTCACCTTAAAGAAATCGCCGGTTGTATCTGTAAAGCCACCGGATGTTGCTGTTGTTTGTTTAGATTTGCAACAAATGTCAAACGGTAACGTGACAAAACTAACAATTTGGGCTTTACTTAATACGACTTTGTTTCAGGAGAATCTTTTGCAATTATAAACGCTGATCTATTTTTTATTTATTTAAATTTTATTTTAACACAAGCATTTGCATTTAATCTTACAGAGCACGAGCATGGACAGACTGTTTTCTTTTATTAATTCTGTCACGAATATACTGTATTCTCAATTTTTAAATGATCTGCTAAGCAAATAATTTCTTGAATAACTGGTTAAACAATACCATCATTTTACATTCGTTAATTATTTTATAAAACTAAATATTAACATGGTAAAGTACTCAAAGCAGATTATTGTAATACTGGTATTATTAACAAAAATACTAGATTCTTTATAGTTCTTTTCTAAATAAAAATAAAATTAATTACTGTGACGTTACCCGAAAATAGATGGGATATTTTGTTTCGTTTTATTTATATAATATTAATAAATTGTCCAAGAGGTATTAAAATATATACACTGTAAATAGTTGAATATAGGCACCTCTTATATCTAACTCTTAACTCGCAACGTTAATTTAAAGACAAACAATTTCACGAGTAATTTCTTTCTATAAAATATGAAAGAAATGTAACTATTCTGATATGTTTCAAAAATACGTATCGAAGTGAAAATGTCACATGAGGTTAATCGGGAAGACACGATTCCTTGAATACTGACAAAGTTAATTTAAATAAGAAGAGGGTGAAGAAATTGACGTCGTCAAACTGAGGTTGAAAAAACTAACGAAAAGAATTGGAAAGTAATGTATTTCCCTATGTATAATGCGACTTTTTGTTCTAAAAATAATAAGCAAAATTAGGTGTGTGTATCATGCCCAACTACAAAAGAATCTTTAAAATATTTCCGTTTCATATGTCGATTTCAGTTGCGAAATAACTACTTACCACAAACATACGATAATTTGACATTGCAATTCGGCACTTGCGACCCCTTATGATGTCAAATACAATCATAAGTACATAACAATACTTACAAATGTAAAATAAAATGATGATTATCATAAATCTAAATTGGAAAAATATTATTTTACGTTTAAAGCCATTCTTAACATAACAGTAGGAAACGCTGACCGTAATGAAATTGGAAAGGTACAATTTATAGGCTTTGATTACCAAACAAGAGGTGCGTATTATGAGTGAGTAGAATATTTTCCGCGCAAATTTTGGGGTGCGTATTATGGATGAAGGCGTATCAGACATAGGAATTACGGTAGGTAAAATTGCGGAGAAATAGCAATCGGATAAGTGTTTTCCTAATATTGTATATACCAAGGTAAAAACAAGTTCAAGGCGCACGGATATTCATCACTATGCGGTTTTGGTTTTCTAGAAAATAGGATTGAATTGAATATAGATTTTCTTTTCTTTATTTGGTCTTTTAGCAGAACAAATCGTTACAAACCATTATATAAAAAGTAGGAATCATTAATCTTCATTACTATGTCCTCCCCTTCAAAGTTCGGATTAAGGAATTGGAGATACGAGTTCGAATTCTATAAAAAAAACTGCTCTAATTTTAGAAGCGTGTTCAGTAAGTGAATCACTGAGTAGGTACTTTGATCTGGAACTGTTTTAATGAACTTTTCATTACAGGTACATTATATATACATATATACGACGTTCGCCAAATTTCAACATGTCTGAATATATTCGGAATGAAAGAAAGAACCAACTGTGCTTTATATGGAAAGAAAGGCTCTTTGCAGCGCATATTAAGCAGCTACCTCACGGCTTAGGGAATAGTCGGTGTCGTTGGCGCCATGATCATGTCTTCAGAGCCTTAGTGAACGCAGTCACGAAAGCCATCAGGTCGTGCAAATATAAAGCAGGGTTAAGAGAGCCGCTGATACATTTTATTAAGGTCGGGGAAAAGAAAACAGGATCTGAAAATAATATCCCAAGCATAATTTCAACAGCACACTGGTCTGAGAAACAATCGAAATTCCCAAGTCATATAATACAGACAACATTTTGCTCCGATCTATTAATTTATTCGAATAGCACAAAGAAGTTAATAATTTGGGAATTATCGGTTGCTTGGGAAGAAAATAGAACGCTGGACAACTAAAGAAAGCGTGAGAAATACAAGGAAGTGGCCGAAAGGTGACAGCAAAATTGTTGGAACATTTACTTCGATCCGATGGAAATGGTGTGTAGAGCAAAGCATTAGCGAAAATTGGAATCGAGGGAGCCGAAAGAAGAAAGCAGTGAAAGAAATCTCAAATGCAGCTGAAGAAGGATCTTGGTGGATTTGGCTAAAAAGGAATGATCCGTGGATTAAAATGAATATGTCCGCTCGTTGAATGTAACGTTTTATTTTTTATGGTTTTTATTGATTCTTTGCCTCAAGTAAAAGAAAGATTTATCATAACGTTGGTGCATGTGAAGGAGGCGCAAAACTAGAAAGCGGGCACATGTTTTTATACCCCTAGACAACAGACAGGTAAATTCTGACTGGCTAAGGCAAGTCTCGTTGTCATTATGAAAGAAAGATATACCTCTTGATTCTTAAGACATTTTCTGTTAATAAAATGGCATCGTGGACCAAATTACGCGGTGAGGCGGCTTGTTGACAAATTGAGGTAACAGACAGAATAGATCTGATGTTGCAATACACGAAATCCGTAATGAAGCCAGGGTAACATCACTGATGACATCTACCGTTGCCTTTTATAAATGTATTTTAAGAATATATATATATATATATATATATATATATATATATATATATATATATTGGCTCCTGAAAAATTAATTTCGGTTGAGCTCTCTGTTTTGAGGTGTGAATTTGTAAACAGTGACGATTTAAGCTAATATTGCACAACTCTTCGGCAGAATTGAGTCACTGTCAGTCACTGTGTGTTTATCTAAATCTAAAAATAAACACGATAAAATTCACCGACGGCTTACTGGTAGAAGTTCCGACTGGTAGAAGTTCCGACTGGCGCAAATTCAGTCGGGTTTCGATCCTAGCTAGAGGCAACCGGACGTCTAGTCAAACTGATGAGCTGTGAAACAGCGAAACAGTCTGTCTGTGGATGACAAATATATATCTCCCTCAATTTATACCTGGGTTTCTTAAAAGATCTCCGTTGAATCTCTAAATTAGATAAGCACATGCATATCTGTGTTCCTGTGGATGGCAACACACACACACATATATATATATATTTTTTTTTTTTTCAGTAGGTCAATATTATCTACTAAATGCTAAATAGTTTTTAATTTTTTTATACTTTGCTTATTTTCATTATGTGAAGCTACACCAAAAGCTACTTGAGTCATTTAATGAAAACATAAAGTCCGAATAAACTTAAAAAAAAGCTTTATTCCACTTTATCAACACATGTGGGAAAAATCAACTAATTATATCTACAGTCTATACAAATTAAAAAATGTAACGAATCATACATATATATATGTATATATATATATATATATGTATATATATATATATATATATATATATATATATATAAACACATACATACATACATATATATAAGAATTTTATATACATATATGATTTCATATATACATATATATGTATATAAAAATTATATATATATACGAATTATATATATTTTATATATATAAGAATTATATATATATATTTATCAGAATTATATATATATAAGAATTATATATATATATATATATATATATATATATATATATATATATATATATATTATCTAATTTGATTGACATAAATGTTATCGCAAACGTCTATACTCATTTTAATTTTTTATTTTAAAAAAATCCCTTCCTATTTAGAATTCTTTTAAAAAAATAGCGTATATATAAAATAAATTTGTTTTAGTAAGAATATTGGAAATGTTTGTGCTTTCTGAATATCAACCTGAGAGAATGCGAACGTCTAGAATCTCAAATATGTAGGCACATTTCATTTGCTATTTACTTTTCTTCTCTTTTAGTGTCTAATTTCATTGTCTTGATGGCTGTGAAATTCACACGATTAATCTCACTTTCAATTTGACTACGTATTAATATTTCGCACTGGAAGTTGTGCTGAATTCTGTCAGTTTTCCAGATATTGTCAGCAAGTGCATCCCTCAACATGACGGCCATCTTCATTGACGGCGTGACAAATGTTAGAAATTTTTTGAAAGCCCTCAATTCAAACTACAAGCGACACTTCCAACTGAAATGTCTATCTCAAAAGCCGAATATCTTTGTATTTGTAATGCTTTCTTGAGCAGTTAGTAACATACGCCATTGTATTTTTATTGCATAGGTAAACTTTTATAAATTGTATAATAGACACGGTAAAACACAATATAGTTTTAGAATTTATAGGTAATCTTGGTTTATTGGGGAAGTATATTAGAATAATACAGAACTTATAGTGGGATTAAATCACCTGCATGATAGAAATAGAATTTAATAAGTAAACAAAAATTCAAAGGAGTTTAAAACAAGGACGCCTTTTCTCACCGGACTCATTCAATATTCTTAATTAAGGAATTCTGAGATAATTAGAAAGCCTACAAGGATTCAATCGTGTCGTTCACAATATTAACATAAAATATGCAAATGACACAACGTTGGTAGCAGAGACGAAAAGGAAATTAAAATGTAGTTTATAAATCGTATTAAGTAATAAATAGCAAAAAGAACTAAGCGTCAACTGTAAGAAGACAGAATTTATGGTTGGCAGGAAAAGAAAAAGAAAACATGTAAATGCAATGCAAAAAAAATAACAAGTGAAAAAATTAAATTAAGTGGAGAAATGTGTTAACAGAAGATAAAAAACGCTGCATCCCAATCCGAAGGCCTATTAGCGAAACATACCTTCCGAAAGATAAGCAAATTTAAAAAAAAAACAGGGAAAATTCGCGGGAAACAAAGAAAGGGTTACTGAACTGTTATTTAATATCTGTAATTCTCTATATCAGTATATGCTGGACCATTACCTCAGAGGTGGGGAGGCGACTTCAGTGAAAATAATGTGATTCTAAGGAATGGTGCTGATAATACCCTGGATTGAACACGTGAGCAAGGACGAAGGTATAGAGAAAATCGAAGCAAAATGGATACTGGTCCGGCATGTCCCTTTTCATCTACATGCATAACAATTAAGAACATTTACTTGATTTTCATTGAGAATATCAGAAAGGCACTCGGATGAGAGTAAAATATTTTCCTTTCATTCGCTTCTAAAATTTCTATTTTTGTATCCAGTGCAGTTTATTTCTATTTTTCAGGGGAGAGGCTCGCAGTCACTTTGCTAAGATCGAAATTACTCCACATCGCTGAAGAAAGCGATCAGACCCGCCCAGTAAATACAGGGTTGATACATCAGATAGACAAAGTTGAAATGTCTAGGACACATAATGGGGAAAGAAGGCTTGGGGAATTTGACTTCCCCAGTAGATGCTCAACGCAAGATGGACCGAGTAAACAAAAGCATAACCTACCTAAATGTCTTTCGTAAATGGCTGGCAGATCATGAATTTGTATATATAGCAAGAAAAAGAATTTTAGACAGAGCTATACGTACATATATATATATATATAGTACGGTGTTGATAGCGATGAAAAACAAAAAGAAGAAGAGACTTGCATTAAAATGTTTTATTCATATGAAGTAAAAAATTGATAAACACAAGATTGCTACAAATTATTATAGGAATTTATAAATTTTAACTCCGAAATTTTATAA
>OZ038475.1:18725804-18813304 GCA_964036315.1 Acanthosepion esculentum
ATAGAATATATCAAACAAATGTTTATACACAGATGAATTACAGCTGGAAGATTATGAATAGGTGCAATGTTCGGTGAGGTTATTTGAGAACACATTTTAACAATATATAATATAAAGGTGGTGATACCGGAAAGATAACAGTTAAAACTAAACTAGAAAAGTTTAAGTTAACGATTGGAAAGTCTGTTTCACAAATAGGAATTTATGGAAAAAGAGCTGGCCGGGTGTAACGTCTCGTTACTAATGGTATACAAAGGGAATAAGGATCATTTTTGTGTACTTGTCATATATTAAAACCACCTTTATATTATATATTGTTACAAATGTGTTCTCAAGTAACCTCACTGAACATTTCATCTATTCATAATCTTCCAGCTGTATTTGTCTAGGGGAAGTATCCAAGATGCGCGCTCCGACTTTGAGTGGTCAAAATCAAGCAAGTAGTGACAGCAATATATATAGAAAGTGTGCTAACAGATGCCGGATAAAGCGAAATCAGAAGGGGCAATGGAATAATAAAAGATCCCTTCCCAGTACTAAACAAAGTGTTAAGTAACATGGAAAATTATTTAGAAACCAGGAAAATTATTTAGAAACCAGCAAAAGAGTGCGGAATTGCTATGTAATGTCAATCCCCTCAATGGTAGTGAATGATGGAAAATGAATCGCTCCACAGACGAAACTTCACGAGCCACTGGCCCTTCTATTGTTATTTCCAAGTTATGTACTTTGACAAGCTAAATTCATTCGTACCACCAGCCCTGACCTTTACAACTGGGAGCGACCATAACACGTACACAAGAATGATCTTTATTCCCTTCGTATACCATTAATAACGAGAAGTTACACTCGGCCAGCTATTTACCAAGAAATTCTGCTTTGTTGAACAGACTTTCCAATCGTTACAACTTTAACCTCTTCGAGTTTCGGTTTAACTATTATATTTCCTGTAAAACCCCATGAATAGGGTTTCTTTCTTTTTCTTACATTCGAGGAAGGACCGGGAGAGGGATGGTGTGTAAAAAGACAACACATTGCAAAAGCTACATCTGATAGGATGTTGTGGAGTGCCATAATCACACAGTTTACTAAAGCAGTGTTATAAAGAGGGAAAATGAGAGCAGCCAAAAATGAGTGTGACAGCCACATCTCCAATGTTGAGAGTCTATTTGATTGTAAATCAGCAGACCAAACCAATTCCTAGCAATGGTGAAAATTATTACAGCGAACTAAAACAATTAGCCTGCTTTAAAATTTAACTCTCATTAAGAAAGACATATCAGACTGACTTGTAAGTGAGCCACTGTTGAAACCAATTTCTTAGCTTTACCTTCAAATAATTTAAATTAAGCTTAAAATTGAATATACCCAGTATATTTTACGATTGTTGAAAACCTCACAAAAATCTAATAGAAAATTATTTTGTGAATCGCAGTTCATATAACAGAATGACCGATAATGAACGTGTTCAACACCAATGGGGCTTAATTACAGTTTTCGCTAATTTACAAGCTAAATGCGCAACAGAGTTAATTATATAACGTTATTCCTTTTGAAATAACCGGATTTTCTTCTTGACTTCCATAAAGTACTTTGGGTACTGACTGCTTTTCAATGCTGGATATCATATCTGGAGTATACCCACCTTGCCATTCTTGGTTGTTGACATACGTCATAAAAAGAATTGCAGATGGTAAATGATTACGTTTACAACCTTGTTACTCTCTAATTAGTGATAACCAAATAACGTAGTAATCAACAAAGAAAAGCATTAAGTGTCTTAAAAACATTAATACACTGTCACATTTTATTAGGCACTCCAGGTGTTTAACAAAACAATTCATCATAACAAACGATGTAAGTAAGATTTAGTTAGATTCGGATAGTAAGAATTACATTTTTGTAAGACATGGGTGATAATAACCCCCATAAATTTCTGTATTTATAGCCATTAGTAATGTTTGTTTTTTTCTTTATCTCCTAATCTCTGCTCAATCCACTATTCATAAAAGATCGTCATGTAATTTATGAGCAGTTTCCCCCTGTGTTCGTCTTGCCTTAATCTTTCTCTGCAACTCTGATATCATAATATAATATAAACTCCTCCTGCCAAGCCGTGATACTTCAGAGTTATTTTATTCTATTTCAACACATTACACTTATTCAACATTATTGGGTGTCATTTTTTATGTAAAATATTGCTTATACGTATGTGAATATGCAAGTTATATGATATATAAGTATTTGATTAACATAATATTACATAAAAATGAATAGATTATTACTTTAAAAAATGTCAATGTTTTACATAGTGCATGATATGTTTCATATTTCGTCAGGTTTTCATTCATGCTTAATTTCTAACTGATTTAACTTTAATATTATTTGTTGGTTTGTTTTACAGTATTAAGGAAAATAAGTGATGAAATATGTTAAGAGGTCTCCCCTTTTCACACAAATGGAGTCACCCAAGGTATACATATACTACTACCAGTGAATACCCGGGCAGTCTTTAATAGAGGAGGGTAGCACAAGAGTCAAAGTCACGAGCACTTAGACTCAGTAAGAAGTCATACCGCGATACGTCGATACCAAAGACTTTACATATATATTTGTCAACTACTCCGCATTCCTGGATCTACTAACCCGTATTACCAGTTTGTATTATTACGTTAATACATTTATTTTCCTTATCCATTCCTTGAGTTTGTTATTCATTGATATCGGATTCATCCCGGAATCCACAACAAATTGGCGACGAGGATATCGAACTCACACGGGAAGAAAAAAAAAACAAAAAAATTCTCCCTCATCGACAACAAATCGGCGACGAGGAATTCGAACTCACACGGGAAGAAGAAAAAACAATTCTCCCTCGTCCACAACAAAATGGCGACGAGGATATCGAACTCACAAGGGAAGGGAAAAAAATATTCTCCCTCGTCGACAACAAATTGGCGACGAGGAAGTCGAAGTCACACGGTAAGGTAATCGAAACAAAATTCTCCCTCGTTGCCCACAACAAATTGGCGACGAGGAATTCGAACTCATACGGGAAGGAAAACGAAACAAAATTCTCCCTCGTTGCCCTCAAAAAAATGATGACGAGGTATTCGAACTCACACAGAAAAAAAATCAAAAGTCTCCATTGCCCTTTTTTGCCAGTGTCCACAACAACTTGGCGACAAAAGATTTACGAGGACTAAAATACGAAAAAGCCAGTTTTTCGTAATACGTTTATCATGGAGGATTTTAAATATATTTTAGTAGAACTTGGAAAAGACCAAAATGAACAACAATTACAACTCTAAGAAAGAATGGAAGAGAAGTGGCAAATGCAATTACTACAAACGCAGGAACTAATATTAAAGGTAGCGGGTAACAAAAACCAAAATTTCGAAAAAGAGGCGACTTTTTTCCAAGACGCATCGTGTAATACGATAGAAATATTCAATTACTCTCTAGAAGAGGATAAAAATTTCGGGGATTATCTCAGACGTTATGAAGACATCTACAACATCGATTGTCAAAACTGGACATAAACAAAGAATCTGCGTCTCTTGCTCAGAAAACTAGGAACAGAAGAATACATAAAATTTGTGGTTACATTTTGCCAAAAAAGACGAACGAATTAACGTTTGACGAAGCAGTTACGTGTCTTACAGAGCTTTTCAGCCCCAAAACGTCACTCTTTCACAAGAGGTGGAAATATTTTAACCTGGTAAAGGACCAAAATGAGGACTATTCCACGTTTGCCGCAATCGTGAATAAACATTGCGACGACTTAAAGTTGGCAGAATTAACACCGGACAATTTCAAGTGTCTCATCATTGTTCAAGGGTTAGTCTCAGCAAAAGATAGTGAAATGCGCAAAAGAATGCTCTCAAAACTACAAAATGAAACTGGACTAACACTACAACAATTATCAGAAGATAGCCAAAAATGCCTGAGTATAAAGAAAGACTCGAAGAACATTGAGGAGTCAGGAGTATCACATATACGTAAGTTAAATAAAAGTTTACGTTCTTCACCCTCCCCGGAAAGAAAACAAAAAATCTATAATAAGGGAAAAAGTACAACTCATATGGCAAATTATGACGAAAATCGAAGCAAATATAAGCACCCCCATCTGCATGTTATCGATGTGGAGGACTACACTGGAATAAGGATTGCCGTTTTAAATATAAAAACTGTTTTGTATGTGGAAAAATGGGGCACAAGGCATCCCTATGTAGGAACTGAAAAGCTACTAGTAGGATAAGTGCTACTAGGATGCATGACGAAGACAATACCAACATAAGGAAATATATGGAACTTGAAATCGTAAATGAAAAAATAAAATTGCAACTACACTCGGGTTCCGATCTAACGATAATTAACCTACAGACATGGAAAAAGCTTAACAGACCAACCATGTTACATACACAAAAAATTGCTAAATAATCATAAATTTCACGGGAAAACAAAAAAACTCAAGATATACGTAATGAAAGACACAGAAAATCTAGTGGGTACAGACTGGATGAAAAAGTTCGACGTATGGGATTCACCTATCAGCTCGTTTTGTAAGGGTGCAGCTAGAATTGATTTGAAAGAAAATGTCCAACCAGTATGTAAAAAGAAGCGAAACGCGACATTTGCTACCACAGATGAAAACAGTAAAGAGTTATACAAGGCAATAAAGGAAATACCTGTGAACTTGCGAGAGATAAGGAAAGAAGTATAAAAGAATTAATTTATTCAGAGGACGAAGGAAAAAGTAAATAAAAACCGGTATACACCTAAAGTATTCAAGTTATCATTCAAACAAGAATGGGTCTATTTCAGTAACAATATGGCTTATGAGGAACTAAATCCAATAAATAACAGACTAGGACACGTGATGTACACAAAAGGCGAAAGATTTACCTCCAGAAAACATATTGACCAAATACAAAAAGACGGTTTGAAGAGCCAAGCTCGTCACCCGCAGAAAATGACGAGTCAATGGAGATCTTTGAAGTTTTTGAGATTCAAAGACCACAAGAAGACAAATAAATTGGAAGGACTAGCAAGAAGAGAAAATTTACAGTGCGTCTAATTGTCGACCATGAGAGAAAGGAAAATATATTAACTCCCAATCTAATGAGGGGGTGTTAAGGGGTCTCCCCTTTTCCCACAAATAGACTCATCGAAGGTATACATATAATACTACCAGTGAATACCCGGACAGTCTGTAATAGAGGAGACGGCGAAGCCTTCTCGGCCAGACGGTCGAACTCTCTGCCTCTGAGCAGAGACGAACCCGGATGAGGCTCCGCCGAAGGGCAGAGTCTCGTTCGGGGTGGTTGACCAACCCGATACTGTTTATACGGGATCTACGGGATATTTTTGGCCAGGCCTACGGGCTTAGGAATACCTCACTTTAAACTCGGCCTTGTGCCACATCTATCCCTCGTGGGGGGACAGTAAATACTGTCTGTAATAGAGGAGTGTAGCACAAGAGTCACAGTCACGAGCACTTAGACTCAGTAAGAATTAATACCGCGATACGTCGATACCAAAGACTTTATATATTTTTGTCAACTACCCCGCATTCCTGGATCTACTAACCCGTATTACCAGTTTGTATTATTACGTTAATACATTTATTTTCCTTATCCATGGCGTTTGTTATTCATTGATATCGGATTCATACCGGAATCTACAACAAATTAGATTAGCACTCTTCATTTGACTGCCATCAACTTTATATATATACAAATATATATATATATATATATATGTGTGTGTGTGGGGGGGGTAGGTGTGTGTGCGGAATATATATATATATATAAATATATATATATATATATATATATATATATATATATATATACATACATATATATATATATATATATATATATATATATATACATACATATATATATATATATATATATATATATATATATACATACATATATATATATATATATATATATATATATATATATATATAGTCAACGAAAAAATTATTCATACACCTATCAATTTTGAATAGTTTCTACCAATTCTCAGAATGATTGCGGTTGCTTTAGTTAACTAGGGACTAGACAGTTAATTGCAATAAGGGGAATATTAAAATCTGCAGACTATATCAAAATTCTGGATGGAAATCTATAACTATCAGCTCAAAATCTTCATCTAATTTGGCGATTTACTTTCCAGCAATATAATGGTGCCACACATACGTCTAAGTCAGTGACTGCGTGGCTTCAGAAAAAGAACATTTCATTTCTCCCATGACCCTCAATAAGTCCTGAGTTGAATGCTATTGAAAATCTATGGCAAGAACTGAAATTTCGTATAAATCGGCAGCCGCTAAAAATAAATAAATAAATAAAATAAAACATTCTGGAGTTAGACCGTGTAACCATTGAAGAATGGAAGAAAATCCCAGGAAACACTTGTTCAAACCTCATCAAAAATTTAGAAAACGATTGCATCAATTTACAATGATGAGAGGCCATGATATTCAGAGTTAATGTTGTGAAAATTGTTCGTTTTTTTCTATTATTCATATTGTATGTATAATTATGTATTTTATTATTTGGCATTTTTTCTTGTCAAATTTGTTGTATTCAACCCATTGTTTTGGAAACTGAGTTTTATATTGTTTTTTTTTTTTTTGCTTTTTAACATATAAAAATAATCTAGCATTATACGGGCAGTGGATGCTGAGAAATTGATAAGAATACTCAAAATTCATGTGTGTATGTATAATTTCGTCGTTGACAATATATATATATATATATATATATTAAATTGCTTTTATAAATTGATATTTAATAGGTTCAGCGTACATTGTACAAGACAGTAAAAAGACAATGAAGTTAAGAAACATGATGAAAAAAACCCTCAGCTTTTTAGAAAATCTGCAGTTATGATTTAGATTAGTTTGTTTTTGATTCTGAAACGGCAAGAGTGCATTTTGGGATTGTACAGGTTATTTCAGAACGTAACACAAATGTTGCAATTATTTAAAATGATTTAAAATAACCAAATTCAAAAAGGTGCTGGAAAAATTTAGTTTTATTAAAGGCGATACTTTCATCTATGTACATTTGTTTGGTATAAGTTCACATTTGCGAAATGTGAAGTGAAGCCAATTGTAAATGTGACAAAGACAGAGAGAAATAAATCGGAAAATGAATGGAGAGAGTTAAACGTAGAGAGAATATACAGTAATGTAGCATTTAAGGTGTCAAATTGTGATTCCTTTGATAAATGCAGTTACAGACGGACGTTGAGTTGCATTTTTACTACGTTTTTTTTTGTTCTAAAAAGTACGTTCATATGCGGAATAAGAAAGCTTTCGGGTTCCTTTCGTACTAGGCACCAAACTTACAGGTTTCAATTGTTATTGCTTTTTCCCACGCTCTCTGATATTCTTTTAAAACCTGTCGTAATATTCAAAAGATTGTTGGTGTGGAAAATAGTAGAGGCAATTTAAAAGGCCACATAAAATACTCACTCAACACAAACAAGTGGATCTCGGAAAAACTGTTGAATATAGAGTCTAAAACAAATCATGTTTTACAAGAATGTAGTCTTCAGAATTTCGCTGTTAGGACACGATCGATTTAGTATCTGGATAGATTATCATCTGTGTAGTTAATTAACCTCTTCACGGCGAGGAATTCTTAGTAATATTTTCTTAGTCTGGCTGTTAGCCATGAGTAAATGACAAAATTTGGTGAATGGAGAAGACATGCCTTCAGACCTTTCTTGAAGGATATTTTACGATGGTCAATGCAGCTGACGAGGCCGCAATTTGAACTAGACCCGCCTATTCCCTTTCGCGGGCAATAGTCGTTAGGTTACATGTATAACTCTTTACTTTACTTTTAAAACTTTCTCTCTCTCTCTTTCTATCTCTTTCTTTCTCTCTCTCTCTCTCTCTCTCTCTATCTCTCTCTCTCTATATATATATATATATATATATATATATATATATATATATATATATATATTATAAAGAGGCAATCATGCAAAGAAATGATCAGTAAAGCTAATAGAATTAATGTCGAAATCTCTTCGGTAATAAATTTAATAAAGCATTATTTACTAACCATTCGTTGAATGACGCGATCTTTATGTTTAAAATTGAAGATAGATTTGATGTTACGCTGTTGCTATTACTTTCGATAATCATCCCATTTTCATCATTAGGCTTTAATATTTTTTTTCATTCATGGTAAATCCAAGATGAAAATAAACTATTTTCGAAAGTAATATTAGCACCGGAACATCAATTACGCCATTAAACATAAGGATCGCATCATTCAACAAATGGTTAGTAAGTTAAGGATCTATAAAAGTTTTAGCGAAGAGATTTCGCGATTAATTACATTTACTTTACTGATTAATTCTTTGTATGGTTACCAGTTCAAGTTCAGATACGAAAATATTGCTCATTGATTTCGTGGATAAATCTTAGGATGAAGAAAAACTTATTGTCGAGTCGTTATAACGAAAACCTAAAATCTGCATCGTTATCAATGCGAATATATACAGCCATTTACACAATCAAATAATATATTTCTGTCACGTAAAACATTTATATCGCATTTCACCCTGCATATATTCTGTTAATAAGATTTAATTTTACAACCTCACATGTAAGATGCACCAAAATGTTCTGCACTTCACAACTTCTGGCATTGTCTTCTACATTCTTAGATTTCCGCCACAAAATTCGGTGTCTTTCTATCCAGTTCTTCTATTTTACCCCCCTTTCACTATCGTTTTCCCGGTTTCGTTCACTCTCAGTTTATATTAGCTTCTTACTTGCTTTATGGCCATGCTTGGAGTGAAATGATTACAAGAATACGTAAGTGATCTATATGGAATATGTTGTTATTTTAACTTTAAGTTATCAACACAACCAAGGAAGAATTATCACAAAACACAATATTTTGTTATTTGGTAAGAATACCGCTGTGTGTTTTGCACTATCGCGGCATTATAAATATTGAGAAGGCCATTTTTAATATCGGATAGATAATCACCGTAGTTTTTTTTATAAGAACATACAGAACTTGCATTAAATGAACAATATTGTAGTAATTATGTTTACAAAATATAGTACATTCTAGTATACATTTTTACAAAAGTAAAACGAAATCGCCATTTTCTTCTTTTAATTTCATGAGGGGCTAGTATCTAATTTCTTATTTTCTTTTCAGAGGTTTTGGTTTTATTTTACATAGCAATACTAAAAGAAAAACAAGCTGTAGAGTTGTCCTCTTTTCAGCGGCGGAATTCCTCGGTTAGCCCATAATTCTATACAACTTTAATAAACTACTTTCTACAGGGAATATGTCAACACTCCATTTGGGTATGGGCGAACTTGAGGGGTGTATCTGTGTCGTTCAGCTTTTTGGGGACAACAGATAAATAGATTGTATATTAAAAATAGCAAATGTATTTTAACATTTACAGATGATATAATTATTAACACACATATGGTATTATTAATGGTATTAATACATACACACACTTATATATATATATATATATATATATATATATATATATATATATATAATTCCGTATTCTTATGGTTCAAAATGAATTTCGAAAATGTAAAATCTTTCTGGAAGCTTTCATTTTAGCTTTAATTGAAAGCTAACTCATTTAAAATGTATTAATTCAAATCAGTAAAATACTCTATTGTTCATTTCAAACAGAAATTATATTCATTGGAATCGAATGTTTCAGTAAAATCAATAAAAACTGCCATTTCTGACACATTTGTAAACAAAAGTAAATTATCGCTTTAAGAATCTTCCAAAAATAAGAAAAAAATATGTTTCTGAATCGTTATTTGAGGAAATTTAGCAAATTTAAAGTTAAATTAATCTAATTTGTAACAGATTACTTACGTAGATGATAATATGCTGTATACAGAAATTTCTTAACCACATGGCCTTGTTTTATTTCTGACGTGTTAATCGATTTATTAACCACAAAACGCAATCTGAACTTGTTCATAGGTAAGTATGGTGGAGAAGATGATAATATTTATGTTCACTTCCTCGTTAGTGGGCACAACTCTTAAAACAAGTGACCTTTTAAAAATAGATTTATCAGTTTGTACATCCCAACTTAAAAATTAAGCAGATACATCACACATAGAAAAACAATTCGAAATTATTTTAAACATATTCTGGGTAGTTAGATAGTAATAAGCTGTTTAATATATGATTAGTAAATATAGTTTTACTTAATAACAATATGTCCTAAGGATTATCGCGTTGAAAGTGAATTTAAAAAAAAACTTCATAAATTATTAAATTTAAAACAGCGAAAAATGAAAACAAATCGTTTACAAATTCATCTTCATTAAATTTTTTCTTCAGACGCTATTGTCTTTAAAATATGTTATTCATAAAATCAGTGAAAGTCTTTTCAATTCATTGGCTTAGTTTTATTTCGTTTTCTATTTATCAATCCTGAACACATTTTCCATAGGACGGGTTCGGTTATTCAAAGAAAAAAAATCGGTGATTTAATTTCTCCAAAATATCCTGCATTGACTAATATAGTCACTAAAAATTAGCACGTTGAAATTCTTAAGTTTTCATAAAATTAAGTAAGGGGGTGAAATACCTGAAAAAAAAACTTACCAAGATTTTCTAATGAAAAGTTTTTAAAATAATTGCATTCATTTGGGAATATGTCCTGAAAATCTTATTAAAATCCGACTTTATTTAATTTGTCCAAGAATGTTTAATTTAATATATTTTTCACCGCAAAGAGAGGCTAAAACATGCTATGCTAAAAATTAGTACAACCACTGACGAAAGAAAAACAAGCTTTTTAATGAAAATTCAGAATGTTCTAAGAAGGAGTAAGAAAAAAAAAACTTAATTAATATCCATAACATACTTTGAACCTTCTTAATCATAGTATAAAGATTTTAACGATAAAACTATGTTTTTATTATTTTGGGGGCATGTTTTCGTCAAGATATGTTGATTTATACATATATATATACATATATATATATATATATATATATATATATATATATAGGGTGTAACTAAAATACTTTTAAAAATATTCCTTTTTTGTTGTATCTCTTTGTTACCTATACTTTACAATGTTAGTCGCTGTACTTGATTGGTAGATATGTCCCGCCATTTTACATTTGAAATGGCTAGATCGAACCGTAATTTCTATATTGTGGAAATGATCTTCTGGTCTCTTGCTTTCTAGTCAACTTTACTTTAAATCTAAAGGCAATGTCAATCACTGTATTTTGTATTGTTAATTAATTTTCTTGTATTTATCTCGTTATTAATATCTTAATTTTCTCGTATTATTTCCCATTCATTAACCTCTGGGGACTTAGTGATTTTACTGCATTGTCTGAGGTGAAGTGTCTGGTGATTCAAATTTAAAGAAATAAAATGTAGTAATAAATGTTTTTGTAGACATATTAAATAAATTTCAGTTATTATGTTTCCATAAGATCATTAAATGCAGAAGTTAAATAAACAAAGTATACATCAATGATAAACCATTAAGATTATAATAAAATGTCACCAGTCATTTAGCAAAATAAAGGTAGAATTAAAAGCTCTATGTACATATGCTTCAATTACAGTTAACAGTAAGAACTTATTACGGGATATGGCAAATGAATGCAAATCATTGTAATTAATTGCTTCAGAGTAAATCCAATCATATAGAAATTTTCATTCAAGGGAGAAATATTAAAGTTAACACTATAAGACTGAAAGAAGTTAAAAAAATAATAGCAAATATATTAAGATTAATAAATTTGAAGAAGGATAAATAACATTAAGTTTATGAGAAAACATAAATATTATTAAATAAGATAAATATGTTTATCGGCCATTGCATAAATGTTGATTGATTTGTGTGAATTAGAAGTAAATATTGCGTTAATTAAAACAGAAAGAAAAACGTGATGAAATGTGTAATATTAATATTAATTGGAATATTAGACGTTTATTTAAAACAAATTTTAGGAAAATAATTTCTCATGTCCAGAATCTGTTATCGCTCTTTCTATTAATGAGAGGGACTTCCTTGCTAACCTTTTAATTGAAGTCGTGTGAAATCGCCTTTTCTTGATTATGTCATTATTTTCTGTTTGAGTTATCAGGTGTATCTATTCTAGACGTTTTTGATGTTGAAAGACCTCAAGAGATGGGATGACTGGTATCTGGTAAAGCTCATGGTTTGTTATTCTATAGTGCCAGTTAACAATGTTCGAATATGGTCCTCATCAAAATCCACAAACTTCACTTACACAAAGCACATTTTATCCATTGATCTGCGAATGTGAATATATAATATATATATATATATATATATATATATATGTTGAGTCTTGAGTCATTGTTGAATCTCGCCTATTGCATGGAATAATAATGCAACACAAAATGTACTTAGAACAAGAATGTATTATCACAAGAAAGTGTACACAATAAGTACATATAGTATTTCTGTATATTTCTGGGAAGACGTTCCTCGAGAATGTGTTGACTAGTCGCAGTCGATCAGAGTCTCTAGTTGGATCTCGTGATAATATTTATTACTGTACACAAAACACAGTAAATGTGGCACAAAGCCAAAAATGGGGGTTGGGAAAGGAAGGTCATCGCTTGTCTTAAAATTAAACTTAGCTAGTCGCACACACTGACCCAAGCATACAAAACAATATTCCTTTCACCAAAACGCCACATTCATGCATACCATTCATTCTACAACCACCAAAATACCTCATTGTCTCTATGAAAATCCTAAATAACCCCATATGTACAATAAAGTCTGTTGGGGGGCGGGCATAAAAATGAAATAAAATAATCCCCAATGAATATATACAATATGAATAAAAATATGTACAAGAAACTAAACAAAATCATGTTAGTAATTAAAAACCCCCCACAAATCCTAAATGTGCCAGTAAAATCAATTAACTGGGCGAAATCGACACGGGACTTTAATAATATAAAATACACATTTATCCATCCCAACCACTCACAAACACGCACTGATTCACACACAAACATACGAAAAGGATCACACACTCGAAAACGAAAGGCGTCCCGCATCATCCAGAGAACTGAAATCACTGAGCACCTAAAGAGGGGAGGGATGGGGAGTTAAACTAAAGGAAAAGAAAAGGGGACAGAAAAAAAAGGGGCCAATGAGCAAACATACCTTAGCTAAGTTTACATAATCCTAAGAAACTAAAAATAAAACACCAAAAACCCTAATCTAGCCTAAGCATGGATGGGTTGCCCAAGTTCAACCCAGGTAAACAATATCCTATGCCTAACCGGCATCAAAATGCCACTCAAGGTCAGCCCCTTTCACACAGCACAAACGCGCAAGAGTCACCCACCTTTCGCCAAATTCAGATGATGTGAGTCGCCGCCTTTCCGTCCTAATCTTGACTTTAAGCAGATGCCTAAAGAACAAGATCAGTTCGGAAGAAACAAACTTCTCGCCACCATAGAATTCCTTCTGACGCGTCGTCCAAATCACGACTCTCATAACGCCTAGTAAGCAACAGAACACATAATTCTCAGCCCTCGACATCTGCGGTACCACATTGCTGCAAACAGAAACGACATCCAGGACAAAGGTCTTTCTCCGCAAGACGCGAACCATGAGGCCTTCAACAAACCTGCACAACGGCACTACCACTCTGCACTGAAAGAAGGCGTGACCAATGGTCTCGACTTCCCCAACACAGCGGCGGCAGTTTGGAGAATTCTCCAAGCCCGCTGCACAAAGTCTTTTGCCGACCCAGAGGGCTCCACGAATCACCTGCCAGGTGAGTGATGCCTCGTCGTTAGTGAGGCATTTCAACCCTGGCGCCCAAGGCCATATTGAGCGAGCCTGCTGCTTCGTAAGACCGAGCTCGCTAATCAGATCATCTTGAACGGACCCCCGAACTAACACTTGATACAATGCCCTACGAGACAACGCCTGGACGTTGGAGAGGCCTTCCGACGCCCGTAAGAGGCATTTCAGAGCGCGACGACATTCATGATAGAAGGAGCTTTCGGCTCGGGGTTTACGGCGGGCCTCCCCCTCGCACGAGTGCACACTTCTCCGGGACGGGAAATTTTACCGGGCATCTTCCTTCCAGAAGGCTCCCACCTCGTCCGGTTCGCGACACAATCGGTCCAGGAATGCAATGCGAAGCATATGTTGACGAATCTCAATGCTTGGCATACCCAGGCCGCCCTCAGCGGTATGAAGGCAACAGATCTTCCGAGATACCATAGCGGCCTTGCCTCTCCACAAGAAAGAGAACAAGAGCCTTACTAATAAACTTAGTGCGGTAAACGGAAGTGGAAGTACAGAGAGTCGGTACACGAGAATAGGATATATGTGAGAAACACATACTTCCGCCCTTCCCTTCAGGGAAAGCCTCCTCCGAGACCACAGACCAACCGCGATCTCGGCCTTCCCTCGTACCTCCGACCAATTCATTTCCAACTGGAGATCCGGACCGAACCAGACGCCGAGTATCTTGATCGGCCCATCCGTCCAGAGGAAAGGTCCGGGAAGAGAAACTCCCTTCCACGCACCCAGTCGCAAGCCCACAGACTTATCGCGATTGATCTTGGCCCCTGTCACCATCTCATAACCACTGACCACTTTGCTGACTTCGTCAATCTCGGCTCTGCTCGACACAAGAACCGAAACGTCGTCAGCATAGGCAGAATACCTTGCTGAGGTGGTGGCCCCAGGCAGAGATATTCCACGCAGGACCGGATTCGCCTTTAACTTGCGAAGGAAAGGTTCCAACGCAAGAACGTACAGCAAAGGCGAGAGCGGACAACCCTGACGAATAGAGCGAGACAATACGAAAGGCTTCGATCTTACTCCATTCACTTCCACCAGCGCACCGGGGGTCGCATACAAGTGTCGGATCCAGGAGCGAAAGTCGGCTCCGAAACCGGCCGCCAAAAGGACAGCCTCCAGAAAACGATGGTCAACCCTATCGAAGGCCTTGGACTGATCTAAATTGATCAGCGCGGCTTCACCATCGACTTGTTCTAAGATCAAGCGTACCATATGCAGGTTATCCTGAATAGTCCTGCCCTTCACAGCACAAGTCTGCTCGCCAAAATCTTTAACTCCGTGTTTAACATTGTTAAAGGGCGAAAGTTCCCTAACCCATCCCCACCGTTCTTGTCCTTACGCAGCAACTTGATCACACCCCTGGTGAAGCGTTGGGGTATAGACCCCTGCTTCATCCAGTGGTTGAAAATCAGCTCCAGCAAAGGAACAAAAACGGGCGACAGCCTCAAGTACACTTCGTAGGGAAGACCATCGAGTCCCGGAGACTTATCCAGGCCAACCTGCTTCAGCGCATCCCAGATCTCGGACTCTGTTATGGGACCCTCGCACCCAGCCGCTTCAGCTGCCTCGAGGCAGGGAAGGTCGGCTAAATAGGAGTCGAACTGAGCAGAGCTCAGACCGGGCTCCATGGTGAAAAGATCCTGAAAGTAATCTCGAAAGACCTCACATATGCCCGCGTTTGTAGTCACGGTCCGATTATCCGGTAATGTGACGCACGCGATATGTCGTCGAGACGCACTCCTACTCTCCTCTGCACGCAAGTCAGCGGCCATATTCGTCGCCTCAGAGGACATTCTTTTTAACCTAGCCCTAACTACCAGAGCTTGATCCTTCTTGATAAGCAAGGAGGCCAACTCTGCCTTAGCTAAGGCTACATCCCCACTAACACGGGATTTCACGGCCCGATCAACTTTTTCTTCTAAAGCAGTTTGCGCCGCTAATCTATCTCGATTGAGTCGACGACTAAAATCGGCAGCAAACGTTCTAATTTT
This sequence comes from Acanthosepion esculentum, assembly GCA_964036315.1. Taxonomy (NCBI): domain Eukaryota; kingdom Metazoa; phylum Mollusca; class Cephalopoda; order Sepiida; family Sepiidae; genus Acanthosepion; species Acanthosepion esculentum. The sequence continues at coordinate 18,741,680 of OZ038475.1, forward strand.
GGATTTAAGTTTACCCCACCAGGCGTTCCCAAAAACCGCTCCCGACAATTCCCGTTGTATCATTAGTACCAGCTGGTCCCGAAATCCCTGCTCACCAAAAAGTGAACAGTTGAATTTCCAGTAACCAGCCAACCTAACCTTAGGCTTATCTAAGTTTACCCGGACCCGGACAAGCCTATGATCCGAATAAACTATGTAATGGAAACTTGGACACCCTAAGAGCCCTACATCGACTCTCTTAACTAAGACCCGGTCGAGGTAGCTCGCAAGCGTCCCAGGAGCCGAGTTGCCACTATTAGTCCAAGTCCATGCTACCTCCCGAGGGTGCTCATTCCGGTACTTATCGACGAGATCAAACCCGCCGATAAAGTCCCGAAATGGTTTCACATCAGGATTGTTAGTACCCCGTTTTTTCCCTATACGAACTATATCGGGCTCAAGGACGGCATTCCAATCGCCCGCTAAAACTACCCGACGAGATGTCGTCAAAAACCGCTCGATCTGCCGAAACAGACCAGGTCGCTCAGCATGGGTATTAGGCGCATAAACGCCGATGAGACGTAAAGCCTTACCTTTTATGGTGACGTCCAGCACACAAAGCCTGCCCGCCGGATCTGCGAAAACAAGAGTACATGTAGCGTCTAAAGACCTGCTCACCAGCCAAGAGACACCCCTCGAACGACCATCAAAACATGCTGAATAAAGGGCGAACCCCTTAGACAGCACATCCTCACGATCATGAGAAGAAAACCGGGTCTCTTGCACACAACAGATATTAACACCGAGGCGCTGAAGGTCGCGAGAGAGCCTCGCCCTGCGAGACTCCGACCTCAGGCCCCGGACATTTAACGTAGCCAACCAGAGAGCCATAGTGAAAACTGATTAGGGTTGCTTACCTGCTTTGAACATGGCCGGGGTGAGGATACCGACAGCATCTCCCATAGCCCCATGGCCCATCTCAGTGTTGATGTTACCGTCCTGGGAGATCCCGCCGATATCCCACGGGAAAGTAAGTTTAAGAGCCCTATAGAGGGAGGGGTGAACAAAAATTGGGACCCTCCCTGCGCAAAATGAATTCATTCTCCGGAGCTTGTCGCTCTGGATGATAGCAATGGGCGGGCTCATGTTGAACGAGGATATGGCCTCGTCCAACATGGCCCAAATCTGTTTTGCTCCCGTGTCCACTCCCACCACGGTTAAAACCCGCTGGGCATCTGGAAAGTTCAACGGGTTGTCAATGTCTCTGTCACTGAACTGCTTGATGGACAGGAGGAACTTTAGCTTAGGGATGCGGTTTCCATAATCCCTAGCTTTTTCCGCCTGCCTAGGGGAGATCTTACAAATGTCCAATCCATGATTGAAAATGCCCTTGGTTTTTTTTTTCTTTTCGCCGGGATCTTGAGTGGGGCTTCGGGGCCTTTTGGTGACCGGTGGTAACATTTGGGAGGTTTTAGTGGGAGAAGGACTGGGAGTGTGGCAAGGAGTGCAGGGTTGTCTAAAGGGACTGGGATCTCTACTGAGCGGGATTTGGGATTGGGCATGGGAGGTGGACGGCATAGCAGGAGAAGGCTTCACTCTGGAGAGAGGGGTTGAAGTGGGAGGCATGGGGATGGAGGATACACAAAGGGTGGCCTTCTTTTTCGGGGGAGATTTGATGGGGGAAATTAATTTAGGTGACTGTAAGGGGATGGTTTTTTCGGAGGAGATTTTGTTGTTTTTTTTTGGTCGTCCAGTTGTTTTTTGAGTTTTTTCAGTTTCTCCGCTTTTTCGTGGCTCGGCTCGTATTTCAACTTCTGCTCTTCATTTGAAAGAGTGGAGGTCGGGGCGTCGCCCTTGCTGTTGATAGAGGGAGTGGGACTGTGTGTGTCTTTAGTCCCCGAGGCTTCAGGGGACTGAGGACCCGCTGGCTGACGCTTCCTTCTGACCCTGCCAACTACCTGCCATTCCCCTTCTTCCCCCTTCTTAGCCACAGGAGAGGCGGAAGAGGGCTCTTCGGGGGATGGGGGCTTGGATGGTGACCCAACCGGGGGAACAACCTCTCCGGTCCCGGCAGCTGGCATGCCCATTACAGGCGCGGCGGATTTTGCAGACTCGGTCAGAGGGGGAGTTTGGTCTTTTGTGACCTGAGTTCCAGAGGCCTTCTTCTCTGGGCAGGAAGAGGAGAGATGACCAGTCACTCCACACTTCCAGCAAGCTGGTTTAAGACCGGTCACGATGACCGGCAGCTTCAGGTCACCGACGTCAATCCAGTTGGGGACGGAGCTGAAGGCCTTTCGATCGAGCATCATATAAAAGCTCCATCCCCCGGTCAGGCTATCGCAGGAAGCGGCCAATATTTCCCCGTATTGGGCCAGGAAAGCCGCGAGGTGTTCCCCGATAACCTGAGGAGGGACCTCGTACACTGACACCCTGGTCCTTCGCCGACCCTCATACTCTGTTCGGAGGATGAGATCCTTGGTGATCAACTCCCTCCGGGTGGCTCTCACGAAATCTTCTGCAGTGGGCAGCAGCACGTCCCACATGAAGAAACCCTTGCCTTTGACAATTCTTAGGGGTTTGAACCCCAGGGACTCCAGTGCTTTAAACACTGTGTCTTTAGTCGAACGACAAATTTTGCGCGAACGCTTGTCGACGACAAAAACAGACACTATTCTTTTCTCGACTCTCTTCAGTTCCACTGGATCCTCCAAGAGCCCGTCTTTCACCACGAGGTGAGCGTAACTCTTGGCACGCTCCAGGAACTCCGCGATGTCGATAATACAATTCGGAGGGGACTTCCAACAAGAGGGCGAATCCCCGACCTTGGTACTAACTATCGGCTTTTGTTTACTTTTTTCCTTTTCCAGGATTTCCTGCGCTATCCTGGCTTTGGCCGCCTTCTTAAGGACGTCCACAATCTCCTCATTAGTAGGGGTTCGTACCAGCGAAGGATATTCATCGACATTATCTTTGTCTGGGGGGTCATTTTTCGGGTTAAAAAGATGCTTCCTAACCGATTTTTTTATGGAAGCCAGGGTCGAAGATTTTTTCTTTGTAATCAGGAAAGAAGGGGCTTTTTTTCCCTTCTTCTCCATGATGAAGTAAAGGGGAGGGTCGGGAGTGGAGGAATAGGGGGAGGGATATTTACTAAATTTCGCCTAAAGGCGAAACAAAAAAGAACGAATAACGCCAAAAGGCGCAAAAAAAAATAAAAAGGGGGGGGGGAATTTAGACAAAAAAGTTCAAAGAAAAGATAGATAAGAAAAACTAATAAGATTAAACTCTAGCCGAAGCTAGTTAAAAAAAGATGGCCGACTTTAAGAAGTGAGACTAACAAATAAACAGCTAAATTAAACAATTACAAACACAACAAAATTAACACGTAAAAAACTTAAACAAATATCAACTAAAGACGAAAATAAAAAACACAAGGAGGAAAATTAAATAATACAAAGAAAACGGTTCAAAACAAGGTAAACAAAGACAATAATAAACTTCGGCAAATAGCCGGAGCTATTAACAAAAAAACAAAATGGCCGACACTAGTCGAAAACAATAAACAAAAGAAAATACGTAACTTTCGACGACAACCAAAGCTAGAAACAAAAATTCAAAATGGCCGACCGAGTCGAACCGATAAACAAAAGAAAAATAAACAAATAAATTATACAATACAACGATTAAAAAACGAATTTAGTACAAACAAATTATAAAACGAAAAACACGGAAAAACGTAAGGTTAGGAAAGAAAACAGAAATTAAAATTAATAAACGCGAAAATCAGAAATTAAAGGAAAATGAAAATTTTAACGAAGGCTAAAAAGAAAAAGCGTGGAAATGAAAAACAAAAATTAAAGGTTGGAAGGAAATTAAAACGGGAAACTAGAATAAAAAGAAAAAGCCTGCAAATTAAAAAGGGGTAAAAAAAAATAAAAAAACAAAGAATTACCGGGGGAAAAAAGAAAATTAAAAGGAAAACAAAAATGAAAGGGGGAAAATTGGAAAACTGAAATAAAAAGAAAAAATAACAGAAATTAAAAGAGGGGGGTAAAAATAAAAAATGGAGAGAAGCAAAAATCAAAAGGACTTTTTTTTTTTTTTTTTCTTTTTTTTTCCTGAAACAGTCAAAAGGAAATAATAAAAAACAAACTTAACCAAATACAATGCAACACAGAATTCGGGCAAACGAGCAGTCTGTCAGCAGTCAAACAGAATTCGGGCAAACGAGCAGTCGGTCTGCGGTCTACAAAAAAGAGAAAAGGAATAACAAGACGGACGTTGGATCTCGTGATAATATTTATTAACGTATACAAAACACGGTAAATGTGGCACAAAGCCAAAAATGGGGATTGGGAAAGGAAGGTCATCGCTTGTCTTAAAATTAAACTTAGCTAGTCGCACGCACTGACCCAAGCATACAAAACAATATTCCTTTCACCAAAACACCACATTCATACATACCATTCGTTCTACAACCACCAAAATACCTCATTGTCTCTATGAAAATCCTAAATAACCCCATATGTACAATAAAGTCTGTTGGGGGGGCGGGCATAAAAATTAAATAAAATAATCCCCAATGAAAATATACAATATGAATACAAATATGTACAAGAAAACTAAACAAAATCATGTTAGTAATTAAACCCCCCCCCACAAATCCTAAATGTGCCAGTAAAATCAATTAACTGGGCGAAATCGACACGGGACTTTGACAATATAAAATACACATTTATCCATCCCAACCATTCACACAAACACGCACTGATTCACACACAAACATACGAAAAGGATCACACACACGAAAAACGAAAGGCGTCCCGCATCATCCAGAGAACTGAAATCACTGAGCACCTAAAGAGGGGAGGGACGGGGAGTTAAACTAAAGGAAAAGAAAAGGGGGACAGAAAAAAAAGGGGCCAATGAGCAAACATACCTTAGCTAAGTTTACATAATCGTAAGAAACTAAAAAATAAAACACCAAAAAACCTAATCTAGCCTAAGCATGGATGGGTTGCCCAAGTTCAACCCAGGTAAACAATATCCTATGCCTAACCGGCATCAAAATGCCACTCAAGGTCAGCCCCTTTCACACGGCACAAACGCGCAAGAGTCACCCACCTTTCGCCAAATTCAGATGATGTGAGTCGCCGCCTTTCCGTCCTAATCTTGACTTTAAGCAGATGCCTAAAGAACAAGATCAGTTCGGAAGAAACAAACTTCTCGCCACCATAGAATTCCTTCTGACGCGTCGTCCAAATCACGACTCTCATAACGCCTAGTAAGCAACAGAACACATAATTCTCAGCCCTCGACATCTGCGGTACCACATTGCTGCAAACAGAAACGACATCCAGGACAAAGGTATTTCTCCGCAAGACGCGAACCATGAGACCTTCAACAAACTTGCACAACGGCACTACCACTCTGCACTGAAAGAAGGCGTGACCAATGGTCTCGACTTCCCCAACACAGCGGCGGCAGTTTGGAGAATTCTCCAAGCCCGCTGCACAAAGTCTTTTGCCGACCCAGAGGGCTCCACGAATCACCTGCCAGGTGAGTGATGCCTCGTCGTTAGTGAGGCATTTCAACCCTGTCGCCCAAGGCCATATTGAGCGAGCCTGCTGCTTCGTAAGACCGAGCTCGCTAATCAGAGCATCTTGAACGGACCCCCGAACTAACACTTGATACAATGCCCTACGAGACAACGCCTGGACGTTGGAGAGGCCTTCCGACGCCCGTAAGAGGCATTTCAGAGCGCGACGACATTCGTGATAGAAGGAGCTTTCGGCTCGGGGTCTACGGCGGGCCTCCCCCTCGCACGAGTGCACACTTCTCAGGGACGGGAAATTTTTCCGGGCATCTTCCTTCCAGAAGGCTCCCACCTCGTCCGGTTCGCGACACAATCGGTCCAGGAATGCAATGCGAAGCATATGTTGACGAATCTCAATGCTTGGCATTCCCAGGCCGCCCTCAGCGGTATGAAGGCAACAGATCTTGCGAGATACCATAGCGGCCTTGCCTCTCCACAAGAAAGAGAACAAGAGCCTTACTAATAAACTTAGTGCGGTAAACGGAAGTGGAAGTACAGAGAGTCGGTACACGAGAATAGGATATATGTGAGAAACACATACTTCCGCCCTTCCCTTCAGGGAAAGCCTCCTCCGAGACCACAGACCAACCGCGATCTCGGCCTTCCCTCGTACCTCCGACCAATTCATTTCCAACTGGAGATCCGGACCGAACCAGACGCCGAGTATCTTGATCGGCCCATCCGTCCAGAGGAAAGGTCCGGGAAGAGAAACTCCCTTCCACGCACCCAATCGCAAGCCCACAGACTTATCGCGATTGATCTTGGCCCCTGTCACCATCTCATAACCACTGACCACTTTGCTGACTTCGTCAATCTCGGCTCTGCTCGACACAAGAACCGAAACGTCGTCAGCATAGGCAGAATACCTTGCTGAGGTGGTGGCCCCAGGCAGAGATATTCCACGCAGGACCGGATTCGCCTTTAACTTGCGAAGGAACGGTTCCAACGCAAGAACGTACAGCAAAGGCGAGAGCGGACAACCCTGACGAATAGAGCGAGACAATACGAAAGGCTTCGATCTTACTCCATTCACTTCCACCAGCGCACCGGGGGTCGCATACAAGAGTCGGATCCAGGAGCGAAAGTCGGCTCCGAAACCGGCCGCCGAAAGGACAGCCTCCAGAAAACGATGGTCAACCCTATCGAAGGCCTTGGACTGATCTAAATTGATCAGCGCGGCTTCACCGTCGACTTGTTCTAAGATCAAGCGTACCATATGCAGGTTATCCTGAATAGTCCTGCCCTTCACAGCACAAGTCTGCTCGGGACCAATCAGACTAGACAGGACAAGCTGCAAACGGTTGGCTAAGATCTTCGCCAAAATCTTTAACTCCGTGTTTAACATTGTTAAAGGGCGAAAGTTCCCTAACCCATCCCCACCGTTCTTGTCCTTACGCAGCAACTTGATCACACCCCTGGTGAAGCGTTGGGGTATAGACCCCTGCTTCATCCAGTGGTTGAAAATCAGCTCCAGCAAAGGAACAAAAACGGGCGACAGCCTCAAGTACACTTCATAGGGAAGACCATCGAGTCCCGGAGACTTATCCAGGCCAACCTGCTTCAGCGCATCCCAGATCTCGGACTCTGTTATGGGACCCTCGCACCCAGCCGCTTCAGCTGCCTCGAGGCAGGGAAAGTCGGCTAAATAGGAGTCGAACTGAGCAGAGCTCAGACCGGGCTCCCTGGTGAAAAGATCCTGAAAGTAATCACGAAAGACCTCACATATGCCCGCGTTTGTAGTCACGGTCCGATTATCCGGTAATGTGACGCACGCGATATGTCGTCGAGACGCACTCCTACTCTCCTCTGCACGCAATTCAGCGGCCATATTCGTCGCCTCAGAGGACATTCTTTTTAACCTAGCCCTAACTACCAGAGCTTGATCCTTCTTGATAAGCAAGGAGGCCAACTCTGCCTTAGCTAAGGCTACATCCCCACTAACACGGGATTTCACGGCCCGATCAACTTTTTCTTCTAAAGCAGTTTGCGCCGCTAATCTATCTCGATTGAGTCGACGACTAAAATCGGCAGCAAACGTTCTAATTTTGGATTTAAGTTTACCCCACCAGGCGTTCCCGAAAACCGCTCCCGACAATTCCCGTTGTATCATTAGTACCAGCTGGTCCCGAAATCCCTGCTCACCAAACAGTGAACAGTTGAATTTCCAGTAACCAGCCAACCTAACCTTAGGCTTATCTAAGTTTACCCGGACCCGGACAAGCCTATGATCCGAATAAACTATGTAATGGAAACTTGGACACCCTAAGAGCCCTACATCGACTCTCTTAACTAAGACCCGGTCGAGGTAGCTCGCAAGCGTCCCAGGAGCCGAGTTGCCACTATTAGTCCAAGTCCATGCTACCTCCCGAGGATGCTCATTCCGGTACTTATCGACGAGATCAAACCCGCCGATAAAGTCCCGAAATGGTTTCACATCAGGATTGTTAGTACCCCGTTTTTTCCCTATACGATCTATATCGGGCTCAAGGACGGCATTCCAATCGCCCGCTAAAACTACCCGACGAGATGTCGTCAAAAACGGCTCGATCTGCCGAAACAGACCAGGTCGCTCAGCATGGGTATTAGGCGCATAAACGCCGATGAGACGTAAAGCCTTACCTTTTATGGTAACGTCCAGCACACAAAGCCTGCCCGCCGGATCTGCGAAAACAAGAGTACATGCAGCGTCTAAAGACCTGCTCACTAGCCAAGAGACACCCCTCGAACGACCATCAAAACATGCTGAATAAAGGGCGAACCCCTTAGACAGCACATCCTCACGATCATGAGAAGAAAACCGGGTCTCTTGCACACAACAGATATTAACCCCGAGGCGCTGAAGGTCGCGAGAGAGCCTCGCCCTGCGAGACTCCGACCTCAGGCCCCGGACATTTAAAGTAGCCAACCAGAGAGCCATAGTGAAAACTGATTAGGGTTGCTTACCTGTTTTGAACATGGCCGGGGTGAGGATACCGACAGCATCTCCCATAGACCCATGGCCCATCTCAGTGTTGATGTTACCGTCCTGGGAGATCCCGCCGATATCCCACGGGAAAGTAAGTTTAAGAGCCCTATAGAGGGAGGGGTGAACAAAAATTGGGACCCTCCCTGCACAAAATGAGTTCATTTTCCGGAGCTTGTCGCTCTGAATGATAGCAATGGGCGGGCTCATGTTGAACGAGGATATGGCCTCGTCCAACATGGCCCAAATCTGTTTTGCTCCCGTGTCCACGCCCACCACGGTTAAAACCCGCTGGGCATCCGGAAAGTTCAACGGGTTGTCGATGTCTTTGTCGCTGAACTGTTTGATGGACAGGAGGAACTTTAGATTAGGTATACGGTTCCCATAATCCCTAGCTTTTTCTGCCTGTCTAGGGGAGATCTTACAAATGTCCAATCCATGATTGAAAATGCCCTTTGGTTTTTTTTTCTTTTCGCCGGGATCTTGAGTGGGGCTTCGGGGCCTTTTGGTGACCGGTGGTAACATCTGAGAGGTTTTAGTGGGAGAAGGACTGGGAGTGTGGCAAGGAGTGCAGGGTTGTCTAAAGGGACTGGGATCTCTACTGAGCGGGATTTGGGATTGGGCATGGGAGGTGGACGGCATAGCAGGAGAAGGCTTCACTCTGGAGAGAGGGGTTGAAGTGGGAGGCATGGGGATGGAGGATACACAAAGGGTGGCCTTCTTCTTCGGGGGAGATTTGATGGGGGAAATTAATTTAGGTGACAGTAAGGGGATGTTTTTTTTTGGAGGAGATTTTGTGGTTTTTTTTTGGTCGTCCAGATGTTTTTTGAGTTTTTTTAGTTTCTCCGCTTTTTCGTGGCTCGGCTCGTATTTTAGCCTCTGCTCTTCAATTGAAAGAGTGGAGGTCGGGGCGTCGCCCTTGCTGTTGATAGAGGGAGTGGGACTGTGTGTGTCTTTAGTCCCCGAGGCTTCAGGGGACTGAGGACCCGCTGGCTGACGCTTCCCTCTGACCCTGCCAACTACCTGCCATTCCCCTTCTTCCCCCTTCTTAGCCACAGGAGCGGTGGAAGAGGGCTCTTCGGGGGATGGGGGCTTGGATGGTGACCCAACCGGGGGAACAACCTCTCCGGTCCCGGCAGCTGGCATGCCCATTACAGGCGCGGCGGATTTTGCAGACTCGGTCAGAGGGGGAGTTTGGTCTTTTGTGACCTGAGTTCCAGAGGCCTTCTTCTCTGGGCAGGAAGAGGAGAGATGACCAGTCACTCCACACTTCCAGCAGGCTGGTTTACGACCGGTCACGATGACCGGCAGCTTCAGGTCACCGACGTCAATCCAGTTGGGGACGGAGCTGAAGGCCTTTCGATCGAGCATCATATCAAAGCTCCATCCCCCGGTCAGGCTATCGCAGGAAGCGGCCAATATTTCCCCGTATTGGGCCAGGAAAGCCGCGAGGTGTTCCCCGATAACCTGAGGAGGGACCTCGTACACTGCCACCCTGGTCCTTCGCCGACCCTCGTACTCTGTTCGGAGGATGAGATCTTTGGTGATTAATTCTCTCCGGGTGGCTCTCACGCAGTCTTCTGCAGTGGGCAGCAGCACGTCCCACATGAAGAAACCCTTGCCCTTGACAATTCTTAGGGGTTTGAACCCCAGGGACTCCAGTGCTTTAAACACTGTGTCTTTCGTCGAACGACAAATTTTGCGCGAACGCTTGTCGACGACAAAAACAGACACTATTCTTTTCTCGACTCTCTTCAGTTCCACTGGATCCCCCAAGAGCCCGTCTTTCACCACGAGGTGAGCGTAACTCTTGGCACGCTCCAGGAACTCCGCGATGTCGATAATACAATTCGGAGGGGACTTCCAACAAGAGGGCGAATCCCCGACCTCGGTACTAACTTTAGGCTTTTCATTGTTTTTTTCCTTTTCCAGGATTTCCTTAGCTATCCTGGCTTTGGCCGCCTGCTTAAGGACGTCCACAATCTCCTCATTAGTAGGGGTTCGTGGCAGGGCAGGATATTCATTGGGATTATCTTTGTCTGGGGGGTCTTTTTTCGGGTTAAAAAGATGCTTCCTAACCGATTTTTTTATGGTAGCCAGGGTCGATGTCTTTTTCTTTGTGATCAGAAAAGAAGGGGCTTTTTTTTCCTTCTTCTCCATGATGAAGTAAGGGGGAGGGTCGGGAGTGGAGGAATAGGGGGAGGGATATTTACTAAATTTCGCCTAAAGGCGAAACAAAAAAGAACGAATAACGCCAAAAGGCGCAAAAAAAAAAAAAAGGGGGGGGGGAATTTAGACAAAAAAGTTCAAAGAAAAGATAGATAAGAAAAACTAATAAGATTTAAACTCTAGCCGAAGCTAGTTAAAAATAAAATAAAAGATGGCCGACTTTAAGAAGCGAGACTAACAGCTAAATTAAACAATTACAAACTCAACAAAAATAACACGTAAAAAAACTTAAACAAATATCAACTAAAGGCGAAAATAAAAAACACAAGGAGGAAAATTAAATAATACAAAGAAAACGGTTCAAAACAAGGTAAACAAAGACAATAATAAACTTCGGCAAATAGCCGGAGCTATTAACAAAAAAACAAAATGGCCGACACTAGTCGAAAACAATAAACAAAAAAAATACGTAACTTTCGACGACAACCAAAGCTAGAAACAAAAATTCAAAATGGCCGACCCACAGAAAAGCGAGTCGAACCGATAAACAAAAGAAAAATAAACAATTAAATTATACAATACAACGATTACAAAACGAAATTAGTACAAACAAATTATAAAACGAATAACACGGAAAAACGTAAGGTTAGGAAAGAAAACAGAAATTAAAATTAATAAACGCGAAAATCAGAAATTAAAGGAAAATGAAAATTTTAACGGAGGCTAAAAAGAAAAAGCGTGGAAATGAAAAACAAAAATTAAAGGTTGGAAGGAAATTAAAACGAGAAACTAGAATAAAAAGAAAAAGGCCTGCAAATTAAAAAGGGGTAAAAAATAAAAAACAAAGAATTACCGGGGGTAAAAAGAAAATTAAAAGGAAAACAAAAATTAAAGGGGGAAAATTGGAAAACTGAAATAAAAAGAAAAAATAACAGAAATTAAAAGAGGGGGGGGTAAAAAAAAATGGAGAGAAGCAAAAATCAAAAGGACTTTTTTTTTTTTTTTTTCTTTTTTTCTTTTTTTTCCTGAAACAGTCAAATGGAAATAATAAAAAACAAACTTAGCCAAATATAATGCAACACAGAATTCGGGCAAACGAGCAGTCTGTCAGCAGTCAAACAGAATTCGGGCAAACGTGCAGTCGGTCTGCGGTCTACAACAAAGAGAAAAGGAATAACAAGACGGCCGTTGGATCTCGTGATAATATTTATTACCGTCTACAAAACACGGTAAATGTGGCACAAAGCCAAAAATGGGGATTGGGAAAGGAAGGTCATCGCTTGTCTTAAAATTAAACTTAGCTAGTCGCACGCACTGACCCAAGCATACAAAACAATATTCCTTTCACCAAAACACCACATTCATACATACCATTCGTTCTACAACCACCAAAATACCTCATTGTCTCTATGAAAATCCTAAATAACCCCATATGTACAATAAAGTCTGTTGGGGGGCGGGCATAAAAATTAAATAAAATAATCCCCAATGACTATATACAATATGCATACAAATATGTACAAGAAAACTAAACAAAATCATGTTAGTAATTAACCCCCCCCCCCACAAATCCTAAATGTGCCAGTAAAATCAATTAACTGGGCGAAATCGACACGGGACTTTGACAATCTAAAATACACATTTATCCATCCCAACCATTCACACAAACACGCACTGATTCACACACAAACATACGAAAAAGGATCACACACACGAAAACGAAAGGCGTCCCGCATCATCCAGAGAACTGAAATCACTGAGCACCTAAAGAGGGGAGGGATGGGGAGTTAAACTAAAGGAAAAGAAAAGGGGACAGAAAAAAAAAAGGGGCCAATGAGCAAACATACCTTAGCTAAGTTTACATAATCCTAAGAAACTAAAAATAAAACACCAAAAACCCTAATCTAGCCTAAGCATGGATGGGTTGCCCAAGTTCAACCCAGGTAAACAATATCCTATGCCTAACCGGCATCAAAATGCCACTCAAGGTCAGCCCCTTTCACACGGCACAAACGCGCAAGAGTCACCCACCTTTCGCCAAATTCAGATGATGTGAGTCGCCGCCTTTCCGTCCTAATCTTGACTTTAAGCAGATGCCTAAAGAACAAGATCAGTTCGGAAGAAGCAAACTTCTCGCCACCATAGAATTCCTTCTGACGCGTCGTCCAAATCACGACTCTCATAACGCCTAGTAAGCAACAGAACACATAATTCTCAGCCCTCGACATCTGCGGTACCACATTGCTGCAAACAGAAACGACATCCAGGACAAAGGTCTTTCTCCGCAAGACGCGAACCATGAGACCTTCAACAAACTTGCACAACGGCACTACCACTCTGCACTGAAAGAAGGCGTGACCAATGGTCTCGACTTCCCCAACACAGCGGCGGCAGTTTGGAGAATTCTCCAAGCCCGCTGCACAAAGTCTTTTGCCGACCCAGAGGGCTCCACGAATCACCTGCCAGGTGAGTGATGCCTCGTCGTTAGTGAGGCATTTCAACCCTGTCGCCCAAGGCCATATTGAGCGAGCCTGCTGCTTCGTAAGACCGAGCTCGCTAATCAGAGCATCTTGAACGGACCCCCGAACTAACACTTGATACAATGCCCTACGAGACAACGCCTGGACGTTGGAGAGGCCTTCCGACGCCCGTAAGAGGCATTTCAGAGCGCGACGACATTCGTGATAGAAGGAGCTTTCAGCTCGGGGTCTACGGCGGGCCTCCCCCTCGCACGAGTGCACACTTCTCAGGGACGGGAAATGTTTCCGGGCATCTTCCTTCCAGAAGGCTCCCACCTCGTCCGGTTCGCGACACAATCGGTCCAGGAATGCAATGCGAAGCATATGTTGACGAATCTCAATGCTTGGCATTCCCAGGCCGCCCTCAGCGGTATGAAGGCAACAGATCTTGCGAGATACCATAGCGGCCTTGCCTCTCCACAAGAAAGAGAACAAGAGCCTTACTAATAAACTTAGTGCGGTAAACGGAAGTGGAAGTACAGAGAGTCGGTACACGAGAATAGGATATATGTGAGAAACACATACTTCCGCCCTTCCCTTCAGGGAAAGCCTCCTCCGAGACCACAGACCAACCGCGATCTCGGCCTTCCCTCGTACCTCCGACCAATTCATTTCCAACTGGAGATCCGGACCGAACCAGACGCCGAGTATCTTGATCGGCCCATCCGTCCAGAGGAAAGGTCCGGGAAGAGAAACTCCCTTCCACGCACCCAATCGCAAGCCCACAGACTTATCGCGATTGATCTTGGCCCCTGTCACCATCTCATAACCACTGACCACTTTGCTGACTTCGTCAATCTCGGTTCTGCTCGACACAAGAACCGAAACGTCGTCAGCATAGGCAGAATACCTTGCTGAGGTGGTGGCCCCAGGCAGAGATATTCCACGCAGGACCGGATTCGCCTTTAACTTGCGAAGGAACGGTTCCAACGCAAGAACGTACAGCAAAGGCGAGAGCGGACAACCCTGACGAATAGAGCGAGACAATACGAAAGGCTTCGATCTTACTCCATTCACTTCCACCAGCGCACCGGGGGTCGCATACAAGAGTCGGATCCAGGAGCGAAAGTCGGCTCCGAAACCGGCCGCCGAAAGGACAGCCTCCAGAAAACGATGGTCAACCCTATCGAAGGCCTTGGACTGATCTAAATTGATCAGCGCGGCTTCACCGTCGACTTGTTCTAAGATCAAGCGTACCATATGCAGGTTATCCTGAATAGTCCTGCCCTTCACAGCACAAGTCTGCTCGGGACCAATCAGACTAGACAGGACAAGCTGCAAACGGTTGGCTAAGATCTTCGCCAAAATCTTTAACTCCGTGTTTAACATTGTTAAAGGGCGAAAGTTCCCTAACCCATCCCCACCGTTCTTGTCCTTACGCAGCAACTTGATCACACCCCTGGTGAAGCGTTGGGGTATAGACCCCTGCTTCATCCAGTGGTTGAAAATCAGCTCCAGCAAAGGAACAAAAACGGGCGACAGCCTCAAGTACACTTCGTAGGGAAGACCATCGAGTCCCGGAGACTTATCCAGGCCAACCTGCTTCAGCGCATCCCAGATCTCGGACTCTGTTATGGGACCCTCGCACCCAGCCGCTTCAGCTGCCTCGAGGCAGGGAAAGTCGGCTAAATAGGAGTCGAACTGAGCAGAGCTCAGACCGGGCTCCCTGGTGAAAAGATCCTGAAAGTAATCACGAAAGACCTCACATATGCCCGCGTTTGTAGTCACGGTCCGATTATCCGGTAATGTGACGCACGCGATATGTCGTCGAGACGCACTCCTACTCTCCTCTGCACGCAATTCAGCGGCCATATTCGTCGCCTCAGAGGACATTCTTTTTAACCTAGCCCTAACTACCAGAGCTTGATCCTTCTTGATAAGCAAGGAGGCCAACTCTGCCTTAGCTAAGGCTACATCCCCACTAACACGGGATTTCACGGCCCGATCAACTTTTTCTTCTAAAGCAGTTTGCGCCGCTAATCTATCTCGATTGAGTCGACGACTAAAATCGGCAGCAAACGTTCTAATTTTGGATTTAAGTTTACCCCACCAGGCGTTCCCGAAAACCGCTCCCGACAATTCCCGTTGTATCATTAGTACCAGCTGGTCCCGAAATCCCTGCTCACCAAACAGTGAACAGTTGAATTTCCAGTAACCAGCCAACCTAACCTTAGGCTTATCTAAGTTTACCCGGACCCGGACAAGCCTATGATCCGAATAAACTATGTAATGGAAACTTGGACACCCTAAGAGCCCTACATCGACTCTCTTAACTAAGACCCGGTCGAGGTAGCTCGCAAGCGTCCCAGGAGCCGAGTTGCCACTATTAGTCCAAGTTCATGCTACCTCCCGAGGATGCTCATTCCGGTACTTATCGACGAGATCAAACCCGCCGATAAAGTCCCGAAATGGTTTCACATCAGGATTGTTAGTACCCCGTTTTTTCCCTATACGATCTATATCGGGCTCAAGGACGGCATTCCAATCGCCCGCTAAAACTACCCGACGAGATGTCGTCAAAAACGGCTCGATCTGCCGAAACAGACCAGGTCGCTCAGCATGGGTATTAGGCGCATAAACGCCGATGAGACGTAAAGCCTTACCTTTTATGGTAACGTCCAGCACACAAAGCCTGCCCGCCGGATCTGCGAAAACAAGAGTACATGCAGCGTCTAAAGACCTGCTCACTAGCCAAGAGACACCCCTCGAACGACCATCAAAACATGCTGAATAAAGGGCGAACCCCTTAGACAGCACATCCTCACGATCATGAGAAGAAAACCGGGTCTCTTGCACACAACAGATATTAACCCCGAGGCGCTGAAGGTCGCGAGAGAGCCTCGCCCTGCGAGACTCCGACCTCAGGCCCCGGACATTTAAAGTAGCCAACCAGAGAGCCATAGTGAAAACTGATTAGGGTTGCTTACCTGTTTTGAACATGGCCGGGGTGAGGATACCGACCGCATCTCCCATAGACCCATGGCCCATCTCAGTGTTGATGTTACCGTCCTGGGAGATCCCGCCGATATCCCACGGGAAAGTAAGTTTAAGAGCCCTATAGAGGGATGGGTGAACAAAAATTGGGACCCTCCCTGCGCAAAATGAGTTCATTTTCCGGAGCTTGTCGCTCTGAATGATAGCAATGGGCGGGCTCATGTTGAACGAGGATATGGCCTCGTCCAACATGGCCCAAATCTGTTTTGCTCCCGTGTCCACGCCCACCACGGTTAAAACCCGCTGGGCATCTGGAAAGTTCAACGGGTTGTCGATGTCTTTGTCGCTGAATTGTTTGATGGACAGGAGGAACTTTAGATTAGGGATACGGTTCCCATAATCCCTAGCTTTTTCCGCCTGCCTAGGGGAGATCTTACAAATGTCCAATCCATGATTGAAAATGCCCTTTGGTTTTTTTTTTCTTTTCGCCGGGATCTTGAGTGGGGCTCCGGGGCCTTTTGGTGACCGGTGGTAACATCTGAGAGGTTTTAGTGGGAGAAGGACTGGGAGTGTGGCAAGGAGTGCAGGGTTGTCTAAAGGGACTGGGATCTCTACTGAGCGGGATTTGGGATTGGGCATGGGAGGTGGACGGCATAGCAGGAGAAGGCTTCACTCTGGAGAGAGGGGTTGAAGTGGGAGGCATGGGGATGGAGGATACACAAAGGGTGGCCTTCTTCTTCGGGGGAGATTTGATGGGGGAAATTAATTTAGGTGACTGTAAGGGGATGTTTTTTTTGGAGGAGATTTTGTGGTTTTTTTTTGGTCGTCCAGATGTTTTTTGAGTTTTTTTAGTTTCTCCGCTTTTTCGTGGCTCGGCTCGTATTTTAGCCTCTGCTCTTCAATTGAAAGAGTGGAGGTCGGGGCGTCGCCCTTGCTGTTGATAGAGGGAGTGGGACTGTGTGTGTCTTTAGTCCCCGAGGCTTCAGGGGACTGAGGACCCGCTGGCTGACGCTTCCCTCTGACCCTGCCAACTACCTGCCATTCCCCTTCTTCCCCCTTCTTAGCCACAGGAGCGGCGGAAGAGGGCTCTTCGGGGGATGGGGGCTTGGATGGTGACCCAACCGGGGGAATAACCTCTCCGGTCCCGGCAGCTGGCATGCCCATTACAGGCGCGGCGGATTTTGCAGACTCGGTCAGAGGGGGAGTTTGGTCTTTTGTGACCTGAGTTCCAGAGGCCTTCTTCTCTGGGCAGGAAGAGGAGAGATGACCAGTCACTCCACACTTCCAGCAGGCTGGTTTACGACCGGTCACGATGACCGGCAGCTTCAGGTCACCGACGTCAATCCAGTTGGGGACGGAGCTGAAGGCCTTACGATCGAGCATCATATCAAAGCTCCATCCCCCGGTCAGGCTATCGCAGGAAGCGGCCAATATTTCCCCGTATTGGGCCAGGAAAGCCGCGAGGTGTTCCCCGATAACCTGAGGAGGGACCTCGTACACTGCCACCCTGGTCCTTCGCCGACCCTCGTACTCTGTTCGGAGGATGAGATCTTTGGTGATTAATTCTCTCCGGGTGGCTCTCACGCAGTCTTCTGCAGTGGGCAGCAGCACGTCCCACATGAAGAAACCCTTGCCCTTGACAATTCTTAGGGGTTTGAACCCCAGGGACTCCAGTGCTTTAAACACTGTGTCTTTAGTCGAACGACAAATTTTGCGCGAACGCTTGTCGACGACAAAAACAGACACTATTCTTTTCTCGACTCTCTTCAGTTCCACTGGATCCTCCAAGAGCCCGTCTTTCACCACGAGGTGAGCGTAACTCTTGGCACGCTCCAGGAACTCCGCGATGTCGATAATACAATTCGGAGGGGACTTCCAACAAGAGGGCGAATCCCCGACCTCGGTACTAACTTTAGGCTTTTCATTGTTTTTTTCCTTTTCCAGGATTTCCTTAGCTATCCTGGCTTTGGCCGCCTGCTTAAGGACGTCCACAATCTCCTCATTAGTAGGGGTTCGTGGCAGGGAAGGGTATTCATCGACATTATCTTTGTCTGGGGGGTCTTTTTTCGGGTTAAAAAGATGCTTCCTAACCGATTTTTTGATGGTAGCCAGGGTCGAAGTTTTTTTCTTTGTGATCAGAAAAGAAGGGGCTTTTTTTTCCTTCTTCTCCATGATGAAGTAAGGGGGAGGGTCGGGAGTGGAGGAATAGGGGGAGGGATATTTACTAAATTTCGCCTAAAGGCGAAAAAAAAAGAACGAATAACGCCAAAAGGCGCAAAAAAAAATAAAAAGGGGGGGGGGAATTTAGACAAAAAAGTTCAAAGAAAAGATAGATAAGAAAAAACTAAGATTAAACTCTAGCCGAAGCTAGTTAAAAAAATAAAATAAAAGATGGCCGACTTTAAGAAGCGAGACTAGACAGCTAAATTAAACAATTACAAACACAACAAAAATAACACGTAAAAAACTTAAACAAATATCACCTAAAGGCGAAAATAAAAAACACAAGGAGGAAAATTAAATAATACAAAGAAAACGGTTCAAAACAAGGTAAACAAAGACAATAATAAACTTCGGCAAATAGCCGGAGCTATTAACAAAAAAACAAAATGGCCGACACTAGTCGAAAAGAATAAACAAAAGAAAATACGTAACTTTCGACGACAACCAAAGCTAGAAACAAAAATTCAAAAATGGCCGACCCACAGAAAAGCGAGTCGAACCGATAAACAAAGGAAAAATAAACAAATAAATTATACAATACAACGATTACAAAACGAAATTAGTACAAACAAATTATAAAACGAATAACACGGAAAAACGTAAGGTTAGGAAAGAAAACAGAAATTAAAATTAATAAACGCGAAAATCAGAAATTAAAGGAAAATGAAAATTTTAACGGAGGCTAAAAAGAAAAAGCGTGGAAATGAAAAACAAAAATTAAAGGTTGGAAGGAAATTAAAACGGGAAACTAGAATAAAAAGAGAAAGCCTGCAAATTAAAAAGGGGTAAAAAATAAAAAACAAAGAATTACCGGGGGTAAAAAGAAAATTAAAAGGAAACAAAAATTAAAGGGGGAAAATTGGAAAACTGAAATAAAAAAAAAAATAACAGAAATTAAAAGAGGGGGGTAAAAAAAATGGAGAGAAGCAAAAATCCAAAGGACTTTTTTTTTTTTTTTTTTTTTTTTTCTTTTTTTTTTTTTCCTGAAACAGTCAAATAGAAATAATAAAAAACAAACTTATCCAAATATAATGCAACACAGAATTCGGGCAAACGAGCAGTCTGTCAGCAGTCAAACAGATTTCGGGCAAACGTGCAGTCGGTCTGCGGTCTACAACAAAGAGAAAAGGAATAACAAGACGGCCGTTGGATCGCGTGATTCCTTCTCCTCGTCTTCCGGTACCAACCACTATTTATATAGTTGGTAGTCACCTATGCAGATTAGGTGGATCCTACCACAACAATATATTATGAAATTGACATTTAAGTAAATGCTCTGTTTATAATAAACAGTATTAAAAAATCATTTACCGGCCTGAATGTCCGAGGAATTTTCATAGAAAATAGTCTTTCTCCGACGGGATTCGCACCTGTATCCTATACAGAAGCGTCATTTAGATTGACGTACTTTTAACCGATCGAGAAAGAGACGATCGTTGTAGTATAAAGAATTCCTTAGTTACCTATGCAAAAGTGTTGATCCTATAGGCCTAGTAATACCACTGATTGGGTCAGTCTTCACTTTATCGCAGAGAACGTCTGCTCAATGTAGTAATGACATGACCCACACATTCGCTCAGTAGTTTTAGGGAGAACAGACATGTGCTTCAGTAGGCTTCTCTAAATCGGATTAGCTCGCTACTGTCTATGACAGGCAAGCGAAGATACAGTAAACCAGCCTTTGTTATATTTTTGTAAACAGTTTTTGCACACGACCCGTTTTGAAACAACCGTTACCGAGTCATTGTCTCATTTAAGACAAAATAAACTTAATTATATTTTGATTTAAATTGCTGTATAGACTCTGTATAGCGGTTTTAATAAACAGGGTAAACAGCGTTTCGGCCTGTTCAGCCATTCCACTGCGAGGTCTGACGTACGAAAATCTTAAAGGAAGTTTATGTTACATTTCTTTCTGGCTGAGCATGCGCATCAGATAGCGATACGTAAAAATGTCTAAACGAGAGTGTGTGCATCTGTTTTGTTATTCCTGCGTTTAACTTTACTGTACTCAACGAAATCAGGCATAAAGCGATATTCAACATAAAAAGGAATCTAGGTGTAATTTATAAACAGCGTTATGATCTCCGTACATCAATACCTCAAAACTAAAGAGCAATAGAGACAACTGCTTAGAAACGTACACAAACGTAAGATGTGTCTGAATATATACAGACATATACTGTGTGGAGAATTTTTTTTTGTTTACAATGATGCCTTAATGAACTGAAACACAGATTACTCCCATTTATGCCCTGTCTTTGCAGTACACAGAGAGAAAAAAGAAAGAGAAAGAAAAACATCACCAATTGCCGTGCAGAGGTGATTAGTTGTCTGCGATCGAAAACCAAATTTATTGTCAGACATAGTCAGTCTATGACACAGACTGAACTCGATGAAAACTGTGTTAATGACCGACTGATAACGGCTCGGAGGTTGTTTTTTTCTTTTCTTTTTTGTCAGCTTCTAATATTCATTCTTTCTTCAATATTTTTGAACTAAGTAAATATCGAGATCTTACAATGAAATGTATTTTAACATTTACAGATGATATAATTATTAACACCCATATGGTATTATTAATGGTATTAATTCACATACACACAAACACACACACGCTCATATATATATATATATATATATATATATATATATATATATATATATATATATATATATATATGAGTGTGTGTGTATTTGTGTATGTGGATTAATACCATTAATAATACCATATGGGTGTTAATAATTATATCTTTTGTAAATGTTAAAATACATTTCATTGTAAGATCTCGATATTTACTTAGTTCAAAAATATTGAAGAAAGAATGAATGTATATATATATATATATATATATATATATATATATATATATATATATATATATATATACATATATATACATATATATAAATATATATATATATATATATATACATATATATATATGTATATATATATACATATATATACATATATATATATATATATATATATATATATATATATATATATATATATATATATATATATATACATTATAAATTAATAGATTTAAAATATGGTTTTACCACTACACAGTGATAACCATGTTTCAGAAATGGCTTCCATTTCTGAAACATGGTTATCACTGTGTAGCGGTAAAACCATATTTTAAATCTATTAATTTATAATATTAATGCTCTGTAAATTTAAATTTACATAGAGCACTATTGTGTAAAAATAAAAATATCTATAAGAACATCGGATTTTATATCTTACTGTTCTTTCCTTTTTATTTATATATACATATATATATATATATAATTCAGACTGATAACGGCGCGGAGGTTTTTTTTTTGTCAGCTTCTAATATTCTTTCTTTCTTCAATATTTTTTAACTAAGTAAATATCGAGATCTTACAATGAAGAATCATATTTAATCAAATAATATGGATTTTATTTTAAATAACGTCAGAAACGTCAACTAATCGTTGCATAACGAACAGAAGCTACAGATTTTAAAATTGTTCATCACGTATTCTAATATTATGAACAATATTGTTCAGAGCAAGTTATATATAAATTTTAAGACTGTCTCTTTTTTATCTGATAGTTTACGCGTAAAAAATGCATCTAATGGGAGAAATATTGTAATACTAGTGTGCATGTACCATACAAATAGCAGCATTATTAGAACGTTCTATTAACATGCAATGAAACAAAGAAGGTAAACACAAATGGACCGTTTAATTAATCTGTTCTCTCACTACTACGTTTCTTCAAACGGTATTTGTTATATTACATTTAGTGCATTAAAAGTAACATAACAATTATATGTATATCTAAGAGATAAGGAAGGTTCAGAATTCAGAATTGAGCAGAAACCGATCAAGAATTTATTATTTCCCGTATAACTATGTTTCTTGTAATAGCTGTTTAAAAAAATCCTTTATTGTCTTATATTTTGATATCAATGTAATAAAATGTATAAAGAGCAAATCTCAGCAGTCCATTCAAATCTCACAAATTAAACAGAATCTACTGATGAACATTTTAGCTAATTACACACTTCATAAATTCATCCCTTCTGAAGGTTTTTTTAGAAGAATATCGCCATTGTCATTATTTTCGATGCTTATTTTATTTTATTTTTTTGATCTGCAGAGCGGAAGTAAAATATCCATGAGCAAACACTAAGTTGGCAAACAGACACCAATATAAGAAAATGATTGAAAACACGACATGAAATACGTAGAGCGTAAAACGAAAGATTTATGAATAAATAAGTAAACAGCGGTAACTTAAAAATAATATTATTAAAATCACTAAGGCAAGTAACCAATTATAAATTCATTAGCCTAATTTGATTTAACGCCCTTCACACTATAGACCGTGACGCAAAAATATAAATAAATGAATGCACAACGGTAATTATTATAGATTTGATAATATACGCTATTTTTATTTTTATTATTTGTAACAGCATATCCTCACAACACTGGACCCACCAACTCCACAAGACCGGCCGTTGGTCCGGCATAGTCCAGTATTACAGGTTAGACACAAGTTTCCGTTTCCCATTGTCAATTCGAAGCCACTCTCCAGGCACGTTGTGATTGTTTTGATCCTGATGAGTGGTCATCAGATAGTAGAAATCCGGAAGCTCTCTGCTGGTCACCTGCGAGTTCCTCGGGTGAGAATCGAATTAACAGAAAAAATAAATATAACTAAGTCGATTCGATTTTGAAAGGTTAAAAATTATATATATATATATATATATATATATATATATATATATATATATATATATATATAATTTGTATATATCAAGGCAAACACACACAAATAATTGTTGTTGCACAAGGTTAAAAGTTTCTTGTATGTGAACAATAACCAAAGAAACACAAATACTTCGTATAATTTCGGTAAGCAGAGTTGTGGCCTTCGTTTTAAAACTTTTTGGTCTGTTCTTAGCACAACTAATACAACCTTCGATTTTCACGTTCTCGGTAGTAGTAATACTAGTAGTATTAGTAGTAGCAGGAGTAGCTGTATTTAGATGTTAGCGGCGGTTTATCACTTCTCCACCCGGACGCTTCCTTTTCAATCTATGATATCTCTCCACTCAGTTTGACTGCATTCGTAGACAAACAAACCCCAAACTCTCTGTCTCCGGGTGGCTCGCCTCTTTTTATTTACGCGTGACATATCTATTTTTCTAGTGCGAACGTACTGACAAATAACCATAGTAAAACTTCACTCCTCCGAGAATAAACAATTTATTTTTTCATCGACTGTTTATCACCTCGCTATTAATTACTCTGCCGTTCATTGGAACCTACAGAGATCCTTGTTAAAAAGTAAGTTCTAGATCAGAACATCTTTATATTTAAATTTAATTGTTATCGTTTCAAAATCCATTTCTTTTTTTAAAAGTTCCAAATCATTATTGTTCCAGTAATTTTTTATTAGTAATCTGATATCCTAAATTAACTTTCTGTAACATTTATATTTCAAATCTTTACAGCATATTAACATTTTGGTTATTCGAAGACGTCTCTCTTCACTTGGTGTTTTCTTTTTTACAGCATATTCTCCTTTATTATCATTATTAGTATTTCAGGAGTGACATAGCCCCTGCCACAATTTGTCTACATTTCTAAGCAAAATTGTGAAATAGCAAAATATAATGTGCTTAATTTTTGAAGTATATTTATACGTTCACAATAAATGAAACTACAACACACAATGTGTCGACTTGTGTTAGTGTAATCAAGAAAACTTAATTTTTATCTTCATTAATAGGGAATACTATAAGTATGGTAATATACATATTTTCCAAAGATTATAAGCAATACTTTCGGTGTACCTTTTATACAGGTAATCTATAATTTTTTTTCTTGCTCACGTGTGTCCTAAAATTAGACATGGCATGATCGAAAATAATTTCTCTCTATGACCAGATAGTATCTAGTATCCCCCAAAATTGTATCTCTAACCCAGTAGTGCATGTTTTTTTTCGTCGCTGTAATTATTTACATTGAAAACAGAAACACATTTACACTGTTGTCTCCATAAAAGTTAGACATTATGAGAATTTCATCTATGTTTCCAGTGTATTTGATGCATTTGTCGTCTTCGATTAAATTATTCCCTGATAATTCATCTAGCATTCTATCTTTAAAAAATTGCCATAATCATTTTCGTTTGAGGCCGCTACTGAAAAGTAACTGCGAGCTATTGTAATGTGGGTTTATTTATAAACATGTCATTCGTAGTCTAGCCTTATTTGTGTGGCTATAATGTATTTTACACATTGCTCTTCTAGATATAACAAGGCAGATCAATGGACACAATTTTAACCAAACTGCAGTCTAAAAGAGTAACGGTTTTCCTTGTCCAAAATGTGGAATCTTGTTTCGGTCGTAAATGTCACCGAATTCACAAGCGCAACTAGAGCATCAAGGAAGGAACATGTTGTGGAACCGTCATAGACTCCGTCTTATATAAAAAGAAGGAGTTAAAAGAGAGACAGAAAGAGCTAAAGAAAGACAAAGATGTTTTGTTTTGTGCTATATAAATAGCTATTTCCCACCGTTTAGAGATTTAAGAGTTTGTAAACTTGGAAATATGAGATTAAAAATACCTACATTTAGCACTTTTCCTTTCAGTCGTTCCGTTCTTTCGGTGAAATATAGTTCTGATATATCGCGGATATAATAATGACTATAACGGGAGAAAGACAAATGCAAGTATAAATCATTTTCCCAAGAGTCTCCTGTCACAAAACTATCAAATGAAGACTTCAACTCTCAAACACCTTATGTTCATCGTGATTAATTCTGTGGTTAGAACATATCGATTTCGCTTGAAGTTTTAAAATGAATCACCGGGACTATTAATATTAAATTAATGCAATTCGGCATCTGATGAGGCCGATGATTACAATATCGAAGTAATTGTTTTTTAATAAAGAAGGGGGCGTAGACTTTAGAATAGGAACTGATATAATAATAGTAGTTACTCAAACTAAGAATAAAATCATTGAACACGACGTGTATACCCACGGTATTTAAATATCATATTATTGTTTATTTACACACCGCTCTCTGTAATCATTCTCTTTTGCCATTCTTTGCACTAACAAATAATGTATTCCTCTTCTTCACTGAAAAGCTATATATTTGTTTTCTGTCTGAAATTTTGTGTTCAGTATTTTTTAATATTTACAGTATTTAACTTCGGTCTATTATCTTAATCATTGTTGTTATTATCAAATAATTTGCGGGTGCTTGTTTATACGAGTAAACTTCAGCGAATTCAGAAAGTGAAACATTTATTTAGTCTAAGAAAATCTGCACTGCTATTGCTCTCGCCTTTTTCAACTGAGTGCAAATAAAATTCACTCAGCTCAGGAATTGAAATATATGTCCACACTTCAGGACCAACGCTTACGTCCACTATTCTATTTCCCCATGTGACAATCCTATGTGGATAAACTTAATGATAGGCTTCCGAGAAGATTGCTACTGCTGTGTGACACTCTTGAATTGCACAACTGTGGCTTTTCTTTATTCTATTGGGCCAAATGCTGCTTTTGTTGAAGCCTTTGTTGTAGTATAGATTAAATATACATAATTTAAAGTTTATTATTAGCGAAATGTTTTTTGGAGACATGCCGACAATTAATCTGGTTGTTAAGGATAGAAAATATGAAAAACAATCACTGGTCAAGTAATAAGACAATAATTTTAGACGAATATGGCTTTTGTTTTTAGAATACTTTACCCAGCAACTCATAACGTTTACCGACATAACTATTTGTATTTTATAATTTATACACTGGTTGAAATATCACTACTGACATGTGATTTTATAATATTCTGATTTCAAAAGAAGTACATTTTTTATTTGATAGTTACACAAAATTTACGTAGCTTCAAAAGAGTAGAACATAAATCATCTAAAATGTATGTGGTTCAATACGATTAAATTTTGTTGAAGGGCCTAAATAAATATTTTGAGATTGTTAGATATTTTCCTAATTGAAAGTATATTTACTTTCCATGAAGGTAATATTTGTTTAAATGTCATTTACTCTCAGTTTCCGCGGATAAATAAAACGTTTTCTTTTGCTCATTGCATAAAAAGCAGAAAAGTTGAAGACTGGATTCGCAAATAATTTAACAATAAAACAATCATTTCAATTGTGGTTTTAATTAAATTTTCTTTGCCAAAATAAATATCTCAGAAGATTGGGTTGTACAATTAGTGAAATTAAAAACGGAAATTTTAGCCGTCGGTCTAATTTGAAGATTAACTTTGATTCAATTTGATTTTTCTTTGTTATGCAAACTGAAATATTTAAACAGCGAATTGACTATTAAGATGAATTAATTCTTATAAATAGCATAAAATAACTTTCAGATTAGAAATGCAAAATTTTCAAGAAGAATGATTTCTCGACATTTTATTTTCATATTCGATATTAAACAAATTCTTTAAAAAAATATTTTTTTAATAACATGAATACTTGGAAAATAGCAAAATTGAAAGTGCTTCTGGCAGCCCGAAGGGACAGTTAGAGAAATATAACGCATTTATATGATTCTTTAAATAATACAGACATATTTTGTATATTCATTTTTCTAATAATTATTTGGGGTTGTTAATTATATTTTGATGTTAAGAAGAAATTAATCAAGGAAGTCTTCATAGTTTTTGTGGAACTTTCGGTCTCCTACAAGATCATCTTCAAGGGTGAATTGCGAAAAGAAACTTAATATAATTGTAATCGTTGTAGTGTTGATTTTACAAGCATGGGTAAAGGCGCTCTGCTAAAAAGTACATTTTAAATTTAACCGTTGTGGTTACAATGATTTGTAAACAAGCGTTACCAGTCCAAGGGCAATAACCAGAGATGGTAAAATGTTAATCAACAAATGCAATTTAAATAATTAATACTATACTTATAAATCCATTCTGCTCTATTACAAAAAGGCTTTAATATAAGTTTATTTTCCATTTGTGTAGATACTTCTACGTGGCATATCCTTCCAGAGTGTGAGCCATCATGGCTCTTCTCACCAATCGAACCCATGAAGACCTTAACAACGTTTGTCCATTGACAAAATCTATTGTCCCCATTTGGATATCCATTTACTCAAGCTCGTCAGATATGTGGCCCGCGATTATCCTGTATCCCTCTTGGCATCATAATGATCTAGAATATCAAATTATTCAAGTAATCCATACCTCATTAGAGCATCAATAAATGTATTTATGATTTAAGTATTATAAGTGTCCGTTTCGTTTCCTTATTCCAGAAGACTTATTCGTTGTTTACGGTCACTTTCCATGCATTTCTCAGCATATTACTATAGAGATATATGTCATTTGCCTCCACTTTTCTCCTCTCCAGTTTTCTTTTTTGTAATGTTTAGTTTATATATATAGCACTCCGCGCGGAACATAGAGAACATATCGAGCTGAATTCAAATTCCTTCATTACAAAATTATTATTTGTAATTTTACTATAAAATATGTATTGATGACTTTTTTTATTATAAAAATGTATTTTTATACTTTCATAGTGTTTTGTTTTGGTTAGGGGGTCACTATTTTCCAATAACTGGGACCCTAAAAGTTAGTACCCCCAGGTCAGTGAGAACACGGAAAAAACAGCAATTTAGTGGTGATTCCATGCTCCATAAAACCTCCAATCCCCCGTTTATAGATCTTGCTTCTGGATGTATTTCATCGTCATACCCAATATATATATATATATATATATATATATATATATATAATTGTCATCCACAGACAGACTGTTTCGCTGTATCACAGATCTTCAGTGTGTTTCGACGCTCGGTGGCCTTTAGCTAGGGTCCTAACCAGAATGAATTGGCGTCAGTCGGGAGTTCTACCACTAAGCAGTGAACTTTAGCGTATTTATTTTTAGATAAACACGCAGTGACCGACAGGACTCAATTCGCTTTTTGCCGTTGAGTCACGCTATATTAGCCTTAATAGTCACTGTTTACAAACCGACACTTCCTTCTCAGAGAGCTCAAACGAAATTAATTTTTCAGGAGCCTATATATATATATATATATATATATATATATATATATATATATATATATATATATATATATATATAATGTCCTTTTGATGGATGGAATAGTGCTTACTTTACCTGAGAACATATACAAAAGTTCTTAACAAAAATTTGTAAGTAATATTATAGAAAAAGTTGATTGTCATTACAAGCTGACAATAAAAATGTCGACAGTACGATTGCCGTCTAATGGTGTTCATAATTGCTCCATTTCCTTCTTTTGTACAAAGCAAATTACACCGATATAAATGATCGGCACACTGGAAACAACATTGTGATATGTGAAATTAGAAAAATTCGCAACAAATTCCCAAGAGCGCATTGGATAATGTGACTTTCACACTATAGGATGAGCTTAACAATACTTCATAGAAAACTTAATTTGTGAGATTTTATTTATATTTCTTGTGCTGAACGGAACTGGAAACTATCCAGATATTCCAACCAAGGAAAATAATCTAACGATGATAGGTTTGAAACTTTTGTTCCAAATGTTCAATTCGATAAACGGGATATGGAGTTAATTCATTTTATTATCTAATCGGCGAGTAATATTAAATGAATTTTGAGCTGAGATGTTCACAGTAAAATATTATATATCCGTGGTCTTGGGAGACGCTTTGCATTAAGTAGATTAGGATTAAAGATAGATTGCATTATAATATATTATTATGTTGATATAACGTAAGGGCATATATACCTTCTAAGAGCATTGTCATTTCTAGACGTGATCTTTCATAACTCTTCACACCCTACTATACTTTATCAAAGTTTTCCCCTTTCATAAGTCTCCCACCTCCACTATACATTAAATCAAACGCGTATGCCAGGCGGCCCGCGGTCTAATTCCCCCTCTTCACTCGATATGCCCTGTGTGTGTCAAATTCACAAAGACTTGCTATATGATTATATGCCCAATAAATATACTCTGTCGTTTTCTGATTCTAAGTATAAGTGTCCTTTTTGTTTGTATTCTTCTTAATTCTTCTTTATTGTTTATCAGTCCTGTTGCTGCTTCTTAGAAGCCTTCTGGAGAACAACATTTCAGTTATATTCTGTTTTCTCTTCCTCTCTAGGCAAACTTGCCATCGAACTTATTCATACGAGAAGATTGACAGTGTATAAAACTTAAATTTGAAATCGCCCTGAACAATAAATGTGAATGTGATGCAACCCGTTGGCTAATTTTATTCCCCAATGATTAATACTCTAGGATTTATTATCTCACACGGTCAAGTTTAATAATATTATTTATCGAATGTCATTATTCTTCAGTGAGTTGAAAGTACGCCAAAAAAAGCTGGGTTAGAGAGATACGAAGTCCAGTATACCCATCATTGCACCCAGTTTGAGAAGGTTATATCACGCACGGTGTAATATTGAGTAGCGGCTAGGACTGAGGAATCGGAGAGCCGAGTTCGAATTCCAGTCGAATTCATTACATTCACTTACGTACTATAACCTCGTCTTCTCCCCTATGGGTAAATAGGAAGACTGACCGGTTTCCATAGCTTTGAGTGGCAACTGGTCTACCACAGAAAGAAATGGCAACCTAATGCTGGAAAAAATTCTGTATATATCTGAAAGATACATGATCGCTTAAGCGTGTATCACGCATGGCACATAACTGACTGATACCAGAGACAGGGATTACATCGAAATGTTAACTATATGGTAAAATTTTCTGAAGAAAATCATCACAGAAGCCTAGTGTAAAATATCTTCAGGAAGGGTATCTCTATCTGTTGTAGTTTTTGTGTACTTTGGTGGACTAGTGAGCCAGCCAAACTGAGCTGACTCATTTTATAGTTCACCAATAACCAATCAGAAGGCTCAAAATATACTTGCGACGTGTATAAAGGCGGCCATGATTTTTTCCTGAATATTCACTGCCAGCCTTTGATATCGAAGACTGGTATTGGAGATATAGTCAGATTCAGTAGAGTGTCTGACTCAGGAGTGTTAATCTTTAAGGTTATTTCATTGAACAGATTACGTACTGCGCTGGATTCTATATTCCTAGACTATGGTGAACATGGTCAACACTATCCAAACAGAATAATTCAGATAATCTGTCTGGACTTCTCTGTAATTGTCGAAATGACTTCACAAGTATCTTTATGGGATATCCAAGGAGTCGGACTTGGGCTTCACCATCTTTGAAAACTGGACAAAAAAGAACGACGCTTTCGATATCTGTCCTTCAATTGTCTTGCTCATGAACAAAAACACATAGCGCATCATCTTCAAAATATATAACAAATCTGTAGTAATGAACTGTAACCCAACTTAATTCAACAAACAAAACATGTACATTTAAACACTTCCTTTTAATATGAGAATCCATGAGATAAATCTATCTTGTAACATCAGGTCATTTTACTTTGATTCGTGTTGTATACTCAATTACTCAACCAGAGATTGTAGGTCAGAAATGGTCCCATGTTATTTTCCATTGTTGAGTCTAGTCAATATCGAGATGGGTGACCACTTGGGAATCTCAGATGCTGTAAAGTTGGATGTGCTGGAGGTGTAATGGATAATGGCTCTGAAGTGGTAATCGAGGAGCCGAGTTAAAATTTCAGTTTGGTTCGTGATATTTACATGCGCAAATATCACTGGAAAAGTTATGATTCAAATTCTTCCCCCCCACCAACTGTGGTTAATTAGGGAGAATAAAAAAAAACCATTATCTTAAAATATTCTTACAGTCGAAAAATAAATTCTAACTAAATAACCCGCAAATTGTTGACAAGCCTTTTGAAATGAATCAATTATTCACGTCTCTTTAGATGTTCTTTTAGTTTGCCAGTTTTTCAGATTGTTTTGACGATATATTTTTATAAGATGGGATGGATATGGCTGCGCGATATCACTTAATATTTTAAAGATTTTTATTAACTTATTTTGTCTTTCGTGTTGTATATTGTGGTCGGCATATAAGACGAGGTTCGAGACCAATGTAAGATTTTCAACTTCTAGCAAAGCTTCTGGATTGCATTCATTGAATTTATCTACATAGTGACGGCAATAATGTTGGCATATCTTTCTACCACATTATAATGTTACGCAATCATGACTATATTTAAAATGATTTGATTATAATGATGAATACCCAGATATTATTCATATAATATCTGCATATTTCCTTCAGCCATTGTACAAAACCACCATTTAGAATCTCACACATTCATTAATATATGGTTGTGGGAGGATTTTCTTTGGTAGGTTTTTATATTATGTTATTGATATTTCTTTAGATTTTTGTTCTACAAAACTTTCCTTCCGTGTCCCAACCACAGACTTAGGTTCAGAAAACTTGAAATTTTCCTCTGATCATTTTTTGAAAGAACATAAAAGAAATATACACATATTTTTATAGATAAAATATCTTCGTAATGTGTGAGCAATACCTGTTAATAAAATCCGTGTATTTCCTTCAGGAATGGACTACCAGGAATCCCTTCAATATGTCTATCGAAACATTTCCTAATAAATCCAAGGGCTCCGAATACAACTGGAATTATTGATATTCGTATGTGCCACATTTTTAGATTTCCGTTTAAAATCCTTGTATTTTGAGAGATTTTTGAAGATCTTCAAAGATGCATTATTTCATGTAGTGATCACCATGTGAATAAAAAAGCACATTCCTTAGCGGTCGTCTCTCTGTAACCGGGCCTGGGTGATAATCATACCAATTTCTTGTGGTTTCGTTATCATAAATGTTGCATATTTTCTAGTGCAGATATTTGTCTACAAAAACATATTCAGTTAGTGTGAACACAGTGCACCCTAATACAATGTGGTCAATTGTTTCTGGACATGTATCACAGAATCTACATTTGGAGCAAAGAAAATCTTTTTCAGTACGTGTGTTTGGTAATTTCTAGTTAGCAAGTATTGGTCCTGTGCAGCAAGAATAAAACCTTCGCTTTCAGCATTTAACCTCTGATGGGTACAGGGTTTCTCTACATTAACTTGTTTGTTACAGACAGAGTATTAACAATGAAGAGTCTTATCATGCCATCATTTCTGTATCATCCAGTCTTCTGCAGATTCCAGGTATCATTGACGGCCGAGTGTTGAGGTTTTATAAGATAGTACTATTTCAAATAATCCTCAGCCTCCTTCACAACTAGTTACAACAGATGATCAACATCAGTCTTATGATGATGCATTATCGTTTTGCCATCGATTCGTCCAATGAAATATGTTGGGAGTGTATTGCAGCACAGGGACGGTCAAAGATTTGTATGCATTCTTGATAAATGATAGTACCAAAAGTTGTGCACCTTATAATTTCCTGAGAATTTCCATTTTCGCCATTTTGTTAGAGCTCGCCTAAAGGTTTTCTTGGTTATATTTTTTCCATTATTGTGCAGTTTTGTCTTTCATTCATTCATGTTCTCGTCTGATCCTTACTGCATTGGGATTATATTCCTTTGGGTTGCTCTAAATAATCTACCAAAATGTTTGCCCTTTTTCAATAGATGGTGGCTTTTTGTCTTCCATAACCGCTTTTCCAATTCCCCTGTAAGCTTCATGAGGCTCATTTGGAATATTTTATTTCGTCGATAAAATTTAAAATGCTTTATATAGCGTTTTGTTATCTGTGCCTTTAATTGCAATTTCTTTTTAAGCATTTCCTTGATTGGCTGAATTTCATTTA
This sequence comes from Acanthosepion esculentum, assembly GCA_964036315.1. NCBI lineage: Eukaryota > Metazoa > Mollusca > Cephalopoda > Sepiida > Sepiidae > Acanthosepion > Acanthosepion esculentum. The sequence continues at coordinate 18,774,831 of OZ038475.1, forward strand.
CTGTTTCATTTTATATTTCTGCTTTTGATCTTCATATTTTTTTCATGTTGAAATATTTCAGTTTCTTGAAATCTTATCTATTAGCGATAGCTCACATCAGAATTCCTCACTTTCTCGCATTCATTTTGACTTCCGAATGGCTTCGTTTTGTCTGTTTAATCATTTATTTGTTTTGATATTAAGTTTTTCAGTAGCTACCATAGCTGTTACATATATGAGATTATCATTATTATTATAATTATTTACTTGCTACTCTCTCCGACATATCTCTAATCCAATTATTATTATTATTATTATTATTATTATTATTATTATTATTATTATTATTATTATTATTATTATTATTATTTCCTTTAATTTCTGGTGTCTACATATATTCCGTGTCCCGCCCAGAGACCTAAGGTTAGAAATGGCATCATGACATTTTCCACTGACAAAAAATAAATAAATATATATTTACATAGATAAAAAAATTCGTAAAGTGTTGGCTGTACCCGTGAGAATAATTCGTTGTATTTCTTTAAGTAATGGGTTTCCAGGAATCCCTTAAGCTAATCTACTGGAATCTTTTCCAAACAATCCGAGGGCTCCAACTACAATAGGGATAGTTAATGTTCACATGCGCTACATTTTTGAGATTTCGATTTCAAGTTCCATGCATTTTGATAGCTTTTAATGATAGTTATTATTATTATTATTATTATTTTTATTTCCTTTGATATCTGGCGTTTACACATTTCTTTCCAGGTCCCGCCCAGGGACCTAAGGTTAGAAATGGCATCATGACACTTTCCACTGCAAAAAAAAAAAAAAATAATTACATAGATAAAGCCCTTCGTAAAGTGTGGGCTGTACTTGTCAGAACAATTTTTTGTATCTCTTTGAGGCAGGGACTTCCAGGGATCCCTTCAATCAGCCTACTGGAATCTTTTCCAACCAGTCCAAGGGCTCCAACTACAACAGGAATTGTTGATGTTCCCATGTGCCACATTTTTTGAGATTTCTATTTCAAGGTCCTTGTATTTTGACAGTTTTTCGAATATCTTCAAAGACACATTGCAGTCTGCAGGGACTGCCATATCAATAAGGAGGCACTTATTTTGTTTGTGGTCTTTAATAACATTTAATAACAATGTCTGTTATTATTATTATTATTATTATTATTATTATTATTATTTTCGTTGTTGTTGATGTAATTTGTGCAAACGGACTTTCACTGGTGTCTCAACAAGAGGTTTCAAATGACATTTTGTATCAAATGACAATGTTTTATAATTAGTAGTAGTAGTAGCACCGTCATTGTAAATGGAAATATCGTAAAAACGTTCTTCGTTACGAGCTGATCCATCATAGCGATATATCTCTCAATACACTCATTAACCAGCTCAAAACGAAAGAAGAAAGAGATCGGACTGAAAGGAAATATACTTAACGTTACATCCTGACTTTGGATAATCGGAGGGAAAAAATATCGAAACGTTAACCGGAGAATACAGAATAATTTCACTATTTTGTTCCTTGCAATAATTTCAACTGTGAACCTCATATGCTGTAATTTTTATCAGAGAGCTTAAGAACTTTTGTAATATTTTGTAATGTATTAATATCTTACGTTAAACATTTCATGCTTAAATACACTAAAAACTGTGTTCCAGAATAAACTTTATTAAACACGTTTTTCTCTGATATGCATGTCCACACACAGAGACTTGGCACTTCAGACAATTTGTGTCAAAGTCGATGCCAAGCCAATGGCATCCCCTGATGAGTCTTTTCAGAGAACTATTTTCGGTACACGAAGTTTGAGTGGAATGACTTCAAATCTTACAGGATAGAAGCAAGACTCTTTGGCTACTTCAAACCTACTCTCTTCAGAACTGTCATTCTCATCTCTGAATGGATAATTTCTGGAAGGATGATTTTTATACCCCGAATGAAATCCGTCCAACATTGAACAACCAGCCCCGGTTCACACCTGAATATTCTATATCCATATATCACCGTAATCACTGCTACAATATATATCAGATAGAACGGTGTAGTAGGACACTTTCAAAATTCAGATATCTCCGCAGTCATTGAAAAAGTGTTCTGAAAATTCATAGTAAAGCTATACTCACCAAGTTCAAAAGCAAATAAATTTGATTTCGTAGTTCTGGAAAATATCCAACGAAATTCTCAACAGAGGCTAATCTACTATCACGAGGTCATCTCATCCTCATCAAATAACGCAAAGCTTTTGCTATGATTTTGACTCTAACTCCAAGTTAGACGTCAAACGCCATCCCGTTCGATTTTTCTCACATTTCACAAAGTTCATTATTTTTATCAAAACACACAGATCTCAATATTTATCAAATGTTTTGATCATAAGATTGCTACAGTTCCAAATACGATCCCAATATTTTTTATTAAGAATATGAAACATAAGTAATTGATGATATCAGAAGAAACTTTTTCTCTGCTATTTGAAACCTTCCCAAGTCTGTGGAAGGTGTCAAATATATTCCTTGCTTTCAAGGATGCATGTAAACACTCATCTCTGTCTTAGTATCGAAACCTATCCTCTTTATTATCATTAATAAACTTTAAATAAAAATTCAACAAGAAGTTTGTTGACCACCACAATGTGGACAACTTCTTCACAAACAGTATAGATTTCGCTCGGCTCAACCTACTGCTTATATGCTGTCATTATTCCAAGAATTAGTGAGGAACTAAATAAATTAATTCCAATGTCTTTCGCATTAAATATTTTGAAGGGGTGGCATAGAGGGTTGCTACCCAAGATCTTTAGCCATGCAATCATTGGTAGAGTCTTCTGAATTATCAAATAAATCCTAACGGGTAGATCCCTACAGTAAGTGTTACCGGCCAGATCTCTGAGGCGCAAGTGATCATCACCCAAGGCTTGGTTCTCGGTACGTTTCTCATTTTTATTAATGATCAGCTAAAATGCATACTCCGGTCCTAGTGAATATTTATACTGTGGATACACCTATATGTGGCGTCACCTCCAAAACTCTTGATGACCATAGCCTGGAAGCTGATCTCTGCTGTGACTTAGCTGTACCAGCTCAGTGGAAAAACTGAATTATTGCATTCAATGCCTCTAAATCCAAACTAGTGACGTTCCATCTTCACCGAGAGGGCCTGATTTTTTACCTAACGCTATGTACAGCATTTAAGAAGACAAAGCATATCGACAGACATTGTATTTAAACTTTTGTAAATCAAACGTAACTAGAAAGCAAGAAACCTGAAGAGAGCTCCACAAGCATGAAATACGAGAACAAAACTTTTAGCATAAAACTTATGGTTACATCTAGCCATGTCAAATGTAAAATCTTGCTGCGAATCTGGTACTATGCTTACATTCATAAAATATCCGTATCACAGAGGAAATTTCATCAGGGCAATTACCCTGAAAGTATTTATAGAGAAGGTAAAAGAAAGGTACGTTATATTGGTGGGAAAGTAAATGATGCCAGGTCAGAATAAATCACAATGCAGATTATGTATTTTATCACGCACCATATATACTAACCATCAAATGTATATTTATAATCCCATGTAAAAAATGGATCTGATAAATTTCATTCATGTTTTCTATAATCAAAAATCAATATACCAATAATGTTATAAATATTGACAATGACTAAACATAAGATTAATATTTAATATTGCCATTTTTTGACAATGTTCAATCCTGAAAGTGATTGAATCGTCCATTTTCTGAAAATCACAAAATATATATTATTCTAAATTTTCTCAAATTGGATTCACATCTAGTTATTGACTTGTTCAGAGAATAATTTCTGTCAATCAGCTTTTTATTTTTATGGATGGGTCATTTGAACTTGTTACCCTTGGGTTCCTTGTTTTCTTTTGCATAATGATTTGACACCATGATTCTATACATATTTCTTCAGTTTTTCTTTTTATTTATTCTTTGTCAATATCTTGTCTGAAGTCGTGATAGCACCATCCTGGTCAAATGGAAGCCTTGGTACCTCTCCTGAAGGTCATCAAAACCCATTCTTCTTTTTAGCTTTTTAGCGCTAATATTTCTGATTTTTAATGTTTGTCTTACCTTCTCCCTTCTTGCATCTGCTTGTGATTTAGATATTCATGAGAGTTTCTTCACTAATTATGCACAAATTATCCACTTGTGGTTTGTTGAGAAAACTGAGATTTTAAAATCATAACTTTTATTTTTCTTGTCAATATCATGTCCACATTGGATTATAGCAACATACTGTTCAAATCTTAGTTCCTACAGCTCAGCGGGGGAATACAGCCTGTTCGCCTTCAATGCCACGAAATCCAAACTAGTAACGTTCCATCTTCATCGAGAGGAACCTGAATTTTCATATTTTGCTATTTACATCTGTTGTCTCAGGGAGGCCACGTCCCTTGAACATCTGGTGTGACTTACGCTCAGACCTCAAGTGTAAGTCATGCATGTTATTCATTGCAAGAAGATGCTGGAAAAGTCTTCTTTTGTACCTGGTACCTCCTGATATCCGCTAACATAACAAGTGCCAGATCAGATCGAAAATGTAGTACTGATGTCATGTGAAGCGGAAACTAACCAATCCTCACTATAAAACGGTCATGCGCGTGTAGATGATGAACGACGGTTCCTTCTCCATTCTATAACTCATTTCTGACTGACGAAACGGTGCAATACACATGCTACGCTATTGATATTTCCATGCAAAGAGTTCAGGCGAACTACACTTTTTATTTCAACCTGTTCTAAATTTCAGGGCGAAGACCCGAAAATTCACGCACATTGTAGCGAAGCACTCCCTTTCCCTTCGAAGTCTATTTTTGAAATATAAGTTCGACTTTAATAACTTCTTTCCACGAACCGCTACTTTCTTGAACCTAGCCCCATGAGTATTATTCTCCGATCCCTATAATCTTAAACTATTCAAGTCTCGGGTTCACCGTTATCTTCCTACATATTTACATAAACTGTGCCACCTTAATCTTGCTCTAAAATCTTCTACCTCGGGTGATTCTTGGGCATTGTACAGATTGAACATTATTGTAAAAAAGAGATATTTTATTACATCATTTAGAGTATCAATATATAGACATGAATGTATGTATTCGATTCATTTGGAATAATCGATCTAAAATAGTTGAAGTTTTACAAATTTATCGTGGATAATATGCATATTAATAAAGGAAGTCATTGAAAGACAGAATACGCTATTTATAAAATAATAATTACTAAAATATAGGAAGAAAAAACAGAAAATATAGAACGAAACAGATGATGATTCCTTAGTCGCGGTTTAGCGTCGAAAAGTCGCACAAGCACAATGTTCACGGGGATTTCCTTTATCTTGAAGAATGAAAGGTTTCTATATCGTTATTAGCGCCAGATCTGCTTTAGTCCTAAAGAACTGACTGCTTTTGCCATTGGCATTTGGAGATACGTTGAAATTATTGTGGCAAGATACCTCTTTCTCGTTCATGTCAATGCTACTAGAATGACGCATTCAAATAATCCGGCAGTCTCTGATACTACTCATTAAAAATAGCTATGATTACCGGCCTGTCTTTTCTCAAAGGGAACAAGTCTTGTTGGCTGAGCGAACGAGTGGGTAATTTTCATTCCCTCCTGAGTCGAAAACCTAATATTTGTTCGGCTATCCGTGTGTGTAAGCAGAACTCCCCGGCCCACATCACTGATTTTCCAGTTTGCCGATGGGAAACACATATCTCGACCCGACACTTTCCTGTAAGTTCAGTAATGAAAATCGAGGCACTGTCTGAACCGTGTTATTTTTTTCTTTTGTCTTACCATTGATCGATCGATACAATGAGATTAAACACAGGAAGAATAAAATGAACTAAGAACATTTATACTAAATAAATATAATTATATACATGTAGAATTTCAATTTTACATTTAAATAAATAAGAGAATATATAATATATTACTCTTCTGTACATTACATATGGAAAACTCAATTATGTCGAAATGACAATCAAAATAAGTTAGAATAACAACAGTGTTTCTACAAAAGTTAGTTTTTTATAGAATAAGAAAGACCATTGCATCAATACACAAAATAAAAACTGTTGTAATCAAGAAATTACAATAAAATGCATCTGAAGAAAAATGTTTAACGCATGCGACTGGATGTTTTCCTGTAACGTCGTTGTGGTAAGACAACCCGATTACCTCCCCTGTTTTATGATTTGTATAAGTCACACCGTCTTAGCCAAAACGACAAGAATCTTCAGTTAGGTTCAATAAAGGCACATTAAGCTGACGTAGGGCCCAGTTTTTATTAGTGCCGTGTAATGCATTAAAATGGACAATGACAAATTCTTTCGAAATTTATAACTGTTTTCCTATAGAAAAATCGGATTTGACTCCAAAGTTATTTTCCCCCCTAAGAACCACTACTTTGTGGAATAGTTTCTCGTGTGGATATCTGTCAGGAGCTGAAGCTGGTAAATTCTAGGCCCAATCGTTATCTGTCCCCCATGTCCTTTGAACTTCGTCAGGCATTGGTAAGTGTGAAAAGAGTCCAGTCTTCAATGGATCGGGGAAACTAATGTTTATCCTTGTGAAGGTATTTAACACGTAGCTCTACATCTTAGGGCAAAAATGAGAAAGATGGTGAGACTTGAAATATTTACCTTTTTTAAGTTTCAACAATGCCACCTAACGACGTTTGGCGAAACCAAATTAGGTAATCATGTTTCCTATTCCGTTATTCTTAGAATCATGGAAGATATATATCATTTTCTTTATTTATTACTCATTATTATTAGTTAATTCATCAATTTTATTTCATTTTCCCGCAATACATTCCCGCCGATAGCGGTGCTTTTTAAATGATTGTTATCATTTATATGAAGGAATGGTTTGTTTTTATTTGTTTTTAACTCAGGTAGATGTAGTAAGGTTTCTGTTAGAAGCTTCAGTATCTCCAAGGACACATTTTTTTTTAATTTCCAGAATCATCCTCAATAAATTTATTTGTATCTTTTTTTTGCTATTTTGAAGAAAATTATCTGTGGTTTCTATGCGTTTAGAAGTGGATATGATTTTGTTGTTGCTTCAAACTTGTTAGAGGTTAGTCGCTATACTATATGAGCTCTGACATGCAATAATAACAACAAAATAATAACAACAAAAATTGCAATATAAGCACTGGTATAAAACGGTTGCTGAAGACATTAGGTTTATAATTCCCAGACATTCATACACAGATGTCCTCAAGGACACATTGCACAGTGGATAAAAGCGTTAGTTAGATCCAGTGACAGGACCCAAAAAGTCTTATTTCAATACCTGGTTAAGCCGGTGGAGAACTTAGAGAGGGGAATTAACAGTAGATAACTGACATCCATTAGACATGGCACGGGGAACTAGAACTGTCTACCCCAGCGAGCGAAATAAACGGTTCAGTTCGACATTCCAACTACCTGAAGAAGGCCGGAGCGTACAACGACCGAAACGTTCTGATAAATATGGCAACATATATGAGGATGATAGTCCGAACAATGTAAATAGTGTACATAATACCTCATTTCAGAAATATATAGACAGATGCTATGCTCTATGTTTGGTCAAAATAAAAGTCGTGTTGAAATGTATTAGAGTCACTCGCTTCGCGTAGAATCGTTGGAATCATTTTATCCTGTTTTCAATGTTTTATTGACAGGCACAATTTTGAATGAATGGAATGTTGCGTTTCCAGCATAGTCAAGTATATTTTAGCGGACATTTGCGATTTTTTATTTATTCATTGTGTTTTTATTTCCAGAAATTTATGTTGGAGTCGTCAATTTCTCTTCAATTGTTTTACGGTTTGAAAGTAAGAGACGAAAGTTAGTAGCCATGTTTGACTTTAGTAGGTTTGCCGTTGGTAGAATTAAAAGAATGGTCGATTGGTTGTGATGAAAGCATCAGTTGCAATGGAAATCAGAGGATGAAAATATAAAGTGTTACTGTGAGAAATAATGTATTAAGTACTAGCCGCGGTTCTGAAGGGTGTTGCTATAATATTTCAATCAAAAACTTCATTACACAGAATTATTGACAATATTGAAATCTTTTGAAATCTGTTCAATTATTCACATCTTCATAGAATATGAGGGTGACGGTTTTCTAAATGTAAGACATAATCCAATAAATGCAGAATTCAGATGTATGATGTTTTAGACAGGACCATTGCCGTATTCATTTTTATCGACGCGAAACAGATTAACAACCCGCCCGTTGCACGGGATTTAATATCATTCTAAGCATAACCGTAAAAATATAACTGAGAACCATTGAAAATATTTACTTAAATGACTAAAATGTAGTAAGAATATGGATGAATAGTCACACTCGCTCTGAGTAGGACGACGTTTTCTTTGATATATTATACTCTGCAACCTATACACTGTTAAGATCACATCATTATCGAAAAGCTTATTCTTCCGCAGAAATGTCTTTCAGATAGGCAGATGTTTTCTTCTATTATTTATCTTCTAAATCCCACATAATGAGTAGATATCTGAAGCCGGAATATCTAGTTGAGAACAAGATAAATAGTAAATGAATTTATCAGTTTTCTATTAATTAGGTTGTTTTAATCTTGCTTATCATTGGCGGCCGCCTTTTATTTTGTTGGGAGGTTTATTTTGACCATATATAAGCATTATCTTTCTCCATCTTATTTTAATCCTCTTGCTCTCATAAGGCAATGCAGGTAGTGTAAAGGATATCAGCAAGAAAATAAAATCGACGAGTTGAACTCAAATGGCGAGCTCAAATTCCGAATAACCGTGTCACATTGCCGCTGGGAAAGGCAAGAATCAATATCTCCAGTAAAGTCGGTTCTCTTGACTTGGTGGTTGTGCGGTTGGCATGCAGTGCTTCCCATATATTTTTTTTCTTTGGATCACATATTCTGAATGAAAATATGCTCGCAATCAACCAAATAAGGCTTTTAGGAAGATAACCGCGGATTCAGATCATTAACATTGATAACACTCTCCTCCAATGGAGGACAACAACTACTATATTCTTAATACTTTATGTAATGCAAAAATATTACAATTATAAAATCTGTCAATAATTACTTATAACTATTTATAGTTCGACTCAAACTTTCAAATACAAGTAAACCATAATAATATTTTAATTTTTATATATTTTTTTATTCATGAATTTTTCCAGTTTTAATTTTCTTTCAGTCATTTAGCTTAACCTGCTATCCTCTTCCGACGCACTTATAAGATGCCTCGTGCCGTTGGTAACCACTGACTTAATGGTTAGCGGCTTGGTATGAGAAATTTGAGAACCAATCTATAATTAGAGTAGGGACAGTTATATCCAGTTACAGAGAAATACATTTGAGGAAGGTATATATCCAAGTCTTACACAAATTGTGAATAAGTTCGTTCAGCTTGAGTCTTGAAAATCATTGTTTTCTAAAATAACTTAATGCAAAACTAAAATTATTCTTAAAATCCAAAATATATCCCTGCTTTAAATCTACAAGCAAGGGTTGATAAGATATAAAAAAATCAATGAATTGCTATCTAGAGTGGCAAGCATTCTAAGATAAATGCAAACCGTGATGAAGAAAATCAGAAACAGTTTCATTGTTTTTTTCTAAATAATACAAAGCAATTTAGAGATAATGAAAAAGTTTCGTGCACTACCATGATAGGCTGCATCAGAAGTTATCAGACGCATATTTTTAAGCATGTAATAATTTCCAGTCATTATTTATTTTGTATTCTTTGTTATTTAATTTAGGTTAAATTCGTTCAAGTTTGAAAAAACAATAACTGTAATGAAAAGGATGCATTTTAATAAATCTGTTTGCATTATTACAATATTTCAGTCTGTGATTTGAAACACTTAAAAGGCATTAATGTACATTTCCCCCAAACATTTTCCGCTCAAAATAGCGAAGGTAATATTAATATTTGACAAGTTGTAAAAATGATAATTTACTTCTACATTAGGCATATATAAACACGCAATTGGTTGTTCTGGATATAAGAATAATTCAAGATGCTACATTTAAAAATAGATTGTTCTTTCCAGGTTCGTTTTGCATATTGCTTAAGGTTGATTTCAATAAGTATGTTATTGTTGTGGTAGGACCCACCTAATCTGCATAGGTGACTACCGGCTATATAAATAATGGTTGGTGCCGGAAGACAGGGAGGGGAATCAAGAGATCCAGCTAGAGACTCTGCCCGACTGCGACTTAGTCAACACATTCCCTAGGAACGTCTTCCCAGAAATATACAGAAATACTATATGTAAATATTGTGTAAACATTCTTGTTATAATACATTCTTGTTCTAAGTACATTTTGTGTTGCATTATTATTCCATGCATTAGTCAAGATTCAACAATGAGTCAAGACTCAACAGTTATTTTATTAAATAAATGTATTTTACTTTTCATTTTTTTCTTTATATTGTTTATATAAAATTATAAACCACAAATTGAACATTTAGCAATGAATATTGGTAAACTTATGAGATTATTCAAAAACATTAATTTGTTTACATTTAAGTTTCATGATTAATTTTAGAATATATATTTCCTTTAAATTTTATATTTGACTACCACCAAAGATTACCTAGTAAAAATCGTCTTTCTATCTAAGAGGAAATAAATATTATTTTAAGAATATATACAGATTTATTTTTCCGTGAAGTAATCTTAATTCCTATTATATGTAATTTATATGTAATTTATATATATATATATATATATATATATATATATATATATATATATATATATATATATATATATATATATATATATGTATATATTTTAAATAAAAACAGATTACTTTAAGGTTCCATATAATATATTATTTCACCACAGTCCTTTTAAATTAACCAAGCGGGAGCAGTGTAGGTGTACACTGCTCCCACTTCGTTAATTTCCTTATTATTGCCCATCATAAATGTGTAAATTTATTTCCTTTTTTCATTTCAACATTTGGAAATAAATCTGATGATCCACTGTCCTTTAAAAGGACTGTGGTGAAATAATATATTATATGGAACCTTAAAGTAATCTGTTTTTATTTAAATTATTAGCTCTGATTTACATTGAGCTCTCTGGATTCTATCCTCATTCGGTCTTCCCATACGGATTACCTAGTTTTTCGTAAACTTTATATATAAATATATATATTTGTATATTTAGGCAGCAATCCTTCGTTTGTGCATGTTTCGTTAAAAACGACAGCCAAGGTACTCGGGTTAAGCTTTTTATTTAGTTGTTCATATGTTCGAACAAGAGATTTCTTTTCTGGACAAAGTGTGTGTAAAAACTGTCCAAATTTTTTATAGTTCCGAGAGCTTTCGTCTATACCTTTAGCCATTATCAAGGATGATTCAATTTTTTAACTTAACTGAGTGTGTGCATTATGTGTATGTTTTAGTGTGGTATAAAGATGTTTAGTTAATTTCCGAATAAGGTTAGAATATTGTGGCATTGTTCGTAGTTTATATTGTTAATAGTTGGCTTTTTCTTTTTACCATTAAAGCTTCCATTATTTTTAATCTTTTTTTACAGATGGATGAAGTTATACTTTTGTTTTCTACTAGTATGTTTCTAATGGAGTCTGGTAAAGTTTGCTTGTGTTTAAATGGGTTCTAATGGAACTATGATCAGATAGGTGTAACGTAAAGCGTCTGGATAATCATGTATTTGTTTAACCGATGAAATTAGTTATAAGTCCGGTTTGATTAGACACACAGTTGCTTAAGGGGTATTTGAACTCATAGGTAATGTTCGTTCTTTGTAATTTTGATTAAATGGTGTGTTGTTATTTTTGAGTATAAGGTTAGCTGTCTTAAATATTTATGATCGATAATTAATTTGATATTTTTTATTCGGGTCAATTGGGTAGTGTATTTCTTTATAAAATGGCTAAGTGAAGATTCGTCTTGTTTATAGTTAATGTGCATTTGGTTTTTGTAATGAATGTTTATGTAATTTTTGAGTGTATGTTCATTATCGTTATTATTTACTTTGGGGAGAAATAGTCTAATTTGGTGGTTAGGGATGCCGTTGTTGATTAGTGTTTGTTTTACATTATTAAGTTCTTTGAGGAAGAATAGTCGAGAAAATGAATTCTGGTGTGCTCTTTTTAGGAAGTTTTTTTTATTACTGCTCTTTTGTACCTGTCTGGGCATTCGCTTTTAAAGTTAAGTAGACAAGAGTTTTTACTAGAGGATATGTTTTTATATAATGAGGTGATAAAAGTGTTATTGGTATATTATACGAGAACTTCTAATACTTATCGCATTATAATTATCACAAATTCAGATTAATAACAATAATAATTATATCCAACATCAATAAAAATAAATAAATTAAACCGTCCTCCCCCTTTGTCTTTACTTTTATATATATATATATATATATATATATATATATATACATATATATATATATATATATATATATATATATATGTGTGTGTGTGTGTGTATGTGTGTGTGTATATATGTATATATATATATACATATATATATATATATATATATATATATATATATATATATATATATATATATATATATATATATATATATATATATATATATATATGTATATATATATATTTGAATTGGACATAGTCCGACAATTTATTAAAGACATTTTTGATATGTATCTATAAAAAGAACGTTAAACATATCAAAAATGTCTTTAATATATATATATATATATATATATATATATATATATATACACATACACGTGTGAGACAGAGAGTGCGTGTGTGTGTATTTAGGTATACATATTTATGTATAGTTGTACATGAGACTTTGCCGAGACTTTGTAAATATGCCCATCACAAGATAATCTTACAAGACGCTGTTTTGACTCATGATAGCAAATAATATTTTTCATCAAATTTATTAAATGTACAAAGACATCACGCTGTGCCCATAACACTTTCGCAGCAAGAACACCATATACACAAAAATAAGTACAATCAAGTATCAGAGGAGGCTTTCAAATCTTTCATTCAATAATTGGGATATGTATTGTATTCTTTTGAATTTAATAGAAATAAAAAATATTACCAAAGCTTCCAAAATAATTAAATTTCGACATTAGATGTCCCATAAGGATTTGATATAAAAATATAATATAATAAATACATATAATAAATACATATAGTTTAAGCATTGAGATCCATGGTTTTAACTTATTCAAAATTTGTTAATAATATCAATTTTACCCTATATGATATAATAGTGTCTAACGCTTGAATTCTTTCCTGATTCTTAATTATATATGCAAATTATTCAAATATTGAAATTATCTAAATTTCGGGAATTAAGATTTTGCATTGTTTACATAATTTAGAATGAGATAAAATTCTTTACCTTTAGTGTTATTAGCGCACGTTTACAACCGTTTTGACTTCCGGTAATCGTTACGTGTTCCCCGATCCGTGTAGCGTATAAGGAATTCCGATTGTTCGCATTATGCTGCCCATGTCAAAGGATACGTAAAAAAGATAGTTCTAAACAAGGAAAGCGAAACGATTTCGGCGTAATACTCTAGATTAAATTAAGTGTTCGTTCCGCAATTGCCTGAAAGTTACACGGATCGAAAAGTATATGAAGTAGGCAGAAGAGCACACCGTCCGAAATAGTGGGATAATTAAATTAAAAAGAATACCTTAGACCGAATGTACAAAATATAATTGCGATTCACTTTGCGTTGTGTATATTAAAATTAATTTGTTTCCACTGGAAACAACAAAATCAGACAGGTACATAATTTTAACTTTATTTTTAGCTTAATAAAATACTTAAAAATATATATGACTAAAAATTCCAAAGATGCTTGCGAATAGTGAAAAATACCACCCAAAATTATGTAAAGTATTGATAGGAAATTTTTCTTTAGAAAATAAACGTGAAATCTAAATCATACCTATCCACGTATATGTAAGTGGATGATAAGCAATCCTTTACACATAAAAAGAGATTAGAGCTATTGAACTGTCAGAAATCATTGTCATATCATCCTATGTAAAATTGAAAGAATATGGTTTACGAAAAAGTATCATTTATAGACGGCTAAATTGTGTGTTCTAGGTAAGTATGAAAGCTGTATATTAATTAGGGTTTTAATGCTACCACTATTGTTTTTGAATTCCACTCAACCAACTTCATTTGCCCACACCAAGAACAACATGGGATAGTTCAGATAAGCTAACTAAATATATTATTGACTCCAGCATCTCGGATTCTTGGCTTAGTCAATTTGTAGCAGATATAAGATTTCATAAGTCTTACTTTGAATCTGATCACTGACCGGAAGAAATTAAACACCGTTTATATTAACCACGAAAAACAATTAAATATAATATCGAACTCTCAAAATGAATATTTAGGAGTAAAATTCTTTAATGTAATCGAGACAAACTATAAATGTTTCCTCTAGGAATTCCGGATAGTTCTGCATTCAAGAATATTAATATCAAAAATTTCTGAAGTACAAAATGGAATCGTTTTCGTTTGGTAAACAATTGAGGCGATATTTGCATGCCAATTAATGGTTGAACAAAATATTGTCGTATTTTCAATGATTTCACGAAATGGTGTCCCAATTAAAATGCTACACGGGTTCTTATTTAATCGTTAATTTATCATTTATTTTATATCCTCGCTGCTTACTATGTATCCTCAATGTAGATCTCACTTTTCCGAGAAAATTTAATGGAAGATGAGACAGTTACTTGTACAAATATGAATTATATATCGTCATAAAATAACTACGAAAATCGAATAATACGACAAATCTATAAGTTTTAATGGACACATGTTTTGCAATCGGTAAATACTTTCCAATTAAAAATTGTATGGGCAATATTAATTTTCTATATACACAAATTAATTGTCGACTTTTGTATTAGCTATATCGATATTCTTGCTTCAGGTGAAAAAGGGCTTCATTAAAAATGGCATAAATCGTGTATACAATGAACAGCGAGATATGTGACAATTAGTGATCCTTTTCCTAATTAAAAAATTAATCTTAGAACACTTTAACTGACGGCTATTACATTGTGAACACTCAATATGATATAAGACATTTTTTTCTTTAATCAATTTATCCACAGATGATGATGATGATGATGATGATGATGATGGTCGTCGTCGTCGTCGTCATCATCATCATCATCATCATCATCATCAGTAATCCCTCGATAGCTTCAATAGTCGAGGGGACCTAAGGGCAGAAGAAACAGAAAACCTTCTCCAGGATTATCTGTTAGCTGGACTCTAAGGATTCTTGGCATTGTCACGTCCGTCCACCCTATGAAGTTGTCCAACGAGACCTTACTTTGCTTTCGCCGCTTTCTTTCGCCTTTAACAGTGCCCAACATGATGGTCATGCAGAGGCTTTTATGACTTGTAAACCGGCCAAACCATGTCATCTTCCGACACTTCATATTGATCAGAAGAGGTTCCCAAGAGACATTTTACCAAAGCTACGTATATAGTCATTGATCTTGTCATCCTAGTAGGTGATACGCAGGAATTTTGTCAAGAATTGATTATCGATAGTCTCGAACATTTTCCTGCCTCAGTCAGGCCTGACAAATCTTATAAGGTTATAATAGGCTTTCTCCAATGAGGTACAAAGTAGCCAATTATTTCTGATTAAATGGTTTTCTAAATTGCCCATTAAGTTAAAGAAATTTCCAAATGTAATTATTCTTGAATTTACGCAATAACATGCGTTGGAAATGTAGCAGTTGTAAGAAATAAAGCGACATTTATTAAAATAAAACGCATTACAATATTTCTTCAAATTATTTTCAGGTGTAAGAATAACATATTTATTACACACTTAACGCATTATTTTTATTTGATATTTGATAAAATGTGATTACATATACGTATTACAAGAATCATGAATTCTTCTACGAAATGTAAGTCAATGGTTTTCGCATTATCTTTACAGCTTTAAACTCTTGTCAAAGAATCAATCCAATGCGAAGATATCGAATGATTCGTGGTGTAATATTTTGCCATTTCTTTATAACTTAGAGATTAATATTATTTACAAATCTGTACAATGTTTATGAAGTAACGTGTTAAAGTGAAAAACTGCGTCTCCGCCAGGAATAAATACTGTTAATTTGAATACGAAAAAAATCATTTCCGCTCTTGCCTGCTGTGATTAGATGATCATTAGGAGAGAAATCTATCATTCTACAATTCCCAGTACAGAGTGCAAGTGTTTTGATTCAATTTCATTGAAGCGATAAATTAGTGAATAGCAACTGTATCAGATGTTAATGACTCTGGCCCATGACACTAAGCAGGTTATCGTCATCTACGGCAAGCAAGAAATACTGCAGACGGCATTAATGCCGGAAGCCTTCGAGAACTAAAACAAATAAACCCTCGACTTTTTACGTTAATGCGGAAATTAAATAAATAAAAAGGTAATTTAGATATCAGTTGCAACATTTATGCACACTGAATGGTTTAAAATTGTTAGGTTCTCACCATTAATTGTGGCTTACTGTTTTAAACTAATTTGCAAGTTCGGTGGGTATTTGCATGGGGTAAATAAATTCTTACTATTTTTTTGAAACTCCAGCCTGTTTGTTTTATGAGCTTGGCATATTTTTTTAAATGGATTTCTATATATGTTTCTAACCGTATATGATCTGAAGAATAATATTGATTATTTCACTAATTACTCGAAATATAATATCGTCTAGTAAAGACTAATAAAATGACGATATTGAATATCTCATGTGACATTATATTTTATTTACCTTCTGATATCGTCAATTACAATCATTCACTGTATTTTTTTTAGGTGCAATGTCTCATTGAATCCGGCATGTTGCCTTTTTTGCATTTCTCGTTATATATTTAAGCATCATAAGCTTCTTACATATATATATATATATATATATATATATATATATATATATATATATATATATATATATATATATATATATATATATATATATGTGTGTGTGTGTGTGTGTGTGTGTGTGTGTGTACAATATTAGTGGTAAATATACACATACATATGCAATTATATATACACATACATATATGTATAAAAATAATTCCAAGAGGATATGATCCAGAACAGAGTAAGGATATAATAAAAAGATTTGAACACTAATATTCCATGGTCATAATTTATTCCATTGGAATCGTAAAAACGATCCAATTCATCAGACCGACAGATTAAAAAATACATTTTTGAATCTGTAGGTCTGTAAATCTTTTCATGATATATATATATATATATATACACACACACACACACACATATATATATATATGTGTGCGTGTGTGTGTGTGTGTGTGTGTATATATATATATATATATATATATATATATATATATATATATATATATATATATATATATATATATATATATATATATATATATATATATGTAAGTCAAACCTAGGCTGATTACGTAGATATATAATTGGTGTCATAAAGGTTAACCCAGAAGCAAATCTCTACCATTTTCAATGAATACGAATTAAATTTCATACCGGATCGGTCGTCATCCGGGTCATCAAGAGCCGCGTCCCTCAGAGAGGAACCAGTCTGGGGACGAAAAATCTGTCACTGGAACAAACTCTTCCACAAACGAAGAGACACTAGGTCACCAAACCTTGGACCAAGTGACTCAATACCAAATCGAGTAACAAAAAGAAAACGAACGAAATGGACCCGCGAAGAGTATTGACAAGTCATGACATCATTCTTCACTGAACTCGAAAACCCATGAAAGAACACCCCCCAATCAAACATGCCAAATATTGTGAAGTATGGTGGGAAACGATATAAGACCTAACCTCAATCCAATATGCTTTGTAATGTCCGTAGGGACATTATGCGAAACAACAGACAATCAAAGACAAAAATAGATAGGATAAAATTTGATATAAGACAAAATACTATGACCCATCACTCAAACAGTGACAGACGATGAGGTAAAAATTAAACAAATGAAAAACGAAATAACCTTCCAGGAAATAAAATCAAAGACCGTAACTTAAACACAACCTGCAGTTCTCCAGACAATGTCACTGAAGATTATTCCAAGTACATTGAGTTAGAAAACCACAAATCGGAAATCACCGAAGCGAAAAACCACGTCATCCAAGTATTTAGCAGAGTAACTTTCATATAGTTGTCAGAAAGAGACCAGCTACCCAAAATCCAGATGACGAATTCCAACAAGCACATTGTGAAAATATACAACGCTGTTCTGGAAACACTGTTAAAAGATAAACCACCAGGAAACATCACAAAAGTTAACAACGTCATATATGCAACAGATTTAGCAGCGACTCTGAAGCTTGGGGTCAAGACAATAAATAAAATTAACAGACGTAGAGAGCCAGCTTGGAAAGCAAAACTCTTACGATAAATAAAATAAATCAGACGTGAGATTTCTATATTAGATGAGCTCACCAGAAACCCTAATATTTTCACACGCAAGTGCAAAAATATCAAGAAGAAATACAAAATGAAATCCGTAATTGACATTCCATCAACCACGGAAAACATCAGTTTAATGGCACAGAGAACAAGACGATACGAAAAACGTTGTAGGTTCTGTCACCAAAATAAAATATTCCCAACGGACCTTAGAAATTTTACAGGGAAATTGGAAAAACACCTAGGCATGTCGAAAGGCCACCATCGATTGATAACGTACAGACATTTTGGGAAAATATTTGGAGCAGCCCGAAGGAATATAATCCAAAATGGATCCGACGTGAAGAAGAACGAATGCTGGATACACCTCTGCAAGAATGGGAAAATATATACACAGATGATGTTAGGCAAGCTCTAATGAAATCCCCCAAATGGAAATCTCCAGGAAATAACAAGGTGCCCAATTTTTTGCTTTATCATCTCTCATTTATCCACAAAATCCTTGCGAAAAGATAATCAACGCTTGTAAATAATCCCAATAAAATCCTGGAATGGATTACTGAAGGGATTACATACCTCATACCATAAACAAATGAAACAGAGGACCCGAAAAATTATCAACCAATAACATGTCTCTCCACAACGTATAAGTTCATCACTTCTGTCATGACGAACCGTGATTACTCATTTTTCGAAACAAACAACATTCTTCCGCTGGAACAGAAGGGATGCAGGAGGGGTTCATATAGCTGCAAAGATCAACTACTGATAAATAAAATGATCCTGGAAAATTGCAGGAGAAGACGTAGAAATCTTAGAGCAGCGTGGATTGATTATCGTAAAGATTTGATAGTGTTCCACATTCTTGGATCCTTGAGACTTTGGAAATGTACAAAGTCTCCCCTGTGGTATTAAATATCCTTAAGCACACCATGGGAATGTGGAACACCAAACTATACCTTAGTCACACCAGAGGCACAGCCATATCTTACCGACTAAATATCCGACGTGGAATCTTTCAAGGAGACACACTGTCACCCCTTCTGTTTTGTTTGTCCTTAATCCCCCTTACGCATGAACCGAACAACAGTAGCTATGGTTAGAAAATAAATAACAAAATATTCAATCACCTACTCTACATGGATGATCTCAAACTCTTTGCCAAAGACGACAATGAGTTGAAGGGCCTCCTCAATATTGTAAAATACTTCAGCGACGACATAGGTATGAACTTCGGATTAGATAAATGTGCAAAAATTACATTGAAGAAAGGTAGAATTGCAGAAGCAGCCTTAATAGATTTAGATTTTGTCACAAAGATTAGGGAACTGGAGCATGATGAAGCTTTTAAGTACCTAGGAATTAGCGAAGTATATGGCATACAACGCCCCCAAATGAAGGAGAAGTTAAGAAAGGAGAACTACGGCCGTGTATATCTGGTACGAAATACCGAGCTAATCTCAAAAAACAGAATATTAGCCATAAACACCTTGGCTTTCCCTGTGGCGCAATACAGCTTTAATATCCTTAACTGGACGATAGCTGAAATTAAGTCAATGGAAGCCAAAACGAGGAAGTTACTCACTTGCTACCGCATGCATCATACTAAAGCTGATGTTGATCGCCTGTATATGCCCAGATCCGAAGGAGGTAGAGGATTAGTTCAACTAGAACTGTCCTACAAAACTACAACAATTGGCCTCCAAAGATACATAGAAACTACAGAAAAGTGGATGATGGTATGTGTCAAGCAACATGAAAGTAGTAAGCGTCTTTACTTCGTAATAAAGGAAGCCAACAAATTCAAATTGGTGTTTCAAATGGGCGCAGAAATACAATTACAACATGGTACACCGGCTGAAGCTGCAAAATACTTAAAAAAGAAAGCAAAGACAGATGCAACCGACCAGATACAGAAACAATGGCAAGGTAAACCGCTTCATGGCCAATACTCTGCCCGTAACAAACAAGCTGACGTAGACAAAAACCGTACACATCAGTGGCTCCGTAGTGTAGGGTTGAAAGCTGAAACTGAAAGTTTTATCCTTGCTGCTCAGGACCAATGCTTGTTAACTAGGGATTATCAAGCATACATGCTAAAATATAGCGTTAGCCCAAAATGCGTGTTCTGTGAACAAGTTGACGTAGACAAAACACGTACCCATCAGTGGCTACGTAGTGCAGGGTTAAAAGCTGAAACGGAAGGTTTTATCCTTGCTGCACAGGACCAATATTTGTTAACTAGAAATTATAAAGCATACATACTAAAATATTGTGTTAACCCAAAATGCAGATTCTGTTATAAATATCCAAAAACCATTGATTATCTTGTATCAGATTGCACGATATTGGCACCCACTGAATAAAAAACCCGGCATGACAGAGTGGGCCAATAACTGCACCGGAAAATCTGAAACTTCTACAGGAAGGTAACTGAAAGAAACTGGTATGAACACCACCCAGACCTGGTTATACAGATAGGACCTGTTACAATTCTATGGGACTACCAAATACATACTGACAGAACAATCAATGCCAACCGCCTAGACATTGTTATTAAAGACCACAAACAAAATAAGTGCCTCCTAATTGATATGTCAGTCCCTGCAGACAGCAATATATCTTTGAAGATATTCGAACAGCTGTCAAAATACAACGAACTTGAAATAGAAATCTAAAAAATGTGACACATGGGAACATCAACAATCCCTGTTGTAGTTGGATCCCTAGGATTGGTTGGAAAATATTCCAGCAGACTAATTGAAGGGATAGCTGGAAGTCCATGCCTCAAAGAGATACAAAAAAATGTCCTGACAAGTACAGCCCACACTTTACGAAGGACTTTATCTCTGTAATTTTTATTTTTATTTTAATATTTATTTATTTTTTGTAGTGGAAAGTGTCATGATACCATTTCTAAACTTAGGTCCCTGGGCGGGACCCGGAAAGAAATGTGTGAACGCTAGATATCAAAGGAAATAATAATAATTATTATAGTAGTAGTAGTAATAGTAATAATAATAATAATAATAATAATAATAATAATAATAATAATAATAATAATAATAATAATAATAATAATAATAACATTTTAATTAATTTTTTAATTTCAACTTACTAAACAATTATGAACTAATATTATTGATAACAACAACAATAATAATAATAAATGATAAAACTCGCTGTGACCTAGAAAATGGGGGAGATATTCATGCTCTTTAGTTTTGGTAGAGAGTTGTGCTAGATATCTTGAACAAAATCACCACTTGACGGTTAAGGATAAAATGCCAGGATTATATACACATCATTACTAGCAAAGCTCATACCGGATCGGTCGTCACCCTCATAAACAAAGGCCGCGTCCCTCAGAGAGGAACCTTTGTGGGGACGCACAATCTGTTACTCAAACTCCTCCAGCAGCAATGAAACAACTGGTGACAAAAACTGGATTAACTCCAAACTTAGAGCTGGTGACATAACGTCAAATCAATCACTAAGAAGAAAGCGAATGGGATGGAATAGCAAATAGAATAAACATGTAATGGCAACTTTTTTCACTCTACTCGAAAATCTACAACAGAACGTCACAGAACAGATATACCAAATATTAACAGATATGGTAGAAACTAAAATAAGACTCTCTCTCGACGCAAATATGCTTGCTGATATTCGTAGAGATAGAATACGAAATTAAAGATTCTCATGTACAGAAATAGATAAAAAAAACAAAGTAAAACAGATATAGCCCAAGCAAAATTGAGACAAGACTGGAACTAGGTAATATGACAGATGATAATGTATATAGTAAAATAAATAAGATACGAAATAATTATATATCAGGAAATAAAAGGAAGAACCTTGCTGCGACATAAGCAATTGCTCTGGTTCAGATTCTGACAAATGAAAATGAATCAAACTATGTTAGAACAGAAATCCTTGGAAACAACAGAGTTGAGAATACTGAAGCAAAACTCCAAATAATTTAAATAATCAGCAAAGTAACTCGTACACAAATGTCATAAAGTGACCGGCTTCAAAGACTTCATATGACAAAGATCAATAAACATACTGTACAGACATATAATGCTGCAGTGCAAACATTGTTAACGGACAGATCATTAGAGAATGTCAACGAAGTAAATAATATCATACACGGGCTGGCTTTAGCGGCTACTGAAAAAGAATGCCATAAAAATAAAAGATTAGACAACATATAATAACAGCCCAATTGAAAGGTTAACTTAAAGCGAGAAATTGAAGACAACAGATGTGAATCATCGGTACCAGATATAATTTCAAGAAATTCAAATGTTTCATCATGGAAAAGCAAACAGATAAAGTGGAAATATAAAATTAAAGCAGTAAATGAAATTCCAACAATTAAGGAAATACTTAGAAATATACTTCAATTAAAGGCAGAGAGAACAAAATGTCTTGAAAAGCGTTGTTGGTGCTATTGACAAAATAATGTATTCCAAACGAATCACATGACGTTTTACAGGGAAAGTAGAAAAGTCGTTATAGAATTAAAAAAGCCATCACCGATGGAAGAATTGTCAAAATTTGGGCAGAATATTGTAGCAACCCAAAGGAATTTAATCCCAATGCAGACGGAATGAGAATAGAATAAGAAAGAATGAAGGATAAACCTGTACACGAATGGTAAATATATCCAAGAATAATGTAAGGCAACCACTAACAATATCCTCAACATGGAAATCCTCAGGAAATTACAATGTATACAAATTTTGGCTATATCATGTCATCAATCCATAAAGCCCTTGCCCAAACTTCATTAATGCTAATTAATAAACCCAATTAACGTCCAGAATGGATCACTGAAGATATTGCATGTGTCCTAACAAAAAACCTGTTGATCCAAATAATTAATGGCCAATATCCACATAAATTAATCAAGTCTGTGTTGACAAATTTCACTTACTCTTTTATCTCTTAAAAGATAATTCCCCCTGTAATAGAAGAGATTTCGAAGTTCCATATGTTTGCAAAGATCAACTACTGATAAATAAAAGGAACCTTGAAAAATTACAGAAAAAGTTAGAAATCTCAGCCCGGCTTGGACAGATTATCGTAAATATTTTTATAGCTGACACACATTAGATCATTAAAACTTTGAAAATGTACAAAGTTTCTTGCATTATAGCAAATATGTTTAAATATAGCATGAAAGTGTTGAAAACCTAATATCACACCAAAGGCACTGGCACTTGAGATTGTTTGAATATCCAAAAAGATTCTTTCTAGGAGACACCATGTCGCCACTTCTCTGCCCATAAACTCCATTCGCATAAACTATAACTATGTATACAAAGTGTTATGGAAACCTACGCATAATAGTAATGGACTAGTCCGTACCCCATAAATACTCCGCCTCAAGAGAAAGCAGCGGAGTGAGACAGACAGAGACAGTGACTGAGTCAGACAGAGAGACAGTCAGTCAGATTGAGTGAGTGAGTCGGTCAGTCGGCTAGACGATTACTGTAAGACATTGGAATAGTGATACTTGTCCAAACAAGATAGTTCTCTCTAACCTAACCTGATTATTACTACTAACACTTCTACACTTTTGTACATAATATTCTATTTGTAATATATATCTGTGTTAATCCATACCTGTTCGTGTTATTCTTCATTGGTTCTACCTTGGACCATCACCGTGGTACAAGGACCTGGACCATAACACAAAGTAAACAATAAAGCTTTCAGTCAGCTATTCTATATGGATGATATCAAACATTTTACCGAAAACAAACAATAGTGAATAGAAGCATATCCACAATACTGTAAAACGTTTCAGTGATGACACTGGTATCAATTTCGGATTAGATACATGCAGAAAACTAACATTCAAAAAGGGGAAACTGCAGAGACACACACAATAGATGTAGATTTGTCACAAAGATTAGGGAAGTGGAACAAGAAGCCTAGAAAGACTAAAGAATCAGGGAATGTGATGAAATAGAGCATAACCAAATAAGGAATAATTAAGAAATTCAGAAAAAAAAAGAAACTCAACAGATATAAAGATGATCTAACGATCCAACGTTTTGATAATATGGATAATGTTATACTCTTCATCATCATTGGTACGTTAGGCAACATTCGCAGGATTTTGACGAGTGGTGTGCACATACTTGGAAGAAAGCCTCATGTCCCAAGCCTACATAAAGTGACATTACTTTTAATTGCCGACATAGAAAAACTGTGCTCGGCGTATGTGGTCACTGACTTGATGGAGACTTCTAATATCGTAAGTGTTTCAGTATAAAATGATATTGCGCGAATACAGCAATAAATGAAAAAAAAAACTCATTGACATGGAAATCCTCTCTAATAAAAATACCTCAATCAAAGTGAATTGGGCAAGTATGGGATACAAAGCATTATTATTATAACGGTTTATTCATGGAAGGCATATATATTTGAAGTTCGTTTTCCAATTAATATTTTAGACGTTGGGCTTAAAACTCAAATTTATTTATTTTTTTAATTCTAATCACATTCTAAAATACCATAAGGAAAATGAAATATAATTGTTTTTAATGTTGATTCATTCATTTTTATCAGTATAGAACTTTTACTATTGCTATATAGAAATTATACTATTATTACTATTATGTACAAGAATGTGCATAGTATTAATAAACATATTATTGTCATGTGCAACTTGCTGATCAATATTATCCAGCGTTAACTTCTGATCAGGTGCATGCTTAAATGCTAGGAAATATACAGGTTTTCTGGTGAATATTATAATTTAATTAAAAGTTCCTAAATATTGTGGATATATAACTTGCAAAGATTTAATAAACAACATTGCTATCACATGATTTTTAGAGGCTCTGTCCTATATTAATTTTTGCTTAGAAGTTGTAAATAATCAATGAGAGTTAATTGATACGTATTACAGTCAATCATTGCTTTTTTATAAACTAAATATATTTAACATTATTTACATTACAGTGAGCGAAATAAAGGGTTCAGTTTGACATTGCAACCACCAAAGAAGGCCGGAGCGGACAACGGCCGAAACGTTGTAATAAATATGGCAACAAAGATGAGGACAATAGTCCGAATAATGTAAATAATGTACATAATACCACATCTCAGAAATATAGACATATAATTATATTTAAATTCACCTTTCCATTTGCTTACTTTTTAGTTTGGAGGAAAGGACACCGTAAAATGAATTTAAATTGGGTGAAATGAGATAACGACTTTTTAATGTAATTTATATTTGGATTACTTATGTAATATATTCAGTCAGTCATCGAAGTAATTTCTTTAATAGGAATTGTTGTTACATTATATTGTGGACACTGGCTCATAGAAAACATTATAGATACAAGGGCTAATTTTCAAATAATTCTGATAGAGAGCGTTAAACACATGTTTACAAAATTAACATCACAAGGATCTCAGTTCGATTACGTTTATCTTGACACTTCATCGGTGAAGATGATCTCAGAATAGATCGAAAATACTTGGGTTGACATAAGTACGACGCCTTCCTTGATGAATTTCAATTTAATTAACATCAAGAATGTAATAAGAAAACAAGATTATTATAAAAAGAATATACATAGAATGTCTATAATACTCAATGTACAAGGCGAAAATGGAGATAAGCAACCTATATATATATATATATATATATATATATATATATATATATATATATATATATATATAGTGTAACCCGGATATAAGAGAGTTGTCGGGACCGGAGAAGAAGTCTCTTATATCCTGGTTTATCTTATATCCGGGTTTGGTCTATTTTATATACCATAACTCAGGCTCTAATTTGGGACCAGAAAAAAGCTCTCTTATATCCGGGTTTCTCTTATATCCGTGTCTCTCTTATATCAGGGTCTCTTATATCCGGGTTACACTGTATATACGAGGGTCATTTAATAAATAAGGTGATTTTTTCTGTATAAGGACTTCTAATAGAGATAGAAGCTTACTCTTTTTTATTTTTTTTTTTGTTTTACTTTTTCACATGGATTTAATTTCTTTTGCAGATTAAAAAAAAAACTTTGAGAGTTTTGGCGATTAACAAAGATGGCCGACAAAGAAGCATGCTCCAGGATTTTTAACAGCGGTCAGTTATCAAGTTTTTGTTTGCTGAAGGGTGCAAACCAGTTGGAATTCATAGGAGAATGTCAACTGTGTATGGTGCCACATGTTTCAGCCAAAAAATGTCTACAAGTGGGCTAAATTGTTTAAAGAAGGACGGAGCAGTGTTGAGGATGATGGGAGGCCTACAGAAGTGAGGTCTCCTGAGGTGATCGAATCAGTCAATGACCTCATTCAATCTGGCAGAAGCGTGACAGTGGATGACCATTACAAAGACTTTGAGCTTATCTGCTGGGATAAACGCAGGGGTCATCAGTCAGAAGGAGTAACGACAACGCAAGGGCTCACACAACAGCCCAAACGGTGCAGACCATCAACGATCTGGGCTGAGAACTGCTCCCTCGTCCCCCTTACAGCCCAGATCTTGCCCCTTCAGACTTTCACCTGTTTGGTCCCTTGAAAGCGTTCACGAGAGGCACGAAGTTTAAAAGTGACGATGAAGTCAAAAGTGTTGTGAGCGACTGGCTGAGACATCAGCCCAAAGATTTTTACGCTGAGGGAATACGGAAGCTTGTGCACAGATGGGAAAAGTGTGTGACAGTGCTGGGAGACAACGTTGAAAAAAAAAGAAGTAAGCTTCTATCTGTATTAGAAGTCCTTATACCGAAAAATTCACCTTATTTATTGAATGACCCTCGTATACATATATATATATATATATATATATATATATATATATATATATATATATATATATATATATATATATATATGTGTGTGTGTGTGTGTGTGTGTGTGTGTGTGTGTGTGTGTGTGTGTGTGTATGTTCATGAAATCCCTTCTGTGTTTCTGTTTGTCAATATAATTTAACTTATAGATGCCTATTCGCCCTGCGTATAAATTCACTGATATCAATATCTCCAATAGAGAGAAATAAAAATGAAAATATAACTACACATGATATCATCCAGCCTAATGATATGGATACATAAAATTCACATATAACACGGAATCCCACAGTATTGCACTAATGGTTGCTAAATGACCAAAAGGAGAGGCGGGAAACTTATCAGACGTCAGACAGAAGGGTTCGAATCTTCCGTGATGCGGCTGGAAATGTTGAGCAATCAATATGATTAAATCCTAAGCCATGAAACTTTTTTACATCCGGATATTGAACCATCGAATTGACCCACTAGAGACTGACCAGGAATGCCACCGATACTCAACGTGTGTCTCTTAACTTTCATGATATTGACCCTTAAACTACTAAGTCCAGTGTTTCGCCGAGAAAGACAGTTATCATGCAACTGCAGCACTGCAAATATAACTAAATCTGCAATTAGATATTTTGAATGAAACCCGCTCAGTTTCTTCAAAGCCGTCTCTTCCCATATTTTATTAAGGGTTGCTGTTACCTTCAGATGAAAAGCTTACTTACACGCCCACGCACATACACAGACACACATATACACACAGAGGATGTTTTTCCAGATTCTTGTGTATTATTATATTTCCTATATTTCGGATAAATATTCTAAATTTTGTATCAATTTTGCATACAAGCCATGAAATATATATTTTTTTAATTTTCGTCTTTCATAAACTATTATCAGAGAGTTGTTTTATGCTATGTCTCATTTGATTTTTATACAAAATATCACGTTTTCACACGTCATGTCTATCCTTTACAGTCGTGGTTTTTTCAATTATTTTCCTGGAATATACAGAGATAACATTTGAGTGATGATGATTTGTTTGTTGTCTTTATGCACAATTCGTAAAATATTTGTATATATCTTTTCTGGTTTATGTGATGTAATATGTTGGTTTTTGTTAAGATTTTATCATATCTCCTGTTTAGGATGTGCGATTTAATTGCTTAATTTGATTTTAATCTGGTAAATCACACGTTACATATCACAATACTATCGTGGTTGTGAAGCTAATAGATGTATTGTGGAAGTATTATAAGAAATATATTCTTGGTTGGAAAGTGAATTCGTAGAAAACAATGGTTTATTGACCATTGTGTTGTATTACTGCTTATGTTCATAGTAGAGGCTTTTAGCTTTTTGTAAGAAGTAATGAGTTTAATTTGTTTTTTGTAATTACTTGATATGAAATTATATATTACTTGTCTTACTTTTTGGTCGACAACTTTATTCTTACTCCATAATTAATTTATAGGGATATATTATTAATTTTATTGCCCGTTGTATTTAATTTCTTATCTTAGTTTAATTTTTTTTTATCTTTATTATTGTTAAGGAAAATGATGTTAATTAATACTTTTGGTGAAATTTATTTTAAGTAAAAAACATATTGTATGTAGTTATATTAAATGTGTTGTCAAAATTATTTATCAGGTCTAGTTTGTATTGTTGTGGGCAATATTGCATTTAAGGTAACATAGAGATAAGTTGTTGGATTAAATAAACGGAAGTTTCAGTGTATAATAATTAAAACAAACCATATATACAAAGCGTAATTCTATAATTAACGTTTAACTCATGAGCACAATATTCGTTGGTTATAAATTATATACACACAAACACACATACAAGCACACACACACACACACACACACATATATGTGTGTATGTGTATGTGCGCGCTCGTGTGTGTGTGCACGCGGGTGTGTGAGTGTGTTTTTGTGTTTGAATATAGAGATATACTCATGGATGTATACGTATATGTATATATAAGTCGATATATATACTTTTGTACGTATGATTATTCTATACATATAATGGGAGGGGGGGTTTGAGAAGAATATTTTGATATACTTTGCCAATGATCAGATGGCTTCATAAAGATAAAATCCGAAACCAATATTATTTCCTAAAGACAACAAACCAAAACGTATACAGGAGTTAGAGGAAGGTTGATTCAACTTCAGCGTCTGAACACATTGATTAGAGCACAAAATTCACTAATGAACTTGGGAGAAATTTAGCCAATCACAAGATAAAGAAATTATCGAAAAACGTAAAAACAATTAAAAACGTAATGTAAAATAGGAAAGCAAAACTGTTTTACATAACACAACACTCTTACTGTACTTCTATGGCACCAAACTATCGCATAACAAGTGCATATAATGCATTCAGATAGAAATCTATTGAAATCGACATGGTTGCTGAAGCCCGTATGCTTAAAATACGACCGGACTATTTAAATTCAATTTGAGTTCTAAGTATTTAGGGCTGAATGATGCGGAGTATGTAAGTTATAAAAACCGGAGGAAATTATTTCAAATATGTTTTCGCTACCGATCGAATTACTAGAGAATATAGCATTTATACATTCAACATAATCGTTCATGGGAAATATACATTTTTACATAAAGTGACGGATCACTAGAGAAAGTATCAAAATATTTTCAAAATGGCATCCATATTTCCTAACATTATACATATATATATACACAGATATATATATATATATATATATATATATATATATATATATATATATATATATATATATATATATATACAGATATATATATATATATATATATATGTAGGACGATGCGAATTACGATTCTTCGATTGTACGATTATAACAACGACTTGGCATACCTGGCCGTCTGGCAACGACTGATCCGCGTCCGGCAGCGTGAATGTTTCCAGGTTTGGTGTACGAAGATTTCTGCCACTGATCTCGGCAGCGCAAGCCTAAACTCTCGCGCCCCTTGCTCAATATTAAGGCAGCTTCCATATCATTTACTTCCTTCTGAGTCTTTTTGAAGAAGATGAAACTGTTTTAGTCTAGACCTCAACTTTCTGAGTATGAAACAGAGACTATTGTTCTCTACAGAAATTTGATGGTTGATTAAACAGTACGAATGAGGAAAGTAAGTGAATATTCTATTGTGTCAACAATTTTCACGGCCTGAGAAGGAATTGTAAAGCTGTGAAAGGTTCTGCTCATATGCAATCGACTGTCAAAATGAAGCATAGTACCGGGCCCATCACTTCTTCTATATCCAAAACAAAACGTCAAGTGACGAAAAGAACATCAGGACGAATTTTACTTCGCGAGAAATTTGGAAACGGTATGCAATATTGCTGGGCATTCGTGCCGGAATCTACGATACGAACATTTCAGAGTGTTTGGGTGTCAATCTAAAGATACTTCCCAGGATTCGGAAAGGGTTGAATGAGTCTAATGCTGATTACGAAAGTGTTTGAAGTGATCACTGCTAAGGACGATATTATGCCTCCATTCAACCTCTCACTCAATACGGAGGCGTACATTAAGTTTCTTGAGGAGGTTGTGCTGGCATGATTAAAGGGGGTAACTGCTGTAAGAACATATGCCTGGCAACAGAACGCCGTACCATGTTACACAAGCAGGAGGACACAGTCATGGATGTCAGACAATTTCTGCGACCAGATCACCTCTTAAATCTGGCTAACTCCACACACTGCAAACCCATTGATTATTGTCTGTGGAAAGCAGTTGAGCGAGTGACGAACAAAAGTCATTCTAACACCAAAGATCAACTGAAAGCAAGCTTTATGGCAGCATTTACCAACTTAAACAAACTGAATGTCTGAAAGAGTTACAGGAGATTCCGAAGTTTTCTGGAGACGGCTGTTGAAGCCATTGAACATTTTATTGAACACATTTACTCTTTAGTATTTCAAGACATTTTTGCTTAATTTTTGTTAAAATGAGATGTCAGTGTTATTTTCATTTTTGTGTAATTTAGACAAAAGATTTATCCATCGCACCCTGTATTAAAAGAGGAAGTAACTCACAAAGTCGGAATATTCTTTAGAGAGCGGTCAACGAATATTACCAAAATACTAATTTTCGCCGTGGATCTTTCAGATACCTACTTTCTTAAAAGTCACACATGTTTCCTAAGCCAACATGCATGTATTTAACTGTTTTAAATAAGAGAATAATGTTACATTCAAAACCATCTATTATGAATACATATACCAATCTACATATAATAATTAACAATTACATGATAAAAGAAATTCAACAACAATAATATTTAACCATTTTCATTTATTAGGGCTTAAATTACATCACTTAGCATCCTCCATTGTTTAACGTGATCTATTTTTATATAATTTCTCAATATTAAAGATTCTGTAAAACTAACGAATTTTTTCTGTTTATAAATACTTGTTGCATAATAAATCTCTTACATCTGCGTTGATAAATTCCACAACAGGTCGAAACGTTTGTCATTTAGTTTTTGTGTGTGTATCTGTATTTGTGTGTATGACTCTGTGTGTGTCTGTGTGAGTAAACACAGCCGCACAAACGTATTCTTAGATACACAAATTATTTCTTAATAGTGCATATATATGTTTGTGTTTAAGAATTGGTGTATAAATTTCTGAAAGCACACAGGCACGTGAGCACACAGACACACATACACCACAGCAAATACATGCACGAACTCATACACACACACGCACACACACATATATTCAATGAGATGAAAGTACCTCGATTATGACGTGTAATTTCATAATATACATCCTTACTTTTTGTATATTTTAAACCATTTAAATTCAAATTTATGAGTAAATTCCTCATCCTTGTTCTTCTAAGCTTGCATATGTTCATTAGGATATATCGAAAACTTTTTCGATATTTTGAAAATTGTATTATCTAAATTATTACCACTAGAGTTTATACTATTACTATTGAAACACTTTATAATGGTGCGCATCATATGTATAGAAAAGGCACAGGGAAGTGACGTCATTGTGATGGGAAAGGTTGTGGTAGCCGAGACGCTAGATTCGATAACATTGGAGTTAATGTGAGAAAATCAACTATTTTACATAATAATTGTATACATAATACAGATGTGGAATAAGAAGCCAAAATAGCATCTGAAACAGAGCGATGTTACCCGGAATTTTGTCTCAAGTTTTTGGTGAGGAAATGCATTTTAGGGTACATCAATATTCAAATAGTCACGCAATAACAACTGTGCTATATTCTTTTATACAAACGTAGATGTAAAGATGTGGACACTGATTGTTTAATCATTCCATACAACATCCAAGAAGAATCATACTTCTTCTTCTTCTTCTTCTTCTTCTTCTTCTTCTTCTTCTTCTTATTATTATTATTATTATTATTATTATTATTATTATTATTATTATCATCATCATCGTGTCCCTTCAGGACTTGGTCGATCATGGCCCTACACAAAACTGAAGGTCTTTTATTGATTTTAGTACGATTTTGCTATCATAAGTAATCCCAGTACTGTTTTGTTTTAAAGTTTTTTCCTCCGAAGGCCATATTTCACAGAAGAAAAATATTGAACAAAATAAAAGAGTTAAGGAAAACTGAACGTTAAATAAGTGTCCTTGGAAATAGTTTAAACCAATATAAAATATTAACATGTATATATGAAACTGTTTTAAATTTTCTGATAAGTTATAGACAGTCACACAGATGGCGTAAAAACCGTTAAGAAATTTTAAAACTGAAAACGCTTACCAATATCAGTGGTTAAAATTTGAACTCAGCAAGTGAAGTCTGTAGAGTCTAGCGATGACCAGCCTACTAAGAAGGTTGCGGATTAGCTCTACCCAATAACTGTACTTAATAATTGAAACCATATTTGAAAACTCAATTGGATATCACATATAACTCGAATAGAAAATAAAGAAATAATAATGATCTTAATGTTTCAAACTATTTCAAATAAAATTTGATGTTCTCAAATTATTTCAAAGGAGAAGCAAGACCCGTGAATATTGGAATGAGCGATAAAAGCTATTGGAATAGAGAACCGTATTTTCCTGTAAATTATTATGTATGTATTAAGAGAAATATTTGATGAATTTCAAATGACGGCAGCATTGATAATGCATCAAATATTATTGTGATTACGACGACCGTTCACTGTGTGTTTTCAATTGATGCTTCATTATGGCTCAAACACTCCCGATTCTTTTTTGTTCAAATAGTTTTAATTTTACTACTTCTCATAGTTTTGCTGTCATTTTCTTAATTCACTCAAACGCGTTAGTCATATATTTTTTCTGCTTTTCTAATTTTCAAAATGTCCTGTCAATGTAAAATTCTCCAATTATTCTTTACATGTTTTTCGACATATATAACACGTTATTCTCGTTTTTGATTGTAACAGTTTTTTTATCCACAGAATCTATAAAACCTCTTCAGTAATAACATACTGTGTCGATGGTATTCTCATCATTCGTTGGTAGAACGAAATCTATGAGGATTCAAGTGTGTTTGTTATTTGAACAACTATGTATAACATTTCCGACCATAATATCGGATAATTTTATAATATAAAAGAACCTGGTGAGATATGGGTAAAATGATTGAAATAGATAAAAATACTTGAAATCCAAATCGCATTGAAAATGAATTGGAATTTATTAGAATCGAAATCTAGACAAAACCATAATTATTCGTATGATAAATAAATGTTTTCTTACATCCCTATTAACACATCATAAGTATCATCATCATACTTCTTCTTCTTCTTGTTCTTGTTCTTGTTCTTGTTCTTCTTCTTCTTCTTCTTATTATTATTATTATTATTATTATCGTGTCTCTTCATGATTTCGTAGATCATCGCCTTCCACAAAACTGAAGGTCTTTTATTGCTTTTTGTATGTTTCCGCTATCATAATTAATCCCGGTATTGGCATCTGTTATGTTACAAGTTACTTTGATTCGTAGGGCGTCGGAGGACTGGCCTTTGAAAACTACTTTCAAGGACATAACCCTTACAACTGAAAAGATTATTTAAGCGATTCCGTAGCTAGAAGGCCAATGTAGTAATCCTTCATGCCACACCTTGCCAAATAACTCTGAAATATCTGATGCAATAGTCCTTGACTTATATTTGTTGTTTAGGGGCTCACTGACTCTGTGAATAACGGCAGATAGGACCAGCGGGGGATCGGCCCGTTCGAAACACGTACTGTTTGTTGCTGAAGGTGTTGTTACTATTTAGGTGATCAACAGCATTTGTGTTAATTGTAAACCCAATAAATCTGGCCAATGATACTGTGAAGATTGCCGCACCTATTGCTGCTTGTAATTATGGGGTTTGTGTTGTTTTTTTTATTTTCTGTAGTATATTGTGAGCTTTATTTAATGATGTCTCGAATGACGAATTTGCCTTGTTTATCATTTTTGTACATTTGTTTTGTTGTAGTATATTTGTAGAAATGTTTCCAATTTTAATTGGCTATCGATAATAGGATTGAACAATATTTTATTAACCCTTTCTTGATTTATGTTTGAATTCACAAAAAAAATGTTCCGGGGAGAGGAGAGGAGGCGTACTCTGTTGAGGAGGTTTTAAATTATCATTGCTATTTTAAATGTGTTTGGGTATTCGCTATAATATTTTGCCTAACAGGAATTATTATTGGCAATTTAAAAAAATATAAATTCGAATTAAATGTGTTTTTCCAGACTGATAAATGAGTGGTTTCCCGTTGGCTTCTCCCCGGTAAATTTATTACGACACCACCGACAGTTAATTGGAAGTTGATGTGGAGAAATTATATATATATATATATATATATATATATATATATATATATATATATATATATATATATATATATATATATATATATATATGTATGTATGTGTGTGTGTGTGCGTGTGTGTGTGTGAATGTATGAATTAGCTCAGTTAACGTGATATAAATTATTATTATTATTGTTATGGTATCATATCTGTAACGACACAATGAACCCTTCCTGACCCTATAACGACTGCACCTATCAAGAGAGACGTATGGATCGAGTTGAGACACAATCTCTAACTGTGCGCGCCTCCTGTCGAACTCTCTGCTTTGGCAGAGAGGAACCCGGACGAGGCTTTGTCGCAGGGCAAAATTTCGTCCGGGGAGGTAGACAGTCCCTGAACCAGTTTATACGTGTTATAATGGGCATATTTTGGGCCGAGACTACGGGCTCGGGGAACCCACATTAAACCGGCCTTGTGCCACATACTTTGTTAAATATAGGAACGAGTCGAGACGCAGTCGCTGACTGTGCGCGACTCCTGTCGAACTCTCTGCTTTGGCAGAGAGGAACCTGGACGAGGCTTTGCCGCAGACCAAATTGTTGTCCGGGGAAGTAGACAATCCCTGAACCCGTTTATACGGGATCTAATCGGCATATTTTCGGCCGAGCCTACGGGCTCGGAGAACTCACATTAAGCCGGCTTGTCCCACACGTGACCCACGTGGGAGGGTTGTTAAATATTTGAACGAATCGAGACGGAACGAGTCGATAGTAGTTCACTCCAAACCAGACTGACAGTCATACTAACACCTTCAACATCTTGTATTATTATTCTGTGTAATATATCTTTGTTAGTTCTACTCTTGTGTGCGTGTTGTTCTTCCTTGGTCCTAACCTTGGACCACCACAGTGACGTCGAGGATATTGGACCATAGCAATGATTAATGTTTTAATTAATAGTATATTCTTCCTTTGATTATCTCGAGTTTATAGTGATAGATATGTATCAAATCGTACAAATGCAAATCAATTTACAGCTATTTGTTATAGATCATACAAAAGAGTTTCATAAAATAAGCTGCAAAGAACTGTTGGCTCCTCTAGGTAAACTTGATATATTTTGGATGGATATTAAAATAATTCAGAAACTATATTAGCAGGAGATGAAATGAATTCAGAATGTATACAAATATAGAAAGGGGAGTGGCGGATGGATGTACAAGGGTAGGCTGAAAATTTCATATATATATATATATATGGGTCTACCATTTGTCCGAGCTTTAAAAATTGCTGGAATATATGGGATGCCACTCCTGATATATAGTTAGAGATTCTTTGATAAAATCCAAAGAATAATCTATAATATTAAAGGCGTTGCATAGTATCTCAGTTACAGTTATTTTCTCAGCGCTGCAATGTAGGTTTGATGCGACTTTTCTATAGTTTCATAGTAATTGTTCTGATGAACTTTCGTCTATGGTACATAGACCGTGTGAATTTAAGTGAATTACTAGATAGCAAGCAAGATCTAAATATTTTTGCATTTGAAATTGCTAGATGTAATTTTAGGCTCTATGATAAAAGTTACTTTTCATGCACTTCACGCTTGTGGCACTCTCTTCCGGTTTCTGGCTTTACTGTCAATTTTCTTCTTCAAAAATTTAAATGCTATGTCAATCGCAATATCTGTTTATTTATTCATGATCTTTTATATTCTTCGTTACACCCCAACCCCATATATATACATATATATATATATATATATATATATATATATATATATATATATATATATATATATATATATATATATGCTTGGAAATTAGTAGAAAAGTAGAAACCGCTACATCGATTTCAAATTTACGGTATCCTCAGGCAATTTTTATCAATTGACCCCTCAACGCTTTATTTAAAAACATCTAATGAACGCTGTATTATTTTAAAAAACAAAACAAACGCACGACATTGGGTATGGTAGAAAGAGAAGAGGAGGATGTGAAGAAGGAAGCAGAAGAAGAAGAAAAGGTGGAAGAAAATAAAAAGAAGGCTATTTTAAATGTATCTGTGGGGGGTTAATTGAAAAAATAATTTTTATACAGCCTCATATGTGCTTAAGAGGAATTTCCTTACTATGAATGCAAGGACTATTGACTTCGAATTTCTGGTTCAAAGATTATATATATATGTATATAAAAGTGAA
Source organism: Acanthosepion esculentum (assembly GCA_964036315.1). NCBI lineage: Eukaryota > Metazoa > Mollusca > Cephalopoda > Sepiida > Sepiidae > Acanthosepion > Acanthosepion esculentum. The sequence continues at coordinate 18,812,129 of OZ038475.1, forward strand.
CATAGAAATCAACACTTAGAGGCGACAGTCTGTTTCATGCTAGTGCAATCGTCATGCCACGAGTGCTGTTATTTTTCTCGTGGCCTGACGATTGCATCTAGCATGAAACAGACTGTTGCTTATAAGTGTTGACTTCTATGTTCACTTTTATATTTACACACGCTCTATCTCGGATATTGAGCACTTTATCCCATAAATATAGCACATTTTAAAACTATATTTCTTCATATATATATATATATATATATATATATATATATATATATATATATATATATATATATATATACGAAGAAATATAGTCATAAAATAAATGATGTCATATGCTATATATATATATATATATATATATATATATATATATATATATATATATATATATATATGAAGAAATATAGTTTTAAAATGTGCTATATTTTTGGTTCTTGCTGCTCTGGCGCAGATGTCATATATATATATATATATATATATATATATATCCCATAAATATAGCACATCTTAAAACTATATTTCCTCATATATATATATATATATATATATATATATATATGCAGTAATATAGTTTTGAAATGTGCTATATTTATGGGATATATATATATATATTTATATATGTGTATATATATATATATATATATATATATATATATATATATATATATATATATATAGCATATGATATTATTTTGTTTATATATCTAGTGTTTATGGTTTCATGCCTTTCAAAGCGCAATATTGTAACCAGCAATGAAACGACCTTTAAAACTCAGGCATATTTTCAGAAATTGTTTGGTACCTTTGTTCCCACTTCACCGCATATATACGAATCTTTTAGGAAAAAATATTTTCAATCTCATTTATTCCTTTGAAACAAAACCTAGCTAGAATTGCCCATCTAATAAAATTGCTCCAGGCACGTTGGCATTCCAAGCTGTTGCCAAAAGGAAAGAGTATGATAAATATGTGTAACAACACAGTTATTCTTAGCAGCTGGTTAAATGAAAAACGCAATATATTGATCTCCCGGCACCAGCGATAGAATATTCGAGGAAGAATATCAAGTAAATACCACGCACAAAAACACATCAAATAGAGTGCGGCTTTTAACGGTTCCTAAAAGCCAAACTTGCTGCTCTGGCGCAGATGTCATCAAATGCCAATGTCTTGGACCTTGGTTGA
>OZ038475.1:18818304-18860804 GCA_964036315.1 Acanthosepion esculentum
ATTTACACCATAATTTAAAATAAATGAACTCTATGAATAATTGGCTAACACATTGTCATTTTTTAACATATCTCTTTATATTTCTACTTAATTATTTTTTCTTGTCGAATATCCACTAAATAAAAATATGCCTAAATTACTGAATTTGTCATGGTTCATCTTTTATCACATTTGATATAATTTTATTAATTTGTTTTATAATCCCAAGTGCTTATAATCGAATCTTCTTTTCTTTATTATGCTGAAATTTCCACTCAAAGATTTTACTTGTTATTCATTATATCATTGATGGTTTGTGGCCGGCTTTTAGACTACAGCTCCGAATTGTAATCTGTTACTTAGAAGTCATTTTTTGATGTTAACAAAACTCATACGCAGGTAGTGTTACACAAATATAGAACTAGAAATACACCCTACGACAGTAATCATAGACATCTTATTATTGCTGAATATAGCCAAATATTTTTTTAAATAGATTATTCCTGTTTTGAAAGACTTCATTATAACAATGTAGCAGCCTGTCTGTTTATTTTTAATGCATTATTTTCTTGATGAATCTTAAAAGCATCGTAAAATTCAGATTAATTAAATATGTAAAAATACTTTAAGCATGAAATGAGGCTGAGAGTTTTTAACGCTGCATTCTTTAGCATTAATAACTGAAATTTCAAACTCCAATAAGGGTTATATTTTAAACAGGAAATAAACATTAAGTAAAACTCAAAACTAGATAATTCGCTGAGTATGATGAAAATCAATTAAAATTAAATGAAGATAAAAATGCAAAATATAATTATAATCCATTTTGCAAAACCACATATGTAAATTGCGTCACTTACACACATTGCATTCATGAACACACACTAAAAATGCCTAACGAAATCAAAGTAAATTTTCAGAATTATCATTACAATTTTGCCTGTCATAAAATATTTTCAGTAACTTTCCATGAGTAAAACAAATTAGATACGCTTACGTATATATATATATATATATATATATATATATATATATATATATATATATATATATATATATATATATATATATATATATATATATGGGATGTCACAGTTATTATCCGAAAATGCACGTCGGATCAGTTATTTTTTAATATCAAGTATGTGGTGCAGTTCAATTTACATTACAATGAATCATTCATACAGAAAACAGATATAGAAGTTAATGATAAAATGGCGAGAATACATCTTCGCAAACAATTTACTAAGAGACATTAACCCTGAACCTGTAAATGAATGTTATGATCCCTGTTTATAAATATGATATCTGTAGGAACAGATGAAAGCTCGTAAATATATAAAAAATGACCTTATTCAACGGAAATTTATAAACGGGGATCATAACATTCATTTACAGGTTCGGGGTTAATGTCTCTTAGTAAATTGTTTGCGAAGATGGATTCTCGCCATTTTATCATTAACTTATATATATATATATATATATATATATATATATATATATATATATATATATATATATATATATATATATATATATATATATACGTACGTGTATCTAATCTAGTAAAAATAAATTAGATACACGTACGTATATATATATATATATATATATATATATATATACGTACGTGTATCTAATTTATTTTATATATATATATATATATATATATATATATATATATATATATATATATATGAGGATATGTGTACATATATTATAAAAATATCAAGGAAATGATTCATTTTTCTATCTTTACATCAGTGAGGTATTCTTGTAAAAATCCTACAAGAAAGTACCATTTATTTTGGTGACCTCTTGATATTATGTCTGGATACGCTTTCTCTGTGCCAGAAATAAAATTGTTGGACAAAGAATCTATTATATCATTGCTGAAAGTAGAAGCCATTTTGGTCATGTTTCTCTTGACTCTTGAAATTAAGGTCTTTTTCCTCAAGATACATTTTTTCATCTGATAATCTTTCTTGATTCGAGCGAACAACCATCTGAATCGTTTTCAAGAGAAGAAGCAAAGTTATTTTTCTTTTTTTGTGATGCATCAGCCTGTCTCATTTAGTGGCGGTCATCAACCCTAAAATAAATACATTATTTAATACATTGTCGAACTACATCGCTGAACAGAAAAAGTAGACGTTATTTAAAGCATGATATGTAGAAGACTATAATTAAAACTGAGTCACATTTTCATTTTTTTATTTAATATGGCTTAAGGCCATATACTGCTGAAATGTGTTGTGGGTTTTAGACAAAACAGGCTTTCGTCCGATCACCGAATTTAAGCAACTTTGAGCCTGGGGAATATCAAGTGCGGTAAGCTACACTATAAGCCTAATAGAAAACATCGTTACATTTAAATAAATAAATATAATGTTTAATAAATAAAAAAGACCATCGGTTGAAATATGAGTATCTAGTAAAAATTTTTTAAAAGTATAACATATAAATAAAAAATCTGTCGTATTTAACACATTTGCTAATGTGTGTATGTATATAGATGTTAGGAAATATATTCTTTCAAAAATATTCCTTCAGAAAAATATTCCTTTTGAAACTACCAGAGTCTCTCATTTCGTGCGCATGCGTAGACGTGTCAACTTCAACAAAGCCTAGTCAGATAAAATCCTTATGGATGAAAAACTTTCACAATTTCTTTTTCAGTTTGTCATATTATTTTTTAAAATATTGTTTGTTAATATAGAAATTCATATATATATATATATATATATATATATATATATATATATATATATATATATATATATATATATATATATATATATATGTATGTATATATATATATATATATATATATATATATATACATATATATATATATATATGTATGTGTGTGTGTGCGCGTGTAATAGGAAATTTATTAAATACGATAAAATTTTAATTTATTTGTTTAAATGTTTTTTTTATTTTTTTTAAATAGATTCTCATATTTCAGTATATTCTATGATTTTTATTCATTTATTAAACAACATTTACTTATTTACATCTATCGGCCAGAATGTTCGAGAAAACTTGTTAGAAAAATAAGCGTCATGCGTTGTGTAATGCATATTGGCTCGGGAAGAGAAGTAGGAGAGGCGAATTCGACATTCACTTAAGCACAAATACTCTAGGAAAAGGTATGACACCATATGTTCTCCCCCAGTTATAGATTGAATAGCAGCACAAACTGGGTGCTCTTGTCTTGTTTGGCAACCAGTCTACCGCAAAAAGAAACGAAAACCTACAAACGGGGGGGGGGCAATCTTCTGCCTCGTCATCATGAAACGAAGGAGCTATGATCAAATAAGCGTGTATCATGTATGGCATTAGCTGACAGATTTCATCTCTATGTATATTAAAAATGTGAATTTATTTTTCAGGATTTGCGAGTATTGCGAAGGTAACGATTATAATCTTTGAACCTTGTTCAACTTCCAGTCAATTCTGTTGTATTAACTTTGAACAAATGCCCCTAATAAAGAAATAAATCTATGTCATCTCTCTACATCTATGGATTAAATCGTAGGACAGAGTGACTACGCTGAACCTAAATCATTGTTGAAAACAACGAAAAAATACACCACTAAATATTGTAAAAATCATTTCATACAAACAAGGTGCGAATGACACTAGTACGCTGGGTGTTACGGGGAGTGAATGCGAGAGAAAAGACTGAGTATAGGGAGGATTGAAGAAATGACACAAGATAACCGGGATTGAAGAAAATAGAAGATATCGATTGACGTTGCATTTAAATTTTTGGTGATTGTATTTTTCAGAGAAGAACTTAAGCAGAAGGTAGTTCCACAGGCGGGAATTACGCGAAAAAAAAACTATTGCAGTAGAAGTGGTGGCTGCATTTAGCTATTGGAATAGTAAGCGTCTGGGACCTACATTTCAATCTAGTTTCACAGTTAAATTCACGCAATAGAAGTTCGCCAGAAAAAGTTCCATTAAAATATTTGTAAAAAAGACATAGAGAAGACATGTTACATCGATGAGAAAAGGAATGAAGTAAAGATGCCATGTTAGGATTGATTACATTATAGATCATTCTTTGGATTTAAAAAAAGAAAACCTCGAGATTAGTAGCAGAAGCACGAGACAAGATATGGCTCCCGTTTTCAAATGTTCAGACTTAGAGACCTTATTGATTCACAGAAGGAGAGAAGTGACTGATTACGTCCGGCACGATAATAGTATTTAGAATATTTTATTTCTTTTTGGTGTTGTTAAATTAGAGATTTTGATTTCGGCAAAGAAATGTTACTGTACCAAACTAGTAATATATGACGAAACATTTATAGAATATTTCGCCATGCTTAAATTATTCAAGTAGATGATACTTTATCCGCGTTGAGAAATATTCTACAAGGGATATAAATACAATTTGTTGTGATTTGTTACTGATTATTGGAAATATATTTAAGAGAGGTTGATATGAAACCATCAAATGTAACATAATAATGTCAGTTACTTTCGATGAATTATTAATATAGACGCTTTAGTCAAGAGGACTAAGCTGAATGGTAGACGAGTCAATGCAATGTTCACTCCGTTTGTCTTTCTCGTGTGGTTCGGGTGCTAAACTCAACAGGGTTATGGATAAGATATCCTGTGATGATTGTAATCATACCCTATTAACACTTGGGTCTCGTTAGTTGCATATCTATATGTTGGATTTAAACATAGTAGACATAAATAAAAAGTAAGCGAAAGTATAGTCTAATTAGTGAGTAGAATTCAGTTATTGTTTAATTAGTAAAGTAGAATTCAGTTATAGATAACTTTATATTCACTATATTTATATGACATATTATACCACCGACATCAGACAGTATGAAGGAAGCCTCGTTATTAATGGTCCGAGTTAATACCAAGAAAAAATTAAAAGATAGAGAAAAAATAACACAGTTGTTTTCAAATGGTGTTTCTCTACTGTGCATTATCTTCCCATATCGCGTATAGCGTTGCAGGCGAAGAGTTAAATAATGTTAACTTCGGGCAGAGATGAAGCTAGAGGAGGCTATGCCGAATGGCAGAGTCTCGTCTGGAGTGATACACAGCTACCCGACCCATTTTTTAAGGGGTCTACGGGGAATTTTTACCTGATATTACGGGCCCGGTTTTGACCCTGCATTAAAAACCTCCTTGTAACACATCCTGCCACGGTAGGGTGAGGTAACGTAAATATCATTGCTTCGGCAATTAGTTGGAGATTCGTCTCCAGCTGTACTGGTCGAACTCTTTGCCTTAGGGCAGAGAGGAACCCAGACTAGGCTATGCCGAAGAGCAGTGTCTGCTCCGGGGTGGTAGACAGCTAACCGACCCCGTATATACGGGGTCTACAGGGAATTTTAGCCCGAGGCTACGGGCCCGGTTTTGCCCCGCATTAAAACAGCCTTGTACCACATCCTGCCTCGCGGGGAGGTAAGGTAAATATCCCTGTTCGAGAAGTTGGAGATTCGTCTCCAGGTGTGCTGGTGAAACTCTCTGCTTCCTGGCAGAGAGGATCTCCAGACGATGCTATGTCGAAGGGCAGGGTCTCCTCTGGAATGGTAGATCTAGACCTCTTTTACACTTTTTACAATTTTTGGCCGAACCTACGCGCTTGGATACACCATATTAAGTTCGACATTGTAACACATCTGACCGCGTCGGGCGGTTGGTAGATCTCCTTTCTTCGGGAATTACCAGCCTGCTGTCCGATTCCATGTATTCCTCTAGTGCATTCCATTTTACAATAAAGTTCTCTTTCTTTCATCTACGCGCGTGTTACTGCTCCTTCACTCGCGTACCACATTTGTCTGTTTGTAACCTCTTTATGGATGTAACATTAACATATTTGTTTTTAAAACACGGATTGTGAAAGGTATTACAAAACCACGTAACTTTGTTAATAATCACTGGTTAGTTTCTAGAAACATTCATAAGATGATGATGCGTATCTATGAGCATAATGTTTCAGCATGGATTACAATAATAATTCGCCTTCATAAGTGAGTTAACACCGTAAACCTTTGTCACACTATCGCTGAGCTCTTATATGTCAAAGGGCAAAAGAATATGGGATATTTTCGAGAAAGTTCAGTCTCTGCTGTCAAACGTCATGATCGAACACAATGAAACAAGATACATTGTTTTCTGTTTTTCCCTCGTAATTCATAAAGTTATTATGCAAATTATGATACAGAGATCCGACGGCAAATCCCAATGGAGAAAGACATGTCACAGAAAATCAACAATGTACAGGGCGCGGTAGAAATGCCTCCCACAAAATGGTAAGACATTACTGACAACATTGTTGCTATCTAAGTAATGTCTTACTATTATGTGGGAGGTATTTCAGTCGCATCATATATAAAGATAAAGAAAAACTTCATGAGAAACAGACAAAAATGAACACCAATGTCATATCAATGTATGTCTCAGAATATTAAAATTACCATACAAATGAAAATATAACTCAAAATGACAGCTATGTTTTCCTTCAAACCTATATTAAAAATACTATGGACAGAACCCGTGACGAACGAGGAAGTTGTAAGTAAAATCATCTTAAAGTTAAAAGTAAAATATAGTTGAATTATGTGGGATATATTATGGAGAAGGACTTCTTTGAAAGATTAATACTCTCAACAGCTATCAACGGAAGAAAACGTAGTGGAAAACGAGAAATAATCTATAGAAATTGTTCGAATGACAGTATGCGAGTCCAGGGCCAAAACGTGATTTTAAAGAGTCAAAGCAAGGGACAAGAATTTGTGAAGTTCAGAGATCGCCCATGCCAGGTAATGACAAGGCTTGTATAACATGATCAAAGGTGTATACACAATGTGCAAGTTCATGATAAATTTCTAGACCAGTACTCCTCACATGGAAAATAAAATTAATGCATGCTTTTTTATAAAGAGTGAATTCGCATTCAACAATATGTTGAGGTAGTATTCACTTTATCCTGTCCCGATCGAAGGCTGTTCTCTCGATGAGCTTTCTTGCTTCGAACCTCTATTGGGTTTATAAATTCACACTAGACGTCAAGGGGGATTCTTATATACGATGCACGAATAAAAATGATCGAAAAAAACTGTGGCCAGCTCATTATACGTCTTTCAGAAAATACCTGATATTTTTTTTTCTGTCTTGCTTTTTCTCTATAAGTCAAATAAAACCAAAAATGAAGAATATATATCGGAAATAGAGTTACTCCTAAGCTGTCATCAATCTGGATACTGACCAGTATAGATGTTGGTTAACTTCGGTGATCGAACGAGATCAGGATTTCCAAAGTCTTCAAGCCTCTATCGATATATATATATATATATATATATATATATATATATATATATATATATATATATATATATATATATATATATATATATATATATAATTCAGGAAATCGAAATGGTTTCCTTTCTTAGCAAATGGAACGTTCTTTCTTCAAATAAACCATTCATGGTTTTCGGAGAAACAAAAATGTGTTACGATATCAGTCACACGTCGTGTCGGGTTCAGGTTTTATATAGTAAGAGAAATGAAAGACTAGATTCGAATTCATACTTTTGCATTTACATACCAATTATTTCAATTCAATCTATACCAAGTAGTTTATACCAGATATTCGTTACTGGAAAAGTATCATTATTTATTATATGTTCCTGGGTTACGTTATCTTGCGGCAAATTGTTCATTAAAATTCGATATTTCTCTCAAAATTCCTACGATATGATAGTCTGTTCCCCTGTAACATACCAGACCTATGTTGCTGGAGTAATAATCTGATTGGCGCTATCACACCAGTCAATGGTTACTTAATAACACAGTTGATTTCTGAGTTATATATAAAATATTAAATACTATGGAAAAGTAATTTGAAGTAATTACCGTGAAAAGTCAACTTGAAGGCTATTAATTATTTACGATAACGAAATTAAATAAAACATAACTTCAATATGATTGAGATGTTCTTAAATCAGACCACCAACCAATATATATATATATATATATATATATATATATATATATATATATATATATATATATATATATATATATATATAATATTGGTTAAGCAAAAGATTTCAGTTTTATGTCCCATGGTAATGTTCGAATTTCATACTGTTGTAATGCTTATTATTAAAATCCTTTTAATTATACAAATGAATTGTCACTGCATGTTTATTGGCGTTTCTGTTTCGTACATAAATCTGTGTGTAAAAGAATGTTTACTTGAAGAATAACTGTTAAATCGCAGGATGTGAAATTACAAAGCAATTTTGATTTCATTTTCTCACCAGCAGCAGTCAGTTGACGCGTAACACGTTTCGATAAACGAGGATGCAAATTTGAAACACGGTTTCATTTGCAATCATTATCCGGTTAACTCTACTTGATTCACAAATGCACTCAGGAATTTACTCTTGGAAACATGTTTAAATCGAAATGTATTTATCTTATCTTTATCTTAAATAGAAATCTCTTACAATATATTTCTAAAACAACAAGCACAGGTAATAACGAAGGTCATTTCACTTTGCGGTGAGGTTCAGATAATCGCGAAGAAAAAAGATTATCACTGCGTTTGATCATTATTCGACTAAATAGCAATATCGTAAATTCTGCATGTCATAAGTCGCATGCGCTGTTTCTGAGGCAAGTGCTACTCTTTGAATTTAAATAAAACTGATAAAACAAATCTACAACTATATTGACAAATAGATCTAATCTCTTAACTGATATGGAAATAACTTGATGTAACCATACGTTGCATTCTAATAGATATTTTATCGCACTTAACGACTTCGAAAATCTTTTCCAATCTCTTGCTTCCCTGCAACATATGTTCTTCATTAATCCAAATAAACACTACTAGCCATTTGCTGTCATCCTGGCATCTGTCTTTTTATTGCCCTTTCTCCTAACTACAGCTTTTTCATTCTTTTTCACCCTCAGTAACAACTGGCGTATTGTGACATTATTGCATTTCTAGTGGTGAAATGAGTAAAATAAAACATGTTTGTACGCGTATAAACAACACAAACGTGAGAAAATTTAATTACACGAGCTTTAAGGCCTGTCATGCATATGGTAAATTAAACGTTTTAAATTTATTTCATCTCATAGTTTATTATATATCAATAAGTTTCGCGAATTAACGTCAAGTGTGGTTTTCTAACAAAAAACGCAAAAATATACATCAAATAAAAAACCGCTCTATTTTCTATTTGTTGGGATTTATTGATGTAATTTTATCAATATATGTGAATGCGTGAAAGTACTTTATAAAACATTTCTATGGTTTATTAAATATAATTTTAACCGCACAAGTTAGGCATATATGGTCAATTCTGATAGTCACAACAGTCTAAACAATATTGAGAAATGAAGAAGGGAATAACTTGTAATCCTGAAACTTGGATGCTTCTCCGCATATACACCATGCATTTCAGCACATATATCTCGAGAGATCATTTTTTAATTTCGCAGAAAATCCTAATGTTGATTACTGAAATGCTGCAGCTTTCGCCTAAGTAATCCATCACTTTCAAATTGTTTTATATTTCGTTTAAACATTTTGTAGACAGATGTATTAATGGGCGTTAAATAAGATGAAAGAACTATTCATTCAAAGCCCAAATATATTCCTCTTCTACTTATGAATCTACCGTTGCCATGTAACAAGGTACCTTTGTCCTGTAACAAAGTACCAATTACTGCAACTTCACTCAACATTTTGCTTTTAACAATTATATTTAATGGATACAATTAATTAGGCTAATATTTTCAATTAAATCGCTGGTCAATTTGAGGACAATCATTACAATATCTTATTTATTCCAGAAACCTGTACAATTGACAGTTCCTACTGACTTTTGGGCCCTGATTTACTTTGGCCGTGGAGAACCCACATGCCGTCACATAATGTACGCTTGTTTGGTCTCGGAACCATAGTCGTAAAAATGCTACAATTAATATTTCGTTCTAGTTGCCACTCAGGGTTTTTTGTAAGTACTTGATGAAAGATTCTGTATGCAAGAATGCGGGTTTATTATAAATTTACCACATTTAATATTTATCTCTAATGCCACTGTAAGATTTGTGACATATATTCGACAAGAAAACAAAATGAACTCAAACAAATGATAAACAATTTCAGGATTTCACATTCTAGACCATGTCCCAACATTGTTTTCATAATTTCTACGTTGGAAGATAAAGGACCCCTTTGCCAGGTAAGGTGGATAGATTTGGCCCTGCGCACGTAACATATATTAATAGATATTCTTTATAAATTTTTTATAATTTGTGTGCAGTGAAAAGGACATGGCATGTTTGTGGAGAATTAAAATGAAAATAATTATTTGAAAAACTTGAGATTGCGTCCTTAAAAACGAAAACTGACCCGTAATAACCTTAGGACGTATTTAAACGATAGTTAAAAAAGGAATAGTTTGGTAGAGGTGTTTTTTCAGTACTGATAGTTAGCGTCAATAGACATTTAAATGTTATAATGTTTATAAGTAGTTTATAAGTTATAGAATTTTAGTGAAGATAATTAACATAACAAAACGGGAAATTGTTAGGATAAGGCTCCCAAACTTATTTAGCAAAAACTTAGATTGTTCAAGTTTAAGAATTTTAAATTATATCATCGAGTATCCACTAAAGCTGTTACATATATAACTTTATAAAAATGGTGCCAGTCCACAACGTGGACTATTTAAAAATTTAGTCAGAGCAGTGTACTGGTTATTAAGAATATATAATCACGTCGGCGTGAAACGTGGTCTACATTCGTCCAATTTAGTGTTTAGACCTGAGACTTTGCGAGCGTTTGATTGCAGAGGAGGAATCAGGGCTTGATCTACCCTGATTGGATATAGGGAATTTTCTTTTGAATGACTTCACATCAGTTAATTGCAAGCTAAGATCGTTCAAAGCAAGAATTTATTGCTGTATTTGTTTACATATTTCGGTGTCTTTACGTAAATTCTTGTTCGTCGTTTTTATATTGTTGAACGGTGTCGTCGCGCAATTTCAACTCCCAAGGCAAAATAACAGAGAGACGAAGCTCCAACTGGAGCAGGAGTGCTAGCTGGGGCAGCAGCAGGAGTTACACGAGGAGCAGCAGGAAGACCCTCGAACCTAGCAGCAAGATGGTCAAGAGGTAGAAATGGAGGAGAAGAGCCCCAACTCGGTCTCCTCTTTAAAAACAAGAGAGAGAGAGAGAGAGAGAGAGAGAGAGAGAGAGAGAGAGAGAGAGAGAGAGAGAGAGAGAGAGAGAGAGAGAGAGAGAGAGAGAAATAATCGGAGAAAATAGCCAAGAAAGTTGGTTGAGGTAGGGCCGAGAAGACCCTAGACAGTACCAAATCGCTTTCCGTCTCTGCTTCCCCAGTCAAAAACAAAAAGATCTGGAAAATTTTTATCAAGGAGTCTTCTTATTCCCCTAACATATCTACAAATTTCCCCCTTCCCAACACCTATCAAAACCGCTCATTTCAACACAACTCTCAACAACTCCACCTCGTAACACGCCTCCTTCTGACTACACCTTCCATCAAATCCATAAAAATATAGGGGGAAAATATGTCAGATAGACAGGTAGACTCTAGAGCAGGGTTTCCTTAAAGAAAAAAGCGCTAGAAAGACCCATTTTTAAAATGACTTCGGTTGACGAGGAGTCGGTAGAGGACCTGAGTAACTTCCCTACAGGCCAGGCTGTCATAACTTGGATTAGGGACACGGGGACTGGTTTAAATGTTTGGGATCTACTTTCGTAGGAGAATGAAACATTTCCAGCCATTAGTATGGTAGAAGTGGGAATACTCGATTAAAAAAAATTGTAAAATGTTTGCGCCTGGAAGGTCCCAGTTATTTTCCAGTCCACATTATACAGGGATCTAAAGGTAACGCATCCCACGGACGTCGTCAACAGTGTTCTGGATGGTCGCATGATGACAGAGATAGGTACAGCGAACCTAGGAAAATCCGGCGGGGTCCTTGCGCCCGCAGATTTCCGTCCAGTCTTGTCAACATAGCGAGTTTGAATGCGAAGGCTTGAGGGATTGAGTAAGGCTGCCCGCCTGCTTCGTGATCTCCTGTCGATATGGCTGCGACCCAGGAAACACACTTTATTCCGAGTTTGATGCTCATGAAAAGTCTAGCGACAATATCGTCTATTCAGTATACGGGGACCAGCTGACCAGAGTTGTTTCCTTGCTGATTAAATGTTACCTAGATTCGAGGGTAGACGTTGTCCATGTCGATGCCGAAGCCGGTTGGTCGTAGCCAATATAACGTGAGCAACAGCTCTTTTCGGCTCGTTGCGGTTTGTACGCCCAACGATCATGGAGAGCATGTCTCGTTTTCCCGTCAGACAGGGCCGTTACTTGTGATTCTTCGCGCTTAGTCTTAGTGGATAACTGGATTGCCTTCTTGGACCACAAGATAGAAAGTGGGCGAGGAGTTAGCGGGAGGTTATCGGGCGATAGTAGCTTTGTTGATCTGACTGGCGAGTTTGATCTTGTAGATAGCCCTGGGCGTATGAGGTGAACGTGGGTACGTGAGTTGCCGTCTAAATAGGTAGCAGTTGAAGTTTCTCAAGAATCGTATGTCCCGGGCGGAGGCTGGGGTGAATCTCTGGAGATAGGTTTAGCTAGACAGGCTCTGGAGTGGTCGGCTAGCTAGAGCTACCTGGATCATATAGTTAGACATAAGTTAAACAAGATGTCTAATGAAGCCGTGAATACAGGAGCAGAATTGTGCAAGGAAGAGATCCGTCGAGTTTCCGCTGAATACATCTGTGAGGTCAGGACATGGAGTGGCGTAATCTGAGGTCGACTGATGATATGGGCGAGGCGTTTCGGCGATATTTCTTGAGCCGGTTTACCAAGGAGCCCGACGTCTGTGAAGAAGAGTTTCACGGATATTTGTCTGATATTCCTCGACATTCGAAGACTGAAGCGGCTAGCTTCGTGGGTAAGATCAAGGAGACGGAATCTACCTGGTATGGAACACGGTCGGCAGCGGCAAATCTCTGGAACTTGATTGTTTACCCTATGAATTTTACTTCAGGTTGTCGAGCATCTTTGTGCTGATCTTGACGGCCGTGTTCAACAGCAGGTTTCGCCAGAGGTCCGCCCACAATCGAATCATCAGGGATGTGATCAGGTTGTGGAAAATAAGCAAGGATGTTTGGCGGGTATTAGATGATTAAAGGCCTAAAACTCATAAACACAGAGGTAAAGATCTTGGTCAAGATCCTGACGAAGCATTTTGTAGTCAGTTGACGAAATTCTGTTGGAACCTAAGAAGACTTTTGCTGTGAAGGTACAAACAATTCAGAGCAACTTTCATCGGACCCGCACGATTCTATAGAGTGTAAAATACGACGAGGAAGCCGCTCTGATCGATTTGTATCAGTCCAAAGCATTTGATATATTCGACCATCGGAACCATGCTGCTGTCCTGCAGGTCGACGGATTCGAATCCGGCCTGCAGAGTGAATTAGCCTCCTGTATCGCTCTCACAATCCTGTGCTACGGGTGAACCCTATGCTTTGGCGTTGGACCCTTTCCTTTGCCGGCTGAAGGACGCGGCGTGCAGTCCGGTATTATGGGGAATTGCTGTCACTGGTGGGGCACGGTCCAGGTTTTCCGCGTACTCCGATGAAGTTTCTACTTTCGTATCATGTCACAGCAAAACTGAGGTGGTACAGGAGGCGCTTAAACGGTACGAAATGGTCACACAGACCAAGATTAACAGCAACAGGTCTTCCGGCTTGCAGTTAGGTGGCTTGAAGGGGGTTGATCTTTAGGTCCCTTTGGTTAGAAGTAATGTCTTATCGTAATTCTTGGAGTATGATTTGGACCCGAGCTCCAGCTCGAGAATAATTAGTCAGAAGTACAGTCAAATGTCGGAGCGTGGGTCCGGACTTGGCTCCAAATTGGGCTGTCCTTAAAGGGTAGGGCTGTGGTGTGTGCCACTTACGTCTTTCCTCTCATCCTTTACCGGTTGTATGTACTCCCTCTTTGTGAGTGCTTGTTGTCCACACACTTGAGGGTTGGGAACAAGCAGAAGGTTCGATAAGAACGCTGTTTACACCGTCCACGGAGGACTAGGTTTGACACACTAGAGGTTGGTTTTCCTATGCTGCGATTTGACAGCGGATTCTTGGTGGGGAATGTTAAGAGCACTTTCACTAGAATTACTATCATTCCTGCCCTTTTCCTGAGCTAAGCGCCGTCGTAGTTCCGGGGACTGTCGAATCTCCTCAGCTACCTTGAGGGGCTTTTCTCGGTCCAATGAACTTTCACGGACTCCAAAGCTCTTGTATTGTCAATTAGTGGAGGGGTCCGCGAAGGATCCTCTCTGCGTTGCAACTCACATTGTCGATGGCCAAGATGCGGTTTTGCTAGACTTGGTCGCCAGCGGTGAATTACTTCATTGACCCTGAGTTTTCGCATACCTTGCGATTGTTCCGAAACGGGATATTCCTAAATGATATGGCCTGCATACGGCACCGGGTGGATTTGCCAGACTGTCACCGCTGCGACCTTTATTTAGAAGAAAAGACTTCTCATGCCTTCTATTATTTTCCTCGGGTATGCCTTTTGAATTTGAATTACAAGAGACTAGAATAATGAAACTAGAATGATGAAGAAATTTGTCATTCGGAAGTAAATTTTAGTTAAAATTAATGAAAATTATAGTGTAAAGAATATCGTAAAGATTCTCAAAATAAACAACCATTTGCAAGCAAAATTAATAAAATCCCCAAGATGTATTGTACAAATAAATGAACCGGAAGAACTCCAAAAGTGACATCAATAAAAGTGATGAGGCATTCTTCGAGAATCTTTAAAAGTACAAAAATCACCCTGCAGAAACAATAAACATAAACCCCCAAGCGTATACATATTAAATGGATCTGACACTTTAGTTTCTCGGTTGAGAAATAAGGCAACAGCCATGTTAGAACCACATAACTAAAGGCGCGATGGAGAATGTCATTTGGGACAAACAATAATGGATTGACGTGGAATTTTCTGAGGAAAAGAATTGTAATTTATATGGTCTAGATGGGATACACAGTTACTAGCACGGTTTATCTAAAGCAGAACAGATATTATCAAAGTAATCGACTGGCTCTGTTTATAACTTTTTAAGTTATTTCTTCAAATGTAAACACCAAATTAATAGTAATGAATGATCGATGGGATGCAGCACAGTACGATAAAATAGGAAATAGGGTGTAATCATTATCACAAACTTTCAACTATAAACTAGAAATATTCAGTAAATATATTGACAATTGATGATTCCGAGGCATTTTCATTGACAGAGAGAGACGAATTTGAATTCCAGCCGAATCCATTGTATTCACAAACTTGTTCATACCCTTAGGAAAGGAATTAAACCTCTTCTCCAACCAGCTATGGTTAAATAGCAGGACAGATTGTGTTCTATAGACTTGGAAGGCAAGTGGTTTAGGAGAAGGGCAACTCCGAATTCAAAACCTGTGGAGGAACGTTTGGGGAGCTTGTGGCACGTAGTGCCCCATGTCTATTTATTGAGCCCTTCAAAAATTGTGGTTGGTTCTGAACAAAGACTCCACCACTATAATCAAATCATAAGTGCGCCGGTTCCTAGGAAACCTTGGCGGAATAAAACGGTAGAATCCACAGTATATATATATATATATATATATATATATATATATATATATATATATATATATATATATATATATATATATATATATATATATATATATATACCCAGTGGTAACAGTCGTAAAGAAATATATATATATATATATATATATATATATATATATATATATATATATATATATATATATATTACGAAATATACATATTTTTTTACATTAATTTCACAATTCCGAGCTTCATGCCAAAGCAATTTTCAAATATTAGATTATTTTTATATTGGGTTGACAACGGTTTATTAAAAGTTTCAGCATTTGAAAATTGCTCCGTCATCAAAGTCGAACGTCTGCATTTAATATGAGATATTGTGTATATTCTTAACATATATATATATATATATATATATATATATATATATATATATATATATATATATATATATATATATATATATAAACACACACATATATATATATATATATATATATATATATATATATATAAATATAAAAGTGAACATAGAAGTCAACACTTAGAGGCGACAGTCTGTTTCATGCTAGATGCAATCGTCAGGCAACTCTGTTTCATTCTAGATGCAATCGTTGCCTGACGATTGCTTCTAGCATGAAACAGAATGTCGCTTCTAAGTGATGATTTTATGTTCACTTTTATATTTACACACACTCTATCTCTGATATTGAGCACTTTATCCATAAATATAGCACATTTTAATACTATATTTCTTCATATATATATATATATATATATATATATATATATATATTTTGGCAGCTTTTTTTCATTAATGCATGTTTCATTAAATAATATAGATAGATTTTGTCTGTTTATTTTAAGTACGTTCCTTTCATATTGTCTGATAAGCTTAATCACATTATCGAAAGACAAAAGGAAAACACCATATTGATTCATGTTTAAATCCTTTCTAAGCTTTCCGCTTACATAATCCATCATTAAAGATGAAAATTTCAATAAATCAACAATAAACACACAGACGAAACTACACTGATAGTCCGCCCTTGCTGCTTGAATAACCTCAAAGTAACGACAAACCCGTATACATGAGACGAGGAAGCGGAAAACGAGTCGCAGCTCGTGACGTCACACCACGCAAGAGTAAAAGACATATTAAGTATGGGATGCTGTTGGTATAAACCAATGGCTTCTGTTATAAATTATAGGCATTTAAGAATATTTGTGGTTATTACATAGGTAATTTTGTTCAGGTTAGGTTTCAACTGTTTTATGTATATAGCTTTAAGGATTTTAAATTTTTGTTTATTGTTTTCATGCTTAAGTATAATTGTGTTGTCAACATGGATTTTTTGGAATTGAGTACGCGGGCAGGCATGTTGTTTCAAATGTCTACAATCTACCCCGATGGGCGAAATAAAGGGTTCGAATCGAAATGCCAAATACCCGAAGAAGACCGAAGCGTGCAACGGCGGAAACGTTGAATATGTCACTGAAGATGAGGATAACAATCCGAATAATATAAATAATGTAAGTAAAACTGGTGTATATTAACTCAGATTAAATGCTGTCTAAGCATTCAAAGTAGAATAAGAATATTCATATTTGTAGATTATATCCAGTGTTCTTATAAAAATTCATAGAAAGTTCCGAATATGAAAACAGACACGGGAAGAATGAAGATATGTATAATAGTTGAAATGTTTGATTCCAATATGAGTATATGCAATTAGATTAACTTAATTTCTTAAATATGAATATTGCATGAACTTCTTTTAGATATATGCTTACAAATCCATATCACCCAGTTAAGAGAAGGACGTTGCTACAAAGAGTCTGCGATATTACACTTAATACTTTGTAAAAATATTCCTCTAGGCACCCTAAAATATACCAACAAATTAATTTTGAGACATTGCGAATACGTTGCCTTGTAATGTTATATTAATAGAAAAGGGTTAATAGATCCCACTAAATTATTAGAATGTGCAATTTTATCAAAATTAATTACCGCATAAAAAACGGCACATAATGTTTATAACTTCTGTACATATAGTTAATTGAAGGAAAGCATTTTGATTTTATTCGACGAGTTCGAGATTTTCCAGCTACAGCACTTTGTAACTTAGCATAACTTACTGATGATTGACAGCGTTCATGATGCGTAGTCAGTTTGGTGTCGGAAAAATAGTTGATTGCTTCATAATATTAACGTCGCTACAACTCCACGCATATGCTAAACTTTCCATGCCACATATATAGTAAAAATCATTCACATTCATTACGTATTGCATCGGCGAAATGTAAGTTCCATGTGCCATGGGTAATGAATGTCTGTTACCAGTCGTACTGAACCCTTTATTTCGCTCACAGTTCTGTCATGTCAAATGGATGTCAGTTATCTCCTGTTAATTCCACTCTCCAAATTTTCCACCGCCTTAACCAGGTATTGAACTCACACTCTTTGGATCCTGTCAGTGGATCTAAATAACGAATTTATCGACAGTGCCATGTGTCCACAAAATATCCTGAGCCGACCAAGCATAGAAATGAATTCAATAAGAACCAATAATAAGGAATGCCAGAAAAATCAATAATAACAACGAAAATTGCAATATGAGCACTGGTAAAAATGGTGGCTGAAAATATTAGACTTATAAATTCCAGAAATTCATACACATATATACTTTTGAAACCACCGCCTGCCCACACAGTATATTTGTGACAACACTGGTCGATGATCCAATTGGATCAGCACCTTACCAACAAATGCTATAGAACAACAGGAACCACATTTTGTAAGTCATTCAATGTTCAAATAGCTACATCTTTAAACGTAAGAATCAGTGTATCCAGAGCGCTCCTTTAAGATAGTTTCCCTTAAAGAATTTGTTTATCACATTTCTTATAGAAACTAAAGAGCAAGGAAGCTACCTGTTTAATTGAGTCAATGTCCTTGGTTTGATTCTGAAGTCTGTTCTAGACAGTGCGACTCTGTCACAATATGTTATGATGTGTGGTTGGTCACTGCTCTGTTCATACTAAGAGCAGATGCCTTCACTCAGATTTTACGGTAGTCACGTGACATCTACCTACAGATATTTGAAATGTTGCTACAATTTTCGAAAGTAAGTTGACTATCCGATTAGCATCAACTGGCACACCAGTTAGAACACTGCTAATGCGATGAGCATTTTACACAATTGCAACCCGTTTCAACAGAATTCAACTACTACAATCCTAAAAAATTCAGTGACTCCAATACTCATTAATTATACATACTGCTATCATTTGTCTTTTGTCACGTCAAGGTATATATGTATTTCTTTACTCGTACCAGTGCTTTTGACAAGACCTTTCCTTTGAATATAGGAAAGAGTTTCACCCAGAAGGTTTGGTTATACGTGTGGTATCTTTTTCAAGCATTGCCAACGTTTCCGTACATTGCGAACGCCTACGCAGCAAAAAAAAAGTGGGATTTATAATGCATTATTTTCAAATCAATGGGTGCGTGACCGAGTGGTTAGAATGACTCGTTGGGACCATGTGACGTGGAATCGATACACCATGGTCGATTTGTCATAGAGGAAACTTCTTGACAATATCGGCCGTGGAGGCGGTAACCTTAGAAATGTTTTTTTTAATACCTTGTTCAATAAAGTATTCTGAGTGTAATTGTGTATATGAAAAATGTTAGGAAGCTTTCGAAGATTCTGCTAATGCGAAATCACAAGTCAGCGTGACCGTAGATCTGATCGTACTGGATTTGTTCGACTGCATATCATGCCAGTTTATCTGCTCTTTTCCAGATAATAATATTCTCTCAATGTTTTATCGTATAAACTACAGTTTTATTGTTAAGACATCTTTGATGCATAAATTTGCCTGAGGAGATGTCTATTAATAGGGATGTCAAGCCACCACAAGCAGAAGGGTAGAATTGGGAATGATTATCCTGGTATTAAATTAAGTAATTTAAAAAGAGAGAAGAGTAGTGAGGAAAAATTGGACCAGCAGGTCACATCTGGAAGACATAATACATTTCAACTGAGAACTGAAGAGATCAATTCGAAAAGATTCAACACAATCCATAAGACGTTTGGTACATGAGAAAAAAGTTTCAGCAATGACAGTCTAAATGATAGTGAAAAGAGACTTGACAATGTAACCCCTGAGGAACCTTTTAACTCCAGGACAGAAAGTAGGAAGTTTAGAAGGCGAGATCATCTTGAATTCGTTGAAATATAATCATGGAATAATATATATATAGTGCTTGTGTTCTTATGGTTGTTTTTAATTGCCAAACATACTTTGAAAGTGTTGTGCTGTTTGTGTATTTGTTATTACTAAGTTAAATTTTATGATGGTAAAAACGCGATTTCCAGAATTCCACGGTGGAGCCAAAGTAATATTTAAAAACATCGGCTGAATTGGTCCTAGCTCTGTATATTATGCCTTCAGTCATGCACTGGACATATAATGGACATGTTTAAGTTATTATGGCAGTAGCATTGACTTTTAGTAGGATTATTTTTTGGTGTTTTTTTATAAGCTTGCTTAATACATTATTGTTTCGTTAGGATATGTAATTATCTATGTTTTTGTACAGCTATATATTATCTTAATGTTATTTTTATTGAAAATCTTTTTTTAGTCTTTGAGCATGACCTAAGTGTTTGTAAATTAAAATCATGAAAATTCTACCTACATTGGTTATGACATTACAGCGATATGGCGGGTTGAACTATACTATTTTAAGCTTGCGTTTCTTACCTTAATTTTAGCGTAGTTATTTTTTCTTACTACACACGCTAATTTCGCATCATGGTTGCCGCGTTTTAGCTCTTTTTTCTAAATAGCTTTATTATCGACGAATATTTAATTATAACTGTAAAAACAATTGCAATGCAATTATATAAAAAAATGAACAATACATTTTAAAGCAAAATTACCAGCAATAAA
Source organism: Acanthosepion esculentum (assembly GCA_964036315.1). NCBI lineage: Eukaryota > Metazoa > Mollusca > Cephalopoda > Sepiida > Sepiidae > Acanthosepion > Acanthosepion esculentum. The sequence continues at coordinate 18,838,929 of OZ038475.1, forward strand.
TTTTATAGACAAAAGACCTTCAACATATTTTATAGGAGAGATTAGAAAAATATATTTTATAATGCTATGAATAAACAATACAACTTTAATATAAAATCACAAACAATACGACTTTACCGTTAAATGAACAATAACACATTTTATATCAAACTAACGGTCAATACATTTCATAGTAAAAGTAAAGACAAGTCATGCATAGTCAAATAGGAATTTTTAAAAAATACTCTGAGTAATCTCATTTCTTGAGAGTTTTCCCACTCTGTTTGGTTTTGTAGGATTATTTAGTAAAAAGCTGAGGCTAAGTAATTAAAATTGAATCATAAATTAATTCATAATTATAGAGTTTGAATTTTCATACTTAGATTTCAGCCTAAGATAAAACAAACGGATTGCTATGCCGCTAAACCAAAGCAAACACGCAAACCAGCTAATCTCCATATAACTTACGAGTGTGTAGCTTCCTTCTAAGTTGTTTCTGTTAAATAACTCCCTTCCGAAATGTATATTTATAATTTTATAAGGAACTTTCCGATAATTGATTTTACGTTAGTATTTTAAGGAAAAAGCATACCAAGAATTAATTTTCATCCTCTATTGCACCGATAATATATATATATATATATATATATATATATATATATATATATATATATATATATATATATATATATATATATGAGGGAAAAGATAAGGTGCAAATGCCTTTTGTAATAATATAGATTTTTTAAAAATATTATGCTTTATTTTCCATGTTTTTTGATACCAGTGTTTCAGGTCTTGTGATATTCGACACGGGAGAATGGTTATTTCCATATATTATTTAAAGAATCTTTTCCGTTTTTTATGTTTAACTATTGTCTTTTGTGTGTTGTATTAATCTGAATTCGTCTTGCACAGGCGGTCAAATATTCCTTTGGTTAAAATTAGGATTGGCCAGAGAAAGGGGATGGGATGAGGTATTTGTTCTTATATTTTTATGTCGTCTGCATCTTTCGAAATTTTCTCCAATTTTATGTATTGTGTGTGTGCTTTTGATAGTAAGTATATATATATATATATATATATAGATATATATATATATATTTTTTTTTTTGAAGGTACCAAATTTTATCACAGCAATAAAAGTGTGAAGCTTGATATAACTAGAAATATTAAAAACGGGCGAAGCAACCGGTTTCGCTCCCGCTCCTCCTTCAAAGGGAGATTTAATTTAAATTAAAAAACACAGAAAATGTACAATGAAAAAGAAATGTGGAGGAGAAAAATATGTATATATATATATATTACTTGGAAAACAATACATACATTTTCATATATCAAAAATAATTTTTTGAAAAGATATATGCTAAAGTGCTAAAAGATCTGTGTGACCGCTAAGATTTCATGAATTTATGAATCGATTTGTTCTGGTGAAGTCCATATGTAGGAAACTCATCACACGAAATCCTTTTCAATTTATTATATATACATACATACATACATACATACATACATACATACATATATATATATATATATATATATATATGTGTGTGTGTGTGTGTGTGTGTGTATATATATATATATGTGTGTATATATATATATGTATATATGTATGTGCGTAGGGGTATATGTATATATATATATATATATATATATATATATATATATATATATATATATATATATGTATATATGTATATATGTATGTGAGTAGGGGTATATGTATATATATATATATATTTATATATATATATATGTATATATATATATATATACATATATATATATATATATATATATATATATATATATATATATATATATATATATATATATATATATATATGTATGTATGTACACAGAAAGAGAGACAAAGAGAGACGTAATAACATTTATATGTTAACCAATAACGGTGTCACGCCCTCACATAAATCAAGTCTAGCGTATGCACATATTTGCACACAAACTTACAGATACCAATGCGTATGTAAGTGTGTAGTAATACACATATATTTCCCTTTCGTCATGATATTCCTGGTAGCGAAGACATTGATACACACCCACATGCACGAGGAACATGTCTGGGCGTGGAATGTTCACGTGTTATGTTTGCTTGCATGTTGGCACGTCATGTCTTTACAATTCGTTTTGTTTCATCAGTCTTGATGTTCAAATTATTTCTTTTTTGCCTATCGAATTGTACCTTTTTTGTCTTCCAGCTGTCTACTCGATGAAGAAAACAAATTTAACAAGCCAGGAAAGGAACAGAAGGGAGAATGTTTCCAACAGAAAGCCAGAAATCAACTTTATCATCTCCAGTTTGTGATACAGATCCACAGAAAATTGCATTTCCTGGGTATTAACAGTAATCGCCGTAGCCAAAGAAAAGAGCAACACAAAATGAACTATGGAAAAATCAGCCAATAGCATTTTAATATTATTGTTTTCATATATCTTTATATCACGTTAGAAGCATATGAAATGTATTGGGAGATTAACAAATTGAATTGATGCTTTAATGATCATGATCAGAAAAGTACATTAATTTATCCACCATCCTTCTGTCTGTGGATATGTTTGTGTGTGATATACATATAGTCACTGTAAATGATATAGGGCTCAAAAGAGTATAGGGAACGTCAATTACAAGCTTCAATACAATCCCCGGATCAAATGCCTCTGTCTGACGTTATAAATTACTTATGTTGATAAGTTTGTCCACACTGTCAGTATTTATATGTGCATTATCTCCTTCGTTGACCCCATCATCGACTATACTTATTTCAAATATTAATAATATTAAACCCCTTTATAATGCGCAATATATATGCCGAGAGCGGTCGGACACACGGATATTTCTTTTATATACTATGTCCTAAAAAGTAATCTCTTTTACCCATACAAGAAAAATATAATAAAAATCTTACTCACAAGGATTTGTCATTTTTTAAGTGACCACCGACATGTATATATATGTATATGTATATATTTGTGTGTATATATATATATATATATATATATATATATATATATATATATATATATATATATATATATATATATATATATATATATATATAAACAAATTCTTAGAGGTACAAAATTTACATACAGTTTTAAAAACTAGGAATTTATTAATTTTAATTGTATTAGTCTCTAAGGCCCTTTCAACCAACATCTCATCAGGAGACAATCGTTGGATAATTGACAAATAAACGAGAAAAACAAGAACGAACATGAAGAGCCAAAAAGGGGGGAAACACGCTAAAATAACATATAAGTGTATATACTTATAATGAGGGAAGGGGAAATACGTGTAAATAATTAGCGAGGGACAGTTAAAATTGAGGAATTTGGAATATGAATTTAATTTCCAGTGTGCTGCTGGGTATGTGGGGCGTACAACCTTGCATTTGGAAACTAGAATTAACCAGCATGTACCTTCCAAAATACGATTTGGTAAAATAGATAAAATGTGTTATCTTCCCGCCATAAATATGGAATCGGCTATTGCTCAACACTTATTTGAGAATATAGCCTGTGTCAAGTCATATACAAAAGAGTGGTTTAAAATCATTCATACGGCTGGTTTCAACAATCATTTGAAGATTTTGGAATCAGTCTGTATAGGATTAAGGAAACCTCTCTGCTGTCAGAAAGAATTTGTGAAGTCCCTTAATCTATTGGGTGATATTTTATTTTAACTGTCCCTCGTTAATTATTTACACGTTATTTCCCCTTCCCTCGTTATAAGTATATACACTTATATGTTATTTTAGCGTGTTTCTCCCTTTTTTTTCCTCTTCATTTTCGTCTCTGTTTTCTTGTTAATTTGTCAATTATCCAACGATTGTCTCCTGATGAGATGTTGTTTGAAAGGGCCTTAGAGACTAATAAAATTAAAATTAAGAATTTCCTAGTTTTAAAATATATATATATATATATATATATATATATATATATATATATATATATATATATATATATATATATATATATATATATATATATATATATATATACAGTTTTCCAAGTAAAATATTTATATAAATATATGTATGTTTGTGTGTATGTGTGTGTATTTTCTGTTTAAACGTACTTTTTACCTGTTTGATATATTGATGGTATTTAATACTAAGTTCATTTTATGAAGATCAATGTTTAGGAAGATCCTCACATGAAATTTCTGCCAGTGGAAATAACGATTAATTCACTAAATTCGAAAACACAATCTGGAGGGAGGAAATTTTTGCATTACTTCAAGGTCATGCCAAAAACAGTAAAAATCCAGAAATATACGTCTGTGGCGCATTTTATATAGAGTACAATTTAGCACCAGAAGATTTCATGGTTTTCCTGTTATCGTGAATGTCATTAATATGTCAACAGCTTTCATTCAATGCCAAATCCAAAGTTTCTATTTGCAATACTGTCGAAAGTAAAGTCTAATCTTTCGACCTGAATTGAAAACGATGGTGTAGAAAAAATGTTTCGTAAATTTGATTAAGATAATAAGTATCTATATTTTAAAATAACATGTTAATTTAATACGAAATATTTAATCATTTCACCCCAAGCAACGCTATAAATTCACTACTGCGCTGTGGATTGCAAGTTTGAAAGAGAATGTGAATATGTGTGTGCGTGCATTCATATGTGTGTGCGTTCTGATATATTTGAATATCAGTATTAGAAATTGTATTAATAAGGAATAAAATATTAATAACAATTTAATGTATATATAAATGTCATTCATGCAGATGGCGCACGCAAACGATCAAGTACCAACGCCTGTATGTGTCTTTACACACAGACAAGAATTCATAAACCCATACATATTCAATTGACACATACACATAAATTCCTTTGCTGACACACTTCATCATTACGTGGCAGTTAATGGGAATTTTCACATATCAAAATGGATTCCTGAATAGCTGACATCCTAGAGCTATGTTTGTTGATTCGTGAGATTTTGTCAAGTGGGACAAGCAGAGAAATTTACATCACCTTCTTTTACATTATATATACATATATACATATATATATATATATATATATATATATATATATATATATATATATATATATATATATATATATATATATATATATATATACATATATATATATATATGTATATATATGTATATATATATATATATATATATATATATATATATACACATACATACATATATATATATATATATATATATATATATATATATATATATATATATATATATATATATATATATATATATATATATATATATATGTATATATCTGAGAAAGTGCATGCAAACTTAATTTAGTATAGGTACTTGACGCCAAACTTATTGACCCGCACTCTTTATGAGATCGCTGTCTACATACCTCAGGGTATATTTTGACAACCAGAAAGTTATAGTAATTTTACAGGTTCCAATTCACCAATTAATTTTACAAGCAAACACGTAAATTATCCTCTGCACTTATACTTTTTTCACTATGCTTTTTTGTTTGACATTCCATGGCTGTCTATATGCAAATGTTTATATCGCAATCTTATTTATCTTTCTGTCTACCATTTAATCCTAGCGTATGGAGAAAATGATCATCTCTACCTAATGCGAAAAATCTGACCAAAATACCAAACATCAGACGATTTTTAAATCATGTTTGTCCATGCTGAGTATATTATATCACTACTTCCTAAATATATGTTTTTAATATCTATATATCTTTATATAAACGCATTATCTAAATAATGTCTCCCCCAAGGAAAGCAGGAAATCATCTACGACGCTAGGGGTAATTTTGTGCGAAATAATATGAAAATATTATATTTCAAAATTGTTATTAAGGAGAAAGGATTAATAAAATGAACTAGACTTATTAAGGCAGAAGATAATGCTTTACAATGTATTTAAATTTATGAAGATGCGAGTTTAAGGGAAAATGGCAGAAGAGTACTCCACAAGCGATGAGAGTGATAGAATAAAATCCTATCATAGAACTTTTGGCATCATATACCAAATTCAAATATAAAATGATGGGGCCACTGGTCCAATCTAATAGTGTGAGTAAATTTGTAAAACCCAGGTACCAAAGCGAATAGATCAACAAAACTATTATCATTAAATATTCAAATGAAATTCACAGATACCTACGTCATGAATTTGAGAATGTGACCGAAAACGTGATGCAAAGTAAGGTCAGATTACATTGCAGATCATTCCTTGGATTTTATCGTAAAACTGTCTGTAAATAATATCGTTACCAGACAAAATATGACAGCACTATTCTATGCATAAGCGAATGGTAGATTTATAATCGTCTAAGATAGATTCCGTCGAGAAAAAATTATCTGGCACGCCACAGTGAACAAAACATTATAGCGGCAGACATAACAACATATTTAATATAATCTTTCCACTTCATGTTAGCGAAAAACCTCTGCCAACAAGACCTAATCTAACATTCTGCTGGAGATAGCCTCTCCTATGTTGATGGAAGTAAAAAAAAATATTTTTGGATGCTGTAAAATTTAAATGACATGTCTTACCTTAGTTAAAATCAGATTGAATGTTTTTAATGCTAGGATGCCATATATATATATATATATATATATATATATATATATATATATATATATATATATATATATATATATATATATATATATACACTAGCTAAATCGAATGCCACTAAAAATAAAAATAAAATAGAAACTTTTCCCTGTTAAACACAATTTCATATTTGATTAGTTCTTCAGAAAATGAATATAAGTAAAGGAAAAATGAATATAATTAAAGGAAAAATGAATATAATTAAAGGAATAATGAATATAAGTAAAGGAATAATGAATATAAGTAAAGGATAAATGAATATAATTTAAGGAAAAATGAATATAAGTAAAGGACAAATGAATATAAGTAAAGGAAAAATCAATATAAGTAAAGGAAACATGAATATAAGTAAAGGAAAAATCAATATAAATAAAGGGAAAATGAATATAAGTAAAGGAAAAATAAAATTGTATAACTCCTTTGCATTTGTTAGGAAAAATGTTAATGCTGGAATATTAGGCTAAATATTAGCTGGTGAACAGTTCCAAAGCATATTAATGAAGGCATAGATCAAGGACACGTCGATTGACATTACATTTGAATAGTTGGAGATTATAGGTCTCGGGGACAGGAAAAATGGAGTGAGTTCCACAGGAGGTGAGAAGTGCGAGACATGAAGCTATTGAAGTAGAAGGGACGGCTACGTTTAACAGTTTCAACACTGAAAGGGAGTGAGCGAGATGACAGCCTAGTTAAACGCTTAAATTCATGAATTCTTGGAACCACGGAAAGCAGCTCATCGGAGCAGTTACCATGAAAGGATTTGTAAAAAAGACAGAGGGAGGCGACGGCAGGTCTGTGAGAGAACGACTGGAGACGAGATGCCAGATCAGGGCCAATTTCATCTCTCTGGATTTTGCCAAGGACAAACGGAAGTGGCTCCAGACTATATACGGCAGTAATACTCCATGCAAAGACGAATGGTTTAATTGAAGATTTGAAGGATCGACTCGGGTGCGGCACAGGGAGCCAAATTTCCTACTGGTGGACGAAGCTATTGACTCAATGAATTTGTTCCATCTCAGGTCAGCAGTCAATATGAGACTAAGCAGTCGCAAAGAGGTGCTCTCGTGGCGTTGAGCGTCAGACATTCTAATGGGGGCATGGATGGTTCTCTGTGAGTAATAGAGAGCAGTTTTGTTTTTGAGGCATTAATTCCTACCGCAGTCCCCAACCGATTGGAGGTCCTTTTCGTGACAAACGGCCAGGTTAGTTTTGTCAGTGACACTAGATTTGTTTTTGAGGTAGAAGTAAATAGTAGTGTGTTCCGCGTAGATGCCTACTTGGGAACCTAAAAAATGTTAGGAAATTCCCAACAAGACTTTTCACTACTGAATTGCATAACTTCAAACATTTTGAATAACTTCAAAAATTCGCTTTAGCATGGTCGATATTAGCGAAATGCTATTTAAAATCGAGAAGAGACTTACACAAATATCATGCTCAGTTTGGAGTTTCTGTCTATTTCTTTAAACTTCCCTTTCTATCTATCCTAAACATTTTCAGTGGGATTCAGATCGGCTGAACGCGCTACATAGTCCAAAAGAATCGTATTATTTGCTATAAATATCCTTTGCCCTTGCGGACATTATGGATTGCAGCGTTGGACTACAGAGAGATGCTATCATTTTCACAAGAGCCAGGAACATCAGTCAATAATGATGGTCATTCCAACATTCCAATGTAACCAGCCACAGCGTGGTGACAATTTAAAATTCGAATCTTCATTTTTCATTGAAAGCAAATATCACCACAGATCATGATGGACACTCCTACTCACTGTTTTGTAGAATTTGGGAATATCCTTATGCTGGAGTTAAAGTCTGTGGTTAATACTTCTCTTATCAGATAACAAAATATTCATCAACTTTTTATGTCCTATGTTTTCGTCTCTCAGGTGATTGTTCTTTTGTCTGTGTTATATATGCAAGTTTTTTTATGTCTACTTACATCTGTTTTATGGTGTGGAAAGAGGCGTAGATTTTGAAGATGTTTACAGTTTATAATCCTTTCTCACGGAGAATCCATCTTACTGTTCTAGAGTTACATTCTGCGTCCGTAAGGCCATTAATCTGGTTCGATGGGTGGCTTGTGACTTACTGACATCACTTCGAATTCTCCTGCTACACAGCGACGAAATATTCTTGTTACGACTACTTGAAATTCCTGTTCCGCATCCCTATTTAGAACAGCAGTGTTATAATGTACAGTCACACCACGGATGACACGTTGAGATAACTTGCTTTGACAGATCGACAATTCTGCCACGTTAAAACGCTGTCAAATATTTAGCCATTGCTATGTTTTTACTTAATGTAACGCAGGAAACGACGAGAATTATTAACTGTTCTAATGCTTGAAGAGAAATGAGTAAATTTCGTTACGGTTTACCAATTAACGCTTCCTTGAACGATAGACTTTTGATCAGTTATTTAAAGTGTTATATTTATATGAGAAATAGGCTCAGTATCGACTAGATTTTGTATATAGAAATAAATTTTAAGTTGGAATCAACAATGGATGCTGATAGTGTGTGTCACCACTGAAGCTATATTTCGAGGAAATGTCACCATCCCATTTGCATATTATCTATATAGGTAACTGTAAGGAAATTAAAAACGTAAAGTATGCGACCCTCCCTGATTCTTTTGCTTATGCATTGATGAATTACTGTGATGTCCTTAATAAATTATTTAATTTCTCTATGTATTTAACTAATTATTTATCTGTTATTTTAAGTTTGACTATATATTATTTTTCATTTATTTGTTTATATTCTGTTAACAATCTTGTAGTTTAAAACAATTATTTTTAAAGGTTATTTAGGTTTTTGATGTGGTTACCGGAAATGGAGTATAAATTTGTTTTCGTTGCATCATTTAAAATATACTTGATATATTATTTAATTTTTTTTCTTTAACTTGAAACGTCATTATCGGTTTTGCCCGAATATTTTTATAGGCACACAAACTTTATATATATATATATATATATATATATATATATATATATATATATATATATATATATATATATATATATATATATGTGTGTGTGTGTGTGTGTGTGTGTGTGTGTGTGTGTGTGTGTGTGTGTGTGTGTGTATGTGTGTGTGTGTGCGTGTGCGTGTGTGTGTGTGAGTGTGAGTGTCTGTGTTTGTGTGCAGATATTTATTAAAATTAAATGAAACTACACATTATTAAGTTTCTAAATAATGAAAATTTTTTAAGCCATAGACATGAGTTAACTGTTTTTTGCAGACATCAACAAATTTTCGCATTAAATAATTAGCTTAAAAAAAGTCATAGTCTAATAAAAGGATTAAAAGCTTAAACAAATCATATGATAGAAAAACCATTTATGAAGTCGTCAAGAAACAAATTGTAGTTCAGCGCGACGCGTTTATATATGAAACAGCCCTTTGCAGAAAATAATTTCATAAATAAATATGTAACATAAAATGAAACAACATTCTCTAGACACTTAACGACATATCATGTTGCCAAAAGCTATCTTTCGCTGTGACTGACCAAACGAGGTGCGGACATGAATGCCATTCGGTTTGAAATAGACACCATACACTACCTCGGCTTGACCTATTTCGGAAGGTGACTGATAAGTGGATAAAAAATAACTCTTCGGCCATTTATCAAAATGGTCGCCCCAGCCGTTTCCATAGTAATTAATTTTGCGAATGAACATGCTCATAAAGATGCGTAAATTTCAAGATTGGTTATTCCTAAATTTTCGCTTTAGCATGAAACAGGGTTTGATACCTTAATTCAATTTAATTGTAATAATTATATTGAGGGTTTCGGATCTCGTTTTTGAAACATGAGAACTCTTACGTAGCGATGGAATCATATTTTTTTAAAAATAATTATAATATATATATATATATATATATATATATATGTGTGTGTGTGTGTGTCTGTGTGTGTTTGTGTGTGTCTGTGTGCGCGTATTTATCTATATCTATGCACACACATGTATATATATGCAATTTATTGTATATAATATTTATATATTATATAGCGCGGTTTGTATGACGATAGCAAATGCCTGAAAGCCAGGGTTTCAAACTCAAATCAATCCAACTATATACATATACATAAAAAAATGTCGGACTTTGTCCATTTGATAACGTGTGACGTCATTTGTTTACATTTGATACGCCATGAGCAGATATGAATGTACGTGAAAGGTTCATGGAAAATTGAAGTTTATAATCAGTAAATTAGACCTTGTTAGCCGAACGATCCTCTGCGGCCGAATCGGTTAAAAGCCACGTCGGGCTAATTGAAATTTCCGTATAGGATACAGCTTCGAATCCTGTCGGAGGACGACAATTTTCTATGACAATTTCTCGGACATTCTGGCCGGTAAATGTTGTTTAATACTATTTATTATAAACAGAGCATTTACTTAAATATTTGTATATATAAAAATATCCTTATATATATACTCAGAGTATCATATTGAGTTTCCTTGGGATAGAGAAAAGTTAAATTTGTTTAATTTTACCCGTAAAAATGGATATAAATTTTACTACTAAAATAAGTTGAAAAATAACAATGCAATTCGTAAATACTCGAAAGGAGAAGTGAAAGATTTGAGTTATGTTTCAAGGCTTTTTTGAAGCATGATACGTTCAATCATTAAACTGAATGAATGAGTACGGATGAATCTTCGACATGTAGAAATTAATTTTATTTTTCTGCCAAATAGAAATGATCTCGGGTTCAGAAAAATTCAATATTTAGGAATTTGTATTACTTTAATCAGACTAATCAACCCCAGCAATTCCTTGTTAATGGGAGCAATAATTTGTTGTATTCCAAACGCACCTTCGCAATTGCTCTGCCTGTTCACGGAATCCAAACTGATTAAAATATTGCCATTATATTCATTTGTTTTAATTGACGAAATTTCGTTATTCCAGTGGAGGACAAAAATAAATATTTACAAATCCTTGTGGCTTCTTTGATTTTTCATCGAAATCAGATAAAGAATTCCTCCCTCCAATTGACAGCGTTTCGGGCTCGTAAAGTACTCAAGATATGTGCAGTGAAATTACATCTTTGGTTTCGTCAAGTATATTGTGTTCATGATATTCCAAAAAATGTTGCAAGATGCAAATCAAATTTACCTTGCACTGTAACAAATCTCAATTCCATTATGCAACATCCTAACTGGAAAAGAGAAATAATTTTTCTAGCTGACGTAATATACATTTTTTCATTTAGTTGATTGTTCAATGGATGCATATGGCCGACTTTTCAGTTTCGTCTAGTTGCACGCCATTCTTGATGGAAATAAATATTTGCTCCCGAACGTGCTTTTGAAGATTGGAAATTCGACGTTTTATGATTTGGGCGTACTATGGAACAGCATCCATTTGCTTGCAGTATTCTGACACACACAGGATTTCAATCGTTTTTAATACTTCTGACTTGATCAGTTCCCAGGAAATCATATATGGCGTCTCAGTTCTTGAATGAAACCACGCGATTACTAGGCTAGCACGAGACGCTGTCCGTTGATCAATGGTTTGAATCTTCATATTCTCAAATCATTTCTAGTTTACGCCTACATCCGAATTCCCAAAATGAACCAAAATATTCGATGAAGGAATAGGGTGAACATTAGCCAGATGTTTCTAAACTGCTTCTCCTTGAATGATTCAATGGTTAATACTTTCCGTCACAAAATCCATTTCAAGAAGTTAGATTTGATATAATATTATAGATCCGAAATTTATTAGTACAACTCTCTACAGAAACAATTCTCAATTAGATATCAAACAATAAGAACAAAGAAATTATTAACACGATTTAATCCGACTTCGCTACATTTATCTTCAGTAAAATAAAGATAAAAAAAAAATTATTTTGCTTGCTCAGCAAACACAGATAACAGGCACAATTTTTTCAATCAAAACTGGTTTTGTCATTTCTACAAGAACTTTCAATTTTTAATCATTCGGGTTAATTTGCTACTATGTGTCGATCGATAGTTTAGGATGGATTCTAAATAGGAAACTCACACATGCTGACTGATTATGTGTCTTGTTTTAACGAGATAAAGTAAACTATATCTACTTTTAAAATAACTGCTTTCTAATTTTGATTATTAAAAGAAGCTGAGTGCATTATGTAGACGATATGAAGATAAAAACGAGACAACAAAAAAAGTTGTATGTCCTTCGGTATAGACATTTTTAATTGACTTCTTTTCGATCATGTATACACAGATGTAACAAAAGATAACTCACAGAAATAGACGAAACACTTAGGGGTTGGAACAATCTCTAGGCGCCTGAAAAGAAAAGTAAAAATGCGATGCATTCTCCAATCTCTAATACGACCATTAATATTTGATAATATTATATTGAATGAAGAAGGGATTTGAAGTGCCAAAGAAGTGGTTCTACTAAAGAATACCATAAAGAAAAGATATCAGATATATTTGTTATATGTGAACAAGAAATAAAAAAACAAATTTCAATGAAAAACAATGAAAAAGTGGGAAAAGGTTTCGTATGATGCGCCTCGACATTTAGTACTTTCTCAGTCTAATGTTGTTTATGTTGTGGCTACCATGTGCATTGAAAGGAGACGCTTTGAATGATGAATTTAATTTAGTTTTAAACATATATATATATATATATATATATATATATATATATATATATATATATATATATATATATATATATATGATAAAAATAAAGAGAAAGAACAGTCAGATTAAGAATCCACACATCTTTGGCATTTACCTTTTAAAAATTGTCCGATACAACGTTGAGCATAATATTTTAATAATATTTGTATTTAAAAAATCCCTTGCAAAAAAACTAACTTAACATCGCGTGAAAATGGAACAAATGTAAAGTTCCACAACATAGAAATTTCCGTCTCGCGATATAAGATATTTTTAAATAAAAATATAAATAATATTGAATAGTTGTAACTTTTATTGAATTAATTTTACATACACTGAATGTATTATGGCTATTTTGGTATGTATGTATGTATGTATGTACGTGGGTAAATTTGTCAGTACCCCTGTTCTATATGGGCGTACTTTTCTAGGTGCTTGTTCTTATGGCTGTGTTATATGTGCATGTTTTATTTATGTCTACTTACGTCTGGTTGTATATGGGTCGTCATGTTTGTATATATACAATTTTTTCTTTATTGATATTTTTATTGTTGTGTACTTGTGTATATGTATATTATTTATATATGTTTTGCATATGTATATTGTTTATATATGCATATGCATGAATTGCTGGACCTAATATATGTTGCGTTCATTGGTACTCCTCTCAAAGGCATCGAATTTAACTGATAAATTGATACATGAATAAGAATAGTAATAATAGTATAATAATAATATACATATAAATGTTTATTATTCCTTTATTATATTACTATATAATAATGAAATAATATACATTTATATGTATCTTTATATTTAATTTATGTTTATATAGCCTAACATAAGTCTAGTTTACATTTCTTACTTGATAAAAAGTATTTATTTAATTATATATATATATGTGTTTTAGGTTTTGTATTGGTATGTTTATTTATATATATATATATATATATATATATATATATATATATATATATATATATGTATATATATATATATATATACACACATACATACATACACACACACACACACACATATATATATATACATATATATATATATATATATATATATATATATATATATATATAGATATAGATATAGATATAGATATAGATATAGATGCGTATTTTTATATATTTTAATATTGCTTTTCCATGTTTCTGTAATTTTCATGAGTAGTTTGCGTTGTCTCTGTAGTTATTTGGATGATTGAAACTTGATGAGTCAGCTTATTGGTCGACCGTATATTTACGTGCCCATATATTAGTTCTTATTTACGTGTTTGTATTTTATGAGTGATGTCTGTCTTGTCACCAATAATCTTTTCTTCCACGTATAAGTATAGTAGTCAACTCATCAACGATATTTACTGTCCCCCCACGGGGAAAATATGTGGCACAAGGCAGAGATTAACGTGGGTATTCCTGAGCCCGTAGGCTCGGCCAAAAAATGCCCGTAGAAACTGTAAAAACAGAATCGGGTTGGTCAACCTCTCCAAACGAGACTCTGCCCTTCCGCGGAGCCTCGCCCGGGTTCCTCTCTCCTCAGATGCAGAGAGTTCGACCGTCTGTTAACTCGTCAATTGTAGTCAACTCGTCATCAGTATTTACTCTCCCCCCACGAGGAAAAGATGTGGCACAAGGCCGTGTTTAAATTGGGGGTATTCCCGGGCCCATAGGCTCGGCCAAAAAATGCCCGTAGATCCCGTATAAACGGGATCGGGTTGGTCAACCTCCCCAAACGAGACTCTGCCCTTCCGCGGAGCCTCGTCCGGGTTCCTCTCTCCTCAGATGCAGAGAGTTCGACCGTCTGTTAACTCGTCAACTGTAGTCAACTCATCAACAGTATTTACTGCCCCCAACAAGGGATAGATGTGGCACAAGGCCGGGTTTAAAGTGGGGGTATTCCTGAGCCCGTAGGCTCGGCCAAAAAATGCCCTTAGATCACGTATAAACTTCGAATGGTTGTATATTGCATTCGAAGTATTATAGTAGTAGCTATTTCACTACTAAATATATCGTGTGAGGTTTCCGTAACACATCTTTACAACAAAACGAACATCCCGTTATTTTCGTAGCGTAACTAATTCAAAGGAGAAATCAAGCTTTAATTACCGATTTCATAATATCTGGTGTATATATTTATATTAGGTAAATGCTATAGATGCAAGAGAATACTAAGGAGATAACTTCTAACTCATAATCAAATAATGATCTTGTAAAGCTCAGTAAATATATATTTTATAAATCTTACTAATTGTTGAAAATCCAATAGCTTATGAAAACAGAAGGCGTCATTAATATTACTTTTGAGAAAACCACCACATAATTATGTCGCGATGAACCAAATGATTTACATCCTTCTTTAATTTAAAACTGCTAATATGTATGATACCATAAGCTACGTAACAGTTTTATCCAAACAATTAAACAATTGATTTTCGCATCGCAATAAGTACCTATTTTTAGGAATAATATTTTCTGATAGAAATATAAGTATTCATACCAGCATTAAATAATTGATCAGATTCAGAAGATTTTAATTTATATTTTATATATTTAACAAAATTTGCGGTTAATTTGCAGATCAACAGCCCTCTCAATTCATATCAAGATCTGGATCTTCAACACTAGCTTCAAGTCGGTCCTACTTTAGGACTCTGAGACCTGGCGGGTCTAAGATGAACATCCATAACCATCAGGCATTTACCAAGCGATGTCTCGGGAAGATTCTCAATATCAGGTGACTGGAAGTTGTCTCCAACGACCAACTGTGGGGCAGGACTAGACAAACCCCAATCGAGATTGACATCAAGAAACGTAAATGAGGATGGATCGACCACACACTCCGCAAGCCTGCTTCATGTGTCACCCGGGACGCCCTTGGCTATAATCCACAAGGGAAGCGAAAGGTGAGTCAACCAAACAGAATTGACGCAGAGTTGAAGGCTGCCGGCACGAATTGGACCGAGCTTAAGAGGATAGGTCGGAAAGAATATGAATAAGAAAAACATTCAGCAAATATTTTGGAAGTTAATTAAATAAATAATTTAAAAGCGATATTTATATTGTTTCTCTCAGTAAGATTGTAAAATCTTCTCATGTGATGCTTCCAAAATCATACCTTGAATATAGTAACATGACTTGTATTGGCATTCATAAAAGAAGGACTTATGCTGTTAATGTTAATGTAAACAATAAAAACTTTTCTTTCATATTTGTATTCTCGTATGACTCTTTATAATAACCATCACGATCAGCCTTTTAGTAATTAGAAGAGTATCCATTCCCAGACATATACTGTTCCTAGATTCCTGGAAATTCTCTAATTCCCCCGTCTGCATCAAACGTACAATGTTTGGTGAACAGGTAGATAGATTCAACCATGAGTCAGATTGAATCTGCCATTTTCTCTGTTTGTAACTATATAGTCTGAGCTGTTAGCATAATTGGATATACTTATCTTTGACAACGATCTGAGTGAATTTCTATTTTAAATCTGCAACCTTAAACCAATAACTTTTAGTCAATTTCAAGTCAGAGAATCTCTTCCTTGTCTGTTGTTTTCAACCAATTTTTCTCGGCTGCAACATATTGCTGTATGTCTGACATTTATAATGTCAGGATTTAAGGGGGAAAACAGCATTTCGGATTCTGAAGCGAAGAAGAAATAAAATAAAATAAATATCATGTAACTAGTTCAAGCAAGTGAAACATTTTTTTAATATAAAGCAACATCTACGGAATCATTTTCTCGAGTATCTGCTTTAGTCTGACACCAGACTTTCAAGGCTTTGCTATAGTGCTCTCTGTATAAGTTATTCAATTTAAAAATGTCCATAGTCGACCAAGCATAAACATTTATAATGATTATATAATGTATGGGAATGTTTAATAATTTCTGCATATATGTTAGTATATGACATTTTCAAATAATACAACACAGCAATTCTTGTGCCGCACAAGTTAAGTGAGTAATTGAGAGAATATTAAAAGTTTATCACACACACACACACACACACACACACACACACACACACACACACACACACACACATATATATATATATATATATATATATATATATATATATATATATATATATATATATATATGTTGTGGATTCCTGTATGAAATCCGATATCAATAAATAACAAACACCAGGATATAGATAAGGAAAATAAATGTATTAACGTAATAATACAAACTGGTAATACGGGTTAGTAGATCCAGGAATGCGGGTTAGTAGCAATAATATACATATATAGTGTTAGTATTGAAGTATCGCGGTATGACGTCTTACTGAGTCTAGTTGCTCGTGACGGTGACTCTTGTGCTACCCACCTCTATTACTACACTGATACAGACTTCTCCACTGTCTTAACGTACTACCGGGTATTCACTGGTGGTATTATATGTATACCTCGTTTGAGTCCATTTGTGTGAAAAAGGGGAGAACCCTCAACACAACCCTCCTTAGATAGGGAGTTAGTATCTTTTCCTTTTATAGTTGATCATCAGAGGTTCAGTAAATTTTCGCATCCTGTTTGACCTTCTAAATTCTGTATCTTCCTGTGGTCTTTAAATCTCAAAAGCTTCAAAGATTGCATCCATAGTGTCGTCATTTTCTGCGGGTGACGAGCTTGGCTCCTCAACCCCTCGTTTTTGTATTTGGTCAATATGTCTTCTGTGGGTAAACCTTTCGCCTTGCACTGTGTACATCACATTTCCCAGCCTGTTAATTATTGTTTCAGGCTCCCAGTAAGCCATATTGTTTCTGAACTTTCTAAAGTAAACTCGTTCTCCTGGTTTAAATGATTTATTTGGTACAATAGGTGTATACTGATTTTTGTTCTTGTTTGGCACAGACCGTATTCTCCGGGCAAACATCAATTCCGCTGGCGAAAGACCAGATGGTCTGTTCCCGTTAGGTGTTATTCTGTATACTTGGAGGAGCTGCTGTATCGCTTTTTCTCTCGGTACATTTTCGGCTTTTTTAAAGCTCTTTTTAGTGTGTCTACGAATCTTTCGGCTTGTCCGTTCGACCTCGGGTGATACGGAGCTATCTTGATATACTTTATTTGGTATGTCTCACAAAATTCTTTGAAGTCACTGGAGGTATATTGTGTACCGTTATCAGTTACCAAGCAATCCACGACGCAGAATCTGGCGAATAATTCGTGTATACAGTTTATGGTATTTTCCATCGTCGGGTGTTTGAATCTGGAAACCTCAGGCCATTTACTGAAACTATCTACTGTTATTAAGTAGTAGTAACCCTCTCTGGGTTCTGCGTAATCCCTGTGTATTCTGGACTACGGTCTGTCAACTTTAGGCCATGACTTTTGTATGGAGGGGGGTGATTTCGCCGCAGCAGCACAGCCTTTACAACTTTTCCACCATTTGCGTAATATCATCGTCCATGTTAGGCCAGTAGACAAAGCTTCTCATAAGTGCCTTCATCTGGTTTTTTCCCGGATGTCCTAAATGAACATCTTTCAAGATTCGCCTTCGTAGCGACTTCGGTATTACCACTCTGTCGTTATACAATAATATGTAGTCACAGATTGAGAAGCTGTCTGCTAAATTCCTTTCCTTCTCTTGTATTATTTTCATGGTATTCTGAATTAATTCACCCTTTTCCGCTTCTCTTCTTATCTCTAGCAAAGTCACAGGTAGTTCCTTTATTGTATTGTATAAGACTTTACTGATTTCATCTTCAGCTTGTAATGCCGCTATTACCGAGTCTTCCAACGGTTCGCATTTCACCGGTATTAATCGCGATAGTCCATCAGCGTGCCCAATTTTATTTGATGGCAAGAACTCAAGTTTGAAATTGTAGTTTAGTAACACAGTTCCCCATCTTAAAAGTCTGTTCGCTGTATAGACTGGTAGACATATTTTGAACCGAAAATCATAAGAAAGGGTTTGAGGTCCGTTTGAAACTTGAACTCTCTCCCATAAATATATCTGTGAAAACGAGTTATTGCAAATAGTATGCCTAATAACTCCTTTTCGATCTGTGAATAGTTTCTCTCACCGGTAATAATGATCAAGATGCGTGCGCAACGGGTTTCTTTGTACCGTCGCGCATCTTGTTTAGAATACACGCACCTACCCCATGTGAGCTAGCGTCACTTGCAATAATGAATTCTAATTCGGAATCGAAACGTGTTCGTGTTAAATCCGAAGATAATTTTTGTATTATTTCCTTAAACGCTTTATTACAGTCTTCTGTCCAATTCCAAGTATTCTCTTTTTTTAGTTACTCATTTAGTGGGGCCCTCAATTTATGCATATTATCAATAAAGTCGCCATAGTAGTTAGCTAGGCCCAGGAAATTTTGTAATTCTGCAACGTTTTTTGGTTCAGGCATATTTTTAATTGCCGATGCCCTCTCTGGGTTTGGTTTCCTGCCACTTTCATTAATTATCTGGCCTAAGTGTTTAATTTCATTTATGAAAAAATGACACTTTTGTCCTTTTACTTTAAACCCAAATTCCTGACGTCTTCTGAAAACCTCCTTCATGTGCGGTGTGTGCTCTTCGACATTGTCGCTCTTAATTAGAATGTCATCCAGATAAGCAGTCGCAAAATTCTGGCCCGTGAGCATTGTGTCCATCGTCCGCTGAAAAATTGCGTGTGCAACTTTTACCCCGAACGGTAGTCTGTTGAATTTGTACAAACCTTTGTGCGTATTAATACATAGAATTTTCGTACTCTCTTCTTGTACAGGAAGTTGTAGATAAGCCTCACTTAGATCTATTTTGGAAAATATCTTATCGCCGCTGAGCTTAGTAAATATTTCCTCCGGGCTCGGTAATGGGTAATGATGGCCTTTTATAGCCTTATTTAGCCCCGTCGATAAATCTGCGCATACACGGATTTCTCCTGATTTCTTTTTACATAGACTACCGGCTGCCCAATCACTAAACTCTATTCTTGAGAGGACCCCAGTTTGTTCAAGGCTCTCTAATTCTTTGTCGATTTTTCTATAGTAGCAAACAGTACATTTCGCTTCTTTCTAAATACTGGTTGGACGTTTTCTTTTAATTCAATTCTAGCTGTGATTTAGTTGCATCGTCCCAACCCGCTCGCAAATACCTCAGGAAATTGATTATGTAATTCTTCCTTTACCTTTGTCGCATCTGATGGTTCACCGTCTAACCTTTTGCAAAATGAGCTGATAGGTAGGTCCCAAACGTCGAATTTTTGCATCCAGTCTGTCCCCACTTGATTTTCTATATCTTTCATTACGTATATCTTGCGTTTTTTGTTTTCCCGTTAAATTTAACATTTAAGATTATTTCTCCTTCGAATTTTATACGCTTTCCTGTCACCGACTCAGCAATCTTTTGTGAATGTAACATGATTGGTATGTTAAGATTTTTCCATGTCAGTAGGTTAATTATCGTTAGATCGGAACACGAGCCTAGTAGCAATTTTATCTTTTTATTTAAGATTTCAAGTTCCACATATTTCCTCATGTTGGTATTGTCTTCGTCATGTATCCTAGTAGCTCTTATCCTACAAGTAGCTTTTCTATTCCCAAATTGGGATGCCTTGTGTCCCACTTTTCTACACAAAATACAGTTTTTATATCTAAAAAGGCAATCCTTATTCCAGTGTAGTCCTCCACATCAATAACATGCAGATGAGGGTGGGCGTATATTTGCATCGATTTTCGTCATAATTTGCCCTATATGTTGTACTTTTTCCCATATTATAGAATTTATGTTTTCTTTCCAGGGAGGGTGAAGAACGTAAACTTTTGTTTAACTTACGTATATGAGAAACTCCTGACTCCTCAATGGTTTTCGAGTCTTTCTTTATACTCAGGCATTTTTGGCAATCTTCTGATAGTTGTGGTAATGTTAGACAAGGTTCATTTTGTAGTTTTGAAAGCATTCTTTTGCGCATTTCACTATCTTTTTCTGAGGCTAACACTTGAACAAAGATGAGACAATTGACGTTGTCCGGTGTTAATTCTGCCAACTTTAAGTCGTCGCAATGTTTATTCACGATTGCGGCAAATGTAGAATAGTCCTCATTTTCGCCCTTTACCAGGTTAAGATATTTCCACCTCTTGTGAAAGAGGGACGTTTTTGGACTGAACAGCTCTGTAAGACATGTAACTGCTTCGTCAAACGTTAATTCGTTCGTCTTTTTTTGCAAAATGTAATCCTCAATTTTTTTGTATTCTACAGTTCCTAATTTTCTGAGCAACAGACGTAGCTTCTTTGATGTTGTCCAGTTTTGACAATCGATGTTGTAGATGTCTTCCTGGAGTCTAAAATAATCCCCGGAATTATTATCCTCTTTGTCTTTCTTCATTTTGCCTTTGTATTTCTTGATTTTCCTTCAGCGTTTGTAGTAATTGCTTTTGCCAATTCTCTTCCATTCTTTCTTGGAGTTTTAATTGCTGTTCATTTTGGTATTTTGCAAGATCAACTAAAATACTTTTAAAATTCTCCATGGTAAGAGTCTTATGAAAAAAACTCGATTTTCCGTAGTTTAATCCTCGTAAATCTCCACGTTGATGTGGATACTGGCAAAAACGGCAATTTTTTTTCTTTTTGTGTGTGTTCGAATACCTCGTCGCCAATTTGTT
>OZ038475.1:18865804-18870804 GCA_964036315.1 Acanthosepion esculentum
TGTAGCACGTAGTGCACTAGGTATCTGTATTCGGCCCTTCAAAAGTGTGGTTGATTCTGCACAAAGCCTTCACTATTATAATCAATCATATTTGCTGGTGTATGGTTGTCGGTTCCTAGGAACTGAACTGATTGACACTCATACGTCGAATACAATATATTGTGTTTTTACTATTTGCACCGCCTGTAGCATGTCTACTGTATCATTATCTATTGCGAAAGTAATTTTCTCCTTGAGTTCTTCAATGCTAAAGGGAAGAGTGGGGACATAGGCCAGTCTGTTGACATATCCCCATAACATTTAGTATTGAAGGTACGCTGCACAGTCTAGGGTGAACGTGTGTAAGCATTTCCATGAGGCAAAATGACTTCTCTTTGGAGGTGAAAACAGAACAAAATAAAAATTAAATTAAATATAAAATCTTGATCTTTTTCTATACATTCCTTGAAAGTTTGAGTTTATTTCAACAAGAATTGCCAAAATTCATGGCCTGCATGAAATGAGTCCAAATTTTGGCTGAGACTATATATATATATATATATATATATGCATTTAATGCTTAGAAAGCTACTCATGAATATCATTTCAATGTAATTTTCAATTTCAGTTCAAACGAGCGTGCCAAAATTGAAATATAATTAGTAAACGGTATATACTCCATTAGTAAAAAACACATCTCAGTTTTGTTGCCATTACTTAACGGATTGATCTTTTATTCTGACACTAGCCACCTTACAAGCGCACCTGCTAGAGAAAGTACCCTACACAAACATCCGTATCAAGGTAAAATCGTATTAAATTCGACTTGCGCATTGTTTTATAGATTCGTTTATTACGGTTTATGGGCCAAGTTCTAGTTATTTAAAGCCTCATATTATTTTTAGAATTTTTTGACATAATAGTTGTTTAGTGATACAAGTCTTACTGATTAATCCATGGCTTGGGGGAAGATTGAATGATACATTTGCCATGGTTACTGAGGGCGTACGTGAATATAACGAAATGGAATTGAACTTATTTTTACGAGCCATTATCCATTGCATCATCTGCACATCTAGAAATGCGGCACTTGGTAGTCTCCTTCTAGGTACTAAACAGGCTCGACGTTGTTTAACTTCGGTCAGCATACAGTAACCGGTGTTTCAGAATGATGTGGCCGTAATGTGGTGCATTTTCATATTATTCTATATTTCCGTGCACATTACTCACTCTCTAAAATCTCTTCGCTATGCAATTAAGATAAAAAGCAACCAAAATTAAAATCAAATAAATGCTACTTAAATTCAAATTAATAATAAAACTATTATTCATTTTCTGATAGCTGACACGAAGATTCAGTCTCATGCCTCCTGTTTTCCATCCATTCACATAAACTCCTCAGCTAAGGGGTTCGCAGGCTTACTCTATTTCTCTTACCCTCAATATACGCTTGAGGGTTAAGTTAGCCAATCCCTCTTTCCTCATTATGTTGCCAGGACATTTCAGCTCTCTCTTCTGAGTATACGTGTTGTTGCCATTTCGTTGACAATTCGACGTTGCTTACCTTCTCCATTGAAACCATAGTATAGTTCTGAAGAACTACGTTTTTGTTTTCTTAAGTTTTCTATTCATCAGTTGAGAGGTTATCCCGCATTCAATGCCATATAAGGTAATGGTTATCATATAGTAATCCAAATTGTTACTTCGCTTATAGCAAACTTTCCTGTCTATCAATTTGTTTTCTTTTGGAATGACCGCAGAAACATTATGGATCAGTCAGGTTTTAGTAAACATTTTACCTTTAAACGCCATATTCGTTCCAGGTGTTTCAATCACGACCCTCCACAGATTCTTCATCTTTATTAAATTAATTAATTTCAATTGCCTCCTTGATTTGTAAATGACTTTTTCCCTTTCTCTAAACCTAGATTCCAACCTAATCTAGAGATGCCCGTCTAGCTTAGTATTTAACACGCATTTCCGGTTGAATAAATTTCTAATGTATGCAATTTCCAAGGATAATATTGTGGATGTGTACGCAACAAACTAACCTGCACTATGAATTCTGCTTGAATAACCCTACCTTATTTTGAACATACACTCTTACAGACATCATGAATATTATTTTCCATATATGTTGCTCTATTGCCAAAAGTTGTAACATATTCTAGAATGTAATATACCGATAGGTTTTTTCGTTAATTTTGAGGCCTATGAAAACGCTTGATTTCAGGTGACTTGAATAATGTAAGCGCTCATATTCAGGTAGCTCAAACCATCTTTTATAATTGTAAGGCATCAGTAGAGTAGTCAGAAGTAGTTAAATTGTTATCTGCAATGATCTAACTCATAGGATTTCACAGTAGAATAGTCATGGCAAGTAACTTAGCAGATTTCATTATTTCAAATAAATAACAAAGTCTTTCTCGTGTCTTGGCAAAACATGAAAAAATAATTTCTGAAAAGCGCTAAGATGGAAACTGATGATTTGTTACTGGAAAATTTGATAAAATGTTGCTGGAGGCACTGAATTATAGAGAACAAATAAAAGAGAAAATTGGTATTTCCAAAACGAGGCAAGAAAATAAACATATTATTTCTTCGGTAATTTTTTAGTGTTGCTCAATATATCGAAACATTAAAAAATACTTTCCTTTCAGAGGAGATACAAGCAACGTAAAATTTTCATATTCTAGGTACTTAATAATATATGTACACCTCGTCCATAAGATTAAAGGAGAGTTTCTGTTTTCTCGTCTTGTCTATGTCTGTTATATTGAAAAATATGTTTGAATAATGATCTGCTTCGCCAATACACTAGATTCATATATATATATATATATATATATATATATATATATATATATATATATATATATATATATATATATATATATATATATATATATATATATATATAGATAGATAGTCTTCTACACACAAACTCTTTCGCTGTATCACAGCTCATTAGTGTAGCTAGATATCTGGTTGCCTCATGCTAAGATCGAAACCTGGCTGAAGTGGCGTCAGTCGGAGAATATAGCCGTAAGCTATTGGGGCAACACTGGGAGGGAAAATGAATTTTAGCGAATATACTTTTACATATAGTGAAGGCATGGTATACACACACTTTTTTTCTTTGGTCAGATCAATAAAGACGGTGTAGAGTTCATGGCCCTTCTCGGGAACATTCTCAGCAACATGACGAAATGAAAAAAACATATCTATGGTTACACGACCTGAACGAAAACCAAACTAATTTTCGGGAAATATATCATCAATGAGATATTTGATTATTCTGGCGAGAATTTTTCCAGCGATACTTAGAAGTGCAATGCCACGCGAATTATTATATACAAACTGTTTGCCTTTGTTCTTGAACAGAAGTTTTATGCAAGCATCTTTGTAGTCCTGTGGAACAGAACCAAACATCGATATAATTGAAAAAGCTCAATGAGCATACAATAAGAACACTTCAGAACTATTTAAGGGAATTACAAGAAATCTATCCCTACTAAATATATATATATATAAAAGTGAACATAGAAGTCAACACTTAGAGGCGACAGTCTGTTTCATGCTAGATGCAATCATCGTGGCCCGATGATTGCATCTAGCATGAAACAGGCTGTCGCCTCTAAGTGTTGACTTCTATGTACACTTTTATATTTACACACGCTCTATCTCTGATATTGAGCACGTTATCCCATAAATATCGCACACTTTAAGACTATATTTCTTCCTATATATATATATATATATATATATATATATATATAAATATATATATATATATATATATATATATATGTCTGTGTGTTGATTCATGTGCAAGCTAGCGGAGACACGCACGCTCACACGATACTCAGAAATGGAAATAGATTTGACAATCTCAGTGGTAATGTGTGGATAGGGTGATCTATCATCAACACATCTATCATAGCCACGACTAAGACCAAACCTAATTATTTTATTGCCAATTAGGCAGAAAACCACTTTTGCAAACAGTCGAAAAATTAGATGAAGGCTCACTACAATTACAGGAAAGGAACAATGAAATATAAAAAAAACACAATTTTTTTTATTCTATTAAACATTGATTATCTCAATTTGCCTGAAGAAGGTCACGAGGTCGGAAACCCGTGTAGCAAAAATATAAAATAAAATAAAATATAATATATACAGTAAAACAAATCCACATTATAACAAAAACTTTTACGGTTTCTTTCTTTTTTCAATATATATATATATATATATATATATATATATATATATATATATATATATATATATATATATATATATATATATGTCTCTCTGTGTCTGTGCGCACTCGCGTAAAGAGTAATATGGTTTAAAAGAAGAAAAAGTGGAGCGTTCAATGTAAAAAAACACAGGTTATATTTATAAATTCATTTACACCCCTACAGACCATGACAAAGAAATTTCAACCAGATGTACTCTTTAAGTGTGAGTAATACATCATTTTGGTCAATTTATAATCTGCCTATTATACTGGTCTCTTGTAATTACATAAGCAGTTTCCTCGGTTCTTTGTAATTTAGATAGATTTTTCGCGTAGTTTTATCTCCTCATCAATTCACTCGTTTAAAAATTATCAATCATTCTTTGCGAGGCCGTTTCTGCACACCAAATGTCACACCTAATTTCTCTTCTTGTGTGAATCTCTGTCTAATGAAACATAAAAAACGAAGTAATTTGATTATAAAAATTTGGACGAAATACATAAGATGATTATACATCATCATTTTATTAAACTGAAATCATTTGCCAATATGTTTTTGACAGGCGTGTCTGTGGACCTTGAAAACTAGAAAGTAAAATAATGAGTTTGCGTATCTGCCATGCAAGCAAAGATACACTACATTAATCAATATTGGCACAATAAAACATCTGTAAGTATAAACTTATGATAATATACCCAATTCCAAATACTAATTACTCCATCTTCTGAATGAGCGAAAGTTACCCGTGTAAGTCATTGTATTTGGACATTTGCT
>OZ038475.1:18875804-18898304 GCA_964036315.1 Acanthosepion esculentum
CAAACTATAACAAGCACCCAACAACAAATTCAGAAGTAAGTGGAAATATGTTGGGAATGTTTATCTAATTGAAAAATCTTTCGGATATAAAACTTTCTAATACAGAACATGAAGCCCTCAGCTTCGTTTAAAATTTGACACCGGGATTCTCAAAGGAAACATAGTAGACAATAGATTAAAAACCATAAACAAAACGAGTCCAAAGATTTCAGTTTAGGCATGAGCATTGATACTATACAAACGAAGAAGGAAAATACTTTACCACTGAGAAACATAAGTGCATTCAAAACCTAGCGAGAAATGAGGAAATCCACATCAATCCTTCTGAGAAGGAAATTGGATTGCGATCGTTTTAACAAGTATACATACACATAAATAATTAACTTGCAACTCAACGATACTGACGCATACGAAAAAATACAATGAACAAATACTAACTACCAAAACTCTAAAAATTACCAAGGGAATATGGAAACTAATTAAAAATGAAAAAAAAATTCATTATAGATACTCAAAATATATCACCCTAGAACACCCAAACATTACGGTTTTCGTAAAATCCGCAGAGCTGCTATCCTAATGCACCCCGACAGCTCGACTGGTAATGTGGCAAAAGACATAGCAAAAATTCTAACCACTCTTCTTGCAAAAATCAGTTCATCTCATATATGAACTCTTACAGCCTAGTTCAAAAACTAAAGGTAATTAATATGCCAGAAAAGAGCATGGCAGTCCTGATACAAAATCCCTTTAAACCAAGGGGCCATTTGAAAAATGCCCAAAGTAGAGCAGACAATGGAACTTACATCCGAAATAGCAAACACAATTCCTTACCCTTCCGTTTTATCAAGCCACACCGCATTAGTCGATGTCTACCGGAATTTAACCAATAAAAACTACCGAATAAATGTATATTTTCTTCATGAAAATAAAATAAAATCCAGCATAGCCATCAGATTCTACCTAAAACAGTTAAGAATATGCAGCTCAGATTATTTACTAGAAGAGGAAAAATACAGTAAAACATTTTTAAAATCTAAACATTTTATATTCAATTCGAAACAAATATTACAAAGCAAAAATTTTGATGAATAAAAAAAAATACTAACAATCTACAATCTAAAAGAATCTCTCTAAACTCAACATATAATTTCTTACTAATATATCCCAAAACAATAAAAAAAACTTAGTCTTTATTTATCAAACCTATAAGCTAAATCCTGAAGGTCGAAATAACTCCATCGCCTGTAATAATTATCAACAAAATTATATAGGAGAAACGTCAAGAAAACTAAATAAATGATTATATGAACACAAAAGTGATATTTTACAAAATAATTCGTCAAATGCGGTAGCTGCCCACCGTAACGAGACTCACCACAATTTTGGTATAAGAATTCTACACTGATCAAAGGAGACAAATAATTCTCTACGACGTAAATATCTAGAGATTGCTTTAATGGGATGGTCTTCTAATGTGAATATGCGCCCTGTCTCATACAAAATTATACCATTCCTGGCAGATTTTCTAATATCACATTGTGGTATACCTACTTACAAAGGTGAGGAAAAGATAATCATAAAGACAAAATGAAATCGGCATGATAAAAAAATCTAAAATTATCAGCACCATTCTGTCGTAGGCATGATTCGTCATATCCACAAAACCTTAATCCAATGTAGTCCTGAAGGATGAAACGAATAAATTTTTTTACATTGTCAAATAGTCACACACACACACACACACACACACACACACACACACACACACACACACACACACACACAAATACATATATATATATATACATATATATATGGAGAGAGAGAGAGAGAGAGAGTGTGATGGAGAGAGAGGGAGAGAAACAGCCGTATAGACAGTCAGTCAGAAAGTCATTTACTCGCATAAACGAACTTGAATGTCTACGGGCAAGTTATAAAAACATTGCTATTATGTATATTTGTAAAAAGTAAATATATATATATATATATATACATACATATATATATATATATATATATATATATATATATATATATATATATATATATATATATATATATATTCACAAGCATTTTAAGTATTTATAATGCTGTTAGACAAATACGAGCAATTCCACACAAATACTTTCGCAGCATTATGCGTTTTCAATTCTCTTCCAAAACCCATATTCTATACACACACACACACACACACACACACACACACACACACACATATATATATATATATATATATATATATATATATATATATATATATATATATATAAAAATTATTTTTTATATTTCTCTTTATGATAATTATTTTTTTGTTTTTTCCTTTCTATTTATTTATTATTCATATTAATTGAAGTGAATTTAGTTCTCATTTTTTTTGAAAACTTTGAATTCGTTCTTCGATTCTTTTTTGCGGACTTATGCAAAAAAAACAAAAAACGAACGACCTGAGCTTCCACTCACAGATTTCCCAAGCTGCTATCTGCTCAAAAAATGCAACAACGTATTGTATCTTGCAAGATACGTTCTAAAGTTAATTGGCGACTCTGCAAGTGTGTACTGAGCAACAGCAAATCCACAATACCTCCTCTATTCAAATAATCTGAAGTCCTGATTTACTCAGCTGATAAATTCTCATCCAGTTCAACGCTCGACTCATCCGTATTACCCACTGCTGATTTTCCCTCAAGAAATCAGTCTCTATTGAGTGAGATAAATATAACTCCATCGATGGTATTAAACATCGTCTCCCATGAGTCTAGTTTCAGGTATAGAATAGCCGCTGTTTCATGCTGGACGCAATCGTCAGGCCACCTGACCATTGCGTCTAGCATGAAACAGCCTCACGCCTCTAAGTGTTGACTTCAATATTCAGTTATATATATAACCCAAAACCAGCTCGGAAGTCTTTAATTCTTATCCGAGATAAGAATATATTTCCTGACGAATGAGAGGGCGAGGAAAGTATATAGCAATTTTGGAGGGTAAATTTCCCGATATTTCTGAGCCTTCTAATCTCGATAAATACGGGGAATATGCGCCTCTTTGTCAATTAGTACTTGACATCCTCTGTGATAGCATCTGGTCGGCGTTAGAACACAAGTCATCTTTGGAACCTGCTTGAAGAAAGAGATCTACATGCTCTAAAATCAGAACGTCGCCCCCCAATAAAAATTACCTAGAAATTCTAATCGTAGGCTTACTAACTCACTCAACTACAAACTTCTGTTTCCCTACTGCTTCCTCCTCAACAGGAAGATCTGAAGAAATATATGTGAAAGCTAACACCTTAAGAAGGATTTACTTGATTAAAGAACCTTTTGGAGTTCTTTTGAGCAAGCCTTTATATAAACACTTTTAATTATTTTAATCTAAATGAATTTTTTCTCCTTTTCTTTCCCTCTTATTTATGTATATTCTTTTATCTTTTTCTTCTATTATTACACCCCGAGCAGGTTTGCGAATCTGTATTCTTTGGTCTAAAAGATAGGACTGTTTTCTCTAAACTATCAAACCGTTGTTGCTTCTATCGATTCTGTCACCTTTAGTTTTAACTCTTTCATGGGGAACAGCCGAGACAAATTTCCATCATTTCTTCAGGTTTGTCTAGTCCTTCGTTTTAAAGATGAGCAAATAATTGTATGTCAATAGCCAGAACGTTTTATGATGTAAAAAATAATCTAGACTCTCAGACGTTCATGTCATGAATTACGAGATCTTCTTACAAATGGCATACATCATCTATGAGAACCTTGAATAATCAATGAGAATCATTCCCAATCTATTCCCTGTGGCGCAGTCTACAATCAGATGTGTGGTGCAAATGAATATCCTACATTTGAGGAGTGGGCCTTTTCAAGTTCCATATTAGCGGGGAGAGCCGTGTGATCTGTTCGAAGTGCTTGATAAACAAAGTCATGCAACTAGACAACTGGCTGTTCGCCAATTAACCTGAAGTCTCGATTCTCATGCTCAGCCAGTAATTGTTGTGATGAACTTCGCTGCCACTGAGCGTCACGTCATGACTTGGTACTTTTGTCAAATTGATTAGGGTCAATGCCACCGCTTACACCGTGTCCCTGGACAGCGTTGCCATACTTGCATCCAGGAAATATCTCGAGTGTGGCCGAACGGGTATTTTCATCTCTCTTTTACACAGCTGGCAAAAAACAAGGGATATTTAGCTGAGCATTTTCAATATAATGTTGACCTAACATTTAATCTCCTAGATCTTCAGATTTAAATGCTATAGGCTATTATTTCTGTCGTTGAGAGGAAGACCAATATTCATGTCCACATTACCAAGAACACGATAAAACTTGCTGTCGGATACGTTATGACTAACATGAATAAGGGAATTTCGACCAATGTATATAGAGATTTTAGAAGCCGTATCTAAAACTTATTCGACCATGATGGTGGTTATATTAAACAAATTTACGTTTTGTACATGAATATAAGATCATATGCACTAAATTGTGAAAATGGTATATTGTTTTCTTTGTTAAATAATATGATTACCTCAAACTAAGAGGTATATGGTCATAACTAGATGGTTTCTTTACAATCATCAAATTCAAGCAAACTTATCTGGCCATTAACTAGATAGATGACCACTTGGGAATACCATGTGATGTAACCTTTGATTCGCGGGTGTGCTAAGGCATAATGGTATTGTTTATAGGAGAATCGATTTCTAAATCCAGTGGTATTCGTTAAGGCGCTTGTGTTAATTTAAGAATCCGACATTTCTTTCTCCAGCTATGGGTTAATTAGAATTATTTATGACTAAATCGTTATTATGTGAAAAATATTCTTACGATATACTTTAAAAAATATATTTTCTTGCTTTAAATATGCTACAACTGGTTGAATATGAGTAAAAAAAAATCGAATCAATCACTCATATAAAACAATTATTTTTTCCAAAATACATCACGTAGATTGTATATTACTATTGTTCAAACAATATATGGAACGAGAACTCGCATGTTGTTACGTTCATGAATATAAAATGCGATATGGACAGAACTATAAGAAGGACGTAATGAAGGTTATAAGGATATGGAGCGTAGATAAAGATTGGCACTCGAGTGAAGGCTGTCCAGTAAACATTCACATGGGAGGGAGAGAGAGGGAGGGAGAGAGAGAGTGAGAGATCCACAAAGCGACTTCAAGTAAATGCTGATACACCTTTCTTACAAATGGAATCCAAAGGAAATGATTTGGTTCGAGACGGTGAAAGTAATCATGATTGTTAATAGTTGTAAATATGTGAACAGTTTACACAAGAAAATGGTTAGTTTCACACATGTACACAGAGAGACACTCACGCACGCACACACACACATACACACAAAAACACACACACACACATATATATATACACAACATATATATATACACACAT
Organism: Acanthosepion esculentum; assembly: GCA_964036315.1. Classification (NCBI taxonomy): domain Eukaryota; kingdom Metazoa; phylum Mollusca; class Cephalopoda; order Sepiida; family Sepiidae; genus Acanthosepion; species Acanthosepion esculentum. The sequence goes on from OZ038475.1 coordinate 18,881,215, forward strand.
ACACACACACACACATATATATATATATATATATACACACATACACACATATACACACACACACACACACACACACACATATATATATATATATATATATATATATATATATATATATATATATATATATATATATATATATATATATATACAGTTGCGTCCAAAATGTTCAGAACGGCATTGTTTTCGTCAGAAAAGTAGGTATAAGTTTTTATCAATGTTGTTTTACATTCGATAATTTTCACAGACAATAAATACGATAGTATTTGTTATTGTCTGAGATTTTGGTGTAATTTGAGAGGATAACACAAAAGTTAGGCATGATTTAGTGATTTACAGCCAAAATGAACAGAACAGCTGCTTTTACTCCGTGTTTTAGTACATTTAACCGGCGAACACTAATTTTTTTAATTTGTTTAAGTGACGGTTCGTTTAATAAATATTAGTAAGAATATCTGCAGTGTACTTTGTTAACATAATGACACTTAATCCGTTACAAATTCGTCAGCAGACAAGCTTCGAAAGAAGGATAATTAAGTATTGGGTCTATTGCAAAGATTGTTAACAGGTCAAAAAGTGTTGTTCACGGTATTCTTAAGGTCTACGATGATTGTGGTTCGTGTGAATGAAGAACATCTCCGGGTAGGCCAAGGAAAACGACCAAGAGAGAAGATCGTGCTATGGTAAAGTTGGTTAAAAAAGACAGATTTAAAACTGCTGCTGCTATTTCTCGAGAAATGAGCATTGTACTGAAGAAAATTTTATCTCGAAAAACTGTGTCTTGTCGTTTAGTTGAACATGACCTACAAGCAAGAGCACCTGCAGTGAAGCAACTGATCAGCTCCAAGAATAAAAAAGTGTCGTCTTACCTTTTCAACCGAACATGTGTTGTGGTCTCAAGAAAAATGGCAAACGGTGCATTTCAGTGATGAATCTAAGTTTATATTATTTGTCTCGGATAAGAAAAGGTACGTTCGTCGAAAAGTAGGTGAAAGATTGTCGTCTAAATGCCTTAAGACTAGTGTTTAATTCGGTGGAGGAGGTGTCATGGTTTGGGGGATGATATCTGGAGATGATTTGGGCCCTTTGGAGCGATTACATGTAAAGGTAAATGCAGGTGTTTTTTAACAACTTGTAAAAGATCATTTCTTGCCTGTGCTGAGAAAGTAAGCGACCACCCATATGCATGCAGGATAATTCCCCACTTAACGCAATCATAAAGCTACGATTATTTATATATATGGGTCAGTGGTGAAAAGTGTGGAACTATCTTAACGGTTATTTGGCGGGAGTGTTTTGTGAATTTGTTTATTATTTATTTATTTAGGTATTTATTTCGATTATTTTATTTTACTTATTTATTCTAAATTTATATATTTTATTGAAGCTTTTCTAAAAGTCAATAAAAGACATTTCGGAACCAACCAAACATGCAGACTCATAAAACCCAATCAAATGTGAAATAGGTAAAATAATTAAAAATATAGTAGAAAGAATTAATTCAAAGCTGATGAAGAAGCTAGGATTAAATCAGTTTAATAACACAAATACAACGCAGCATAAAAAATAATCATATTTGCCAATTTATACAATTAGACATGAAATGATTCTATCCGTCTATAACAGAATTCATGCTAGATACGCTATTACCTTAGTTTAAGAATAAAATAAGAAAAACGAAATGAATATCATTAAATACTCACGAAAATCACTACTATTCGACAATGGAGACGGATGGATAAATTAAGAAGGGATCATTGACACAGCAATTGGAAGTTTGGACGGTTCACAGACCTGCGAACTCATACGTACATATTTACTACACGAACTAAGCAAATTATTAGATAGAAATGATATAGGCCTCTACAGGGTCGACAGTCTCATAATCTTAAGGCTCTACAACACACAAAACCCAGAAAAAACTAGAAAATCAATAATAAATATTTTCAAAATTATGATTCGATATATACACAAAAATTAACTTGAACGAACTAGATTTTCTAGACGTTATCTTCAACTGAAGAAAAGTTTCATATAAACCGTGCAGAAAATCCAACGGTAAAACCATTGTATATACACAAAGGTTCCAATCAACCGCCATCTATAATCAAGCAGATACCAAAATCAAGTAACCGTAGACATTCCGACAATTTCTCCAATGAAACCATCTTTATATAAGCTAAGAAATACTACAAAACAACCGTAAATTGAGTGGAATCCCGGCAAACCCACGTACTCATTACAGAAGACAAAGAAATGCCAACAGGATGAGACACATCATATCGTTCAACCCACTGTACAACAAAAACTTAAAAACAAACGTAGGAAAAATATTCATCAAACATTTACACATACACTTCGCCGAATCAATCACTCCTGACAAAATAGTCAACAATAATACAGTAAAAATCAGCTAAAGTTGCACCAAGAACACGGCACAAATAATAAAAAAACACAACAGGAAATCTATCAAAAAAAGACCCAAACAAATTAAACCCACATGTAAGTGCAGAATAAAGAACGAATGTCCCATAAACGTTAATTGCTTACAAAACAAAGTAATATACAAAGCCACGGTCAAATCATCAGATAATGAAGAAAAATAATACAGAGGAGTATCTGAAGGACACTGGAAACAAAGAAACTAAAAACATCTTTCCCAAATAGTAAATACGCAAGCAGCACAATATTTCCATCTATATCTGGGAAATTAAAAATAAAACGCACATCAAAACAAAAAATATCATAAAAATAAGGAAAAGAATATTAGCCTACAACAATCAATCCAAAAACTGCAAATTCTGCTTTGATGGAAAAAATAGCTATAACTACCTTACCAGACCAAAACAAACTGCTAAAAAACTAATCTCAAAATGCAGACGTGAAAACATATTTTTACTACGTTACTTAAAATAGAAAACTGAAGAGAATAAATAAAAATAAATAAAATAAACTCAAATAAAATCAAGTAAAATAGATTAACCCAAATGAAGTAATAAAATAAATAATAAACAAATTAACAAAGCACTTCACACCAATATAACCGTTAGAATAGAATACAACAATCAATCTCAAAAACTACAAACTCTGATTGGACGAAAAAGTACCTATAATTAACTTCCCTGACCAAACCAAACTACTAAATAAACTATCAGGTCTTATCTACAATAGCAGAGATGAATACAAATTTTACTACGTTATTTAAAAAAAGATAATTGAAAAATAAATAAAAAATAAAATAATAAAAAAGAAGCACTAACAAGTAAAAAAGATAATCCAAATAAATAAACAAAGTAAATAATAACGAATTAACAAACTTTTCCCACCAAAATAACCGTTAAAATAGACTACAACAATGAATCCCAAAACTGCCAACTTCGATTGGCCGAAAAGATAGCTGTAATTACCTACCAAGACCAAAACAAACTACTATATATATATATATATATATATATATATATATATATATATATATATATATATATATATAAAATAAAAATAAAAACAGACCACTTTAAGCTTTCATGTTACAAATTGTTTCACCACAGCCCTTTTAAATCGCCGCGGATCGTCAGACTTTACTTCCAAATGTTGAAACGAAAAATGAAAATAAATTTACACATATTTGACGGGCAGTACTAATCATATGTAAATTAACGAAGTGAGGAAGTGAGGGGGGAGAGAGACATGATTGAGTTAGATGTAATATTTCTATTCTTTCCAATTTAATATTGTTTGAGGAAGTCCAGACATTGACACATTAAATCGGTTAACTTAACGGAAGTTATATATTGATATAGAAGGGGGAGAAGAGAAATTCTATATCAATATATAACTTCCGATATGTTAACCGATAAAATCACTGGATTCCTTGGGGTTCAAACGCGTCAGAGTTGTTAAAGGAGCCAGGTTTTTCATTTGGGACGTATTGTTACCCACGGCGGAAGATTGCGTTGCGGCTTCGAGCCGAGACCTGATCACGAAAGATCTAATTCTACGCACAGAATATGAAGGCCGTAGAAGGACCACCGTCGACATATATGATGTCCCTCCTCAGGTTCTCGAGAAACATCTCGCGGCATACCTGTCCCAGTTCGGTGAAATACTGGGAGCTTCCTGCGACAGCCTGAGCGGGGGGGGGGTGAGATACGATTAGATCAAGATGCCTTCCGTTCCATCCACAACTGTCTGGAAGTAGGGAGATTGAAATTGCCCGTCATTGAGACCGGCCGTAAACCGGTATGCTGAAAGTGTGGAGAGACTGGTCACCTCTCCTCTTCCTGCCCAGAGAAGAAGGCCTCTGAAGTTTAATCTCCTATTGACCAAAATCCCCCTCTGAGAGCATCTTTACCCACCGCCTCGCCTGTAATGGGCATGACTGCTTCTGGGACCGGTAGGGAAAATCCTCCCGTTGGCCAAAAGATCACATTCGCCAAATAGCCTTCGCCCGCTGCTAGTGCAGTTGCATAGAAGTTGCTGGTATGGCCAAAGGGAAGCGTCAGGCAGCGGGTCCCATGAAGCCCCAAGCATCAGCTTAAAGTCAAGATCAGGACGGAAAGGCGGCGCCTCACCTCATCAAAATTTAGCAAAAGTTGAGTGAATCTTTCGCGTAGGTGTTGAGTAAAAGGGGTTGACCTGGAGTGGCATTTTGATGCCGGTTAATCATCAGGATATTGTTTTCCTGGTTTAACCCATCCCTGGATTTAGGATAGAAGTACATTTTTTTAAATAATTACTTTTTCCTCCAGTAAACTTAGCTAGGGTGTATTTTGCTCATTGGCCCCTTTTATTTCTGACCCCTTTTTTTCCTTTAGTTTAACTCCCCATCCACTCCCCCGTTAGTTGGGCAGTGATTTCAGTTCTCTGGTAGGTGAGGGGCGCCTTTCGTTTCGCGTGCGTGTTTTTCGAATTTTTTTGTGTCTGAATGAGTGCATGTCTGTGTGAGTGCTTGGGTTGGATGAATGTTTATATATTCTTATAGTCCCGCATTGATTTCGTCTAGTTAACTAATTTTACCGCCACATTTAAGGTTTGTGGTTTTTTTTTATTACTAACATGGTTTTGTTTAGTTTCTTGTAAATAATTTATAACCATATTGTATATATATCATTGGGGTATTTGTAGCTTGTTGTTTGTATTGCCCTCCCTCCACAGACAACGGTTTGTACATATGGGGACTCTTTAGGATTATCATTGAGACTATGAAGTATTTTGGTGGATGTAGTAAGAAAGGTAGGTATGAATATGTTGTTTTGGTGCTAGGATTATTGTTTTGTACGATTGGGTCAGTGATTGTGGCTAGCTAAGTTATAAATTAAGACAGATGATGACCGTCTCTTTTCCCCATCCCCTTTTTCGGCCTTTTGCAACATTTACTGTATTGTTCAGTAATAAATATTGAATCGAGTCGAGCCGATAGTAGTTCACTCCAAACCAGACTGACAGTCATACTAACACCTTCCACATCTTGTTTTATTATTATGTGTAATATATCTTTGTTATTTCTACTCTTGTGTTTCTGTTGTTCTTCCTTGGTCCTAAACTGGACCATAACATATGTATTGGCTGAAATCGCCGTCTATTCTATTTGCATGTAAATTGATCTTTGTGAAATATATTTTACAAGAATTCACCGTATCCTAGTTAATTTCTGTGTTTATTCTTCTCTAGTCTCTTTATCCTTGTGTCTCAGCTAGATGTGCGCTTCTCAACCGAACGCAATGCTGACAGATTCATATAGATCAAGCGAAGATCTCCTTTAGTTTCATTTTGCTCATGTCTCTATGACATTTGCCATTAAATGTACCAAATTGTGATAAAAGTATATCGGTCAAGAAAGGTGTACTATTTTAGACGAATAGACATAAATATACTTTGGAGATAATCCACAGTATATTTATATCTATTTTTATAAAATGTATAGAAATTTATGTATTATCGAGATAATAAATTTATATGCATTTACACCTTAGTAAATCACTTTGTCTTATAATTAGTGTATCGTTTTTAAATGGAAAATATGTTGTGACTCATTATGACAAGCAACTAATGCCTATAGTGTATTGTTTTGTAAAATATTTACTTTGTGTTCATGTAACTTTTCACTTATCTTCTTGTTTTTTCTACAATCCTTGCGACATTCATTACAGTTGTTAGAGTAAAATTCTCATTCAAGTTTTAGCGCATTTATTTGTTTTGCATTAATCAAAATGTTTTTCTGTTTTAATAGTTACAACACATTTTATGTTAAGCTTAGATATATTATTTTAAATGTTAGTAATGATAGCGTTGGTGAGTGGAAGAATACATGATCCTTTGCATAATGTCCTTTTACATTCTGAAATATTTTACGAGCCGTTTTTATCTTACCTCATGAATATAAAAAATAGGGATTCGGAGATGATTAAATGTATTTCAATGAATTTTTTCTGCATGCCATTACTGAGGGCTACATATTCTGAGTTATCTTAAACATAGTGTAAATATTATTGTAGTTGTTATGGTGAAAATATAAATTTCTGAGATCACTTGTAACAGATGATTAGCGATGAACATTTCATTTTGGCTATTGTTACTGCGACGTAACATGATATCAAGTAAAAGCAAATTATTATGTTCGACTCACATTATATACAATGTCAGGTAAATTAGATTTACGTATAACATTTAATAGAGCGACAAACAGATATCGCTAGATTATCCACAATATATTAACGTCCAGTTTCTTATAACATCTCACCGTTTTTTTAAATCACAATGGCGTATATTTAATACAAGCATCAAACCAAAAATGAAACAATGAAAAAAAGAAAGTAAATCAAATCGGCTTGACGATGTACATAAAACATACATTAACACAAAATAATTCTAATATCATTTTAATCCAGTGGAATCGTGAAGGACGAAACCTGTTACACTAACCCTTTCTACAATTTGTTATATTTTTCTTTCCCTCTCAATATATATATATATATATATATATATATAGCACTGTTAAAAAAATTGAAATTATGTCGAGACACCAAACATCTTTTAATTAGCACCGAGGGCACCGAATCTGAAAATGAACTTACTTTTTCTTGGTTAGCTACCGTTTTTACTGCACAGAATTGCTTCATTTTGGGAAAAAAAAATTTCCATTTGTGTTCTGGATATATCTTATTAACTGCTTTCATTATTTCTCAAAATAAATTCATATCAACATCTCGGTTCTTATTTAAACCAACAAATATGGTTTTGCTTATAGATAAATATTATTTTTGCAATAACAATCAGACCTTAAGTCTTTAAAAATAACACGTGTATATATACCAAGATCAACAAGTATTTTCATCAAATAATTCAATAAATTAACAGCAGGAATAAAACCTTCGTGAACATAAGTGTTATGGTAAAAAAGTTTCTCTTTCTTGTCTGTCATATTCAATGTTATTTAAGTCCCTTTTGATATTCCAGCAGTATCATGTACAAAGGAATATGTGCATTCAATTGGGATGTCATATTTGGTGTTTCTTTCCAACTTTGAAAAGAAATGCTCTCAGTGTGATTGGTTTCCTCCCGTAGTGAAGGTACAGAAGTGATGGGCTAAATTTCCGAATATCAAACAGAAAATTTTAGGGTTTCATTTTTGAAGACACCTTAATTATCAGGTTTTCTAAAGTGTATTTCTGATAAAGTTTATCACTTAATTTGAATTTTGGCGATTGATTTGAAAATTCAGTAAATCTATCTTAAAAGATTTGACTCAAAAACACTTTTTTCTTATAAAAATTGTTTATTTCAGGTGGCTTACATAAATTGCTCGGCCTACCTGAAAATAGATGGGTTTCTAACTAAATTTTCTGATCAGCCAAATCGTAAATTTATCTTTTTTCGAAAAAAAAAGATCAATTTCAGTAGCGCAAAAATGATGGCTAACCATCAAAAACAAATGTCATTATCGGAATCAGCACCATCGAATAAACTAAAAAAAACATGTTTTGTTTCTTTGCACCAAACATCGTGTTGGCCAGAGTAAATTATCTTGTTACGGTACGGGGGATATTTATTTGGTACACGTGTTTGACTAGCCATTTCTTTTCGTAAACACAGAAATCTATATGGGTAAAGACTCATAATTTTTATATTTCAAATATTTCGATGAAAAAATTACGACGGAAAATATGTATATTAAATGTCACTTAATTAGATTCAATATAAATATTTTCATTGTTATTTTTATTTACCGTGGCTCGATAAATGATATGCAAGGTTTGACGGCTTCATTACTGGGGGCATAAATGAATGTTTCTATGTTTGCAATTTTCTTCTAACTGTAATCTCATTTTCTTTAAATATTTTATTGTTAGCTCGTTTAGATATTTATTTAATTCACGTATTGCACTTGAAACCAGTCTTACAGTGTTTAAACTGAAGAATGCTCTATTAGGGTAACTTTTAAGAAAGTTGTTTAAATAGTTTTTAAAAAGTAGAGCTAATAATTCTATTTTCTCATTTATAAACTTCTCAATCTCCTTCAGATTTCAGTGCCTGTTTATAATCCACATTCACTTCATAAAATATATTAATATAAGACGAATTACTCAGGGGTATGTGTTCAATAAATCTAAGTATATGGTTAATATTTGGGGGCGTTTCTTCTATCTACTTACATTATCGGTTTTGCTTTTAGTCGTTCTTCCGAGTTAAGAAAATAACCTTGATACAAACATCCTACAAAGCTATATAGAGGTTGCAAAATTTTTACCTTGCAAAATGACCTAAAATGGTTTTGTAAACTTTTTTAACATTGAATGTACCAATATTTTAAATGTTACTTTGTAATGTTGAAAATTCGTTAACATTTATTGTTGCAAATATGATACCCGGAAAGCATACATTTTTTGTAAATTCACAAAAAGGTTGTCTTACACTGTTACATTAAAAACTCCTTTTTAGACTCGCCAATGACTTACACATATAAAATACATTAATTGAATGTGAATCATCAGAGTAAAATTCATCATTATTTGCCCGCGAGATTTGTTTGTTGTTTTTATTTGAAATCGTTTCCTTTCTATCCAGCCTCGATTTTTCTACTTGACATAATCATATACCTGTCTGTTTCACGTCTTTCGTGGTGTATTATGCTGAAAGTGAATTTCTCCAATTTCCAATAAATGTTTTTCCTCCCCTTAAAAATGCATTTCCCATTACATCTAAAATTAGGCGTTTTTTTGATGTTACGTTTTTCTGTTTGAGAATGTTCTATTTTTTATTCGTTTAATGAAAAGCGAATATTTTTTCTTTCTCAAGTAATACAAAAGAATGGAAATATACAGAAATATTTCTTAAATAAACAAGTTTTTTCCCCCAAAAGAACACAAATATAATTCATAAAATACACTTGGCCAAGTTGTATTAATATTTTGTATTAATTTAAAAATGAGAAGATTTAACTAAAACAGAACATGTGATAAACATATTTCTTCATAAAGGAGCTTTTGCTTTCAAAAAATAATTTTAAGTTTTAAAAATGTAAGAGTAATATGTGAATGTACCATGTAAATCAATTCATTATACTAATATAAAGATATATTTTTTTGTTTGTAAATAGGAAACAACACAATAAAAATTATTTTCATAAATATTATGCATAAAATCCAACAATGCAACGCCAATATTAGAGAAAGGAAGAATATTTAAAGGAAAAAAATTTGCCTGCAAACTTCTCCACGTTGAAAAAGAACAAACGACAATACACAGAAATGTCGACGGACCGGAAATATTAAAATCTAAAGTGGAATTTTTACTGGTCAATTTGAATAGAAACAAAGCCACAAGGCCAGATGGAATTGTAATAGAGATGCTGGCAGCCATAGATTAATTCGGGATAGGCAAGATTACAGAAATAATAAATGAAACCTACAACAATTGTGATATACCGGGGGACTGAAGACGGTCTATTTTCATAGCAATGTTTAAAAAGCCAAGAACAAACGAATATTTAGTTCATAGGGCATTGCGCCTAATGAGCCATATAACAAAACTTATTCGAATTCTGATGAATCAGACCGGAGATATGACAAGAAGAGTGTGACTGAGACAGAAAGCGCGATATTTATGCTCTGAATGATATTACGAATGTGCAACATATGCAGAAGTCTGATATAGAAAAAATAGGAAGCAGTGTAAGAAAAGGGTGTGTCTTCTGACAGGATCAATTCAACCTGTGCAGTGAAGTGAATGTGCGAGATTGAGAAGTATTAATTAAATTCATTTGAGGCGGCCACTATCGTAACAACATTTATGCGGATGACACAGCGTTGATAGCAGACACGGAAATAAAACTACAAAAACTCCTACAGAATGTTTTGAAGTAAAGCGAGAATAAAGTATTAAACATCAATTGCTAGAATACAGAAATGGTTGTTAGGAAACGGATAAGCCAAAATTGTGAATTGCAAATAAGAGAAACCAAAATTAGACAAGAACAAAATTTTAAATATTTCGGAAGAATTATATCCGAGGTCGGAAAGTAGGACTATGAAATCGGAAGGCGAATTGGGATAACCAAATATTCATTGTAAGGGTTAAGCGGAGTATTAAGAAATATAAAACTTCGCTGAAATCAATGAAATGAGTTCTAAATTGCTACGTGATATCTCTCCTCCTATATGGCAGTAAGTGCTGAACAATCTCCTCAAAAATGAAGCAATAGAAATGTGCATCTACAGAAGGTTGCTGAGGATATAATCGGCCTATACTATACATAGACATATAGAAAACATCAGAAAGAGACAGCTGAAATGTCTAGGGAACATAATAAGGAAAAAGGCCATGGAAAAATCTGATACTCCTAGGACAGATTGAAGGGAAGTGGCAGAGATTAAACGCAAGGCATAATATGCTTAGTGACCTTGAGTAAATTGATCGCGGAATAGGATTTAAGAGAAATAAGAAAAAAGAAAAAATTATTAATAGCTACAAGACACAGGATTCCATACGTCCTGAGGCGACGCAGCAGCAGCAGCAGCAGCAACAACAACAGCAACAGCAACAACAACAACAACAACAACAACAACAACAACAACAATAATAATATTCGAAAAGCTGTCAAAATACAAGGACCTTGAAATAGAAATCTCAAAAATGTGGCACATGGGAACATCAACAATCCCTGTTGTAGTTGGAGCCTTTGGACTGGTTGGAAAAGATTCCAGTAGACTAATTGAAGGGATCCCTGGAAGTCCATGCCTGAAAAAGATACAAAAAGATGTTCTGACAAGTACAGCCCACACTTTACGAAGGAATTTATCTATGTAATTTTTTTTCCGTGGAAAGTGTCATGATACCATTTCTAAACTTAGGTCCCTGGGCGGGACCCAGAAAGAGATGTGTAAACGCCAGATATCAAAGAAAACAACAACAACAACAACAAAAATGAATAGTGTTACTCTCATTCAATTTTATTTCGGGAGAGTGCAGCAGGGTGAAATCCCATGTGATTAAATAGTCTATATCAATTTCTTCAAGAAATGTTGCAAAAGTTACATTGAAGGGATTGTTTACCTTATTGAAGCTTTAATATTGCTGAATGGCTGAAAACATTTTTTAAAATTTACATTTTTTTTACGTGAACTTCAGACATTTATTCACTGAATTAATAACAGAGATAATTAAAAGGGACAAGATGTAAATTTAAACTAATAAATAAGAAAATAATAATACTACACCATGAAAGGTCCTGTTATCTACCCTCACCTGACACAAGTCGATCAAGGAAATTAACATATGTGCACATCGACAACTGGTGAAAAGTAACAAACCTACCAAAAATATATTGATAGGTCTATAACTATAACTATATTTACTATAAATTATCTCGAAGTAATTTAATAAATAGTGAAGTGTATGAAAATTATACCGAAGAACATTTCTGATACACACGGGTAAGATTTCAACACATTTCTGGGGCAAATAATCAGGAAAGTAGGCTAGGAAAATTTGATAGTCCCAGGATAAACAGAAAGAAAAATTATCAAATAAAAACTGCTGTAATATTAATAACAGATAGCGTTGAGGTAAATCATTTCATATACACGAACCAACAGTAATAGGACACGTCAATTAGTGCTATAATGGATAGGAAGTTATGAAGAGAAATGAAAATTCTCGTCATGAAAGAATATAAACATAAAATAATAAAAACTATATAATTGTTACTTTTACCAGTTATAACTTGTTAAGGACAACTTATTCATGAATATTCGATTTCTCTATAATGAATTTACACTAAGGGTCATATAATGTATTAACTCTTCTAATAAATCTACGGCTCATACAATGTGGGATAAGCTTGTAAAGAAACTTAAAAGTAAGAACAAAATCTATAAATGCCGAATGGGAAACATTAAAAGCGCTCGTAGGAAATAAACGAAAATGTTTTATTTATCTCACTGTGTCCCCGATTTTATAAATGTTCATTCCTTAAATATGAATGTTTCTCGTTTGCAAGCATTGTGTTTTAATGTTACATTATCTTTTGTAGGTTTCACACAGCGTGCCGTCAACAGTAACCGAAATTTGGGAATGAAGAAGTCTTGTTATTCTAACATATGGAAATCACAATTATTGTAAAGTGGAATCAAGAAAGCAACTGAGAGTTTCCTTAAACTAAGAGTAGGTGGCGAGTTGTTCCCTGCGAAGACAATGTATTTCGTTCGAATGATATCGTTTTCTCATCGACTCTTTCTTCACGACAGTTATGCTTTCTTCCGGTGTAGAAGAGAGGATTTCTTACATTAAATAGTTTTGTCTAATGGAATGTAACCTCCAAAGACGATATTTTATCACGGTGTCCGCTTTCGTGCAACAAAATTCCCTTCCTGCAAACTCCAGAAACCTTAATTTTACCTATATTCTGAAATTAAGGAAATTAAACCAAAAGTCCACTATCTTTAATAAAATCCATCTAGCGATTAGCCCAAACCAGGAATTCATTTTCATTTAGAATACTCTCAGATAGAACTTTCAGACCAAGACCGATTTCCCGGCCTCTCTATTGACGTGGTCATATTATCGATTGCTTTTTCCAATTATTATACTGGATTAGATGTATTGAAATGTCATTCCCTTTACTGTGTGCTAGCCTGGTCTTCATAAAAATATATTTTTAATTTTCTTAATACATACTTTTAATTTACTTTTACAAATTTTGTGAGGGTATACGATATTTTATCCGATTTTTATTATTATTCTTAAAGGAAGTCATGGAAATTTATTCGCTCGAAGACCGGTAATTTTGCCCATTTTAAAATATATTTCTCTAGTTATTTTCTTTTTAAAGATGTTTTTTTTTCTCCTTTTACCATACAAAGTTAAAAAAGCTACAAAATTAAAAGTAATTTTGTAATAAATAGAAAGAAAAAAATAAACGAAACGCGTCCATCGAAAAACAAGCGCATTAAGAATTAAGAGCTTAAAACAAAATAATAAATACATTTAGAAAAAGCGTAATAAAAAGTATAATCAAACTAAGATGTGGACAAAAACGAAAATACGCTAATTAAAAGCACAAACTCTGAAAAATAAAAACAATTCGGAGTAAGTTAAACAGCAGGAAAAAGGGAACAATTAGAAAAAATGAATATAAAAATAAAATAAATAAAGGACTGGTGTAACTAAAAGCTTCAGCGGAAAAATTAAATAAATACAGGGGAAGGCGAGGGTTTTGAAGAAAAACGGAAAACGAATTATGATTGGTAAAAAAAAAGAAAATTAAATAGTTTAAGACCGAAAAAAGTTCTAACGAAAGAAAAATAACAATGACAAAGCATTAAAAAATTCTGGCAGATTTAGGTAAACGTTCGTTTGGGTAAAACAATTCAATGTTTGATATTGGCCGTGAATTGTCATGGTGACGGAAAAAAGGAACTGATGCAAATGACGGTTTTTTTGTATGAAAATGGATAATCAATTTCAGAAAGACATCCGAATGAGATTTGGTTCTCCAAATTTAAGATTTTCAGTTAAAGAATATAAAAGATAATTGTATACCTTCTATAGATAGCGTTAAGTGAAGAAAACATATTCTGATATTGTTTGAATTTTCATATAACGCGTTTCTCAATGTAACCATAACGAGAGGACATCGTTGTAAAAGATCGGAGAGAAACGGGCTTGAATTGTCGCAGCAATACAGTGGCGAGTCAACAGGGCACATTCTTTTTGATCAGTGCAATGTTGTGGTGAGATTGAAATGTAGTAGACATTGTAGAAATTCACCGAGACGTTCGAGAGCACTTGAACAAACAACATAAAGTTTTCATATTTTATGCACAATTTTGATGCAGATAAACAGCACCTTATTCAGAAATTGGAAAACATTCTAATACACAGATAGACATTGTTCATTCTTTTCAATCAAAATGTTTGCAAACACACATACACACAGACACAATACCAATTATATATATATCATGAATTTGTATAATTTCAATCAACTAATCTCTCGACTGAAGACGATTTTAGGGAAACACTGAGCATTAGTTTCAGCGGTGTTGGAAAAAACTATTGGAGAATGCATATTTAGAACTATACACATTCTTATATAAATCGGCCTATATAGACAAATAATTACATATTATATTCCAAATATATTTTGTGTATAAAATTATAAAAATACTAATACATTATAGGAATATCATTAAGGACCTTTAAATATGCATAACACAAAATTTATTCATATAATTCCCTACATTAATTTAGATTTATATAAACTGATCTCAGTTGTTTGTTAAATAATTAATACGTCATCATGATAATTTTTATGTCATTGTAAAACGTAAATTGTGTGGCTGTAAAACTGTTTCAATTGTTATGATGGTAGCTAAGTAAATAGATGTCTGCTGGTTTTTCTGCCTTAACGTGTTTTGAGAGAAATATGAGAAAGAAACAAATATGTATAATCCAACATATAATGAGTTTTTTCAAGTGACCTCGAACAAAATGGAACATAATCCACAAGAAAGCAGTATTCCTACTTTTTTTATTTCAATAAATATGAATCTCTCTAAGCGTAGGGCTTAAAAGGGGATATTACCAACATGTTTGAAAATAATAATATGGTAACAACTAAAATTTGTATAAATTATCACCCAGGTTTGATATTACTTCAATTGAAAGGTGTTGAATGTGTTATCCGTTCACAATTTCATTCTCAAGAATGTTAAATTTCGTATATGTTTATGGTTAATATCTTCCCCTTCTGACGGATTACGTGATATTTGCTCTTTATGGATGGTCTAGTATGTATATATATATATATATATATATATATATATATATATATATATATATATATATATATATATATATATGTGTGTGTGTGTGTGTGTGTGTGTGTGTGTGTGAAGAAATATAGTTTTGAGGTGTGCTATAATTATGGGATAAAGTGCTCAATATCAGAGATAGAGCTTATGTAAATATAAATATAAAAGTGAACATTGAAGTCAACACTCAGAGGCGACAGGCTGTTTCCTGCTCGACACACACGTCAGGCCGCCTGACGATTTCGTCCAGCATGAAACAGACTGTATAATTCAAAAGGCTCAAACACTAATATTCCATGGTTATAATTTATTACATTGGAATCGTAATCACGATCCAAGACATCAGATCTACAAATATATATATATATATATATATATATATATATATATATATATATATATATATATATATATATATATATTATCGATTGATATTTTTTAGGGATAATTCCGAGGAGGATACAAATCCGAAGGGAGCTCAATGTAAGAACAGCAAGTACAATAAGGAACGCGGAGTCCTGAGAAATACATTTAGGTGATAATTTATTCCATGGCATCAGGCGCCTCTCTTTTAATTGCTACCCAGTTAAAAACAGTAAATAAAAGAATATTTGTTTTTAACTATTTGTGTTTTTGGTTTATGGAATATAGTCTTTATTGGTGTTCCCCCTGTTTGTAGATTGAGTGCAATTTATTCAAACAAAATAAACTGATAACGTTTCTGTTCATTAACACGTTAGACACCTGAACTTTAAGATTTCATTTCAGCGAATTCTTTTACATATTTTCACTTTCTACTATGAATGAGGAGAAATAATCGAACTTGTCTTGATATATATCCTACATATGTTAGATAGGTTTATTAAGAATACCATCATTGAATTATGCAGAGACACGTTATCCTAAGAAATAAGGAAAAATCGAAAATAAAATACAGATAAATAACAAATTTGAATCCAAACAGAATCAAAACGGAAAATTTCTTAAATGTATATTTAAACCTGCACGAAATGATATAGCGGAACTGTAAGCTATATTACAGGTATGATATCTATCACTCACCGGCACCCAGTTTTTAAAATTAAGTTACCTCCAAAACATATTGAACACAAATACTCTAAAATTTAACCAGGCTCTAACGAATCTATGGTACAAGTCATGAAATGTAAGTAAAAATCTTCAGTACACCGTACTCATTACTTTCTCATCAGAATCTATTTTACACTTTTACATATCTACAATTCATCTATGCGTTGAATATTGTTGTTACAACTGGTATGGCGAGTTTGCTTCGTAGAGATTCTTCAATAAATAAAAGGAAGAATCTGCAATGTTATTGGTCCTTGCTGGAGTCACTTTCTCACCTCTGTTACGTACACCCCTGTGCCTTTTCTATAAATATTTTCATGGTAATTGTTCTGATGAACATTCCGTTATTATACTTACAGTCATTAATTTAAGCATGTACTAGATTGACGGCTACATCCCATTAACTTGCAGCTGAGACAGCAAAAGAAATTCTAAGTTCTATGCTAACCGTTACTTCTCTGGCAAATTTCATTTCTGATACTTTTTTCCGGCTTCGTCAAAAAGGCAAATGCAATTTCAATAGTTAAAATCTGTCTTTTTAATTCCTCAGTTTTTTTTTATTCTTTATTTTTAATAACCTTTTCTGTTTCTCTTATTCTATCATACACGTAACCCCTTGCCTCTTCTTGGCTTTATTGTACTGCTTGAGGTGAAACGACTAACTGTAAACAAATCACATTCACTAGTAAC
>OZ038475.1:18903304-18915804 GCA_964036315.1 Acanthosepion esculentum
TTTTAAAACGTCATATTCCCGATTAGGTACAAGCGGAATATAGAAACACACGCGGTTTCGCATTTCTGCTAAAGCTCCAAAAATAACATTTGTATATTTACTACCAAAAACATGAATATCTTTTACATTATACGTTATACATTGTTTTACTCATATGTATGTCCATCCCTCAAAATATAACCTAGTTTGGCAAAGAATTGCTTTGCTCATAATCTAGTGAAATATGCATGCGGCACCCACGCCGCCTGTGTCCAGCAATAGAGAGTGTGATGGGTAAATTGTCGCCATTTTGTTATTTTTTACTTTCGAGCATGGGCGTCGTTGAATTTTTTTTTAATTTGTCGATTGCACAGTATAGCTCGGTCACTTGGGCACCGTCTGTGATGAAAAGATCACCATAACGCAATTCACAACGCCAGAAATTTAGAAACGGCATGCTGTACTGCTTGGCATTCGCCCCAGAATCTACAATAAAAACATTTCAGAGTGTTTGTGTTTCAATATTAGGGTAGTGTAGAGGTTTTGCAGAGGGTTGAATGGGTCTAATTTTGATTATGAAGATGCGGCTGCTCGAAAAACTACTTTGATCCATCTGATAAAAAAAATCACGAATATGTTGGTGAGGGTTGCAGAGTCAACACGTAGGCCTACATCAAGTGTTTGAAGATGTAGCTGTGCCCTGGGTCAAGAGGTAGACTTTGTGCCTGGCCACGAAACTCTGCAACATGACATAAAAGCAGAAGAACAGTCAATATCCGTAAGACAATTTTCTGCTACCAAATCACCTCTTATATCTGGTCAATTAACTTCCCAGATTACAAACCCCTTGATTATTATGTGTGAGGCGCAGATGAGCGAGGAACCAAAAAAAACTGTTTGTAACACCAAAGATGAAAGAGGTATGGGATATAGCAGCTTCACCAACATAAACAAAATGCCCGTCCAGAAGATTTGAAGGACATTTCGAAGTCGTCTGGAGGTCGTAGTTAAAGACAATGGATATTATTTTGAATAAATTTACTCTTTGTTATTTCATGATATTTATACGTAATTTACTAAATATATCTGATAAATGAGATATCAATGTTATTTTCATTTTTGCATAATTGAAACGTCAATTTATCCATCGGACTCTTTAGCTGCAAATTAACGTTGAAGAACGAATTCGCAGATTTCAACGTATTTAGTCCGTTGAACTTTACGGTTTGCCGCGAGATGATGTTCGTCTACACACAATAATTCTGACTATATTCATTGAAAATTAAATTACGTCATGCATGAATTTAGGAGTAATGAATATCGGCTGAGTTTGAGGAATCGATGAGCCGAGTTCGAATTCCAGTCGAATCCAACACATTCACTTACGTGCTAATATCCTTGGGACAGGTATGAATACTTTTCTTCTCCAGACGTCTATGGGTAAATAGCAGGACAGTCCAGGTTCTATAGCCTTGGGTGGCAACTGGTCTACCGCAAAAAGAAATGACAACCTACTGCGGGAAAAAAGTCTGCATCGTCAGTCATGTATCAAAAGATACATGATCGACGAAGCGTGAATCACGCATGGCATATAATTGAATGCATAAATATATTAAATATCTACAATTCGAACAGTCTTCTAACCCATTTTTCCGCTTGTCTATGTATGATTTTATGGATGTTATATTTGTCATGTGAGTATTTTTCCAGACTTCACGCGATACATTATAAAATCACGTCGCACACAGCTGATCCAGCGGCATTTACAGGATTCTGGAATCTTCTAAAATCTGGTTATTATACAGAATGAGCCAAAAAAACGGGAACATTTAACAATCCAATAAAACCAAGAGTGATGGAACAAAAATATTTAATTGATATTAATTGAAACCTTAAAACATGCCATGTAAGATACAATTATGGAATTTTCATTTTTTTAAAATTACGTTCTGTAGATGGACGCCATCTACAGAACGTAATGCATTCTTGAAATCTCCTGTTGAGATTCCTCATTGACTGCTGCAACATCTCAGCTGGGATACTGTGAATTTCATTCTCGTTACTAAAATGGCGAAATGTTTACTTACTCAAGGTCACTGTCTCATGTTCACTTGCTCATGTCTGGCAATACGCACTTCAAAAATTGCCGTTTTTTGGGGGTCACCCTGTTTTTGTAAAACTATTGTCAAATGATTTAATTAGCCAATTCTGCAATAAATACGAGAGTTAAAAGCATTTTTGTATATATTAACGTTTTTTTAATTGATAATTATATTCAAATATAAGCATTAATAAGTATTTTTAAGTTATGATACTAAATCTAATATAAATTTTCCTCTGTTCTGGATGTAGTCACGTATTACATGAATATATGCTTCATGACCAGCGACCTTATGAATTAATAGATCCTAATACTCTCTAGCTTTTTTAAAAACTTCTTACTTTCTTCCTTGCTTGATTGATTCATTCATTGGCTACGTTTTATCAACTATTTGCAGGTTATTTAAAGCCAGAAATGATTTGTAGACTGTAAGAAACCATTTTGGAGAAAATAATCTTTTACACAATTTACATTGTTCGGACTATCCTCCTCAACTTTGTCGCCATATTTACCACGTTTCGGCCTTTGTACGCTCCGGCCTTCTTCAGGTTGTTGGAATGTCGAACTGAACCGTTTATTTATATGGAGAGAAAAGCGAAATCAGCGCCCTGTGTGGGATCAGACAAAGTACATCATTGGAAAATTTGTAAACTTACGGAATCAGCACATATGCTAGACCACAAAAAATCTCCTGAGCCGACCAAGCATAGAAATTAATACAATATGGGAACCAGTAATAAGAATTGCCAGAAACAAGTAATAATAACAACAAAAATTGCAATATGAGCACTGGCTAAAAATGTTTTTGAAGACATTAGTTATATAATACCCATAAATTCATACACAAATGTCCTCAAGGGCACATGGCACAGCGGATAAAGGCGTTAGTTAGAGCCAGTAACAGGACCCAAAGAGTGTGAGTTCAATACCCGGTTAAGACGGTGGATTCCTCCAAAGAGGGGAATTAACAGGAGATAACTGTAACTGATATCCATTAAACATAGCAGGGGGGGTAGAACTGTTTTCCCCAATGAGAAAAATAAATATAGTGTTCGTAATACTTCAGCTCAGAAATATAGACAGATAAAAATCGTTTATTTATACAAATCTTACTAATTAACCCATAGTTGGGAAGTGAATAGGAGGGCAACTTTTCAAACGTTATTTGCGTGTAAGCCATAACGAACTCAATTGGAAATGGAATTTGACATTCCTATTAACATTTACGAACTACTGTATTTCACAATAGCCGAACACCCAAGCTTACAGCACCGGATATTCACATCTATGTAATTAACCGGTATGATATTGCTTAACTTCAGTGACCGTACGGCAACCGATATTTCGACGCACTGTGGCCGTACGCCTCCTTTTTTCTTTGCTTGTTTTACTAGCGGAGATCATAGAATTATTTTTTATTTCAATTAACGAATTATTTCATGAGTTTTGTAAAGATGGAAGTCAATGCAAATTTAATTATCTCTGTCCACGAAAGATAAAACTTAATGCGTGAGTTTACAAAGAATTCCCTGAGAAGAATATCATCTCAGTGTGTGTACACCATTAACTCAAATTAATATTACTTTTCATTGGCATAACTGACTACTTATCTAGAAAGTATTTAATAATAACATATGATAATAACCATTTTGACACAAATCTTTTGATACATTTTAATTATTGCTACATTATTTTGTATCGTTCAAGTATTATGTCGGTAAATATGCGAAACACATTCAGTAAAGTTTCACTATTTCGTATTGCTAATCTTTTTTAGCACTCGCCAGGTATTCTCTACAATTTTTTTCATTGATTTGACGTCATTTTGATACTGGTAATTTAAACGCCATTCCATTGAGGACAATTCTATTAATTCGAGAACGACTGAATGCAACTGATAGTTTAGAGTTGCAACAAAGACCAGCGTTGCGGTTTATCGCTGAGTAGGCACAGTTAACCGAACAGTTTAACAAAATTCTTTGTTCCGACAGAAGCAATACCCAATGGATAAATCGACCCGCCTCCTCTAGTACACACAACACCTCTTCTCGGCATTGCAAACAGGTGGCGTTATTTTTATAGCAACCGTCTGGAAGGTTATAAAATCCTCGTGTCTATAAAAGATACGTAGTAAATTCTCTTCTTTTTTCTTATGGATTTTTACAATGTCCCCCGCGAACAGATTGATTTTAACACCCACCGAACTAGGAGGAAATAATTTTATATTTTTTTCGAAAAAATGAAACTTTTTGATCCGATACAGAAACACTTACACAAAACAGTTTTTTTTTTGTTTTTCTCTGTTTTTATTAATTGAAAGTTCTAAATTAATACATAGGCAACAGCAGTATTTTCCTTTAAATAGATATACAATTAAGCATTAGTTTGTAGTAGTACAGTTATCAAAACGCATAGTCAACATTTCTTGCTTCAAGTAGTCACAAAAAAGTATAATGTAACAAAAAAAGTTTACACATTAAATGCAAGTGAATTTTAGAAATTCTAGTAAGGAGCAAGTCTTAAGCAGCAGTTTATTCGAGTAATCTAATAAAGACAAACGCCTTTTTAAAGAGGTGAGTAAATATGAAACTGTAAAACTCCCTGGTTAATCTCAGAGGAGAATCTACAGGAGCTACAACTTTCCCAAAGGTGATCTGGCGGTAAAAGAGGTTAGAGGTACCCTCATTCAGACTCTTATTCATAAACTCTACGGTTATTGGTTAAAAACATACCCAGGAAATATTAGGACAAAGCCAAGTGATACCATTCATCACCGCCATCGCAACATATCAAGGCTCGGTCATCCATTTGTTGGCCACTTCTAAATTAGTTGGGCGATTCATTTCTTGGGAATAATTGATCACCTGATCGACTTCATGCGTTAAAGCCAACTCCAAGTGGAACAGACCCGTAATAGGGTGCATCTGAACACCGCCTTCCCCGTTTATAAGGTTCATGGTTCAAACTAATTTATCTACGCCGTTAATGAGTAACAAGATTCGTTCCAACATCCAAACCGGCCTAATTTTTTTAGCCTCCTTTATCAATACGATATCTCCAGTTTTTATTTTATTCTCAAGCTATATTTTGAACAGATCCCTTGAAAATCTTCGCCAGCTGAGGAATTATTCCACAACCCTCAACTTTCCGAATTTTTCTACGACCCTCAACTTTCCGAATTTTTCTACGAACCTCAACTTTCCGAATTTTTCTAGCATCTGATCTTGTTTACGGATCGTTTCAACTATCGACGTCCGGTCAGGAGATTCATCGCTACATATGCCAATATTCAGTTTCTATGTAATGATACCTACATATTTACCAGGTCAAATAATGTTGTTGGGAGATATAATATCTTACCCGGAATAACATCTGTCTGTCAAAGTGTCAATTATTCATGGAGTTCTGAAAATCAGACAGAATGATAAATAAAAATAATCCACACTTGAATGTACAAGACACGTATACAGGCCAGATTTCACTGTACAAATAAGGCGCTTACAAAAACCGAAAACACAAGCAGAGTAAAAGTGAATAGTCATGTGTTTTATTTCATATATCCCAAACCAGTTGGTATACTAATTTGAAATAAAACTTCTTTGATAAGCTTTCCTTGGTTAGAAATGCCTTGGCATTATCACCGAAAATATTGCTTGGAATCCTGTACAAATTGGTAAATGCTATAAAAGCCAACACATGTGAATATACCGTCATATCTTCCATCAACTTCATATATAAAGTACGGATGTTTGAACAGGTGAACCTTATTAGGAACATTTTACTTTTCCCTCGAGTTGCGTTCACATAATGTGACCGGTAAAAAGTACACCCGTATATAGAAATGATATTACCATGTTTACTCTGGCTTTGAGGAGGCAGGACATTTTGGGATGTGTTAAAGATAGAAAATTAAAATCTTTTGCACAATATACACTCCGCAATAATAATATTAACGGCCTCTCTATCGTAGAGGATACAGAATCCTGAAAGCCCCACTTAATTCAGAATGGAGTCAATTCGGAGTTGGCTGTATGTATCGGGAAAATCAAGCATTAAATATCTAGTCAGAGGGTGTTTCTTAACAAGGGGAATGGGATGTGTTACTTCAGAATCATACATATAGCATTTATCTATTTTTCCTCTTTAATGGACAATACATGATTATCACAAAACAAATTCAATGTTTTTACTAATCCAGGAATATTATCATTTGTCGGTTTCGTGAGATATTCTATTTCTTCCAAAAAGGCTTCCTGATGAATTGTTTTTATCATATGAAGACAGACACACTCCTTGCAGTCAAGAACAAAATGCCTCAATTTATTAATGAATGATATTACACACGATGTCACTCACAACAATTTACCAAGAGAAGAACATCTTTCAAATTTCACTATATGTTTTTCGGTAAGCGAACCATAAAACACAACCGATTCAATAACCTTCTTGTTGCCAGGGTTTAAACAATTTAAGTCACTGGTTGGGCAGTACATAGGTTGAATGAATAGACACATTGGCCCTTTTACACAACAGTCAAAATTAGTTTTGAATTTGCTAATCGAGATGAATTCAGTAATCATGCCTGCGGAATTAGCATCTGTAAGCACATATTTGAAGAGGAATCTGAGGGGGAACCTGGTGTCAAATGTATCTTTTGATTTAGCTAATGCCCTTGTCGCTGTTCTTAACAAACTATTTTTGGTCTTAATTGTATCTGAGAGAAAAAAACAATCTGATCATCCACGGCAACTATTATCTCTCCAAGAATTATAACCGAAAATGTACACAATTGTGTCGTAAAACATTTAAATCCCACAAAGAAAGACAATAATTCAGGGTAGGCAAAGATTTTACCTTAAGTGAGCCATTTTTGCTTTGGCGAAAATCAGGGGAGGTCATTCCTTCTTTGCAAAGAATATGTGTAAATCCATATGCCTGTTTTGGGGAATCACAAAACAAAATTAATGAGGATTACTCCCCTTCATTTACTACCCATCTGGCAAGTTAAAAAGTACATGGAATGGAAAAGTTCTTGGACAATATATCTCAAGTTATTAGTTGTTTATGTGGAATAGGGTCGCTCTAATCTGAATTCAAATTCCAAAGCTCGTTAACGAGGGTACGTCCTCTTATGTTGACAGGAAGACATAAAGATATGTTACCAAAGTTTGATACCTCAGAAATTTACTTCTTTTGGCAGAATCCTCGGAGGTCATTGAAATGATGAGAAATGCGCAATTTCACTGCAGTCGGTGTTATAAGAACAAAGTTGAAAATTAACTTCAATGGTCCTCTTTACGGACTCAGAGTAAAGGCATTTTAGATTATGGGTGTTATTACATATCTTTACCAGATTGTCCACATGAAAAACTGATTGTTAAGCATATGAGTACACCCATCCTCGGGTAACTCGCAGTGTAAAGCTTTAGTACATATTTCAATCCAAAATGTAAGGGAAGAGTACCGATAGCAAAGTACTTGATTCCCCGTCTTCAAGAAAGGGAAATCTATTCTTGTCTCCCTCGGATAAAAATCTCATCCTCAAGAAGGGTTTTCTGTTATCTCTCAGCAATATGTACTTATTAGAACGTAAGAATAATAGCAGTTTCAACAAGTCTCCCATGAAACTAATGCCGAGATAACATTCTCGTTCAACGATGTAGCACCTTTTGTTTTCTGCGAGAAATAAAAACAGATCTTATTTCAATCGTGGATTATTCAACATCAGATAAGATATGACGATGAGGTAACCAAACATATGTTTTTATATTCGCTAGAGGGGGAACTCTATTATCTCTATTATTCCTTCTCTTTTCCACTCCGAACAATTCCAAGTAATCATGATATATATGCTTCGCTCCAATCACCCTCACAATTCTAACCAATACTCCAAGGGCCAGGAAGTAACTTGGAGTAACCAAATGTATATAGTCTTCCAACTAATTGGAGCTCCAAGTAGTAACATTTGCTTTTAAAGACAATGGACACTTTGAATTTTCCAATCTTTTCCTTATCGTACTGAGACAGGTCCTAGTCCTCAATTACTCCCAGAGTCTCGAGGGAAAACAATTGTTCATGCCTCGTTCCACAGAACTTAACTTGAATGAATGTCCGCAAAGATCATCAAAAGAATGACTGGGGTCTAACACAAAATTCACCACAGTAGAAGTACAGAAAGCCATTTTGAGAATCATCATTTTATAATTCGTAGCATTTAACGCAGTGTACAGTGGTGGAATTCAAAAGTTTTAATCACCGGTTCGTGTGAACCGGCGCGGACAGGCTGAATCCCACCATTGAGTGTGTACCAATGTTATTTCAATTTTTTACTCCAGATGTACATATTACCTATTACATATTTAATATCGGGGCAGTTATATCCATTTTTTTAAAAACATCATTATAAAAATGCACTGTTTATTGTATATATCTTCATTTGCAGATTTTCGACTAATTCTATATTATATGGATGAAGATAAAAGTTTTATAATAGATGGGGATGATTAGACTTAGCGTGGATATATAAAGTATTTTATTTGTTTTAATATGATTTGTATGTTGTATTATGTTTTAAATCTAATGTCTCATCGTGGAAGTTTACATTTT
Organism: Acanthosepion esculentum; assembly: GCA_964036315.1. Lineage (NCBI taxonomy): Eukaryota > Metazoa > Mollusca > Cephalopoda > Sepiida > Sepiidae > Acanthosepion > Acanthosepion esculentum. Next base: position 18,911,991 of record OZ038475.1, read on the forward strand.
TTAGACTTGTATTAATAGTAAATTTTAAATTTAGGTTTTTAAACTCTCTACATATTATCTTTTTAATTTTTTCAGTTTAAAAATGTGTTGAATTCCTCACTAACAAAAGTCCATCATCCCTACATAATCCTATATTTTATATACTGATATCATATTGGGCAGTAAGATTGTATAGAATACATAATCCAACGAGATCAGAAGACTCCGCAGAGTTCACCTATCCTATAGTAATATCAAAATTCTTTCTAGAGTTATTTTTCAATGACTGTTCCCTATTATGATTGAGAACTGAATTTTTTCATTGATAATGATGTTGCATCCTCCTCCGATAGATCAAATTCCATAGTGGCACATTCTACTGTAGATGTAAACAGTTCCCTTGAAACTGATTAACATTCCTCAGAATGAAACTGGATTCGAGAACAATTGGTTTTATCCTTAGTGTTTCAAAACCAATTGGTTATATCGGCGGAAATAATCAATTGATTTAATCCAAAGCACCCTTTAATTTGTTTATTTACACCCTCGCGGATAGTTTTACTTATTCTACCAATCTCAGGCCTATTAGGATTTACGGTCCTGGTAGTAGGATTTGTATCAAAGTTAGTTTTGTGGTCGTTGATAGTGATGTAACACTTATTTGTGCTAATATTTGTGATTAATTTTTAGCTTATCTGTGTTCTTTTACTAGATGTATATACAATTTCTACCAAATTTTAATAATAGTTAATATTTACTTTTCTATAGTTTTTGTCATTTTTTTAATTAGAGTATCATAATCCTTGACCCTTAATTTAAAAACAATAGCTGTTTTATCAAATATAATAAACACATTAACAGATTTATTTATATCTTTTACTACTTGTTCAAAGTCTCTTTACAAATATCTTATTTATGATTATTTTCTAAGCGTACCTTAGATGTGGCACAAGACCGAAAGTATGAGGCAACTAGTGAGGATCGAACTGGATTTTCACACGTACATGATCTAACGAGAAAAGCTTGCTAAGCATTACACCACGGCGAGATGCCCAAATCTCTTCTTTCATAAAAAAGAGATATTTTTGACTATATCAAACAAATCATTTTCAAAGCCAAACAACTTGGGCATATAATCGTTGTGAAGAGAAAATGGGCGTTCCATCTCATTCTACGAAGTAAATCTTCTGTAATTTCGTAAAACTGATACATAAAACGGAGGATTTAATTCGAAGGAGATGGAAGGCCCATATTGTCTTCATTAAAAATATTATGCTCTATGGTGTAGTGACCACTTTAAAAAAATGTAAATGCCAGAGAAATGTGTATTATAAATCTGTTTGTTATTTCTCTTCATTTGTATATATATATATATATAGGTGTGTGTGTGTATGTATTCCAGGATTAAGCATGAGTTTTGTGCATATATTTTGGCCTTACACTGTAACATATTTTAGACGCTTATATTTGCATTTATTTCCTGGCGAAGTTCTAGTAATTGGCACTACTTTTCAATGTACTAGCAATTTCGTATATATAATTTGGGTTTACTAATGTATTCATGAGTAGTTTGAGATGAATAACCACACAGATATTCGTGATACGGTGTCAAAGTAAGATGATTATTTAAATATGTTATATTAACTCTGCTGTCTGATATAGTTTCCTTTTTGAATATTAGGAGTATTTGGAGAGTCTAGATAAAAGACAGTATAATTAAAAAAATATTTAGATCCTTCCACCTCATATGTTTGGAATAACACAGTATTCGCTCACCCAGATATACATGATTTGTATTTCTGTGATATAAAAACAAACTCGGATAATATCAAACAGGATCTCTACAGCATATGCTAGTTTAATTAGTAGTCCTCACAATATTCTCCTATATTGTTTCCTTATAACACAATTATGCTGTATGGCTATTCGTTATGTGATTAACAAAGCATATTGAACAATGATAGATTAAAAATGAAAAAATGAGCAAAGTTCAAATCACCCTTCCTGCCACCTCATCTCTGGATATATATATTTAGTTACAGACACATATATATATATATATATATATATACATATATATAAATATATATATATATATATATATATATATATATATATATATATATATAAGGGGTCTCCCCTTTTTCACACAAATTGTCTCACCCAAGGTATACATATACTACTACCAGTGAATACCCGGACAGTTTGTAATAGTGGAGGGTAGCACAAGAGTCACAGTTAGTGAACACCTAGACTCAGCAAGGAGTCGAACTGCGATACTTCAATACCAAGACTGTATATATATTATTGCTACGAACCCGCATTCCTGGATCTACTAACCCGTATTACCAGTTTGTATTATTACGTTAATACATTTATTTTTCTTATCCATTCCTGGCGTTTGTTATTCATTGATATCGGATTCATCCCGGAATCCACAACAAATTGGCGACGAGATTATCGAACTCACACAGGAAGAAGAAAAACACAATTCTCCCTCGTCGACAACAAATTGGCGACGAGGAATTCGAACTCACACGGGAAAGAAATCGAAACAAAATTCTCCCTCGTTGTCCACAACAAATTGTCGACGTGGTATTCGAACTCACACAGTAAAAAAAAAAAAACAAAAACAAAAGTCTCCTTTGCTGTTTTTTGTCAGTGTCCACAACAACTTGGCCACAAAAGATTTACGATGACTAAAATACGGAAAAGCGAGTTTTTCATAAGACTGTTATCATGGAGGATTTTACAAATATTTGAGTAGAACTTGTAAAATACCAAAATGAACAGCAATTACAACTCCAGGGAAGAATGGAAGAAAAATTGCGAAAACAATTACTACAAACGCTGGAACTAATATTAAATATAGCGGGTAACAAACAACAAAATATCGAAAAAGAGGCAACTTATTCCCAAGACGCAGTGTGGAATAAGATAGAAACTTTCAAATACTCTATAGAAGAGTAAAACAAATTCGAGGATTATTTCAGACGTTATGAAGACATCTTTAACATCGATTGTCAAAACTGAACAGAAGCAAAGAAGCTACGTTCTGTTGCCCAGAAAATTAGGAACTGAGGAAGGATTACATTTTGCCAACAAAGACGAACGAATTAACGTTTGACGAAGCATTTACATCTCTTTTCAGAGCTGTTCAGTCGAAAAACAAGAGGTAGAAATGTCTTAACCTGGTAAAGGGCGAAAATGAGGTCTATTCCACGTTTGCCGCAATCGTGATTAAACATTGCGACGACTTCAAGTTGTCAGAATTAACACCAGCCAATTTCAAGTGTCTCATCTTTGTTCAAGGGTTAGTCTCAGCAAAAGATAGTGAAATGCGCAAAAGAATGCTTTCAAAACTACAAAATGAACCTGGACTAACACTTCAACAATTATCAGAAGATTGCCAAAAATGCCGGCGTATAAAGAAAGACTCGAAGAACATCGAGGAGTCAGGAGTATCACATATGCGTAAGTTAAACAAAAGTTTCCGTTCTTCACCCTCCACGGAAAGAAAGCAAAAATTCTATAATAAGGGATAAAATAGAACATATAGGGCAAATTATAACGAAAATCGAAGCAAATATAAGCCCCTTCCCCATCTGCATGTTATCGATGTCGAGGAATTCACTGGAATAAGGATTGCCGTTTTAAATATGAAAACTGTCTTGTGTGTGGAAAAATGGGGCACAAGGCATCCCAATGTAGGAATAGAAAAGCTACTAATAGGACTAGAGCTACTAGAATGCATGACGAAGACAATACCACATAAGGAAATATGTGGAACTTGAAATCTTAAATAAAAAGATAAAGTTGCAACTTGACTCGGGTT
>OZ038475.1:18920804-18948304 GCA_964036315.1 Acanthosepion esculentum
ACACACATATATATATATATATATATATATATATATATATATATATATATATATATATATAGTGTGTGAATTAAAGCAGGGAATGCACTTTAAGTCAAAATTAATGACAAATATATAGTATCGATTAATTTTATTGATCGAATTTTCAAAATTACCAATAATCCTTTCCAGATAATGGGAAAACTCCTTCCGACATTGTCCAAATTTTATTTAGGTAGAAATATAGTCCAAGCTAATTCCATCGCCGACAATTTAACCAAAACAAATTCTAACAACAATTTTAATATCGACCATAGTCATTAATATAATATTTAAAATAACGCTAATAACATATATTACTGAAATCATATGCACCAGATTTGCACAAAAAAGACAACAATAAAAGATATCCTGCATAGATATATAAGATGAGTCGGTAAAAATAATTACATAAGATTCAATATTTAGTACAAAATATTCAGAACTAGCGATAAAGTTATTAAAATAATATATCCCAATTTTCCAAACACCGATACAAGACTAATACTGTGTATGAGGATACTTTCCCACTGGTAGAATTTTTCTCTGTAAATAAAAACACAAAACATTTTACATAATATACACAACATCTACATACTCAGGAAGTCTCATCTGCCACGTTTCGAACCAGAGTCCATCAGATTCTGGACTCTGCTTTATTAAGAAGCATGGTGATCTTTGTCATATTTTAATGCTCTTCGCAATCAATACGGACATATTAGCAAAATCAAACAGTAAAAACAAACTTATGATCCTCGAAGCAATAATCTTTCAAGAAAATACAACCATCCATATATAAAACTAATTGTAATTTAATGCCAATCATCGTCAAACGTATATAAAAATAAATATATAAATAAAATAAAATAAAATAAAATTCTCGCGTACACACACGTTATACCTCGCCTACGTCGTAATAATTGTTGCCCACGTTACTTTACTGATTCACAAGTTCACACTCCTCCGTTTCACGTATCCTAACCCAATCGTTAGACAGTATTAATATGAGTACGGCGTCATTGTGAAACAATACATGAAACGCAGAACACCGGATACTTGTGTAACACGTTCTGTGCTTATTTTAAAATTATATGTGGGTTCTACTGTAAGCATTGGTCCTTTGACTTTTTTATTTTCATATTGTCAGTCGCTTCAGCTCATATTAATCTTTCAACTTATATTTCATAATTTTACACATAGACACACACATATGTACATATATCACATTACTGCTACCTTTCAGTTTTTCTTAATTAAAAGACTATAATGTAAGCGACCATTTAAATATTTGTTTTATTAATATGTAGAATAATGAATGTCATATATATTCTATATCCTAAACTGTATCAGTCTTGCGATATTTTAGCATATTTTAATGAGTATTCTCCGATTCAAATTGTTATGCAGGTTCCTTAACTGCCAACAAAAACTATGTTATAGTAAAAATATAATTTCAATATAAAATCTTTGGAGACAATTGTTAATATATATTGATAGCAGTCACATCCTTGGTACGACATTAAACTGCATCCAACAGCAAGGCCTCTGATCAGGAGGTTTTGAGGAAGCGTGGAACCACCCCTTAATTGCTGGTGTTACCAGGTCCACCCTGACCCGGGGTGGTAGCGCCTGTTGGGGTCCCAGCTATGGGAAAATAGTGAACTTCCAGGTCTTTTGCAGCACATTGAAACAATGATGTTGCCAACTACAGTTTTTTGAAACAATGATGTTGCCAGCTATACGTTTTTGAAACAATGATGTTGCCAGCTATACGTTTTTGAAACAATGATGTTGCCAGCTATACGTTTTTGAAACAATGATGTTGCCAGCTATACGTTTTTGAAACAATGATGTTGCCAGCTATACGTTTTTGAAACAATGATGTTGCCAGCTATACGTTTTTGATATATTCAGTAAATACTGGATCTGGCATTGAATAACACATAGTGGTTGATATGCCATAAAACTCCAAACAAACAAACAAACAAACCTATTGACGACAATGTTATGAAGCTAGAATAAATGTAAAATGTATGATCCAATGTCGGAAACTTGTTTTCGAAGTTGTTTTTCTATTGATATTCTGAGTTTTTTTTATATTTCTTCATATGTGTCAGAACGCATGGTATCAAGAGTAGCATTTCAAATCCTTCTTCGCTGTTCGCCAATGAAATCCTTCTTTTGCATATGGCTTCACAATGCTTAAATTTGTTTAGAGTTTTGGCTAATAATCAGCCCACTTCATCAAATAAATGTCTTTGAAAGGCATTCTCTTTAGATCTTCATATTAGATGTCTTAATATGATCTAGCATTTTGCACATAAGCTTCAACATCATCCACAAGTTGTAAACTTCTTCAAACATGTCTCTACTTTTGCCTTCAAAAGTGAATGAATTTTGGAGTAGTCACTAGACTTTTGTAACTCAACACATACCTTCACATCATTTATAATTTCACGTATAAGCATTACATGTCATCTATGATAATCTCACCCTATTTATGCTGGATCCAATCCAGTTTTTAATCACTCCTTCGGGACTATCGAAAAGAGGTAATGATTTGTTGGTATGAACAGAGGTTAAAAAATCACTTTCTTCTGCCGATCCCATTGAATATTTTTAATCGATATTTCATGCTTTCAACTTGATTAAAGACTTGTCATTTCCTCACTGCTACGACGAGTAAAATAAACAAAAATGGAGAAAGAAGAATATTATAAATTTAAAAAAAGTTCTTGATACAAAAAAACGATCAACGAATGGATAACTAAAGGCCACATGTCAGATTTTCCTCGAATTCGCTCAGGTAGCTCAAGGAATTTACTCATAATTCCGTGCATTTTGTTAAAGTATTTGTGAGTGCGTTTATATGTTTGTGTAATTTTCATTCACATCATTCTTGATAGCACAAGCTCTCAATTTGGTACTTATGTTGATGATACAACCATTTACTCCTGTCTCGATTGTCAGTCTGATCTTTTCGAGTTAACGGGTGATGTTTAAAAGGACGTACCATATGTTGTTAACTAGGGCAAAAATGACATGTTAAATTTGATTCTTCCGAAATAAAATAACTCTAAATTAATCATCTGATAGAATCCTTTCTTCCATAAATCAACAAGGCTAATAGTAACATCCAGGTAACTGATAGACTATGCATTTTCGGGATAGAATTCTCTTCTGATATTAAGTAGAAAGATAATATTGAATCCATTGCTAGGTCGTGAGGTAAGAAATTTGCTTCACTGTATTGACATATATATATTTACTCTCCAGTATCTATCCTATATGTCTATAAGTCAATGTGTAGAATATTGCTGCCACATTTTATACGGGGCTCCTGCTATATATTTTGAGATTATTGATAAAATCCAAAGAAGAATCAGCAATATTATTGGTTCTGATCTGTCGCCTTGGCTTTAGTAACATTCCCAATGCAGTAAAGTAGCTTACCTGTGCATTTTCTATAATTAATTTCCTGGTAATTTTACAGATTATCTCGTAGCTATGGTACCTTGAATTTATGAATTTAAAACAGTACCATACTGGCAACACGTTAGCATCAATTTACAGTTGAATTGGCTAGATGTCATCGTAAGTTCTATGCTATCATTTTTTAAAAAATTTCTTTCACATTTCTCAATTATGATACTAAATTCTAGTTTCGTACTATCCAGTATACATATACCTTCAAAATTTCAAATGCATTGTCAATCGTTACCTTCCTGATTACTCATCAACTGCTCTCGAGCCGTCATAATATTTCTGTTTTCTAATTTTTCACACCCACTTGCCGCTTGTGTAATAGTGGCTTGACTACCTTCCTTGGCATGAATCCAGTTAATATATATATATTAATCGGGGATATATATATATATATATATATATATATATATATATATATATATATATATATATATATATATATATATATATATATATATATATATATATATATATTGTCAGAGCTAGATATCCGATTGCCTCAAGCCGGGATCGAAACCCGACTGATTTGGTATCAGTCAGAGATTGTAAACCTGAGCTATCAGTGCCCGGTAATGAGGAAGGCGAAACTTTGCATATTTATTCTTTGAGGGATCAATTCATAGAAGGGATTTGCATTATCATCAGTAGTAGTCACTGCTTACAAATCGCGCCATCTCTCCTGACTGCGTGACCGAAATTAATATTTCGGGCGCGAATATATTGTCACACTCAGACAGACAATATATATATATATATATATATATATATATATATATATATATATATATATATATATATATATATATATATATATATATTTGTGTGTGTGTGTGTGTGTGTGTGTGTGTGTGTATATGTGTATGTGTGTGTGTGTGTGTCTTATTCCGCCAACATTCAGAAAGTTCACTTTTTATATTCTAATAATTATTTGTTTTACGGTTCAGTAAATATTTTCTGAGTAAGCTAATTAGTCGCTTCTCTGCCACAAAGGGAAATAATTCATTTTGAAACACGGCACAGAACAGGTAATATTTTAAATTTACTTTTCTATCAATAGTTCGTAAATTAGCCTCGCAGTAACTGTTGCATATCCGATCCATTCAATAACGTGGCTTATTTCTTGTTGAAGCCCAGGTTTCTTGCAAAGGAAATTTTAATATGAGTATATAGGTAAAAGACAGGGACATTATCTACTTGAATCTCTGAGTCAATTTTCCAAATTTCGATATTGGGCTAATAATCAGCCCACTTCATCAAATAAACGTGTTTGAAATGCATTTTCTTTAGATGTTCATATTAGATGGCTTTGTTAATATGATCTAGCATTTTACTGATACGCTTAAACATAATCCAAGTTTCTTATTTAATTTTTCTCTGTCTATATTTCTGAGATGAGGTATTATGTACAGTATTTACATTAGTCGGACTATTGTCCTCATCTTTGTCGCCATATTTGTCACAACGTTTCGGCCTCAAGGACACATCGCACAGTGGATAAAGGCGTTGGTTAGATCCAGTGACAGACCCAAAGAGTGTGAGTTCAATACCCAGTTCAGGCAGTGGAGAACTTTCAGAGGGAAAATTACCAGGAGATAGCTGATAACTGACATCCATCAAACATGGCTCGTGGAACTAGAACAGTCTATCCCAGTGATCGAAATAAAGGGTCCGATTCGAAATTCCAACCACCCGAAGAAGGCCGGAGCGTACAACGGCCGAAACGTTGTGACAAATATGGCCACAAAGATGAGGACAATAGTCCGACTAATGTAAATACTGTTAATTTTTCTCGTCTTATAATTTTCTACTTTGCTGGCCATAAATTAAAAATAAATTGTGTAAATATTTTGTATATCCGAGCGCTTTTCAAGGATTATTTTAGATTTACATTTAACTCAATGCATGGATAGTTTTATGCATGTATCTGAAGTTATAGGATTGTTTGATTTTCTAGACAGGGTCATTACAATGTGGCCGTGTTTATACATGATATTATTGAATTTTGTAATTTTTATTACGAAGGAATTTGTATTAAACTGAAGAAATTAAGGGAATTGAGTATTTGTAAATAATATTGGTTCTCTCAAATATTCTTCCAGTCAGTTTATTTTTGTTCACAATGACTTTAGCAGTTTTGAAATATTTCATAGTCGTTAAATCTAATTTTCTTGTTTTTCTAAACTAGAATTTTATAATTCTTTTTAATGTTTCTAAATAAATATTTATCTTTCTTATAGTTACAATACAACTGAATTTATTGAAAATCTTGATGTTATTTTTTTCTGTATGTAACATGTATAGAGGGGGTTTGCTGCTGAAATATACAATATATATATATATATATATATATATATATATATCTTCAAGCAGGTTTGGTTGAAAAATCTTTTGAAATTGTTTTTGAAAGGAATTGCAGATTAAGTATTTTTGAAACATTGAAGATAAAAAAATTAAAATTAAACAAAGTTACCCACTTAAATTTTCGTATCGTAAATAGAGTATAACGGAGAGTTTCATGCGCATATACAAAAAAATTCACATCTAACAATTGCATTAATTTTAGTCTCGCAATTTCACTGGTGAAGATGATCTTGTATGAGATTAAAAGTACTTGGGTAAATAAAAGAAATATCCAAACCTAGAGAGGCTTTCCCGCACCAGTTTCCAACAGAACTACAAAACTGATGCATCAATACGCTAGAATTAAAATAAAAAAAGAAATGAACATAATATGTTTAGATTATTACACAAAATATGTTGGAGATATGCTGCATATATATATATATATATATATATATATATATATATATATATATATATATATATATATATAATTATAAGGTATGCTATATTTGTGGGATAATATATTTGTGCACAATATCAGAACGTATTTAAATATAAAAATGATCATTGAAGTCAAAATTCAGAGGCGACAGACCGTTTCAGGTGGACTGATGATTGCGTCTAGCATGAATCAGTCTGTCGCCTCTGAATTTTTGCTTCAATGTTTTTTATATATATTTATATATATATATATATATATGGACTTAGCATTTTTTATTCTGCTTGATGAATCATCTTCAAAAAGCGAGAGCATGATCTAAAAGGTCAGTCAATCTAACAGTGATCTCATCACACAATACTAACTGTTGCTCCATATGTGGCCTCCTTTGTATATCACTAACGGGTCTTACGTACCACTTAAGATTATCACACAAAATTTCATAAGTGAATCATCTAAGCTGCCAGATCCTCATACGTCAAAACCGACAGGGGTGTCCATTATATATATATATATATATATATATATATATATATATATATATATATATATATATATATATATATATATATATATATATTTCTGACAATTATTTCTTTTTGTTTCTCTTTATGAAATTTATCTTTTTGGTTTTTTCCTTTCTATTTATTTATTATTTATAGTAATTGAAGAGAATTTTCTCCTCACTTTTTGGAAAACTTTGAATTAGTTCTTTGATGGTTCTTTGCGGACTCAGGCAAAAAAACGAACGACCTGCATTTCCAAGCTCACAGATTTCCCAAGCTACTATTTGCTGAAAGAATGCAACAACGTATTGCATCTGGCAAGACTGGTTCTAAAGATTATTGGCGACTCTGCAAAAGTGTACTGAACAAAAGCAAATCCACAATACCTCCTCTTTTCAAACAAGCCTGTTGGTAATTCTCATATGTTGCCCCTGTTTCAAGAATTCTGGAGTCCCTTCTGACCCATCTAACTACCCTTCTATCAGTCTCTTACCAATATTTGGCAAAGTCTTTCGATGCTTTAATGAACGCCGAAGTGGCTAAGCACCTTACATATCATGATCTGCTACTTGGCAAGCAATTTCCGCTTTGACCAATCTACCTCTGACCTGCTGACAGCCATTACTGAATTTTTATTCCAAGCACTTGACAATAACGGACTTGTTCGGGCTGTGCCTCATGACATGTCTAAAGCATCCGATAGGGATTGACATGCCGGCTTTCTTCGTAATATTGAGGGATACGGCATTGTAGGACGATTATTTGACTTAATACAATTGTTCCTGTCATATCGTGAAATAAACGCGTTCTTCACCAGTTCCTTTCATACGAACGCTGGTGATCCCCCAGGCTCTATCCTGCTTTCTACACTGTTTCTAATCTTCAAAGATGATCTCCCCGATGTCATCAGTTCCCAAGTAGGCATCTACGCGAACGACACTACACTTTACTCCTGCCTCAATAGTAAATCCAACATCGCTGCTAAAACTAACCAGGCCGTTGCCTCGGAAATGGCCTCCAATCTGTGGTTGTCTGGGGGAAAGAAATGGCTTGTAAGCTTTAATCCCTCCAAAAGGAAACTGCTCTTATTTACCCACTATAGGGACAACTCCCTCCGTCGCATCAGGCTGGCTGATGCCCAAATCCACGAGAGAGCATGCCTGTACCTGCTAGGTCACACGCTTCCACTGACCTGAGTTGGAACAACTACATTGAATCAATTCATTCATCTATCGCAAGGAAATGTGATTCTTTGTGTCGCGCCAGGGGGCTTTTCTTGCCTGAGGTCTCCCTACAAATATACAAATCAACCATTCGGCCTTGCATTAATACTGCTGATATATATGGTCTGGTGCCCCCGCTGTTCCTCTCGATGTCGCTGAGAAAATCCAGCGGCGTATATGCGATGTGATAAGCCTTAATCTAGCATTTCGTCTATAGTCTCTCTCTCACAGACGTGCTGTGGATTCCTTCTGTCTTTTCCACAAGTATTTTTATGGCATCTGCTCTGACGAGCTATTTCACAGGTTCCAAATCACATGAAATTAAGCTACTAGTTTCGCATCTCGGGCCCACTCGTTTTACTATCTAAATGGTTAAATGTAGCCAACTCTTCTACTCCATCAGCTTGTTATCTCGCATTTCCCGTCAGTGGAACTCCAACCATTCTTACTTGCACCTTTGATAACTATAATCTTCAAATAATCAAATGTAATGTTAATCGACATCTTCCTATTCTTTGAAACTGATCACCGACCGTCTCTTTATTCTTTCCTCAAAGAAAATCTTTTCTCCTTCTCTCACTTTCTGTAACCACTTGCGTGTGAGTGGCACTACCGCCGTGCCTGAATTGATATGCTTAATTATATATGTAAACATTATATATTAAAATTATAATTATAAACAGGATGAATGCCGAATGAATAACATTATAAAAAAATGCATAGCACCAGTTGATAATAGCAAAAAAATTAGATTAATTATTTATTATAACAAAATTTAAAACTTGTAACCTTATAGTTAAAAATAATAATTCACCTCCTAGAACAAAATTAAATAGAGCAAACATTATTTACGAATTCAAATGTCCATTAAGGAATTGTATTCCTCAAGAATCAACTTTCGTAAATAATTATATAGGCCACACTACAAATCGTTTAACACGCAGATTAACCCTACACCTTTCTGACAATAGCTCAATTAGATCTCATTTAAATATTCATGGAGACCTACCGGACACTACTCGGAATATACTTGTCGACAACACTAATATAATAGCATCATCCACTTGCAAAAAAAGGCTAAAAATAATGGAAGCCTTACTTATAAAAATAAACAAACCAACACTTAATAATATTAACTTTGAACATGGACATAATATCCTGACAGTGTTTTGAAACAAAAAAATGAATCACTTTAAAAAACATACACATAACAAACAATTTCTAATTCTAACAGTTGAAATATAATCCTTGATAATGGCTAAATGTATAGACGAAAGCGCTCGGAAAAGAACATTCGGACAATTTTTATATAATTTATCCTCTGAAAAGAAAAACTTTATTAGATCGCACGAGAAATTAAATAAAAAACTAAATAAAAGCACCTTGTCAGTCGTTTTTAATTAAATGTGCTTGAAAGAAGGATTGCTGCCTAAATACACAAATATATGTATATATATATATGTGCGTGTGTGTGTGTGTGTGTGTGTGTGTGTGTGTGTGTGTGTGATTAGGTGTGATAATTTTGTAAAATGAATATTTTCAATAGCAGCAGGAATTCGAACGTATCAAAACTCAAATATTTAATACGAAATTGCACATCTCCTTATTTTCTTATGTGTTTGATAGAAATATGGCTTAATAATTACAGTTATTTTCCTTCAGAGGATCAAGAACGCCATGTTGTCTGAGAATAAAAGCCATTAAGGTGAACACGGTCAAACAAAGCTTGTAAATGGAGGTCAAGAAAATCTTAACGTTTTCTTTCTAGAAGATAACAGAAGAATCGCTACCAGCATCATCTCTGACCTTTAATATTAATCTCCGCGCAGCGTTATCCTTATTTTTTCTCTTTCTACTGCGTAACAGCGAAATGAATGCAGATATGATCATTCTCCCATTAAAAAACGGTGGCTTTTATATATTTCGTGAGAATATTTAACTCAGAGATTGTGTTCATAATACACTTCTCTCTTTCTTTCTCTCCCCCCTCTCTCTCTCTCTATTTCTCTCTTTCTCTTTCTAGACAGGAAAATTTGTTCTTCGTACTGACTTAGTAAAATTGAATCAAATAACAAAGAAATATAGATTTGTGGGGAAAGGTTCTTCATTATGACGTGACCGTGCTTTGGAAACTGTTATGGTCCAAGTTTAGGACCAAGGAAGAACAACACGAACACAAGAGTTGACATAACAAAGATATATTACACAGAAATAATAATACAAGATGTGGAAGGTGTTAGTATGACTGTCAGTCTGGTTTGGATCGAACTACTATTGGCTCGACTCGATTCCGACTCGTCCCTCTTGAGAAGGCGCAGTATTCATAGTGTCAGGAAGAGTTTACTCTGACGTTATAGGTAAGGTTCCATAACATCCACCTCCCAAATCTTTTACCTCGCAGGGGTCTTTAATATATTTTCCTCTTCGGATTAATCATCAAAGGCTCTTTAAGTTTTCGTTTTCTGCTTGATTTTCGCGATTCTGAAATTGTTTTATTCTTTTGCATATTGAATGTATCAAATATTGGGTCGATTACTTCCTCCTCTTCCTGGGGTAGACCGTTAGAATCCTCTAAGAGCCTCTTTCTGAACTGATTTAAGTGTCATATATGCGAGAACTTCGCACCCTGAATTATGTAAATCGCGTTCCCGATTCGTTTCTCTATTGTACCTGGCTCCCAATAGGTCGTTTAGGGGTGCTCGTAATTTGTGCATGTTAGGAATAAATTCTTGATAATAATTTACTAAGCCCAAGACGCTTTGTAACTCGGATAAATTTTTTGGTCCCGGCATTTTTTATTGTTGTTGCCGTGACCCTGTCGGTCTGGTCTTCTTCCTTCTTCGTCAATAATATGGCCCATATATTTTATCTACTTCCTAAATAAGTCACATTTATTTCCCTCTAACATGAAAACGTAGTTTTTGTATCTGCCTGAAAACCTCTTGAACGCGTTCCCAGTGTTGTCCAATATCTTTGCTAATTATCAGGATGTCATCAAGGTATGCGATCATGAAATCTAGTCCGCCTAGCAGAGTGTCCATTATTTGCTGAAATATCGCCGGCGCGATCTTGATTCCGAATGGTAATCTCTGGAACTTATATAACCCTTTATGTGTGTTTATGCACAACAACCTCGAGCTTTCCTCATCTACTGGTACTTGTAGGTATGCTTTGCTCAAATCTATCTTCGAGAAAAAAATTTCTCCGTTAAATTTTGTGAAAACTTCCTCTGGACAAGGGAGAGGATAGTGATAATCCTTAATCGCTGCATTCAATCCGGTCGAGAATTCAGCGCATACTTCTATCTCACCCGATTTCTTTTTCACGTAAACCGTATGTGCGCCCCATTGACTACATTCCACCTTTGTCAATATACCGGTTTTCACGAGTTTATCCAACTCTTGGTCTGTTATTTCTAATGATGCGAAAGGTACATTTCTTTTCTTCTTGAAAATGGATTGTACATTTTCTTTTAGTTCGATTTTGGCCGCCATTTTTTTAACACATCCTGAGGCCGGCTGAGAATACGCCGGGGAAACTCTGCTTTAATTTCTCTGCCTCGGTCGATATCCTTTCCACTTTTTGGCAGAACGTATTTATCGATAAATCCCAGAGGTCAAATTTCTGCATCCAGTCAGTTCCAAATAAATTTTCCGTATTTTTTTAGAACATACATCGTGAATTTCTTGGTCATTCCGTTGAATGTCACATTTGTGATAATTTCCCCCTCAAATTTAATTTTTCCTCCTGTTACTGACCTGGCTATATTTTCTGTTCTCAACATGTTCAGTTTGTTTAATTTCTTCCATGTCTGCAAGCTAATAATGGTTGAATCTGATCCTGAATCCAATTGCAATCTGATTTTTTTGTTTAACATTTCTACTTGTGCGTATATCCGTATATTTATCCCGTCCGCTTGGTCAGTTCTAGTGATTCTTACTCGGCTTTTGCTTTCTTTATTTGTCCTACATTGCGAACTTTTATGTCCCACTTTATTGCAGGACAGACAAGTCTTATAGCGGTATGGACAATCATTGTACCAATGCAAAGTCCCACAGCGATAGCATGGACTGGGCGGTAATTTCTTCTGAGATTTCATTTGACATTTTGTCGTAAAATAATTTCTTTGGTTTGTTTTTGTGGAGGGAACAAAACGTGTTTATCGTTGTACTTTTCGTATGTGAGCGACGCCAGACTCTTCGACATATTCCCAGTCCTTTTTTACGTTTATACATCTCTTACATTCCTCAGCTAAATTTTGTAGCGTCAATTCTGGTTCACTCTCAAGTTTTGTTAGAATTCTCCGTCTGATCTCCGCATCTTTAGTCGAAACCAGGCTTTGGACGAATATCAATCATTTAAAATTGTCCGGGATGAGTTCACATGAATTATAGTCATCGCAGTTTTTGTTTACTATGGAAGCGAATGTTATATAGTCTTCGCTATCCTTTTTTGTTAAATTTAAACATTTCCAACTTTTGTGGGATAGTGAAGTGTTCGGACTAAATAATTCGGTTAAAAGTTTCACGGCCTCCTTCAAAGTCAACTCATTCGTTTTCCTCGGTAGGATGTAGTCTACGAATTTAGTGTATTCGTTTGACCCTAGTTTCCTCAGTAGTAGACGTACTTTTTTCACGACTGACCAACTCCCGCAATCAAACTCATATGAAATTTCATATCTTCTGAAGTAAGCCCCCAAGGTTTTGTCTTCGTCCAGTGCATAAGTGAAGTGTTTGATAGAGCTCCATATAGCATTTTGCGAGAATGCCGCTTCATTTCCAGAATTTTGTCCTTTATTTGTTACTGCCCGTAGTAGTAATTCTTGTAGTTCGAATTGATTCTCTTCGTTTTTCTGTTGAATTCACAATATTTTTTCTTCGGTTTTCTGTTGAATTTCTAATTTTTTTTTCTTGCACCCACTATAATAGCCTTTCAAGTAATATATACATATATATATATATATATATATATATATATATATATATATATATATATATATATATATATATATATATATATATTAATGTGTCCGTGTGTGTAAAAGTTGTTCATTGTTTAAGGAAATGGCTTTGTTTATAACCTGATTCTTATGTAAATAAGACATGAAATCAATAAACACAGATCAGTAGAACCTTTTATGATGTTACGATGTAACAAATTATTAGCAGGGTTTTGGTTTGCTTGCATGTTGGCATTACCGTGATCACAGAATTAATTTAAATTTCCAACTAATATGAAGAAGATAAACATTATTTTGTCATTATTTTATATTCATAACGTTATGTTACGTGTTCTTGAGAGAAAAATATGAACAATCTATTTTGTAAGTCTCAGCTGTTTACATTGATTGCAAGAACGCAACTGAGCTTTCATCGGCGTCACAATATCGCTTCATCCGCCTCTGGTAGTCTGTTATCAAAAGGAAATTGTTTCTCCCAATAACAGCCACCTTTAGCTCCTGCAAGTAAATGGCTGTTGTTTTAACAATGATTACACACTTGATGAAGCGCTCTATGATAGCTTCCACGTGAGGGCGATTTCCTTAGATGAATTAAATACAGCTGACAAGGTCAGCATAGTGTTTTGCTACACAAACGTGTCAGTGGAAACATATCTGGAAGGATTTGCCAACTAGTTTCAGGTAGGTCTATAAAGTTCGTTGTGAATTCACCTGAAAACCATAAGAATATTACAGGCATCCGGCAACGTTTTCAAACCAGTCCTGCCTTCTTTATGTTTTTTTTTACTAGCTGCCTAGTAAATTCTTGTCTATCATGTCTCAACTTTACAAAAGTCAGCAAAGGTTAAAAATATAGTATTATTTTTGTCGAACTGCACTACTGGTATACGTTTTCTTGTGGACAGTGGTGCGCAAAGATCTTTAATTCCTGCCACTAGGGCAAACATGTTAAAAGGCCCTCAAAAACTTCATCTACAGGTCGTGAATAAGTCGGTCATCAAGAATTATTGTCCTTGCGGATGTAAAGAAGGCTATAATGGGTGTAGATTTTTCACAGAGATTTCCTCTCCTCATTGATGTTCAAAGACGTTGTCTGACAAACCCTAAGACAAATACTGAATCCCCGGATCCATTCATAATATTATACCATTATGACTTACTGTGGCTAACACAGAAGATAACCCTATTTTTTGTGAAATTTTTAAAAAAGTATGAGAGCATTACCAAACCGTCTTTTCACAAGGATAGTCTACCCAACAATATAACACACCACATTGCTACTAGCGGTCCTCCTGTTCACAGCCGCCCTCGTCGTCTTGCACCGGAAAAATTGAGTGTGGCGAAAGCGGAATTTACCCAAATGATGGGACTTGTTATTATCCAGCTATCAAAGAGTAACTGAGCATCACACTTGCACCTGGTAATACCTGTGGTGATACCTGGCGCGCTTGTGGTGATTATAAGGCACTCAACTCTGCCACTAAACCTGAGCGTTATCCCTTTCTTCAATTACCTAATGTAACGCCTATCATTCAGGATAAGTGTATATTTACTAAATTAGACCGTATCAGGGCCTACCATTAAATTCCGGTAGAACCGGAACACATTCCAAAGACTGCCATAACAACACCATTTGGGTTGTTTGAGTTTCTGCGTTTGCCATTTTGACTAAGAAACGCAGCACAGTCTTTTCAAAGATTTCTTGACCATGTACTGCACTTTTTGAATTTTGTCTTTGCCTACGTGGATGATGTTCTTATAGCCAGTTCTTCTAGGGAAGAACATATTAAACATTCACAGCTCGTTTTCGATCGTTTTGAGAAATTTGGGGTTGTTATCAACCCAGTAAAGTGTGAGTTTGGAAAGTCTAAAATAATTTTCCTAGGTCACCGCATTAATTCAGCTGGAATTTCACCTACCCCATCTAAAGTGGCGACCATTTTTTACTCCTGTACCTGATACCATTGAGACAGTTTTTAGGGATGGTGAACTTTTTCGAATGTTCCTGCCAAATTTTGCGTAGGTTATAAAAAATTTGACAGATATTCTTACTGAAGTGAAAAATTGTGACATAGTTTTGTCTGAAGAAGACTTGGCAGCCTTCCTTCAAATTAAGGTTTTATTTGTCCCGGGCAGTTGAATTGTCACATGTTGTCGCAGGTAGAGAGTTGTGTTTGGCAGTTGACGCCTTTCGATTGGTGTATGTGCAGTACTACAGCAGAAGATCAATGACCACTGCAAACCAATTTCCTTCTTTTCCAAGAAACTAACTTCAAGTATAGCACATTTGGACGTAGACTTCTCGCAGCTTATTCAGCTGTCCGTTACTTTCGACATTTGTTGAGGGCTTTTCAGTCAAACTCCGACAAGTGTTCCCGACGGGAAACCAAACACTTGGATTATCTGTTACAATTCACTTCAGATATCCGTTTCATCAAGGGAATCAACAACAGACACTATGTCTCGTGGCATCAATTCTTTTGTGCTAGACCCGTGCTTGGAACATAAATCATTTGTGGAAGCACAGGAAAATGATCAGCAACTACAGCCTCTTCTACGAGAGAACCACACATCCTTGACATTGTCGGGAATACATGTTCCAATCACAGAATTGTAAGTTTTATGTGACACCAGCACCGGACGATTGTGCCCTTCGTGCCTGAGTCAATGCGGAAGACGTTATTCTCCTCTATGCACAATTTATCCTGGGCTAATGCCTCAATACAGCTAATCACAGACAAATTTGTTTGGCCACACATGAAAACTGACATTCGGCAATGGTCAAAGTCTTCTGTGCCGTGTCAGAGGGCCAAAGTAGGGAGACATACACGTTCACCTCCTGGATTCTTTTCGTCACCGGACGAGCGGTTTTCACATGTGCACTTGGACATCAAATGACCACTATCCTCATGTGAGGGACAGATATACCTACTGGCGTGTGTTGATCGTTTCGCCCGTTACTGTGAGTCTCTTCCATTTTCGGACATTGCTGCACATACCACAGCAAATATATTTGTTTCTAGGTGGGTTTCCCGTTTCGGGGTCTATGCAGTAATTACTACAGACAGAGGGCGGTAATTCAAGTCAGACCTGTTCAATCAACTGATAAGGATCTTGGGAAGTAAAATAATCAAAACCACAGCTTATCATCCTGAGGCTAATAGTGAACCGATTTCATCGTACACTTAAATCAGCTTTAATGGGCGTGACGGATCAGGCAAATTCGCTTGAGAATCTACCGTTGGATCTTCTGGGACTCCGCACTGCGGTTAAAGACGATCTTAAATGTGCATCTGCTGAGATAGTTTATGTCGCCACATCCAGTCTCTCAGCAGAGTTTTTTCTGCAACCTCCAGAAAATGTTTGTAACTTGACGTTGTTCGACGATCGGCTTACTGCGAGATGGCGAACTTACCATATATGTCTTCTGCACGGGTTCAAAGGCACATATATATGCCTAAATTACTGCAGACATGCACACATGTTTTTGTGCGGGACTTGACTAAGTCCATTACATTGCAACCAGACTACAGAAACCTTTCAAAGTCCTTGAGAGACATTCGCAATATTTTATGGTGAGAGTTAACAATGCAGCACAAACATTACTATGGACAGATTAAAGCCTGCTTTTTTGGACACTACCTGGCTCAGCATGGACACTCCAGTGACCCCTCCATCAGCAGTAGCGCAGGAGCTAGTAAAAGAGACTGTGACCAGATCTGACCGTCGTGTTAGATGGCCCAAACATGTATTGGCATAATTCATTTTCAGGTTTGGGCTTCAGTAGAACCATAACTGGAGGATACTTCTCCATCCACATCAAACTCTTCATTATTTCATTCGATTACAAAACTAGTTTTATTTAAATTTGTAATGCATGTTGTGAAGTTTTATTTTTGTTACATTTCAGAAGTACCTTTGGTGTAGTTTAATGAACCTGTCTAGGGTGGGGGTATTTGTAGGGAGGCCACGGTTGTTTTCCCAAAATTCTTAATGCCTAACCGGCATCAAAATGCCATTCTAACTCAGCACCGTTCACTCTGCAGAGACGCGCTAGACTCACCCATCTTTCGCCAAATTCTAATCGATGGAGTCGTCTCCTTTCCATCCTGATCTTGACTTAAAGCTGATGCCTAAAGAACAAGATCAGCTGGGAAGAGGTAAACTTCTCGTCCCCGTGAAATTCCTTCTGTCGCGCCGTCCATATCACGACTCGCATAACTCCTAGTAAGCATAGGAACACGCAGTTCTCAGACTTATTCAACGGCGGTACTATATTGCTACAGACAGAACTGGCCTCGATGACAAAAATTTTCAACAAACTTGCACAACGGAGCTACGACACTACAATGGAAAAAGGCGTGGCCAAGGGTATCCACCTCACCACTGCAGCGAATGCAGTTTGCTGACTTTACCAAACCCGCTGAACAAAGTCTCTTGTCAACGCAGAGGGCGCCACAAATCATCAGCTAGGTGAGTGATGCCTCAGTGTTAGTGAGACATTTCAACTCAGACGCCCAAGGTCATATGCAGCCAGCCTCCCGCTTCGTCAGACCGAGCACGCCAATAACGGCATCCTGAACGTTCCCCATAACTAACACCTGCTATAATGCCTTACGAGACGCCGGAGAGGCTAACCTTTTCCCGTAAGAGTCGCTTGAAGGCAAGCCGACATTCACGATAGAAAGAGCCATCGCCTCGACGAGAACGGCCGGCCTCCTCCTCACACAAGCGCACATTTTTCAATGAGGGAATTCTTTTACGGGCGTCTTCCTTCCAGACATCGCCGTTCTCATCTGATTGCATACATATCTGGTCTAGATACGTAATGCGAAGCGTATGTCGACGAGTCTCAACGCAAGGCTCTCCCAGACCGCCATCAGAGGAATTGATGTAACAGATCTCACGACCATCCATGGCGGATTTGCCTCCCCACAAGAAGAAGAACAAGAAACTTACGAACGCCAATAAAGTGTCAGACGGGAGCGGAAGCACGGAGAGTCGGTAAAGGAGAATCCGGTAGATGTGCGAAGCACATAACTTACGCCCTCCCCTTCAAGGAAAGATTCCTCCGAGACCACAGACAACCTGCGCCCTCAGCCTTCGCTCTCACTTCCGACCAATTCATTTCCAACGGGAGGTCGGGACCGAACCAGATGTCAAGTATCTTGACCCGCCTGTCAGTCCAGAGGAAAGGTCAGGGAAGAGAAACTCCCTTCCACTAACCCAACCGCAAGTCAACAGACTTATCGTGGTTGATCTTAGCCCATCTCACCATCTCATACGCTTTACTTTCTTTGCTGACTTCGTTAATCTCGGCTCTGCTCGACACCACAACCGAAACTTCATCAGCATAGGTGGAGTAACTGGCCGAGTTGGTAACACCAGGTAAGGGAATTCAGCGAAGGACCGGATTCGTCTTCAACTTACGCAGGAAAGGTTCCAACGCAAGAACGGACATCAATGGAGACAGCTGACATCCTTGACGAATGGCGTGAGACAAAATGAAAGGTTTCCTTCTTCACCCATAACATACAGCAGTCGGATCCATTTGCGAAATTCCGGCCAGAACTCGGTGGCCGAAAGTACAGCCTCCAGAAATCGATAGTCAACCCTATCGAAAGCATTGGACTGATTTAAATTGATCAGCGAGGCATCACTGTCGACTTGCTCGATGATCAAGTGTACCAAATGAAGGCTGTTGCTCGGGACCAATCAGACTAGAGAGGACAGCACGCAAACGGCCGGCTAAGACCTTGGCTAAAATCTTCAACTCTGTTTTTAACATCGTCAAAGGCCGATTATTATCTACCCCATCCCCACCGTCTTTGTTCTTGCGAAGCAACTTGATCACACCCCTGGTGAAGCGTTGAGATATAGACCTATGCTTCATCCAGTTGTTGAAAATCAGTGCTAGCAAGGGGACAAAGATGCGCGACTGCCTCAAGTACATTTCTTAGGGAAGACCATCTCATCCCGGAGTCTTGTCCAGGCCAACCTCCTTCAACGCATCCTAGATCTCAGACTCTGAAATGGAACCATCACACCCAGTCGCTTCAACCGCCTCGAGGCGGGGAAAGTCTTCCTGAATAGGCATCGAACTGAGCAGCGCTCAGACCGGTCTCCCTGGTAAACAGCTCCTGAAAGTAATTACGGAAAGCCTAAAAAATGCCGGCGACTTTAGTCACAGACCGCTTGTCCGGCAATGTGATATTAGCGATATGCCGACTAGACGCCCTACGAGCTTAGTCTGAAAGCAATGAAGCGGCCATATTCGTAGCCTCTCAAGACATTCTTTTTAGCCTAGCCCTAACTACCAGAGCTTGATCCTTCTTGATAATCAAGGAGGCCAGCTCGGCCTTACCTACGGCTACGTCCCTACTATCACGGGATTTGATCGCCCGATCAACTTTTTCCTCGCAAGACTTTTGCGCTGCTAACTCTGCTAGATTGAGTCGTCGACTAAAATCAGCAGCAGAAGACTTAAGTTTAGATTTCAAAGAATCCCACCACTTATTCCCAACCACAGCCCCCGACAAGTCCCGCTGTAACATTAGTAAGAACTGGTCCAGGAAATCTTGCTCACCAAATAATGATGCGTTCAATTTCCAGTACCCGGTCATCTTAAACTTAAGCTTATCTAAGTTTACCCGAAACCGGACTAGCTCTTGATCCGAGCAAACCATAAAATAGAAACTTGGACATTCTAAGAGCTCTATGTCAACTCTCTTAACTAGAACTTAATGTATGTAGCTTGCACTCACTAACGAATCCGTGCTGCCGCCCCCAGTCCAAATCCATACTACCTCCCGGGGGGAGGGGGCGTCATTTCGATACTTATCGACGAGATCAAACCCATTGACAAAGTTTCGAAACGACTTAACATCAGGGTTTTTAGTACCCGGTTTTTGCCCTATACGATCTATATCGGGATCAAGGACGGCATTCCAATGACCCGCTAGAACTACCGAACGAGATGTCATCAAAAACGACTCGATCTGCCGAAACAAAACAAGCCGATGCGCATGGTCATTGGGCGCATAAAACCCAATGAGACGAAGAGCCTTATCTTTTATGGTAATATCCAGCACGCAAATCCTGCCCGACGGATCCACGAAGACAAGAGCACACGCTGCATCCAGAGACTTGCACACCAGTCGGGAAACTCCCCTCGAGCGTCCATAAAAACATGCTGAATACAGGACGAACCTTTTTGACAGAATATCCCCATGGTCGCGAGAGAAAAAGTGGGTCTCCTGTACACAAAATACATCCACTCCGAGGCGCTGAAGATCGCGATCGAGTCTCGTCTTTCGAGACTCCGATCTTAGGCCCCGGGCATTCAGACTTTCTAACCAGAAAGAAACCATTATCAGACCGATTACGGTTGGGACACTGATTTGAACATGGTCGGAGTAACGATACCGACAGCCTCTCCCATAGAGCCATAGCCCATCTCAGTGTTGATTTCCCGCCTTGAGTGACTCCTCCGATATACCAAGGAAACGTCAATGTCAGCGCTCTATAGAGGGAGGGGTGATTTAAAACAGGGACCCTCCCTGCACAATGTTTGAAGTGATGTTTGAAGTGATTGAGTTCTTTATTTTCAATGATTGCTATATTAGCTTACATTTTGTGAAATGTGAGAGCCTGGTCGAGCATTGCCCAAGCTTGCTTAGCTCCTGCGTTATTCGGGAGGTTTTGCGGTCTTTCGACATTTAAATCAGCATACCTTCTTATCGAAAGAAGATATTTCAGATCCTTGATGTGATTGCCGTAATCTTTCGCTCCTCCGGCTTGAGCAGGGGAGATCTGGCACACATCCTCCGCCGTGTTATAAATAGGTTTCTGTGTTTTTTTTAAATTTTATCTTTAAGCTCCTGTGTGGGGCTTCTCTCTCTTTTAGAAGGAGGAGGAGCATTTCAATACCATTAACGGGGGAAGGACTGGGTGTGTGAAGAGGGGTGTAGGTTGGTCCATGTTTAACTGGGGAAAACCTGGGAGAGGCACAGGGAAGGACTAGGAGGAAAAAGATGTATGTGGATGGAAACGCGGACGTTGAAGGAGTAGGGGATTTTGGCAGGGTCTGTTTCTGCTGGTCTAAATTTTTTAATATTTTCATAGCCCGGGTCATATGTTTCCCGTTGTTCCTTAAGAAGATGTTTTTAGGCCGAGGCATCGTCCTTAACGTTGCCAAGGGAGTGGGGCTGTGTGAGCCTTTCGCCCTTGGGGTTTCATGGGACTGAAAACTCGCTGTCTGGCGCTTCCATCTAGCCTTACCAGCAACCAGCAATTCCCCTCGCCCTTCTCCACGATTGCACAAACAGCGGGCGAAGTCTCTTTGGGGAATGTGGCCTTAGATGTTGCACCAACCGGAGGTTTAAACGTACCAGTCCCAGAAGCTGGCATGTCCATTACAGGCGAGGCGGTAGGTAAAGACGCGGTCAGAGGGGGGTCATGGTCTACTGGACCTTGGCATACAAAGGCTTCTTCCCTGGGCTGGAAGAGAAGAGCTGACCAGTTTCTCCGTACTTCCAACATATTGGTTTGCGGCTGGTCACAATGACGGGCAGCCTCAAGCTCCCAACTTCCAGATGGTCGGGGACTGAGAGGAAGGCTTTTTGGTCTAACAACATTTCGAAACTCCACTCCCCTTTTCAGGCTATCGCAGGAAGCGCCTAGAATCTCGCCATACTGCGATAAGAAATCAGCAATGTGTTCCCCGGTAACCTAAGGAGGGTCCTCGTATATTGGTCCTTCGGCCTTAATATTCTGTGAGCAATATCAGATCTTTTGTTATCAAGTCACGACTGGATGCAGCAACACAAATTTTCCGGCGTGGGTAGCAACAAATCGAACATGAAATAGCCGGCTCCTTTAACGTTTCTGAGGGGCTTAAACCCCAAGGACTACAGTGATCACTGTGGCTTTCGTCGTGTGACAAATTTTGCGCGAACTCTTTTCCACGACGTAACCTGACACTATACTTTTATCAATTTTTCTTAATTCTCGGGGGTCTTCAAGAGTCCTTCTTCTACGACGAGGTGAGCGTAACTCATAGCTCCAAGAACTCCGCAACTTTGATTACACAACTCGGTGAGGATATCCAAGAAGAGGACGATTCCCTGGCCTCTGCATTCTTATTTTTTTTTCTTCACTTTGGCCATTCTCAGCTTACATATTTTCTACGTTCTGGCTCTTTTTCGCCTCCGTAGGCTCAGCAGCTTTCTTGAGGGTATTCACAATGTCCTCATTCGATGGAATTAAAAACGGGTACTCGTCAGCATCATCTTTATCCGGCGGGTGTTTTTTTAATTGCAAACAAATGTTTATATACTGATTTTTTTAAATCAACCAGTACAGGTTTCTTTTTTTTAATCAGAAAAGACGGCATTTTCCTTGTTTTTTTCTCCATTATTAAAGGAGAAAAGGGAAGGAGAAGGATGGTAGGAGAACGAAATAAACGTTATGGAACAAATAAACAAGATTCACGTAAAAATAGCAAATAAATAAACAAATTTCGTCTAGAGTCGAGACAAAAATTAAAAAGAATGCACATAACAGTAGCACGTAGAAAAAATTATGCAAAAGACAGGCGAGAAAAAAGGAAGAAATTAAAAAGAAACGATAAAGACAAATGTAAAACAAGAAACAGTCACAAAATAAATTTTATAACGGAAAGAGCTGCGTTACACGAGCAAAGAAAGAAAAATAAATAAATACAGTAATACAGGAAAAAACAAACCAATACTAAACAAAAACAAAACAAAAAAAGACAAGTTACGAAAATACGAAACTATGTAAAAAAATAAACTTTATAATATGACCTCCGTTAATATAACATAATACCAACGAAAAACGGACGAAACACGAACAAAGAAAGATTAAAAAATAAACGCGAAAAGTTAAACCAGAACGATTAAGGAGAAAACACGAACTTAAAAGATATTTGAAACAAAAGCAAGAAAGAAATTAACACGTAATAAATAAATAGAGAATGAAAAAGTAAGAAAAATAAACACGTAGTACCAAAGAAATAATAAGATTTTCTGGAAGGGGGTTACAAAAAATTAAAGAAATCAATAAAAAAAATAATAATTAATAAAAGAAAAGAAACAAAAATGGATAAAGTATAATGAATGGTAGGGAAAAAAATAAAAAATAAAACTTTGGCAAAAATGTCTGTAAAATGTACGTAGAAAATGTAAAATAAAAAGGAACTTAGCGTTAGTAATCTGTAAAACAAATAAATCTGGAACTTTAGTGAAAAGGAGTTGCAAACACCGGTCGAACCAGGTAAAAAAATGACAAACTCGCAATCGTCAGGCCACATGTGCTGTTAATTTTCTCGGCTATTTATATATACGGGTATGTGGCGCATTGTGGGTCGTCTATTTTGGTTATTTTACCGGGACGTCGTTTATTTGTTCATTTATTTGGGTTAAATTATTTTGCTTTTCATTATATATATATATATATATATATATATATATATATATATATATATATATATATATATATATATATATGAAGACACCGGTGAAATGCCGGTTGCGTTAGAAACTAATCAGCGCTTAATTCTTTTTTACCGAACTAGCGTAGACAAATAGTATTTTAGAATACGCCCTGTTTTGTGAAATGTATTTTAATATATTATGTTTGGAGTGCGTGGTTCAGTCAGTAATGCAGTGTATCTCCTGGAAAACAAAATGGCTTCACGCATGGTAAAAGCGGCATCAAACAGCCTGATGTTTTGCAGATTCAGAATTATGAACAAAATGCTCGATATGGTTTTATCTATTCAGGTAATCCCTTAGCATGAGGACCAAAGGCTAGGATAGGTGGTTGATGATTATCAAAGTCAAATAGCTGTAAACATAATAATCATTTCTGACGTGGAGATCGTGCAAGGCGCCATTTGAATACTTTCTCAAAACGGACCAGCAGGGCCAAGAAACAACGTGGACCGTAAAATAGGCTAATAAAATAAGATTTTTCCAAAAAAAAAAATTCGCTTACCTGCGACTGCTTTCAAATTTGAAGCAAAATGACTATATTTTCGAATTTTATTTTATGCAGAAAAGGTCTTATTCCTTGTAATATTGGCACAATACAGTCTTCCTCGCATTCATATTTACGATATTTGATCTCAAGCTGTACTACGCTAATATTAATGGAGAAGAGAGAGGAAAATTTTCTCAGTAAAAAAAAGCAAGTATTAGAGTACACTTGCGTCAGAAGCAATCAAAATTATGTTCTTATTTTCAATGATTTCAAAAATAATATTTTAAGTAAAATCATTCATTTATCGCCAAATGACGGATTTTATAAAATCCTATCCAACATTATTTTCTTCGCTGCCTATTCATAATACGGTATAATAATTTTCAAAATATTTGTTTCCGTTTTCCAATAATCAGAGACTTAATTACAAAAGGCAGGCGGTTATAGAGAATTTATGACAGCAACAGTATTCAAGAGCGGTCTGTAATTTTATCGACCTCTGTAAAGGAAAGCCACTATGATTCTACAATAGAAAATATGCAGAACCGCCATTGTAATTAAAATCAAAATGACCTTGTCCCACTCTGGTTTTCCTTTTAATCAGTTCGTTTAAATTTTACTGATTGGGTTGGCATGATTTTCGTCTTGCGGCTTTTATTTTCTTTCAAAAATATAATTTATATTCTGAAGTAAAAAAATATAAAGTTTACGACACGAAAACAAACATTATAGGAAATCTGGATCATCCACATTTAACCTGCCTCAGTTGGAATGGAAATTGGTCTTTTTATTATTTTACAAAGTATATCGACATCAATGATGTTCTAAGAAATAGTGTGTAAACATTGACAATTTATAACATTCATGTACGTTTCATCAATATAATACATTCATCAATATAATACAATTTAAGCACACTGAACAGTAGTTTTATTTTGAAATACGTATGGATAAATCTAACGAATTTAAATGTCGTGTATATGACGATAAACTACATCCGACAGTAAGGGCCCTAATCGGGAGATTGAAGATTTTGATGAGTGTCGAACCACCTCTTAATAAATGTTGTTCCCATGTCCAGCAAGACCCGGTTCGTAGCATCTATTAGGGTCCAGCTATGTGCAAATAGTTTACCCCAAAGAAAAGAAAACATTATGAAAGTAAAAGAAAAATACAGTTATATATTAAAAAATAAAACAATACATTTTTATAGCAACATTACAAACAATACTTTTTATAGTAAAATGACCAAGAGAATATTTTAAGTTAAAAACGCCAGCATTATATTTTATATCACAATAACTAGTAATATATTTTACCCGTAGTTGAAGGAATAGAATATCTTTCAAAATATGTTTACCTGAAAATAGAATTGTATTCAAAATAATTAGGTTACGGTATTAAATATCCTACCGAATTTGAAATTCCGCGAAACGAAATCAACCAACAACGAATTATTAAACAAATTACTGATGAAAACAAAAATAGATGAAATGGCAAATATGAAACGTATAATATCGCAAGAGATAAACCTTTAGAATGTTACATTACAGAAACAATGTTTTATTATATGAAATCCTGCTATAAATGCCAAAAACAGAAGGCGGATACCGAATAACGTCTTCCACTTATCATTGCCAGGAAAACATCAATTGCACAACATGGTTTATTTCTTTGTTTCAATATATCGTCATAATTTGTGGGTCTGTCGATGACCGTGATATGCTCCTAGAGAATTTAGTGAGGTTTACAATATTCTAAGTAGTGTTCAAATGAAGGTATTGTGCAATTAAATACCTGTAACAACAGCAGAATATTTCAACGTTCACCACATCGAATGAGGCGTTGTGTTAGCTTTCTGTCACAATCCATCATCATCAGAAAATAATGGGAATTGAAAAGAATGTGCATTGTCTGTAATAATATATATTTATGTCAAACCTATCTATCACAGCACATCTTTTACAGAGCCACTAGTTACTATCACTAAAGGAAAAAAAAACAGTTCGTATACGTATCATGATACTGTCTCATCCACACATTAGCATCACAATGTTACACTGCACAATCATCCGTATGGATGTCCTGTTGCACTTAGAGGCGCCGTAACGTTTTTCACCGTCTCACTCGTGGTAAAGTTTCGATCGATTATTGACAAACCTCATGAAATACAGTATATTTTGTAGAACCCAGTGATTGAAAGGTTCAAAAATATTTGCGTTAAATCCGGATTTGGTATGATACAATTTTAACATCATATGTTACTTTGCTTGTGAAGTTGCCAGCTAATCTAATTCTTCTACCATCGGTGAAATCCTGTAATTTCTATGCGTTCCAGTTGGCTAATGGATTGAAAGATTCCTGATATACACTTCCTTCTGTAAACCAATGAGATTATATGGTCTATTTTATGACACCAACAAAAATTCCTCGATAATGTTGTGTTAAA
This sequence comes from Acanthosepion esculentum, assembly GCA_964036315.1. NCBI lineage: Eukaryota > Metazoa > Mollusca > Cephalopoda > Sepiida > Sepiidae > Acanthosepion > Acanthosepion esculentum. Next base: position 18,947,233 of record OZ038475.1, read on the forward strand.
TTTAAAAACATGTGTCTCCTCGCTGTCACAGCTACAAAAGCGCTTTAACCATTACACTAAATTTACCTTATACCTTCCTATTATTCATTGGTGGACAGAGAATAATTGCGTTCCTGTTTCACATTATTCTGTCATATTTATTTAAATCTTCATCATTAATAATCATTTATAATGTACTGATATCATATCTGGTAAACTATATAGCACTAATATGTATTTGGTGATCACTGTCGTTGCTTTAAAAATGGATTGTGTTCATTTTATCGCTTAGTTAGTCCGTTTGGATTGTCCACAGTCAATATTCCCAAATCGGGCTGTCTTGGCATTATACTGAGAAGGAAAACAACCGCTTTTGCATCAGGAAAGTGTGTACTTTCGCATTGTTAAATAGCTTAATGCTTTATTTATTGGCTGCTTTAATTGTCTCAAGTAGGAAAACTTTGCTAATCAATAATGGAGAGGGAGGAGTGAGGGAAGGAGATTACACATTTTGAGCAGTTGTTGACACTCGTGTTCCGTATGAGATAAAAAATTACACTGAAAATTCCTAGAGAGGACTTGTCCTTCCTTACCAGAAATCACTTCTACGTAATAACTGATTCGTTAATTCTGAGGCCATTGAAGATGCTCCCAATCACAGCTCCATCGTCTTCTTTTGCCTTTTTACTGTGCTTGACATTATCTAATATATACAATTTCTGAAATGGGATATATTTCCAACACTTTCGTTTATTAGATATTTTCCTATTCTTTGTCCTGTAACGAAACTTTTCTACTCGACCATCTGCCTATATTTCTGAGATGAGGCATTGTAACTATTTACAATATTTACATCATTCGAAGTGTTATCCTTTATTGTCATATTTATGTCGATACGGCTGTTTTACGCCTCGACTTTCTTCAGGGTCGAATTTCTTCAGTCCTCGGCGGTAGACTCTTTTAATTCCAACCGTTATTTAACCTGTTTTTTGGATGATATCAGTTTCAGTTAGCGTAATTTCTCATGTATAATACGCATTTTTTCTAAAAATAATAAGCAATATTAAGAGCGCGTATTATGCAGAGCTACAAA
>OZ038475.1:18955804-18993304 GCA_964036315.1 Acanthosepion esculentum
TGTATAATTATAATTTTAAACATTAATAAAAACAATCTTTGTTATTTGTAAACATTTTAAAAAATTGTTACTCTACACATACTCACCTTATTTAGTTTTGATTGTTTGCTTCTTATATGGAGAGATTCAAGAAATTGGTACTTTTTATTTTCATGGTGGATTGTATACGTGCTATTAACTAGTATTTCTCTGGATTGTGAAGGTAGACTGTAATGTATCTTTAAATTTTATATGATAAAGCTTGTAAGCGACATGTAGTGTAATCTGTCTTGATAATGTTTACGTGAAGCCAACATATATATTCATTTTTTGTTAGAGATAAAATCTCCCAAATTGATATACAACATTGGTCTTTAAAAAAACCGGAGAAGCCCGAGAAGTTATATTGTGCATGATTAAGTTGGTTGTATTAAAATCAGTTTGGTATATAATTAGATTTATTTTCCTATCATTTTTCACCAAGCAAGGCGACAAAAGCAAGTACGATGTAAGAGGTTACAGAGATTGAAAAAAAAAAAACAGAGCAGGCATCAAAATTACAGGATTACACGAGACAGAGGATGAAGACTGACATGCATTTATATTTTTTTGAAATCGTAGTTGAAAAGAAGGCAGGAAACTGGAAGAATTTTCTTCAAGCGAGATACGAAACTATTAGCATAAATCACAATTACAGCTAGCAGTTTTGCCAGTAAATCTATGAAATGTAGATGAAAATCTTCTATTGAGCTTAAAAGCGTGAAGCCGAGAGGTCAGTTAATCAGAATAATTGCCTAAAATCATTTATATAAAAAACGGTGCGAACATGACTGAATTTGATATGCCAAATCAGGAACGATAACAGTGCATGCAGTTTAATTAATCATTTTTCTTTGATTTTAGACAGCGATTTGTACTAAAATATATATATTTTGAATTTACGTGTATCAGTCCAAATATATTCATATACTTTCTTTTTAATGAATGAATTAAATTCGAATAAATTTAAATACAATTCTGGCATAACTTCAGAAAAAAATTGTATATTAAATTAAATATTAAAGAAATTCAAATACTGAAAGTCGTAACCAGCATTTTACTTACGTCGATCATAGCACAATAATTTTAGAATAATACGTTAGGATTCATTGTAAAAGTGAAGTGATATGAACATCAGCCAACGGCAGTGGTAGGAAATGACAGTTGCAAGATATTATGTGATTTCACAGTCAAGACACATCATTTTATTTAAGCGCAATGACCGACGCTTTCTTTTTTTTAAGATAAGAGGAACAGGAAGTTTCCAAATATTGACTTTGCTGTTCTAAATGTTGCAAAAGGGAACTCCAACGAAACTGAAAATAGAAAAATGTTAGGATTGGGCTAGGGATATGGAGAAGCTATTAAAATATGTGTAGACTTAATTTCTCTAGAAAAGCTTTTGCTTAGAAATCTACATAGAAAAATGAAAAAGATTTTTAGAGTGAATTCGAACGGCGACCAAGTATGTAGACAGAAAATACTCAGAGCAGTTACAATGCGATGATTCTCCAAAAGATTCTTGAGTTGTGAGGAGAATTGTTGTCACCAAGACTCAAGAACTTAACTTCTATTTATTATATCAATAATAATAATAATAATAATAATAATAATAATAATAATAATAATAATAGTAATGTGCATTCTTATCGACATGACAGTCTATGTAGATTGCGTTGTATCTTTGAAGATCTTCAAAAAACTATCAAAATACAAGGATCTTTGTGGAAATCTAAAAGATATGACACGTACGTATATCAATAATTCCAGTCGTAATTGAGGCCATAGGTTTGACAAGAAAATGTACAGATAGACTCATTGAAAGGTTACCTGGATGTCCAAGACTGAAAATAGACTCACAAGTAGAGCTCACTATATTAAAAAGGGCTTCATCTATGAAAAATGTGTCTCATCTCAGTTGTTTGTTTATTTTTAAAGCTCAGTGGAAAATGTAACGATGCCATTTCTGTCCTAAGGTATCTGAATGGATGGGGAATGAAAGGAGTATACTACATAAATCACAGGAAATAGTTAACAACAAAAACAACAGCAATAATAATAATAAATTTCAAGAAAGGTAGAATTAGAGAAACACCCTTAAAAGATTTGGATTTTGTCACAAAGATTAGGGAACTAGAGAATGATGAAGCCTATAAGTACCTAGGAATTAGCGAAGGAGGTTGCATACAACACCCCCAAATGAAGGAGAAGTTAAGAAAGGAGAATGACAGGCATGTACATCTGGTACTAAATACCGAGCTAAACTAAAAAAAACAGAATATTAGCCATAAACAACTTGGCTGTCCCTGTGGTGCTTAACTGGACCATAGCTGAAATTAGATTGGTTGGAAAACATTCCAGTAGACTAATTGAAAGGATAACTGGAAGTCCAAAGAGATACAAAAAATATTCTGTAAAGTACAGCCCACACTTTACGAAGGGCTTTATCTATGTAATTTTTTTTTGTCAGTTAAAAATGTCATTCTGCCATTTCTAACCTTAGGTCACTGGGCGGGACCCGGAAAGAAATGTGTAAACGCCAGAAATCGAAAGAAAATAAAAATAATAATAATAACAATAATAATAATAAAGGCATGAGTAGAAATAAATATAGTAGATGATGTGTTAAAAAATGAAATAAATGATATAAAAAATAATCTCCGAGGAAGTAAAACAGTAGAATCTACCTGAGACATAACCTGCAGTTTTCAAGGTCTGGTCATTGAAGATAAACCCAATTAAAATTATGATAGAATACCTTGAAAACAACAAAGGTGAAATCACCGAAGCGAACAACACGTCATCTAAATACTCAGACGAGTAACTATCACACTATTATCACAGAGAGAACAGCTCCCCAAAATTGATATGACAAATCCAATCAGCACATTGGGAACCTATGTAACGCAGCACTGGAAACATTGTTACGGGAAAAAACCCACTGAGAAACATAACGGAAGTTAGCAATTTTTGTACACGAAAGGTTTAGCAGCTACAGGGAAGCTTGCTTTCAAGTCAAGTAAAAGATTAAAAAAACGGACAGAGGCAGCATGGAAAGTAAAACTGATGGGAAAAATCCGATGGGAGATTTCGAAATTATATGAGAACTCTAAATCCCAAATATCTCAACACGCAAATGCAAGAAGCGGAAATATAAAATTAAATCACTAATGAAATTCCATCAAATAAGGAAATAACAAAGCAGAAACTACTTAGTCACATAGAATATGCCGATAAGAAAAACTTTGTAGGCTCTATCTCCAAAATAAAATATTCCAAACGGAACTTAATAAATGTTACAGGGAAATTGGTAAAGCAGCAATAAAAGTTAAAAAGCAACATGGTGCAAAAATTATTTGGGTTATATTTCGTGCGGGCCAAAGAAATATAACCCCAATGCAGAATGGATAAAACGTGAAGAAGAACGAATCTTGGATAAACCTCTACATGAGTGAGAAAATATAACCAATATCAATGTTAACCAATCTCAAAGAAATCCCAGAAATGTTTGGCTCTATAATCCGTCATCAATCTACAAAAACATTGCAAAAGTTCTATCAATGTTTATTAATAAACGCAATGAAAGCCAGGAATGGATCACTGAATGTATTACATATCTCATGCCAAAAAGTGTGAGACAGATGAACCGAAAAATTGTAGGCCAATAACATGTCTGCCCATTACATATAAATTGATAGCTTCTGTCCTGACGAACCGCACTTACTCCTTTAGCGAAGTAAATAACATTCTTCCACTGGAACAGAAGAGATGCGGGAGAGGTTCATACGGGTGCAAACTACTAGTAAATAAAATGAACCTGAAAATTGCAGGAAACGATGAAGAAATCTTAGCACAGCGTGAATAGATTATCGTAATGCCGTTGATAGTGTGCCGCAATCTTGGATCCTTAAGATTTTAGAAATATATGAAGTCACCACCGTGATACTAAATTTCCTCAAACCCAGCACGGGAATGTGGAAAACCACATTATACCTGAATCTCACCATCGGCATTGCCATATACAACCGCCTGAATATACGAGGAGGGATCTTCCAAGCCGGAAATATTCTCACCTGCCAACGCATGCGTCATCCGAAGGAGACAGAGGATTAGTTAAACTAGAACTGTTTTGCAAAACCTTAACAAGTGACCTTCAGAGATACCTGGAAACTACAGAAGACTGGATGACGTGTGTCGAAGAACATGGATGTAGTAAGCGATATTATTTAATTAATAAACGAAGCCGCAAATATCAAAAGAGAGTTTCATATGGATGAATAAAGACTATTAATGCACAATGCATCGCCTGAAGCTGTAAAATAGGTAAAAAAGAAAGTAAAGACAAATGCAACCGACCGTATGCAGAAAAAATGTAAAACGCTTCACGCTCAATACTCTGCCCGTCCCAAACAAGCTGATGTAAACAAAACCCGAATCCATCAGTAGCTACGTAGAGCAGAGTTAAAAGCTGAAACAAATGTTTTATTCTTGCTGCACAGTACAAATGCTTGCTAACTAGAAATTTTCAAGCACATATGCTTAAAAATTTTATAGATTAAAATGCAGATTCTGTGATAAATAGGCAGAAACAATTGACGATCTTGTATCAGGTTTCATCGGTATTGGCACCCACTGAATATAACACCCGGCATGATGATTGGGTCAATTTCTGAACTGGAAAATCTGTAGGTATAACTGAAGGAAAACTGCAAGAAATTGGCATGATCACCACCCAAACCCGGGTAATGAGATAGGACCTGTAACAGTTTTATGGGACTTAACAATACCCAGACGGAACAATCAAAGCTAACCCCCCAAACATCGTGATTAGAGAATGCAGAGACAAAAGGTGCCTCTTTCTATATGTGGCAGTCCCTTCAGATTTCAATGTATCTCTGAAAATCTTCAAAAAGCTATCAAAATACAAGGACCTTGAACTTGAAATCTAAAAACATATGGCATATGAGAAGATCAACACTTCCAGTTGCAGTTGTAGCCGACGGAATGTTTCGGAAAGATTCAAATAAACTCATTGAAGGGATCCCTGACACTCCATGCCTTAAAGAAAAAAATGTTCTCACAAGTAGAACGCCGTACGAAATGTTAAATGTGTGATTCATTAAAGGAAATTATATATATATATATATATATATATATATATATATATATATATATATATATATATATATATATATATATATATATATATATATAACGAAGGGAAATGATAAGGACTCGTCAGGAGATGGTTGCTTGAGAATTGAAGGTAATGTTTACTGAGTCCTGTGCGATGACAAGAATCTTTTCTAGGGATAAGGACGTGGTGAAGGCGAAGCTGGCGAAAGTACAGAATTACCAAGACTTGACAGGTCAAATCGTAGAAATGTACCGAATTGAAGCTGATTTAGTCCTTTTGTGTTTGGAGCACATGGGACTATTTCCATTAATATTTCAGCCTCAAAATTTCTGATATCACTCAGAGTATGCATATGCCAAGGTTGCTGTGAACATATCATGCACTTAAGGACAGTGTTTTATCTCTTATCTGTGGAGAGTAGACTAGATCATCACCCGCCTGAAAACATCTAAGAATCGGATAAACATTCAAATACTGATAATAGCAATGTCAACCATTGAAGAACCTAATATTACAAAATATCTATGGAGACTTTCTGCAATACTCTATGAATTTTGTAGAAGAATACAGAATGGAAAAACACAACTACCACCACCACCACCAACAACAACAACAACAATAATAATAATGTTTTATAAACTTTTCAAAATTAAAAACTTTAAAAACTTAGCTCTAGACACGGAAAGCTAATTTATGTATTTCGTCCTAACTCTCCAAAATATAAAATAAATAATACCTCGTTTTAATTATCATCTATGTTAAAATTTAAAACTGTTCTCTGACCACGTTTACCTTGTTGTCTACATCGATAATTTCAATAAATATGTGGACATATATTAGTTTGAGTTAAAAATCGTTTTTAGGAAGCCGGCTGTAACGATGACCTCCAGGGTGGCACGATTGAGTAATCGTTAGCGGCTCGAATTGAAGAATCGGGGAGCCGAGTTCGAATTCTATTTGAATCCATTACGTTCGCTTACTTGGGGAAAGGTAGGAATTCTCTTCTTCCTCCCACCCCAAGCTATGGGTAAATATCAGGACAGACTTATGTCAGTACGAAATACATAAATTACCTGTTAGTAGCTACGGCTAAGATTTTCACTTTGAGAAGTATATAAAAATCACCCGTCGTCGATATGTAGTTATAACTCGAATGTCGTAAAAACGATATTACTATAGTTTAGACTCACAAAATATTTGACTTTTGTAAATGACAACATTGAGTGAATTTCCATTTGCAAGCTTCTGAAATGTGCCTTCGATGGCAACTGGTCTACCGCAGAAAGAAATGGCAACCTACTGCAGGAAAAACACTGGCTCGTCAGTCATATATCGAAAGATATATGACTGACAGTTGTAACACATGGCACATAACTGACTGATAAAACTAACACCATTTTCGAACTTGATTGGTATGTTCTGCTCCACAAGCTATCTTAACCGGGCACCGATTTCTAATTTTATCGATCAATTCAAAACACGTTGATGGGGAAAAAGTGCGTTTAATAAAAATTATTATCAAGTGATTGTCGAAAACATTTTCAGTATGCATATTTGTGCAATTTTGAAAAGATGCCATATAGGTGACAACATGTCATTGAAAACAACAATGTATATATAATTAAACAAAATTAATTTCGAATCTATTTATTTAAGAATATATTTGAGAAATAATCAAGAAAATTATTTCAGATAATGCCATCATTAAAATACAGATACCCTATCGTTTCTGCAAGGTGTCAATGAATACATATATTCAGAACCCAAATATCCATTATATCTTTCTGTTCATACATAGGAGTGATGCTTCATTAAATTAAATAAGAATCTATCAAATTAAAATAATACATATTTTCAAAATAAAAACAATACCTTTATGTGAATAAAGAAAAAAATTGCATCGATTTAAAAACAGGAGAGTCCATTTTATCTTTTTTATTACCCGTTTCCAAAGAAAAGAAATAATTTGGCCCCAGAATAAAAATAACATTATGAAGTTTAATTTTTGTGTCGTACCACGCGTAAATGAAAGTGTAGATAATATGAGGGCGGCTTTCTTTGCCGCCAACTTTCTGGGGAGCATACGTCAAATGAATGTAGGTAATCACCTGTAAAGGTGAACAAGAAAACCCACTTATACTGTTATATCTAATTCTTTTTTAAAGTACGAACATAGGAAAGGGATACATCATTTTCTGGCGTAAACGTGAAGCCGGGATGCAATCTTTTTCCAATTAAATATGGACACCTGATATACGTGTTGAGAATGTTTACGACAGTTCGTTTGGGACGGAGTGTTGATGTGAAATTTGATTGCAAGTCTTGATTAATGGGTGTATTAAGTCAAGGATGTTTTTATTCCCACTTTCAGTGAGCCTACTTATCTGCGCACCAGTTCACCTATTGTCTTGTCGAGGATTGTTTCACCTGTGGCATCCATTTTTATTTTATTTTCCATTACGAAATAATCTTCACCTGACGAGAGATATACTTACAGGACGTTTTAACTGTTACGATCGACATTCGCTCGAAGAAAGAATTGTATCCAAACCGTTGAGATAACATCATTGGAGACGAAGGGTAGTGTCTCACAGTTTATAAGATGTTTGTAAGTGGCCAGTTAACTCTATGTCTTGAGGGAAATATGAAGTTGAATAGAAGGATTTACGTCGGAAAATACAATGAAATAAAATGTGAATAAAAAACAATGTGCTCTTACATCCTAGCTGCTTATCAACATTGTTATTACAATGACCAAACAGCAAAAAATTGTTGGGAGGGGAGAGTATGTTATAAGTGGATGTTTCTCCAATAGTATATATATATATATATATATATATATATATATATATATATATATATATATATGTATATGTGTGTGTGTGTGTGTGTGTGTGTGTGTTTGTGTTTGTAATTTAAAGAAAAAACAGAACACTTTAAGTTTCTATTAGTTATAATTTATTTCACCTGATATTTTATTTTTTTCTGGATCATCAGACTTCAGTTTCAAGTTTTGAAGGACAGTATTAAGCTTATATAAGGTGACATAGAGGGTTCCTCACCATCCTCTATGTCACCTTATATAAGCTTAATACTACCATATATATATATATATATATATATATATATATATATATATATATATATATATATATATATATATATATATATATATATAAATTGTTAGGAGGATTTGATAATTATAATTAAGTAATTCATTGAGTCTTAAATACTTAAAGAACTGAACGGCCGTTTCGTCCTATATTTGAGACTCATCAGCAGTGCGCATCCTCTACCGAGAATTGAAACCCTGACTGTTAAGTTATTAATTATTAATTATAATTATTAATTTTAATAATAATAATTATTAATTGTGAATATGTGAGCGAGCGGCGCTCTATTGACTCTTGCTACCTCTTCTTCACCGATGCCAGTTGGAACAGTTTGCTTGATAATTTAAGCTAAGCTTCTTTGTGTGTGTGTCTGCTTTTCTTCGGGAGCAAGTCTCTTAAAATACTCACTTGGTGGAATAATTCTATAGACGGGTGTGAAATTAAAGACTCTCATAAATACATAGTTTTATGTCGCTCACGCTGGGACGTTCAGTAAGTCTTTTTTCTTTCTCGGAGACATATACAATGATAGTGAATTTGATACCGAATGAATGCCATATTACGAATCTGACTTAGTAACCACTCACTCTCTCACACACTCACTCACTCACTCATTCTCTCCTTCTCTCACAATGTCTCTCACAGACATTCTCTCTCTTACACCTCACTCTGGCTCTCTCTCTCTCTCTCAATCTCTCTTACTCTTCCTCACTCGTACTCTCATTCTCTCTCCAACTGTCTCACAAGCTTTCGCTCTCACGCTCTCTATCACACACTCACTCTCTTTCACGTTTACTCTCATTCTTTCTAAACTCTTTCACTCTCTCACTCACTTTAATATCTCTCTCACTCTCTCTCTCACTCCCTCACATTCTATCTCTCACTCTCTCTTGCACACACACACTCTTACACTCTCTCGCGCACACACACACACACACACACACACACACACACACTCTCTCTCTCTCTCTCTGTATCACTCACACACACACACACACACACTCTTACACATACTCTCACTCACACACACTCTCACTCTGTGTCAAACTTTCACAAGCTTTCTGTCTCACGCTCTCTCTCACAGTCTCTCACTCTCTTTCACTCTATCTGATGCTCACGCTCACTCTCTCTAAACTATCTCATTCTCTCTAAACTCTCTCACTCACTATCATTCTCACGCTCACTCTCTCTCTCACTCACTCTCACTCTCATTCTCGCTATTTCTCACTCTCAATCTCTCGCGTCATGCCATATTATTTAAATTTTCAAATGATAGGTCATTTTTTTCTTGATGGGAATATTATGGTCGATATCAGTTATAAAATGATCATATTAAAATGGGACCATACTCCAATCGGAAATATATGGAAGTAATTTCTAATTACAATTTATCAGAAGAATGTCTATGACAACATCTGTGGAATAATTCTTTTTTCGAGAAACTTATTTCAAATTATTCTTAACAACTGCTCACGATCATAGCAAATAAACGGTTCAGTATTAAATGTTGAATGCAGTTATTGATGTGTTCAAATACATTTGCTTTGTGTTATTCTGTTATGTATTCCTAGCATTTTTATGGATAGACAAAAATATCTTATATCTGCGTAGATATATTATACCCTAAATGTATATGAGCAATTAGAATAAGAAAACAAGCGCATAAATATTTTGGACACATAATGAATGAAAATTACGCACTTACAGGGCAAATGAAGGCAAGAATTATGGAAGTCAGTAGGCAACGTATTTGACGTGCTCGTGAGAATGGATGGAGGAACCGGGTTTGCATGTTAAAAAGACATACGCAGTGAAGCACATATATATATTATAGAAATATTTCTGAAAAGTAAGAAAACCGATATATATACATATATATATATATATATATATATATATATATATATATATATATATATATATATATATATATATATATGTAACGTAAATCATTCAAACGAAAAACAAATATTGAAGCTAATTATACGTCGAGAATCACTCTCACAAACAATATTTACTAATAAAATATAATCAACTTCGAATCTGTTAATGAATGGTGTGATCCTTGTTCATAAATTCCGGGTTTATCAGGTGTTATTTTTCCTACGAGCCGGGCTTTCAGCCGTACCAAACGGCCATCATCAGGTAGACAATTTAGTGTGTTTTTACTAAGTTCCAAATAGTAATGCGACATCGAAAGGTAGTACGGTCCGAAAGAGGTTTTTTTTAGCAATGAGATAATGTTAAATGTTAGAATAATTTTGGAGCGTGCGGGCGCAACGATGTGGTTGAATTTTTTTAAATTTGAAAAATGTGCGTTCTTGTACTGGAGAAAAGTGGCATGAACTAAATTGTTCAATAATAAGAGTAAATGTCACAGTTATTATCGGGAATTTCGCACTTAGGATCAAGTTATTTTAATGTCAATTTTGTAGTGATTACGCACTACAAAATTGACATATATATATATATATATATATATATATATATATATATATATATATATATATATATATATAGTGTAACCCGGATATAAGATACCCGGATATAAGAGAAACCCGGATATAAGAGATATTTTATCTGGTCACAAATTACAGCCTGTGTTAATAAAACAAAATAGACCAAACCCGGATATAAGTGAAACCCGGATATAAGATACTTCTGCTCCGGTCCGGACAACTCTCTTATATCCGGGTTACATTGTATATATATATATATTGTGTGTATGTGTGTTTGCGTCCAATACAATGAAAATATAATAGTCGGATTTTGATTAAAAAATTGTCAAATCATCTACTGTGAGATACGTAAAGGTCGGCTTCAGTTGTTTTCTGTTTTCGTGATTTTTTCATAAATGTTTTTCTTCCATACAGAAAACGTAGGAATAGAATCCATCATATTCCATGAATCATTTTTGCCATGTCTTAGCAGATTTATCCTTCTCATATCAAGTTTTCCTCCTTTGTTGATATCGATAAATGTTTTATGGTTGAAATCTTTTGTTTTAATTAAATCACCACACGCCTGACACATATTCATTCATTTTACTTTACATTAACTCCAAAATAACATAGAATTCAAATTTATTTTCAATTAAAATGTTGTGTTAAATTTCAATTTTGTTTTCTTTCATCAAACTTTAAAGACCATCGTATGATATTTATCTGGAAGAGGCCTCGATTTGAGATCGATTGGATTTCAATTCTATTAATATTCATCCATGCCACCGTTAACTTGAAATCAGAACAACGATATACCATGATCCTATTCGACATAATCACATTTTTACATGAAATAAACCACAAAAACTTTTAAAATCGAATACAAATTTCATTAAAAATTTCAGGCGATTTCCAATTCTCGTTTATCTTGCAATCTATGTGTAAAATTTAGTTTACATTAAAAGTACAGTCGTCTCTAACGGAAACATTTTCCTTTCTGTTGTAATATATTTAAATAAATAATCGTATTAATATCGATTAATTATCGTATTATTTGCTTAGGATTACGGATTATATCGATCGTTTAATCCCGACGAATCCTTTTTTTGCCATTTAATTTAATACGAAAATGGATGCCGACCATATAGCCGATGGAGGCTGTTAAATATATATTTTTATATTTATCCGACATAAAACACTTTGTCAGAAACAAAGAAAAGTGTATTTAATTGTTATGTAAGATCTGCCCTCCTATGCGGTGCTAAATGATGAAAAATCTCTCCACAGATGAAGAGGAGGCTTGAAGCAACAGAAACGTGATTCCACAGAAGGATGCTGAGAAAACAATGGACCGAACTTATGAGCAATAACGCAGTTCTACAGACAATGTCAACAAAAGGGCATTTATACTTGATATCAGGAAGAGACACTTGGAATCTATGAATAGAAAAGACGGTCGGACAAATTTGAAACTCACAGGATAAATTGAATGCAAGATAGATAGATAGATAGAGAGAGAGATAGAGAGAGAAAGAGAGATAGAGAGAGAGGGGGGAATCAACGCATAACCAAGCTGGCGCTTTTAAGTGAATGGATGGCGAAATAGGATTTGCGATAGACAACAGAAAGGCAAAATTCATTAAGAGCTACAATTTTTTTCTTTTTTTTAAGCTTATCACCCCAAGCAAGGCTAGAAGCCACTAGCACGCAAGGGGTTACAGAAGGTTTGGAGGAAGGGCAGATAGGAGTGGTAAAGGAGAGGATGTGCAGAAAGACAGTTGATCGATCAAGGTAAGGGGTTACAGAAGATTTGGAGCGAGAGCCGATAGGAATGAAAGGTGAAAGGATGTGGAGAAGGGAAGTGGATAGATCAAGGCAACTGGAGATGTCGATTAAAGTTACACTTAAATAGTTGGAGATTGCATTTGTCAGGTAAACAGGAATAAGGATGGGAGTTCCACAGACGAGATGTGCGAGACATGAAGCTATTGGAGTAGAAGGGACGTCTACATCTAATAGTTTCAACGGTGAAGGGGTGGGAACGGGATGCCAGCCTCGTAGGACGTTTAAATTCATGAGGCGAGCAGTTACCTTGAAAGTATTTGTAATAAAGACAGAGCGAGAGGATATTGTGAAGAACCATAACCGCCAACGTTCTCAAGTGATACGACACATAGAAGAATATTTTCTTTACGAGTTAGAGCATTTCAAGCTCTCCATACTCTTGCGTAATTAGTTGATTACAGTTTGACTTGTACTTTGATTGTTATTCATGTTCAAATTAAAACTTTACAGTTAATCTATAAACAATTGCTATTTACATGTGCAAAACATCACAGAACTTGGCTAAAAAATATGAATTTTAATAGGGATGAATTTTCAGTTCTTTTCCCATCACATTTTACAAAGTGTATGTGTAAAGGTAAAACCAAAATAAATGATACTACTACTACTACTACTACTACTACTACTACTACTACTACTACTACTACTACTACTACTAATAATAATAATAATAATAATAATAATAATAATAATAATAAGAAGAAGAAGAAGAAGAAGAAGAAGAAGAAGAAGAAGAAGAAGAAGAAGAAGAAGAAGGAGAAGAAGATGATGTGTACGTCTGGTATTAAATAGCGTGTTTAATTTTAAAAAAGCAGAATATCAGCAATAAAATCATATGTAATACATCTGGAGAAATACAGTTTCAACTGGATCATAGTTGATATTTAGCGTATGGACGCCAAAACGCGAAAGCGTCTCACTTTCTATCGCATTCACAATCCCAAGACAGATGTTGATTGTCTGTATGGCTCAGATCCAAATAATGGCAGAGGTTTAGTTAAACTGGAAATTTTTTACAAAACTACAACAATCGGTCTTGAAAGATAACTTGAAACTACTGGATGATCTCTGTCAAAGAACATGAAATAATATAATATATTCAGTATGAGATGAAACCACCAAGTTCAAACTAGAATTTCATGAGGCTGAAGAAACGAAAGTAAAGCATAATACACCTACTGAATGCGGCAAAAACATTTAAAAAGAAACGAAATCAAATGCAATGTACCTGGCACAGAAACGATCGCAAGTTATCGCAAATAATCTGATGTAGACAAACCACATCGCCATCAGTGGCTACGTAGTGCATTGTTAAAATCTTTGTCCGAAGGTTTAAAAGGCACATGACCAATGCTTGCTAAATAGAAATTACCAAGCTAACGTACTGAGAAATTTTGTTAGCCCAAAATTGTCTGAAAAATACCCAGAAACAACTCATCATCGGTATTGTCACCTATTGAATAAAAAGCACGGCATAGCAGATTGGGCTAATATCTGTATTGGAAAATCTGCAACATTTACGGAAAGTAAACTGCAAGACATTTGTATGAACACCACTCAAAACTTGTTGCAGAGACAGTACCTGTAACAAATTTATGGGACTATAAAATAGACAGACGAATCAAAGATAAACGCCCAGACATCGTGATCAGAGACGACAAAGACAAAATGTAACTTATTGACATGGTAGTCACTGTTAACTGTAATGTATCTTTGAAGATCTTCACTATATATGGACCTGGAAATCGAAATGTTAAAAATGTGGCATATGAAGACATCTAAATTTCGAGATGTAGTTAGAGACCTCCGATTGACTGCATACCTTAAGAAGGGCTTTATCTATGTAAAATATGTGTAATATTAGGTTGTTACATTTCCTCGAAAAATGCTCAGTGGAAAATGCCATCATGCCATTTCTGATCTTATGTCCGGGAAGACTTAAGTAAACTTCAGAACACGAATGAAACAAAATAATAATTATAATAACAATAAAATACACAGTAGTCTCATGTTTTGTACGGTCCTGATTCATGGGAGATTACGGATAGACACACAACAACCATTTTCTGCTTATACAAGGCTATTCAAATTTTCTAGACAGAGGCTACTAGGTAAGTCTTTATGGTACAACAAAAAACATCACAATTCAGCACACACACACACGCATGTATATATATGTGTGTGTGTGTGTGTGTATGTTTGAGTGTGTGTCAAAGACACATTGCACAGTGAATGAAGGGGTTAGTTAGTGTTGGCGCTTTTGGGTACCTAGGTGTACTAGTGAGGCAGCCAAAATATATAATATAAATATAGATCACCAATAGAACAGTTATCCAATCAGAAGGCTCAAAATATTCAATCCGACGTGTATAAAGGTGGCCATGTTTTTTTCCGGAATATTCACTACTCGCCTTATATCAAAGAGAGATGAATTACGGAATAGCTGCAGGTGGTATTGGCGATATAGTCAGATTCAGCAGAGTGTCTGACTCGTGAGTGTAAATCTTTAACATTGTTTCATTGAACAGATTACGTACTGCGCTGGGTTCTATATTCATGGACTATGGTGAACATAGTCAACAGTTAGATCCAGTGACAGGACCCAAAGAGTGTGAGTTCGATACATGGTTAAGGCAGTGGAGAACTTGGAAAGGGGAATTAACAGGAGATAAATGAAAACTGACATCCATTAAAAATAGGGCACGTGGAACTAGAACAGTCTACCCAGTGAGCGAAATAAAGGGTTCAGTTCGATGCAACAACCACCTGAAGAAGGCCAGAGCGTACAAAGGCCGAAACATTTTAATAAATAAGGCGACAAAGATGAGGACAATAGCCCGAATAATCTAAATAGTGTATACATATATAAACCATACACAATTTAAGCAAAATTCTAAGAAGCAGATTTAGCAGTTGACGTCCTCCCGGTTCATATCAAATGAAGACGTAAAACCAAGAATGCCAAATGAGTTAATCTCCTGAGTGTTATAATTGCCCATTCTCAGCAACTTAACAATGTTTTCCAAAACGAGTAAAATATCAGTTTCTTTTAGGAGGCCTTAAGCTTAAGACATTTCTCCCAAAGATTACGACAGACTGACGAGCTGTCTCATTTATCATTAAGACACGTATAAATAGTTGTCAAAGGCTTAGATAGAGTGTAGAGAATGGATGACAACCGGAATGACATTGATAAAAATTAGGAATAAAGTAGGTCCAAGGATACATTAATATGTAGTAAGACCAAGAAATCCAATTAAAAACAGCATAATACTGAAACCACTGAGGAAGACCTGCGCGTCTCGAAATTATGTAGAAACTGTTGAATTTCACGCCACTGACAGGCCAAATCGTAGGCGGTGACGTTGTGTGTCATGCGGTAACTTAATTATATCTGACAGTCGATTATAGTGTAAAGGTACAAGAGATGCTTAGCGAGCGGGTCAAATGGGTGTTATTCAATTCCCGTTAAGTTAAATCTTTTCATCCGGCGAAACTTAAAACATGCCACGTTTCAGGAACAAAGGATCACAGAATAATCGGTGTGCATTCTTTTAAAATTTAAAATATAATTATATTTCGTTGGCAAAACATATAGAAATTCACATATAGAAATTCACATATAGAAATTCACATATGTATATATATATATATATATATATATATATATATATATATATATATATATATATATATATATATATAAAAATGTTTTGGCAACGAAATATATATATATATATATATATATATATATATATATATACATATACATATATTTCTAAATGTTTTGGCAACAAAATATGTTTGTGTGTAATTTTCTAAATGATTTGACAAAATATAATACTATTTGAAATTTATACATATATATATATATATATAGTTTACGAAGAACTAGGTAAATCGTATGGGTAGACCCAAGGAGGATAAAATCCAGATAGCTCAATGTAATTCAGACCTAATAATTTAATCCTCCTTGGGTCTACCCATATTCTGTTTTTATTTAAATTATATATATATATATATATATATATATATATATATATATTATTAGGGTACCTATGTTTTGGTTTGAGACTTAAGTTTTTCGGGCATAACATCTATGTTACTAAAAGTAAATAAATAATTTATGGGGTGAACTCTGCTACTTAGCCATAAAATTAGATTTGACAAAAAGAGTAGTATTTGCAATGCAGATGAGTTACATTTTTTAAATAGGAAAATGTAGAAAGATTGTAAGGAAAGAAAAAATAAGAGAGATTACAAACTAAAAAACTTTAAATTAGAAATTAAAGACGATGTTTTCGCATAGACAAGATAACATGAAGAGTTAAAGTGAGGTAAGGGGATAGGATGCTTAAATCGTAGTAAGCTAAAAGGAAAAATATATGGAAAGAAATGAAATATAACATAATAGATAAATATAAAGAAAGTAATTATAACGTATGGGAATAAAAATAGAAAAATATAAAAGCATGAGGAAGTAATAAAAAAGCAATATAAAATATAAATGAATTAAATGATTGGTTGTAATAATAAATATACGGAAATTAAATAATAGAAAAATAAAGATAATAAATATGAGGAAAAGAATAAATATAAATATATAACCAAAATTAATAAAATAATGCTAGAACTGGTGTTATATATTTGTCATGATAACCTAAACAGGTTAGAGTGAAATAAGCTGGTATGGCTTTTAGATCATGACAAAATAAAAACAGAAATATAAGGAAAAACAATTAAAATCAGTCAGGCTTCCAGTATTTTAAGAGATACGGCCTTCTACATCTGCATGCGATCATTAGCTCAATTCGCTTATTAAGTAGACCTAAATTGTTAATATATTTCAGGATGAATCTTTTCTCTAATAAACATAGGTCTCATCGTCCTTCGTCCCCCACCGGAAAAAATGTTTGACTTGGACTACGAATTCCGATACATATATATATATATATATATATATATATATATATATATATATATATATATATATATATATATTAAGGCAATTCACCAGAAGCAAGGCTGGATTGCCACTAGCACGGTAGTCGTTACAGAGAGGATTGAGAACAAGAGTAAAGAGCCGTGTTTGAGGAAAAGATTCAGTGAAATATATGGAATAATCGTAGGTTGTCAGATTTCTTTTGACATTACACTTGAATATTTGAAATGTATAGCGATCGGGAAAGCAAGTAAGGGGAAGGGAATTCCACAGATAAGAAGTGCGGGAGAATAAACTGTTTGAGAATTGATGGTTACATTTAACCGTTTTGACAGAAAAGGGTTGGGACCGAGATGCCAGCCTGGTAGCACGTTTAAATTCATGTAGCGAAAGTAGCTCGTCGTAAGAGGACTTGCCGTTAAAATATTAGTGGAACAGACAGAGGGAGACCACAGCAAGTCTGTGGGCGAGCGATTGTAGAATAGATATAAGGTCAGGATCTCTCATCTTGCATATTCGTCGCTAGATTTTGTCATGGACCTCGAGACTTACAGCAGGAGCACCAGACCACACACACACACAACCACACACACACACACACACACACACACACACACACACACACACACACACACACACACACATATATATATATATATATATATATATATATAATAGGAATCAGCATCTCTAAATATGTCAAGAGGTATCGATTTTATTTCTCTTTAATTTTCTTTATAATAATGATTTGAGAAATGTTATATTATGTACTTTATACATTAAATCCGCATATGTAACCGTAAATATCGAAAATTATACGGAAAAATAAACATATCTTGTCAGCCGATTTGACTAAAAATGTTTAACTGGTTTATATTTAAGCAGCCTAATTGCATTAAATTTCAAATGTCTTCAGTTATTTTAACTATTGTAAAATTCTAATACTATATGCAATTTCAGCGAACGTAAGATATTCTTCTCAAAGATGAAGATGAGACTTGAAGCAACAGACATGGTTATACAGAATGACGCTGAGAGTAACATGGACTAATCATGTGAATAACATGGAACGAATTGAAATTAAGTTGGGAACTGATACGTAATTTCAGAAATACAGTTAAAATTTCAATGGCACATAATAAGAACAAAATATATTGAAAAATTGCAACTTACAGGACAGATTGAATTCAAGGGCAAAAAATGTAACAACGCATAACCTACTGTTTAAATGGATGGCAGATCAGGGTTCAGGAAAGATAACAAAAATATAAAATTAATTAAGATCTGCAAGCGGACAGGGAATTGTGGGGAACCAAAGTCCTGAAGGGACACCGCACATAGAAGATGCGTGATATAATGAGTGAAATATCTTTGTTTACCTTTACTCAGATATAAAAAACTCAACAGGATACACTGCGTTCCATGAGTATTTATAATAGGCTATACAATTATTTTGATATTTTTATATCGTTAATTCCATTACAGCATCCTTTACTCATCTTCGAAAAATCAGTAAACTTCGTCATTTGACACTGAAAGACTGATACGTCGCCCCCTATTCAGAAAAAAAAAACTCACACATGTGCGAGGTTAGGCCATTTTGGCAACGTAAAATACTTTACAAAACAGAATTTTCAAGACACCCCATAATGTAGTCCCAACTCGGCAAAATAACGTTACAAAATCGTTGTCTTGTAAAGTTACATTAAGATGAAACATAATAAATTCCAGAAAGATATTAGGACGTACATACAACATGTTAATTATTGATTCTAAATTTAACGAAAATACGATTCCTCTCGGAGGACGCATATTTTCTATGAAATATCTCGTACATTCAGGCCGGTAAATGTTGTTAATAATGTTTATTATAAACAGAGCATTTATTTAAATATTTGTGTGTATAAAAATAACTTATAGCAAAAAAATATATTAAAATAATAGTCGGACTTAGTCCAATTCGTTATATATATATATATATATGCTAAGTCACATTATCATCCAGTTATGTGCTATGTGTGATACACGCTTAGTCGATCATGTATTTTTCGATACATGACTGACGTGGCAGATATTTCCCGCAATAGCTTGCCATTTATTTCTGCGGTAGAACAGTTGCCACGCAAGGCTATAGAAGCCGGTCTGCCTTGCTATTTACCCATAGCTTGGGGAGAAAAGCGGATTCATACCTTTCCGAGGGGTATTAGCAGGTAAGTGAATATAATGGATCTGCCTGGAATTCGAACTCGGCTCCCCAATTTCTAAATGCAAACCGCTATCCATTACTCCACCACGCCTTCGATAAGGCGTATAACTCTTGACATTCTCAGAAATCATTTAAAACGTGAACATAATCACTGATTTACTGAGAACATTTTTTTACTTTTTTTATTTATCTTTAATCGTAAATAGCTTCCTTATGTATCGATTTCTGCAAAAAGTTGCATAAAAGAAACTCACACACATATACGTGACTGTATAAGCACACTTTTATATACCCGTCATCGCATGTTCGTACGTATCTGTGCATATACTTACAAATATCTGTGGGACTTTTTCTTCTGAAACTAGCATACTTGAGGGGATATTCTTGATAAATAATGTTATTATGAAGTATTAAGTTTTTTTTCAGACTCCTTATGCAAACCCTTTCCTATTTACGACAGCACTCAAGCAGAGACGTCCGATAAGAAACTCTATTATTGTTTGAGAAAAACCTACGGGAAAGTAAGAAAAATGAAAAAGAAGAATAATATAAAGGAGATTGATGTTCCCGGCGCCTGTTCCATTGTGACCAACACGCTGCTGTGAATTCGCTCCATTGCTTTCCTGATCTTGTTGCTTAAGATTTCATCTCGGAATTCGTTTCCATAACAAATTCAACTAAATAAAAAAAAAAGATAAAAAAATGACACAAACACCCAGCCAAGAAATCGCAGTCCTGTCCAATCTCCCTTTTTGGCATCAGTTGAAATTCAATAATAGCAACCTTCTGTGAGGGAAGGAGATATACACATGGGGACGTGAGGGAATTAGGCACATTTCAGTCATAGAGACGAGAGAAGATACTTAAAGTTCCAGGTGAAAAGTTTATTATTTAAAAAAAAAATGACTGAATCCAGATTTGAACTCTGAAGAAAGCATATTTTTGAGTTAAGTAAATTCATTTATTTAATCATTTAAACACCCAGCAAGGCAATAAAGTCACTAAGATGAAAGAGGGGGTAATGTGCGTTAGCGAATGCGAAGACAATTACTGTTATAGTGAGAGAACTTTAAAAGAACAAAAATTAAGAAGACAGAATATAACAACTGACATTACATTTAAATTTTGGAAGATGAAACTTATCTGCAAAACTAAAAAACAGAAGACGGTTCCACGAGGGAGAAGTGCGAACAATGAAACGGTTGACATAGAACATACGGTTGAATATAGCCACTTAACCGTAAAATTATGGGACCTTGCCGCCAATCTAGTAGTGCGTTTAGTTTCATAGTGTCTATGTAACATAGTAAAAAGATCATCGGGACAATTATCAGGAAAATATTTATAGAAAAAGCACGTTGAATCTGCATGGGGGTGGTGGATGAATAATTATTATAAATATGTAAATAATGCAGGTAAATGTATGTTGATAACATTAAAAAAAATACAGCTGTATGCGTTATGTGGGATGAAGTGTATAGTTTCTGAGAGTGAAACATCAGGTTTCTACCGAATAACGATGCTCAAATATACAATGCTTAACATCTTAAAAAATAGCCCGGCATTTAAAATGATTCTTGTTCAATCGTCAAACGTTTATATCTATTCAGAAGCACTAAATTTGTTACAAAAAAATTAATACAGGAATAAAAATTCGTATAGGTAAACGAAAACTAGAAACATTGGACATGTAAGTCGTTCTAAATAGAAAGATAACTGTTTTAATTCTCATACACTTTATAACTCTATCGAACTTCACATATAGTCAAGAGAAACAATGAAACTCATAACCTGTTAATAAAAAACATATTTCAGAGATGCATAAGGTACTCATATATATTATCAAGAAACATTCTCTATACACACTAATATATATATATATATATATATGTATGTGCGTATATATATATATATATATGTGTGTGTGTGTGTGTGTGTGTGTGTGTGTGTGTGTGTGTGTGTGTGTGTGTGTGAAGAAATATAGTCTTAAGATGTGCTATATGTATGGGATAAAGTGCTCAATATCAGAGATAGAGCGTGTGTAAATATAAAAGTGAGCATAGAAGTCAACACTCAGAGGCGACAGTCTGTTACATGCTATATATATATATATATATATATATTGCTTAAACATTATTTTTAATGGATACCCATACTTGACTTGATACTCCCTTTTTATTTATATATTAAATAATATATTTATTTCCAATGTCACGCCTGAATATTAACAAAAAACAAGCCCTCTGCGGCACACAAATATATATATATATATATATATATATATATATATATATATATATATATGTGTGTGTGTGTGTATATGTGTGTGTGTATGTATGTATGTATGTATGTATATGTATATGAAAAAACATCGACCGTAGAATTAGATGTGAAGACCTAAACAAAAATTTATCTGTCGGCAGGAATCGAAACTGTATAGCATTTCACAATAGAAGAAACCATTCCTCCAACCGAACCACACCGCTATTGATTACACAACTGGAAACAATATCTATATGTCAAGGTCCAATTGCATGCAGACAAGAGGTGTGTATTACTTAAAGTGCTAACTGTATCGTTAATCAATAGAATATATTAAGATATTACTAAGATTCATTTTAAAATTCTGTTTGAAAGATAAGCATTTATCTAAAATATTTGTTCTAAAGAGTAACATTTTATCTGTAACGTTAGCCTGTATCGAAAGAAAAGTTAATTTTTCATTTAAAGGTTTTTCTATTTGCCTCTCTTAGGATAAAAGATTCGATTAAACCTCAAAATGTCCATGCCATTGCGTAATGGACTAAACAAAGAAGAACTAATATATTGTTAACTCAATGACTGTGTTAATATGCATTGTATCTTTTCTTATTTTCATTTTTCCCAGTGTGTTGAATGTGTTAATCAGTGGCAAGCAACGGGTTTATATAAAAGAATATTATTATTGGAAGATTAGTAAAATATTAAAACAATAAAAAAACGCTAGGCAAATATCTCTTTCTCAATATTATAATTTTTATTAACTTATTAATGACCGCTCATATGTTTTGAAAGGAAGGCTGGGGCGGTCTAAGGTATAAATTTAGGCAACTTGAATGACAGTTTAAAGAACACAACATATTGTCCTGACAAAATCAAAAATGTCTGTGGATTAGCAACTTGATTAAATTTTCTACAATCTTAGTCTGTAGAAGTGTTAAACGAAAAATTTTGCCAAACCTGAAAATAGCAGAGGGAAATTTTAATTTTATTTCGCTTTCAGAAAGAGCATATGCATTTCAAAAATTCAGATTTGTAGCATCTTTTATTTTCATGCTGCTATTTAAAAAAAATATTGAAAATATACAATGAATAGCATTAGGCTTCCTATGTTAATATTTTTATCTCTTGCATATTCATTGGCATTTTATATATGGTGATATGATAAGAGTCAATAATATATATATATATATATATATATATATATATATATATATATATATACATACATAATGGTATATTATGAATTATATATATATATTATAATACATATATTGTATATAATTGATATATATTATATATCTATACATAATTATATATATAATCATATATATAATACTGTAATATATATGTTATAATATATGCATGTTATAAAATATATATGCTATAATATATATATATACATATATATTATAAAATATATTATGTGTATATATGGGTATATATATTATATATGCATAAATGTGATATATGAATATATATATACATACATATATATGTATATATATATATATATTGTATTCACCCGAACTAACAATTCTCATCTGTAATTAAGCATATCTCCTCATCTATATAATATAGGATTACAAATATCTCTTCTAACGAAGTTGTTTTATTAATTATAGTAGTATTTATAATAGCGTCATAAAAATAGTTTTCACAAATACAGTGAAATCAAATATAGATAACTTGATAATGATGATCTAAGAATGAGAAATGGGAACAGCAACATTATTTGAACCCACCCCCATTTAAACAAATGGTTAGTATTATGTTAAGTCAAAATTTCCTTCATTTAGTTGACAATTATTTCCCAATAAAATGTTTATCAGATTCACAGTAAAACTATGCCATAGCATAAATAAATTTAATATAGAAATATATGAAAAACATAGTAATGAAATGTTAAAAAATATATAAAAACCCGTGTAATTATAATAATTCCAAGATAACTAATGTGGATAATAATAACAAAAGTACTTGCAGAAATTCTAATTATTGCCCACTGTAAACAAAATTCAGCTCAACTCTCGTGTTTCCCAAGCACTATTTAAACAATAGAAAATCGAACTATTGAAAATCTTTAAATAGGAAGTACTAAGAATTCGATTAAAATTAGTTTGTGTCAACTTATCCTATCTTTCACGTATATGACTTATAGAAATAGATGATCAATTTCCAAATATTTTGAATTTAAAAGACTACTATATTACAACTTTTTGGATCTTCTAAAAGCAGTTCTTACATTTCCCGGGGAACTTGATGACTAAGCGCCAATTAAGTAAGAGCAGCAATGATTTTACTTCTAGTAATGTTCACGTAATGCATGGCTCAAGCGCTATTCAATATAGAGACTTATTGAATAATGTGTGTGATATGAACGCAAGAGGAACATAAGATTTTTATGAAATGGAGGATAGACAAAATTAACTCTAGACGGGAATAAATTTAAATGGGAAGTAAACACGTGGAGTTCACAGAGTAGATGTTCCGGGCACGTCGTTCATTTACTGCAATATTATTCTTACGAATTGAATACGGGGAAAAACTTTAGATGTTAGAATTCGCGTTCTTACAATTAAAGGTCTATCTAGTGTCAATAAGGTTTAAGGAAAATTAAATTTGACCGATTGCTGATAGTTGAAAATGATTCATAAATGTTTAGTCGTCATTTTATAGAAATATTTCTGAAAAGTAACAAAACCTATATATATATATATATATATATATATATATATATATATATATATATATATATATATATATATATATATATAATAAATTAACTGATTTAAAATATGGGTTTATCGCTACACATTACTGACCATGTTTCAAAAATGAAAGCTAAAAACTTCAAATCTAATTTTGTAATTAAATTAAAAACATTAGGTCCATTTCATCTTCAAGCGAATATTTGAGTAACTTATTTTTAAATTTACTGAGTTTTAAACGCACAGAAAAATCATAATTTACTATTTAAAAGGATACAGAGAAATCCAATCATTTAGACAAAGCGTGGTAGCGTGTTCATTCTTATTAACTTTTGTTGTATCAGTTATTAGTTACGTTCGAAAAAGGGGTTAATTTTAGGGGGTAGGGATGTATTTTTAAACGAATTCTGACATCCGTTAAATGCATGTTGTCTGTTTTTTTTTAAAATTTTATTGTTAACGGCAATAATCCTTTCGGCATTTTTCCTACTTGTATACAAAAGATATTTTTTGGCAATGTTTGAGTTAAATTACGTCCATTTAACTAAAATTTTAGTAAGCACACCGGATTATATATCTTATTGTTCTTTCTTTCTTTCTTTCTTTCTTTCTATATATATATATATATATATATATATATATATATATATATATATATATATATATATATATATATATATATATACACACATATATATATATATATATACACATATATATATATATATAAAGATTATTGGTCAGAGTTGAATCTGATCAGGGAACACTATCATTTAAAAAGTCTTCAATGAACGTGAGAAAAAATAATTAAATATAAAA
Organism: Acanthosepion esculentum; assembly: GCA_964036315.1. NCBI lineage: Eukaryota > Metazoa > Mollusca > Cephalopoda > Sepiida > Sepiidae > Acanthosepion > Acanthosepion esculentum. The sequence goes on from OZ038475.1 coordinate 18,981,296, forward strand.
TTAACATGTGGAGCTTAAATTTTAAAATTCAGGAGGTCAATTAAAATACGCATCCACGGTTTTGACTTGGCGGTCTTGTCGTGCGATATTTTTAACAGGGACCCCGTCGTAAGGTGGACAATTTAAAAAAAAAAGTAAAAACATATAATAATTATACACGCATTTGCAAACTATGCTTTATGAGAAATTAGCAATTGTGACATTCCCAGATGAAAAACATGTTTTAAACCAAAAATTTGAAATTTTGGGCACTTGCCGTCATATAAAATAATTTTTATTAAGTGAATATGAAGCTGGTTAAAAAAAATCTAAAATAAAAAAAAAACTGTTACCCTCGGTCCTCCATAACAAGTAAGTTACATATTTAATTTCCCATTTTACTCTATAAAATTTCAATACATTAGCATTTATGCCCCTTTACATTCTTTTCTTCACCTCATTTGCACTTCCCGTTCCATTACATCCAATGTCCTCTCTTTCAATCATCATACGCCTTTTATTTTTTTAGAAAGAATATATATAGAGATTTCTGTGTGTTGTTTTTTTGTATTAAAGAGTTAAAGTGATCTTTTTAAAAGCATCGTCCGACGAGACCACCATGTCGATACCGTGCTGGCGTATTTTAATTGACCTCCTGGTTTCTAAATATATATTATAGGAGGCACGGTGGAGTAATGGATAGCCAATTGTATTGAGAAACTGGACAGCAGTGTTGTAATTCCAGTTGAATCCATTACATTCACTTACGTGCAACCGCGTAAGAAAGAGAAAGGTGTGAATCCTCTTCTTCTCCCTCCAGCTATGAGTAAATAGCAGGACAGATTGGATGGCATCTGGTCTAGGAGAGGGACAACTCTGAATTCAAATCCATCGGAGGGTCCTTTAGGTACCCTGTGGCACACAGTGCACCAGGTCTCTGTATTTGGACCTTTAGAAAGTGTGGATGTTCCTTCAGAAAAATTTCACCACTATAATCAAAGCTTAGGTGCTGTTGTCGGGCTGTCGGTTTCCTAGGAACTGATATGCTTGACCCTCATACGTCGAGTATATATATATATATATATATATATATATATATATATATATATATGTGTGTGTGTGTGTGTGTGTGTGTGTAAATTAATTTCTAAAAACAACAGAAATCGTATATGTTCCTATATTTCATTAACATATTTATATTTAATTTAATCAATTTGTATGACAATGAATGTAATGTCCGTTATGTGAACTGCATATCAAGACAACGTTTAGAAATGACGTCATTTACAATTTCAAAATTGTTTCGTGTAAACAAATGAACAGGACTTATCCCTCTCTCGGATCGTTGCATGTTTTCACCAGCTGTAACATGAAGAAAAGAGAAAGAGGAAGAAATAAAGTCAGCATCTACTCGAGCTTCGATAAAAACGACTTTCCTTTGATAAACATCAATGCTATCAGCAAATTTAGACGAAAAATGTTTATTCAAAAACGTAATTAACAACGGATGCTGTAGCGAGCGAGATGGAAAAAAGTAGAAAGGAAAAAAACGAAAAAAAAAACGGCTGATCGCTAAGCAAGCAACATTGTTTTATTTTCCAATGTATGTAATGTTGCATGCGCTAAGAAATGTGAACAGAGGCTGAGTATCTAATTATGCCTCGCTGTTCGAAATATAATGCAGTCTGGATGATTGAGCACTGGCCGCAGGATATCTGTCTATAACATTAAAAGAACTGAGCCAGTGCTAGAATATAGATACGATAAACGAAATGTGTACGTTTAATTCATATAAGGAAATCTAACGCGAAATAAAAAAAGGACATCAGCAATAGGAAAGTATGGTCAATATGTTTCTGGGTACCAGACAGTTTGAATGTCCGTAAATGTTTACCGTCTGGAAAGGGAAATAATAATTTTACGTCTGAGAGTCCATTTTGTTCGTGATTGTTGCTGTAAACGATTGTGTATTTTCCGTCGTTTCCTCTTTCTTCTTTCACCTTACTATATAAGCAACGGTCTTCATCATATTTAAATATGCCAGATACCCCTTAGAAGTATGTTGTACGAAGCGTGGAAGAAAAGCGAGGAAGATTTTTTTCCTCCACAATGCCAAGACTCTTATTTCTTCTTTTTTCCCCCCTAATATATATCCTTTAATAGACGCACTCAAAACTTTCTAATATGCTAGATATTTAAAAGAATTACAAGACTTTCGGAGTAGAAGTTATATTGGTTATATAAGTTCGGAAGGTTATTATATCTTCCATCTTAACGCCACCAACACACTTATGTTCCTGTGTCGTTCTAGGAGGTGCTAAAAATGGAATAAGTATTTTCCACGATTTGTGATTAAAATGTACGCCATTAAACTTGTAAAATGTCAAAAACATATATATTTCATCTTTGAAATATAGTCATTTAGATATTGTCGACATACGAATGGACACAGAGATTCAAGCACCTACTGGAGATCTAACAAACACCGAGGAAATCAAGTTTATTAATGTCGTCCAAACCACCGGCTATTTTATTTCAGTTTTCTCAACTAGGTTGTAACTTCAGATTCAGTTTCATTTTATAAAAGTTAGGAAAGCATAGCGAGATGTTATTTTTTTCCTTTTTCCTATAGTTTATTTTTGGAGATTGGTTTCCCTAAACTTTTAACCAAGTGGATGGCCCACAACAAATCCCGAAATTTTTCTTACCGTTAAAAATATCTATTTACGTCTAGTGAATGTTCCCCAAACTCGAAAGATGCATGACGTAGTATTTGGTATTAAATCTGTCCAAATTCACTCGAATCGGATACAGACATAAGTCTCAATGCAAGCAGTTGAAATAGGGTGATACAGTGAATGAAGGAAACAGTTTACAAATTTTAATACAAACAGGACTTATTAAAGGAAGGAGTAACAGAGAGAAAAAGTATAACAAAGCTAAGGTGGTTGTGTAAATGGTTGTCAGAAGAGAGATTGGAAGATAAAGCTAAAACAGCAAATTTAAATGAGTACTATAAAAGACAGTAAATTATGAAGAAAAATGACCACCCCCGACCTGAATGTACAAGGCTTATAGAAGAAGAGAAAGATATATAAAAATCATGACATCATAATTTTGAAGACACTTATGGAACAATTGCACTAAAATCGATGGTAAGAAAAAATTGTTAGGAGGCTGAATCACAATTTACGATAATAATCGTCGTTACATTTTCTGTTGAAGACACTTCCCGGGGAATTTACAGACATACACACTAATATATATATATATATATATATATATATATATATATATATATATATATATATATATATATATTTGTGTGTGTGTGTGTGTATATGTATATATATATATATATATATATATATATATATATATATATATATATATATATATATATATATATATATATACTCACATACATATATATATATATAAATGTGTGTGTGTGTAAGGAGAGAGAGAGTTGGTGAGAGTATATCGCATATACGGATAATTTTAATATACAAATGTGATTAAAATGAGTAAATTAACTGTTTGCATTTCTATAACAGTCGATTAATTGCAGATATTAAAATATGCAAATTTAATATGATAGCAACAGCCATATTTTCTGAAGATTCAAATGGCAGGTAATATGGTTCGGATCCATAGGTTGGAACTGCTTGAAAAATTTACATATATTAAAACATATAAGCGTCCTAATGTACTCTTTTTTACAGATTAATTATATATATATATATATATATATATATATATATATATATATATATGTATATATATATATATATATATATATATATATATATATATATATATATATATATATATATATATATATATATATATATATATATACGATCCGTTTAGGAAAAACCAAGGTAGGTGTGCCTGGCTCCTTATGATTATCTTAGGTTTGCTCTACTTTGTGTATTGATCACTTTTGTCGTTGCCTTTACTCGCTTTGGAGTTTTTTTTCTTTGTGCTTTGCGCTTGGTCTCTGGACGATTGTTTTCGCCTTAGATTTATGTACTTGGTTCTTGCTTTTTTATTCCACAGTTGGTACCAATTTGTTCTACTACAAGTTGAACTATCCAAAGTTTTTCCAAGCGAGTACCACCTTTTCATATATATATACATATATATATATGTATATATATATATATATATATATATATATATATATATATATATATATATATATATATATATATATATATATATATATATATGTCATTCACAGACAGTACTGTTTCGCTGTATGAGATTAAAACAAAAACATTAAAAATCGCTACACAATAGCTTTCATGTTCAGCGCTTTATTTGTGCCTCTTCAGACAACTGTAAATAACCGATGAGTAAATAATTATTTTTAAATTTCAAAAGCAGAATATCCCAATTTTTTTCTAAAGAGAAGAGAAGAACGAGATAGCAACAAACCAAAATTAAAATGAGGCTTGTGTGTTTTCCAGATTGATCGAATATGGAAAAATATTGTTTGAAATATAATCCTAGACTACGTCAAGAGTAGCAGACAAGAAAGTATTGTAAACTATAAGCGAGTGGCAGACATATATGATACGTGTGATACAAATGTACCATGGCAGTTTTTTATAAGAAGCTAAATGGAAGGGTAGGAACATAATGAAACATATAGTTAATTGTAACGTGTATTTGATATTTGATAATAAAAAAGCCTTCTTTACGCAAATAGTAAATGCAAAGTAAGAATTTGAAAATAAACAAAAAATATTCACACTCATAATTAATGATAATGCCTACTAAACATCAATACACACCTATATTACATTCAAATAAACAAAAATGGTTCATTCATAGAAATTTACTTAAAAACAATGCCTACAATTTACAGTTAATTCATTCTTTGGTTGAATAGAACATTTTTATCAACAAAGTTAGTAATTTCTAATTTCTCCTGTAAGCATATTGAGCTAAGTTTATTGAAGGATTTACATCTACCATTTTAAAACTCCATTTAACAGTACTATATTACTAAATTCTTGTAATATCAAAAATATTTAGAAACAGTTTCACTATTTGTATCAGTCATATAGGCTAAAGACAGGATAGATTGATACAAACTCGTTTTAAAATAATTCGTTGTACGCTCTATATAAAGATTTTCAACAGCCGGATTTTCTATTGTAGAATTTTATATAGAAAATATATTATGTAATATAAACATATAAAATATTAATATCTGAAGTTTGAAAATTATTCCAGACAGTAAAAGTATGATATAAAGCGATAAATCTCGCACGATTATATATATATATATATATATATATATATATATATATATATATATATATATATATATATACAATCGTGCCATTATATATATATATATATATATATATATATATATATATATATATATATATATATATATATATATATATATATATATATAATCGTGTGAGATTTAACGTATGATGTTTGTTTTATATCATAATTTTACTTTCTGGAATAATTTTCAAACTTAAGATATTAATATATAATCGTGCGAGATTTATCGTATGATGTTTGTTTTATATCATAATTTTACTTTCTGTAATAATTTTCAAACTTCATATATATATATATATATATATATATATATATATATATATATATATATATATATATATATATATATATATATATATATATATAACATATTAGATTATAGCAAACCAAATTCAATTGACAGTGGAAATAGTAGGGTTAATTTATAATTGCTTCGTTTTGAAAATAAACCAGTGAATAAAGGATGAAAGCTGTCTGTTCATAGACATTAGAATTTCTGCTCTTGGATATTTTCATAATGAAATGCAAGTTGAAAATAGTTTAGATTATTCACCATTCTGTCCCACATTTGTGTCACCTCAGTAAAGAACTTTTTTGTGGAATTAATCAAATAAGTAACAGTGTGTAGGAGAGCATATTTGATTAATGATGAACAGGAAACGTGGATCAATAAATGAACATCACAGTCAGCACATTTCTAATGCAATCCACAAATTGTATTTAGTGTTTCAATGGCAGATACATAGGAAATATTTACAAACTTTTCTGAACAGACAATGCAACAATTTTGATATCGGAAAACAGATTACCGTCAGAAATAACTATTGATACAATAAGGAAGTAATTTTCTAATATTTATTAAAATGACATAAATGCTTTAGTATTCGATTTCCAAATATTGTTATTCAATTAAATAATTATTTATAAAGGAATGAAAAGTTTTATATCATTAAGAGCAAAACACTTTACTGATCAGTATGTTTGATTGCCAAAAGATTTTTTTCAGTTAAATTTAATATATATATGGCATCTATTTGTAGGTTATATTCATCTGATTTCTATTTGGTTTTAATTTTCAAATAAAATAACTGTTTAATCAGTGCATTACCATATAACATAATTATGACGAAGAAATATATATTTTATTATTGCCTGTTGAATTTCAGAAATTACCCCCCTCCCCCGCAAAAAATAGTATTGAAAACGAGGAAACGAATATTGCATCATTGTATATAAGTTATATGACAATGAATACTGCAAAAATATCATCTCAAATGAAGATCATGAAGCGACAGGGATGTAGAAATACTGATATTAGCATGAAGAGATGTAATGAGAAATGTGGAATCCTGAGGAAAATTAATGTCAACAATGGAACTCATACATTGTATTTTATAATCTGCGTCACATGAAGAAGACAAACTTTTGTGGAGAATTTAACACTTACTCAACATAATGAAGGTATGAGAAGCAGAGACACATAGGGATTAATCTATATAACCAAGTTTTGCGAATGTAACGGAACAGAAAATGACAGATGGGAAAGTATAAAAAAATAGAGCATAAAAATATAGAGAGATGTGGAGATTGATTTGTAACGCTTTTAGAGTTAATCTTATGGTTCACGAGAACCAATTGTAGCTCTGTACCCTTCTTCGTCGTCCGAAACGTCTAATACCGCATCTGATCGATGAAGTGATCGCTTCGATCCTGACCTGCCTTACCCCACGTTGTGATTCGGTTGATCATAAGGAGGCCAAGATCGACTCGTCATAGGTATCTTCATACTGGCCTGGTCCAAGTAGGCCGAGGACATACAGTAAAACAAGAGAAAAATAACACTCGGAAGAATATATATATATATATATATATATATATATATATATATAACTATTTTTCTATCAACTACTGAGTACAATGGTTGGTTTATAGTTGTTAGGGTCTAGGTGTTATCATGCACGTGTTTGTCGACACAACCTGTTTCCTAAATTGTACGTGATAATTAGTTAAGCTGGTAAGGTTTGAATTAACAGCTTAGTGAAGTGTGTTTAGTTGACTTGCTACGTTTCGCTCATGGCTGATATCCGGCGTTCACGCCATGCGTTGTCTCGTGTTCGGCGGTTGGAACAGACTCTCGGGGAGATCTCTTGAGACGATCTTTCGAATTTTCTTTAGGCATTCGTATTTAATGAGGTTTGCCAAAAACTGATGTGGGGGTTGTCACTTTGGGAATTCGGTATTTCCTCCACTTGTCATCTTCATTGTTTTGATCCTGAGAAATTATTTATTTCCTAATTTGGAAGACACCTCCTTTTCTCGGGCGACGTTTGTAGGCATTATTGCACCTACTGCTTCTTCCTCCTCCTCTTAACATCTCCCACTAATACTCCACAGTGGATGTGGGCCGCTCCTTCAACCTCCTTGTTTTCTCATATGTGCCTGATACTTCGCCCCCACCTTCTAGCGAATATTAATTTTAATTTCGTTAGTTAAAAGGAATTGTTATTCCAAGTTTTATCACCTCATAAGTGAATTGATACCAGTCTTGATTTCTTTCCTGGACATAAATTTTAATCCAACAATTGGCCTTCTCCCCTTCGACCCAAGACACCTTCCCAGGTAAATATCACATCTTATATTACGGTGACAATCATTAAGCAGAATGTCAAGATATCGCCGTGTGATTTTTTTATTAAAAAAAATCCAAAAAACAAGTCAAGTCGTTATGGTTTTCAAGCCTGACGCCTCTGCAGAGAGATTCTCCAAGTTAGTATTATATTTCCTTCTGTCCTAAACCAAAATCAATCGAGTCAGAAACATTTCTTCAGACACATTTTTTTACCAAAATGGTATTTTAAATTTTATCCAATTGTCGTCACCTTTATTTCACGGGCACGCTCATGCCTGGCATTATCAAACAATTGTGAACACCTCGCCCGTCGTAAAAATTGAATATTTTCCTTAGCCGGTCATTTGATTCGTTTCAGAATTTTTGATTTTCTGGGAGCGAATTGTTTATCAGTATATCGTTCGTGATAGTCCAAAACTCTCATTATTATTTACTAGCCACCAAAATAATTTCACATGTTTACGCAGTATCACCAGATGAGTTGCCCTACACGACATTTTCTCTGTATTATTCTTTACTTATCAGTACTAAAGCTTCAAATCTATATATCGCTTGTAATTTATTTTTTAAATCGCGAAACTATTTTCTTTTCGGCGTGATAGTAGTTTAAAATGCAAATAAAAAAAAATACTCTCCTCTGGTTGAACGATATTAATCTTCTCATGCGCACTATTCAATTCCGTGTTCGATAAATGTCAGAATTATGAATACTGATTTTTAAGAGATTTTACTGTACCTCAATCTTCCTTCTTACATGCCATCACTTTTTGCTTAGACAAAATATTGTAAATTTAGTCAATATACTAACGAATATCGTACAGATTAAGAATAGAAATGTTACCAGTCAAAGTGTATAAGATAAAGTTTATTCACGCTATAGTCCACATGGACCTATTCTATTGTTTGATTTGTGATTGGGATATTTGAATATTGCATCCTGGCGAGGTTGATCTATGTGTCCACATTAAAGCTAGAATTTCGAATACTGATTTCCAGCGCACGGAGATCCCCGATTTAGCTAATGTAATTTAAAAAAACAAAACAATTCACAACAAACTCTAAGTTGCCTCTAAGGCAATAATGAATAAGAAAAAAAAAAAGAAATCGTTTGAAGGTCGGGGAAATCCAATCTAAAATAGGAAACAAGTAATAAACTTCTGTGTGAAACGGACAAACTATCTATTACTATTAAAAAAGAACAATTTAAAAAAAATGAAGAAATAATAAATAACATTTCAGATTTTTGGCCAAGAAATTATAACTATAGATTTTAGACGTATCTGGGAACCTAATCCTGAACAGGAAGGAAGTGATTGATCTCCACTCCTGTTCAAAAGACCAGAGATGATTGTGAAACGGATGATAGGCGAACCTATCTAGTACGGTTTATTCTATTAATCCTATCGTTCTATCGTCCTGGGTATGACGATAAACTACATCCAACAGCAGGACCTTTGATCAGGAGGTTTTGGGAAGTGTGGAACTACCTCTTAATTGCTGGTGTTCCCATGTCCACCCTCACCCGAGGTGGTAGCACCTGTTAGGGTCACAGCTATGGGCAAATAGTTAACCCCCAAATTGGGGTCAAAACGTGTATAAAAAAAAAGCAATATATTATTGGGAAGGAAAACTATTACCAGAAATACTTTTTGAAAAAAAATATTACCAGCAATAATAATTGTGTTGGCATTAAATAACCCATTGAGATTGATATGCTGTAAAGCAAAATAAACCAAACCAAACAATTAATCCTAAATTAGGTTTAATAATTGTCTAGTTGTTATTCCTGGAGGTAAATATACTATTATCAACTTGCTGAAAATTAAACTACCATAAACAACAAAATTTAGAAAAGAAATATTAATTATTCTTTAAAAATGATTACTTTTAAATTTGACATAAAATAATGTGTTTATTTATGTCGGCCAGCAGTAATTTCATATCTTAGTTTAGTAGGAAAATTAGATGAATTTATGGCATTTTTACGTTGCATACGACGAAATGTCTCAAACTTGATTCAACACTAGCATACATTTGCGTGTCTTTACTTCGATTGCTTTGAAGAGGTTGTTCCTCTTCTATTTGTCCCTTCAGAACTTTGGTGCTCATGGCGCCCCATAAGTCTCTGTCCTTTGTAGATCTATTGGTCAATTCTTTACAGCCTATTCTGCCATCCATTTACACATGCTAGTTATGAAGGTTATGCTCTGTTATTCGTGGTCCAATTTGACATCAATCAGTCCTCTGATTGTAACATTTTCCAAGCCCTCGTTTCTCATTATATGCCATAAAACTTCTCTTCACCTGTCCAGAATTAACTGCCATGGAGGAGAACTGATATTATATGACGAGTCAGTTGCCTCACTTCGTTTATAACGATTTTCTTTTCTTAGCAATGCGACTTTCGAGTTTGATGACACATTTTCTGTCGTATGTTAAAATCTTCCCAGAATATATTGATATTTTGGACATTCAGTTTAGAAGGAATGTTCTCCAAGTGTAAATTTATTAAACCTTCTAAAGCGTTAAATCATATAAGGCTTGCGTTTTAACAGGATGAAAAGAACAATAATAAACAAGAATAGAGGGAATTGATTGGTTGATAAACATCGCATTTACTTCTATTCACTTATCTATTACCCATCCCTTTTATAGTAGTGAGTTTCGCCTTTTTATTTTAATTTCGCCAATGTTTCAAATAAAAATAAAACTAACAACCAATTTAGAACAACCAAATTAACTACAATTCTTCTTACCCTTGCTCTGTCGACCATTATCTTTTTTATTATAGTATTATCATTTATCTATCATATTTGAATATAGGTTTTAATATATATATATCACATGGATTTTTTGGAGATCCATTGAAGACCACATTTGTTTTAAAAATATCAGCAATTTTCTCAAAATACTTGCGGGTAGTATAAATGTTATCGGCATGTAAATATCAAATTGTGATCGGGTCTTTTTTGTTCACTAATGCACTGGGAAAATGCGTGCATCTAACTTCCTTTCTCTCACTGTTAAACAACATAACATTTGCTTTTCTGGCCATGGATTGTATCCAGTCTCTATTAGAAAAGATCATCGTTAAAACCAGCATCAACAATAGGGCAGTGTGATTGCATAACCCTAGGTAGAGAAACCCATGTAGGATATTCAAAATTCTGAATTTGCAACTAGCCTGAAAAGGGATGCGCTCTGTTAAGCTTTTGGACATAGACACAGATTCTGTTGTTATGTTTGCATTAGATATGTCCACAAATAATTCCGATGAGTTGAAATGATTATGATTCGATCTGAAATGTCCTCGGTTAGGCTAAAATGATTTACGAATTAAAACATTACGTAACAATTATTCTAATATTTACAAAAATATCACGCTTCTTCCAAACATGAGTCCTACTATCATTATATTGTATTATATTATCTGTTTTTATCAGATTTTCACAACTTAAAATCTCTAAATTGACTAAATAAGCGACGAGAGTTATAACGTGAGAAATATCTTCTCCCTGATAAAATGACGTGTCCTTTTCTGGATTAGGCCCACCTCATTTTGTGTGATAATAATATAACATGTCTCTGGAATTATTTTTTGTGATTCATTCATTCGCAGAAAATTTTGATTTTCTGATATTTAATTTTGGCTTGTTGTGACATCTAAATCATGGCAGTGAATTGAGATACAGAAAGTATTTGAAATATTGTTTGCATTTTAAGAGAGATAATTTAATTTATTCTATATTTAATTTAAAATGTTTCTATCATTCTTTAACGTGTTATTTTAAAGCGCAACAATAATCTCAAATTCATTTATCACCCTTCCTGATAATAAAACATAAAGATGCTTTAAAATCAGCAACGGAAAATTAGACAATTGCGAATGCAATACAACACATTTTGAAAAAATACATATTGAACTATAATGTAATTGGATGGAAGTTCAAGAAAAGACTGTAAATGCAAAAAGTTCTTTCGAGTAACCTAGATAAATTTGGAGAGTTATGGTCGTTCAATTCCTTATTAGAAATGGTTTATAAAAGAAGATTATCTTCATTACTACTGATCATGAATGAAAGGAGCAA
>OZ038475.1:18995804-19003304 GCA_964036315.1 Acanthosepion esculentum
AACCTTAGCGGAGTCACATCCAAACGCCATCAATTTTGTCTTCATGGCACAAGAAACGTCATATTTATTTTCACCAGGGAAGAACAACTGGTTCAACAGCATATTAGGGTTTTTTCCCCTTTTACGGGCCTTTTTTGAATGAAGTTGACATTTATACCTCTTTTTTTAAGACCAGGTTCCTAGTGGAAATTGCAATAACCAATTCCCGCCCCCAAACCTGCATTAACTTGTCTGGGACATTTTCTCCTGTAGTTATTGAGTGAATTCTGATGAACGGTGGTAATTAGAACGTTGTCTGTGTTATTTCCTGCAAACTATAGTCTCGTAATCTCCGTATCAAGACTTAATTTTTCATGGTGTTCAAACAACATTGATCAGTTGTCATGTTTGCGGCACTTTGATGCAGGTTACCCGTTTCCAACCTTCACGTGGATACCACACGTCTATGTCAGTTATCTTTGACACGGAGATGACTAGGTGCCACAATGCAGCTCACTGTTTACAGGTATTCCAGACCAATCGCGAAAAATAAAGACATTAGTCTCTGTCAAATGTAGCCCGAAAACCGTGTGTGTGTGTGTATGTGTGTTTTGATTTGTGTGGGTGTGTAGACGTGCAAATTGTAAAAACGTATCGGTTCATGATTAGGAAATGGAATGTAGTTTTCACCACACTTATTTACTGTAAAAATATATGGGAAACTTATGATTCCATCTTTTCGTCTCTTCACATTTATGACTTAAATGGTCGGGTTCACTGAGCTCTGTAAAGTTGGTTGTTACCAATGGATTCTGTTTTTCGTGAAAAAGAAGTTGGTTTTGCGCAAACTTTCATCACTATAATCAAAACCTATGTTCGGTTGGGAGATACTGAACGCTTCTACATTTCAGACAAACAAGAAGAGAATCCATTATAAATACAGACACAGACACATCTAGAAAGAGGCACACACATATATATATATATAGAGAGAGAGAGAGAGAAAGAGAGAGAATGAGAATGAAAATGAGAGGGAGTGAGAGAGCCCCCACAGATATGGGTAAATATCAGAACACACTGGACGCAATAGCCTTGGTTGCCGACTATTCTAGGAAAAGGAAAACTCTGAATTTGGGGTCCATAGGAATGTCTAGCCCAAGACAGTACATATCGTGCCCTTATATCTCTAATCGGTTAGGAGATTGGTGAATGTGATAAGTATACATCTCTCTCTCTCTCTCTCTCTCTCTCTCTCTCTCTCTCTATATATATATATATATATATATATATATATATATATATATATATATATATGTAGGTATAGGGGGTGTCCTCAGTGTAAAGAAATATTCACGAAGTTAGTCTCAGGAGGAATTGATATATTTGTTTGGTCCCTTATCAATTATTTTTTTGCTTGCTTCAGATTTCATACATGTATCATATAGAGATTACTAAATGTGTAAAAATAATTAAAGAAAAACTTGAAAGAATGAATGAATGAAAAATATATATTATTAAAATAAGGAATAATAACATGTATATTTTATAGAGAGCAGAAGAAAACTGGGGAATAAGTCTCCTCCGAAATATCATATTCTCTTGAAACATTTCAGGCCTGTCTATTATTAAACGTCAAATTGATGCGTCCTGGTGAAAAGCACGTCTGTATACCGTGTTTTGGCAGCGCCAGATTGTTTCCCTGGCGTCCAGCTGATTTACGCGTGTCTGGACGGTGTGAATTGTAGCGATATATATTGGTGCCTCCTTCATCGCGCTTTTGGATGCTTTCCTCAACCTCGCCAAACCGGCTTTAGACAAGCACTCTTTTCTAATGGAATCGTGCCATGTTCACAATGAGGCTGGATATATTACAAAATTACCAGCAGCAGTTTATGTTTGGCAAACACATACGAACTCAGTATATTCTATATTAACAAGCAGTTTAATATAGATGCATAAAAGTACGCAAAGGAAAAAATGTTGTACATGCTTGTATTAGAAGTCAACTTACGTCGAATTACCTAACACGACATGAATAAGGTGAATTCGAAATTATTTATCTAATAATGTTAGTCATTTAATAAAATTTCATATATTTCCATCCTATTGGGTAATATTGACGTTGACAGTGTATCTTTATTTCATTTGGTTTATGCCTTCAGTAAATAGTCGATCTTGAATTTTCATAAATTTCTATCCTTCATAAATCTATGTAATGTTTATCAAATTATTATCATTACCTGATGCTGTTATGAGATATAGATAGGTTGCACGCTGTTTCTTTTGTCACTACTCCCTTCGATATGCCTTGTATGTTTCAAATTATCTAAGCCCACTTTCCTCATGTATTAAGGAGAAATCTAGTGTTAATTTAAATATAAATAGTAATTTTATTTTTATTTTCCTTAACACTTGTTGCCCACATGTTCTGTTTATGATATCGGCGGGATTATTCTCTAACTCCACATAAGTGTCGCCTGAAACCTCTTATTTTTGTGAAACATTTGCCGTACATTGTGGTTGATATAGCATAGAGTTTCACTACTCGTTTCTGTTTTTTCTGTTTCTCCATACTTGGATTAACTTTTAAAAATCGCATTTCGCTATTACCATGTAACTTCAGATTTTAAACTCCCGTTTTCCGTTGCCTGTTAAAACAAATCCAAGTTAGTTAAATTTACGTACTTGCTTGGTTTTGATATTTTCAATCTTATCTCGCATCTTGAACTGTATCAGTAAATATATATTCTGCCTTGGTACACTACACAGATCTTTCTTCCCGATTTGCTTTAACTTGTCTAGGGAATCTTGTTATATGTTTACGTGTCTGTCCAATCATTCGCACTCAGACACACATGTTAGCCAGTTACCGCAAAAATAAGCGTACATTGAATAAGTCTTATCTGCACTTGATAGCATACACTGACAGAGGAAAAGTGTATTTCTAAAAGGCTACTTGTTTGGAGAATAATTTTCTGGATTACCTAGCCTCCAAAGAGCAAATATTTTCTTAAAATATAAACTCTCCATATTTTCTTTATCTGCTTTTACTGGTTAACAGAGGCTTGAGCCAGCGAAATACATTCGGGAATGTAAAAAAAATTAATTCCATATGCTAGACCCTTTAAGTATTACAGGGGAAATCCATGTCTCGAAAGAACTCAGGGTCAGCATGCTCCCCACGTAACCCATGCGGACTGTTTAACATTCTGAATGGTAAGCCTAATTTCATTAGGAAAATTGTGTTTGCTTCGTTTCGTTCTCGCTTGTTCACTTACAATTTTACAGGCATAAAAAGCTAAAGTACTATAAATAAATGCAATGCTTCGTGAATTTTTTAACGTTTCCTTGCAGGTAAGTTTTTTCAACATTTTAAATCATTAACGATATTCTGTAAGGATGATCATACGAATAACAATCTTATGCTTTAGAGTGAATAAAATCTCATAATAATTTTTATTTATCTTTGGTGATAATATATTTTTCGTTTATTATATTTTTGTTTTCCTTAAATAAATTAAAAAATATATCACAAGCCTCACTAATATTGTCATCGGTGATAATGTCAGAAAGATTTATAATTATACATAATTTTGCAAAAGAAAAAATTACCCCTTCTCAACTTATAACTCAGATAAGCGTATGATCTTATTTAGTTGGAATGTTTGCTGGAAGTTCAATGAAATGTCAGCTTGATTTTCTATATTATGACCCACATTAATGAGCCATCGAATGATTTTGCATGCACCTAAGTGACGCCAGGAGAGCAAATAGTACACATGGCAAATTCTCCTTGACAATTCAATGTGTCACGCACAGACTGAGGAGAAAGTTACAAACATTCTATATTAAATTTAACACATAAAAATGTTTTTGGATGAGTGAAATGACGGCTCTCCCAGACTTCCTTTAATCTGTCCGCAAACTATATCTTTTGGATTTTCTTGATATGAATGTTTGTTAGTGCAAATTTTATTATAAAAACGTGATTGTTGTTCACATACGTTGCCCATGGTATTTTCTGTACCTCTTTGCTGTTATATGACTGTTTTTAATTTGTGAGGAAACTGTCCATTATTCAATGACATATAGGAGATTAGATACTAATTTACATTTCATCATTCAAATTACATTGTAAATATCTTAATTAATAAAAATATATAGCAATTATACCAACTCAATGAGTTCAGTATTATTACATATTATTTTAATGTCGTCTATTTTTAAATAGGCCGTTTTATATTAATCTTTAAAATAAATCAATTTTATGTGCGGTTTGGTGTAATGAAAAATCAGAAAGACCAGTTCGATTTCCAGTCAGGTTCGTTACATTCAATAATGCTTTATTACACTTGGGAAATTTCAAATCCATCTGTTCTTCCCCCAGCTAGGTTCTATAGCTATCTCCCATTGCTCTCTTATAGCCTTGGTTGGATCCTATAGCAAGGTTTGGCAGCCAGTCTACGAAGAAATAAACAGCAGCAAACTTCAGGAATATATTCTGCCAAGTCAGTCATGACTCGAAAGATATATGTTTACCCAAACGGTTATACAATTAAATTTTCTTTGTAAATTACAATTTATTAAGTTGTAATTTACAAATAAAATTTGCAAATAAACTGTTAGATAAATATTATAATTTACATATTTAAAATAATATCATACTGAGAAAATCTATATTAATTTTAAATTTCAGCCATATTAATCTCACTCTCCATGCCAACATATATGTTCTGTTTATATTTCCGAGGAAATTATTGGTGGGTGAAGTGAAAAACCATTTTATTATGTAACTATTATGCATTTAAGATAATTAAATAATTATTAATTATGACGAAATACAATTATAAATAAAAATCTGAAAAATTGATATCTATATTTAGATTTAAGCATTAACAATTATAATTGTAATAATTACATTTACATTTATTTGTGCAGATTTCGGCACTCAATGTGCACGTTATGCAATGACAAGTAAGTGGAATGAGTTTAATCTTTGATATTACTGTATTGTAAACCGCTATTTCCAAAACGAATAATTTCGTTACCATTCCGTTTCCTATAGTTTGTTTCTTGAAAGAAATACGATAACGTACAGACAATTTGTAACTCGGCTGAAGAAATTATATCATCATGCCTTTTCATAAAGATGGGTCTGAGAGAATGTTTTTATTCGACTCATTCCTATATATTTAACTATTTTGAAAGTTGAATTAAACTTCTACCAAATTTTAAATTAGTATTTCCTCTGTTTCTATCTCAAAATAAAACATTTAAAACACACACACACACACGTGTGTGTATGTTAAATAGTTAATAGCAATGTGTTTCGAATACATACTATATGCATATTTCTTAATAATAAAATTACTGTAAAATCTTGGTTTCACATTATTTAACTCATCTTATTGTCATTACCTTTGCACTTAAAACCATCAATTAATTAATGTATTCAAAAATTCTGTTAAATTAATATTGGCAGTTAAAACATGTGACAAATTTCCAGTCGGAATTCGTACACGTAAGAATAGCTACATTATAAATATTTTGCACTGAGAAATAAACTGTTCAACTGACTTACGTCTTCCTTGTCTATTATACGAAATATATTTTCGTAATTTCCTAAAAGTTTACACATGTGGATTTTCAAATATATACATATATCTCAACTGGAAAATAATCCCTCACCATATATGGATATTACATAAAATAACATCAAAAATGCTGTTTGTAATCTAGTTAGAATCCAGGAATTTATTAAAGAAATGCTATTAAAATTAATTCTAATATTAGTTACAAAAATGTTCACAATCGATTTATTCCTTTTTAGGCAGCTTATTCCATTATAGAAGTGTTCTCGACCGGTGCTCCCGGGTGCACTAATGTACCCTGAAAGGTAGGCAGGTGAGGCCCAAGTTAACAGAAGAGTAACTTATTAATTATTTTATGCCTAAAAAAATCTGTATTTTTAAAAAAAGCTTGAGATATCAATCCCATCGCGTCGATGTCTAAATCAAGTTTTTAGCATTTTTTATTTTAAACTGGATGCCATAATTTTTAAGCAGTGGATAATCCTTTCCCTTTTGCTTTCCTCGACGGCTTTAATTCCGTCATTATCCGTCTCTGTGAAAAGAAAAATAGCAGATTCTTCTAAAGTTATTACATTGTATAAGCGGTAAAGTTTTCATTAAGATGGATTTATATTTAAATGAAAACTCTACCAATTAAATATACACTGTAATTTCTTCAAAATAAAGGTTTATTTCAGAAGATATCTTTATTAACTGTTTTCAAATTTCATGATTAATTTTTCATTATTAAAATTTAAAGTGTGCCACAGAGATTTAGTTATTCTACAGGTGCGCACTGAATTTAAAATGGTTGAGAAACAATGCTGTGAAGTATAACTCTTTTCATAACAAGCAGTAGGATATATAGTCTTAAACATATTATATATGCAATGAATTGCGAACGACTTAAAGTAAATGTGAGGCTTTTTACGCAAATACGCGTGACTGTAAAAGATGCGCAAATTTTCACGGGGATTGCCGTCAGCAGCTCATGCAAAGATGAAGGTTTAAGGAAAATTAAAACTAAAACGGCACTTATACTTACAGGCAGAAAGAGACAATTGAAATTACTGTGACACATAATGAGACGAAGAAGACAAGAGGAAGCATCGAGAATATACCAAACGAGCATGTTTAAATGGATGACATGACAATCTCAGGGATAGTAAAAAGACACATATTTCTAAATGTTTCAAGGGATATGAAGTTGTGGAGAGCCACGTTCAACCACCTACTGATGGGAGATGGTAAATAAAACGATAATGTTATATTTAGTTAATAATTTCTTAAAAATGCTTATTTGAATAAGAATATAGAAGGCATGTACTGTAATTTAAATTTAGCAAGCGTTTCATATGACTACATTTGACTACTGTGTCATTTTAAGGTTTGCGTATAAATATATTACTTATAGGATCTATTGTCACTTTACAAAATATTGCATTGTTAAAATTAAACTCCATTTATCTTAAGACTTTGCAACGGCTTCGAAATTAAAGCAGGCAGTTTTTCTTGCCGCATTAAATTAAACAGACTCCCATACTTTTCACTTGAGTCCTGAAAACAGTAACAACTTCTTGTTAGTATAATATACTTTCTAAACTATTACACTATTAATATGTTCTAAACTCTGGGTGGGTAAACATATGCAAGTTGTTCGTCCTTAATATGAATTGCACATTAAATCTGGTGGACAGAACGTGTGATATTTCTAAAACATATTTCAATTGAGTGATCTTCCTGATCGGTGGGATCATGTGTTACCGAAATAATATACATCATACTTTTTATTTAATTTTCCTAGCATTACTTTACCTTCAGGGTTTTCCAGTATCTGCTCGTGAATTGGTGATTCTATGCTGAAGAAGAGATAATAAATTCAGTCTGGTTTGAATATTCGGTTATCGGATTTGGGAGGTAAGCATTGTGATCAGAGTGTTAAGCTATTCGT
>OZ038475.1:19008304-19065804 GCA_964036315.1 Acanthosepion esculentum
GTCTGAAGCATTTATTTGCACCGAGTGAATGTATAAACAGTTCCGAAAAGTGTGGATGTTTCTACACAAACCCTCACCACTTTAAAAATATCACCTGTGTGGGTTTTCTAGTTGTTTATCCTGTTATCCTCATACATCGAAACCGACCGTAGAATCCATTATATGCAGAAAGAATTAATTGATTTTATTTTTCAATTTGATATTTGTTTATTACTTCAAACTTTATTTTTAGTCGATAGTCGTAGGATGAAACATTTCCTCTATTAATTTTACTCAAGTACCCAGGCTCCCATACAACATTCGTCCGATCCCTGTATATTTGAGTCAACTTTGATCGGAGAAGTATAGTTGTGTTACACTCAATTCTTTGATCTCTCATGCCAAATTAAAAAGTCATCATTCCACTACCAACTCTTTTAATTTGCAAAATCGTATATCACCGCATATATCAACAAATAATTATACCAGGCCACAAAAATCTCCTGAGCCGACCAAACATAGAAATGAATACAATATACAAACTAGTAATAAGGAGTGCCATAGGAGGCGATAATAACAATTGCAATATGAGCTCTGGTAAAACAGAATGACATGGTAACAGCAAAAATTGCAATATGAGCACTGGTAAAAAAGACATAAGTTTTATAATACCCAGAAATCCATCTACAGATATCCGCAAGGACACATGGCACAGTGGATAAAGGCGTTAGTTAGATCCAGTGACAGGACCCAAAGAGTGTGAGTTCAATACCCGGCTAATTTGTGGAGAACTTGGAGTGAAGAATTAAGAGTAGACAACTGATAACTGACATCCATTAGACATGTCACGTGGAACTAGAACAGTCTATCCCAGTGAGGGAAATGAAGGGTTCAGTTCGACATTCCAACCACCTGAAGAAGGCCAGAGTGTACAACGGCCGAAACGTTGTGATAAATATGGCCCCAAGATGAGAACAATAGTCCGAGTAGTGTAAATAATGTTTTGTTCGTCATAAATTTCCTTTAAATTTAAATAAATTAGACTCAGACGGGTAATATTTTAACAACATACTCATTTTCTGGCATCTATTCTCCATTTTTATCAGAAAGCCCCACTTTAGCAATCGCCATTAGCTTTTCCCTTATTTGCACTTTACTCATTTTCATGTTCTAAAATCTCATTTTCCACGGCGATTTTTTAACTTTACGCGTGACACTTTTTCAGTTTTGAGATCAAGATGGATTGCAACCCATCTGGGTATGAGACTACACTGAACAATGGTTTTTCCAGATATTCCAAAAGGATGGCACACTTTCTAGGCAGTATGTGAAATTACAGTTACTTCTAATGATAACACTGTCGATAGGGGATTTTCATTGATTTCATTCTTTTTCGAGATCAACGTTTTCAGATATTCAGGGTGTTAAATGTTTTACACTACGTGGAAGGCCTTCAAAGAATTGCAGATCACGTTTGATGTTTCGGAACAAAAATGTGTTTTATCCATTATACGACCTTTTTCATCACTGAAAGTTTTCAGCAGATCATGTTCGTATCCGTCGTCATGAAATAGTGTTACATACAAGCATACATACGACTGTATAAACCAACAGAAAAACGGTATCTTCATTAAGGTCTTTCTTATTAAGTGCTAAATTAAATCGATTTTCAAAGAAGTCTATAAAAACAATAATTTCGTAGATCATTTTATATAACGCTACAATGGACATATTTAAGTATTGATTATGTAATTAAAACATTTCATTACTTGGTGTATGTCGCTGGAGAAGCTGGCCATTTGGCTTATTCGAGTGACTACTAAAGATATAGATACAGAGCAGAATATACGACATTGTATTGACTTCAGAGTATATACTATGTGCAAGTTATTTTTTAAATTTAGGTTTCTCTTTGTGACTTATCTTTATATATCAGTCACTGAGTTTCATTTGTTTGTTTGCCAATTTGTGGTCAACCACGTCAAAACCTATTAGTCTCGAATTCATCTTCTTCGTAGCGATTGAACTACTCATGAATGGCAATTGGTTCGCTGGCCCGGACGAACAGTGTGCTTCTTCAATCAGGGTTGGTGTATTCGCTGGTGGTACAGAATTCAGAAAGGAAAATAAGAAGAAAGAAAAACAATTTACCTAATTTTGTTCACTTTCTTTGGGGAACGTAATCAAAGAGCGATTAGCGTTTCTCGAAACTGTTTGCTCACGCCACGCACATCGAAAACTGTGGAAGCTGACAGACTTTGTTAAACTTTCGCTTACTTTTCCTGAATTCAAACACTCAGTGCAGAATGAAGCGAACGCTAAAAAAAAAAATAGGTAAAATCTTGCTATTTTGTTTCTACACTGATCGCGTCGGAAAACTGTGCATTTTTAGACTTTTATAATTTTTTTTCAAAAGAGAATTAATGCAGCGATCGATTGATTTATATTTCGCGGCAAACGTATCGATTTTTGCTGTTCATCACAAGAGCAGGTCATAGATTCTGTCTAGAGATACGCTCTAATCAAAACAACTTCTTAGATGCAGAAGTAAAAATGCTAAGCGTAAAGGATCTATTTTTCTTTCCTCTAAACTATGTCACAATTCATTATGCAAGTCCATGTTTTCATAATAAAATAGGTATTGTTCAACAGATTTTGATTTAATATTCTGGATACAATTATATTTATATGACAGTCGAATTTCATCTAATATTTACTTTAAATAGAAACATATATAATTTATTTACATTATTACATTGTCTTATTGATATCTCACCCAATAAAAAGCCCAAGAGCAACTCAGACTAGAGGGTTACTGATTACGATTGTAAAGAGGATTATGTAAGAGAGTATTATTAGAGAGATTAGGCTAGATATCAGTGAGCACTAGACCAAGATTATAGTTGTCATGAATGTATTCTTTCAGGAGTTAGTTCTATAAAATAATAGTTTGGAAGAAGGCTGACTGAGTGGAACTTCCTTTTTATCAAAGGGACCCGAAGATAATGTAGATGATTTTTCAACCGGAAGCACGGTATTCCAGGTCTTAGCTGTGAAGTTCCAACACAAAGGAACGTACTTGCCCGAACATCTTCCATAATAATAGCGATATCTTAGTGAAATCCTGAAGAAATTCTGCGAGATAATTCTTAACGCACATCGCTGCGTAAGCACCTTTGATCTTTTGTGAAGTCTGGACAGTGAGGTTTGTGCATCACCATCTCATTCTGACTAATATCTTCTTTGTTGTTATTATCACAACTTTTCTTCCCGTGATGCTCTCTGATTATCTCCACGTGTCTGGCGAGTAGGATCACCTTCCGTTAGTAACGAGTTGAAATATTTATTTACTCTACAGGTAAAATAACCTAGTGGTTTAAAGAGATTTTTTGTGAATTCTATTGCATATTAATGTGAATTCAATCCCTCTGCCTGGTAGGCTTTGAGAAAAATAGAGCCAGGAATAACTGAGTAGTTTTTAAAAGACCAAGTATATCAAACTTAGTCATGAAAAGCAGAACGAGAGCAAGCTACTCAACGTGAATTGTGTTCTCGTTCCAAAGGTATTGATGTTTATCCGGATCGAAAAATACCTAAGTAGGTAAGACAAAACCATATGATAATTAACACAAAGTTGATCACATTAGACCGAAATACATATCTGCTCCTCAAAAAATTATATAGAAAATGTACAATAACATTTTTGACGTTGTTAGTTTTATTTATTAATTGTATAGTTATTTATAATTATTTTTTGCATTCAGATTTATAGAATGTTATATTTAAATAGAATTATATCACGTCAAATGAGACAAAAACGTCCGTAGATATATGTTATATGAATCTATGTGTCGCACATTGCGAGAAAGTTAAACTGCGCTAACAGAACAATGGATGTATTAAATGAAACATCTGAAAAACAAGAACAAGAAAACATATTTTTTTTAAAAATGTTAGGTAAAGAACTTTACGAAAACGCGGAAATGATGGAATAACATTTATTGAAGTTGATTTTACCAATGTAAAGTTAAAATGTAGAGTTAAATATTACAGTATATTAAGAATAATGAATAAAACAGGAAAACCGCGAAGCCGCCATATTACAGAAATATCTAAAACATCAAATTGTGCTGGATGTGGGAAGACCACATGAAAATTATATTTAAAGAGTAATTATTGTGTTTAATGTAGGCCTACAGATGGTAGTTTTGATTTCTAAATAATCCGACAGCACAATTTGATTTCTAAACAATCCGACAGCACGATTTAGAAAATAATAACGGGGAGCTATAATAGTATTTTAAGATATTAAATAAAACATCAGATGTAGATTCAGATTTGATGATGGTGTAAAGATAAATGAGGGGAATAAAAGTATGCTTTGGAAAATAAATTTTTCGGTATTTTCTTAGCATAAGCTTTAAGATAAAGAGTATATTGCAAAGAAATGCTCACCCATTTGTTGCACACAGAATTATTTCCTACCTTGTCAATAAATGACAAAAACACTGAATACATTGAAATTCTCATCCGCTCTACAAAGATATTTATCCAACAGAAAAAAGTATGAGTAATATCTTTCAAACTGAAGTATATGAGAATGGAAAACAATAATCCTGCGATGTAATATTAAGGTCCAAGAAACAACAGTTACAAATCTGATAAAGGAGAATTTATTCCAGAATCCAACAATCTGCT
Organism: Acanthosepion esculentum; assembly: GCA_964036315.1. NCBI lineage: Eukaryota > Metazoa > Mollusca > Cephalopoda > Sepiida > Sepiidae > Acanthosepion > Acanthosepion esculentum. Next base: position 19,012,982 of record OZ038475.1, read on the forward strand.
TGACAATTCCGGTATACTGCATACCTTTTTCTTTGCATTGTTCTAACAATAATCGTCTGGATGAAATCCTTTTGTGAATCAATGGTCTTTACGAACGCCATATAGACTGTCACAACAGAAAGAGGTTTTATCTTCAATGAAAACTAAACAAATTTGAAAATATCCTTTATAAATCTTCAATACATTGTATTTATTTAATCAGATACATACTGAAAAATGACAGTCGAATTAACCTTAATCAAATTATTTATCAAGAAGCCAATTCAAATAGGGAGAATTATAAAAAATTGAAACCAACGTATCAATATGTTGAAAGGTGTGCACACTTGAAAAAACAATATACGTGTTATTTATTCTGTATGAAAAATCTTGTAAAAGAAAAAAATATTTATGATTAGTCATGAAAGCCCATTTTAAAGTAAATAAAAATATTATATTTTTTTCTGAGGCGAACTTAAATAAAGATTAATAAATTTCCAATTTTGGAGTCATTAGTAATATATTTTCTTAGTCAAATTAAAGTCCAATTCCTAACATCTCATCATACATGCATCTTACAAACCACATTAATAACCCTATATTTTGATAGACACTCGGGCATCGTATTTGGTGCATTTAGTAAAATGATTTTGTTTCATTTCATGTAAAAGTTGACAGTTATTACGAGCAGACATAAAGAGGCATTTGTTATGATGGGAACTATCACGTTAGCACAATCGGAAAAAAGTGATTCATGTGGGTTATGCCGGCTGAAGAAATCAAAAAATAAGATTCTGTTTTCACCTGTTATTTCCGAGAACTATGGCCGTTTTAACTAAAGAAGTAACCTCAGTGCCATGATTACCAATTCGTATGTTAAAATTATCAGTCCAGTGGTCGTCACGAAGAAAGTCACGGAATATATTACAATCGGTAGGCGGCTAACAGAAAAGCATTTCCTGGGAATAGGTGGTCCCACTCTAATAGACATCTCAAAAGAAACATCAACAGATACTACAGCGTAGTCCGAATTACGAAGCTGACAGATTTTCAACGTTCGACAAGAGATATGAATGAATGTAAGGTTCAAAATAAATAAAGATTCATGTTGATCAGAATTGTTATAGAAACAAGGAGAGAAACGCGATATGAGAAACGTGAAAATTCAGAGTATGAATTCAGGGATCATCAGTAACATTTGAATGATTAATTAATTTGGCAAGATATGCATTACTATCACGATAAACAAATGTTCGTGCATATTCATATATATATATATATATATATATATATATATATATTATTATTAGTAGTAGTAGTAATAGTAGTAGTCTTATATGTATAAGAATACATACTCGCTCGGAAAACCTTCGGTTTCTTGATTTGCAAATAATCAAACCAATAACAAAGTGGGGAAAAATAGGTATAAAAAAGAAAGAACCAAGAACATGTACGTTAGCCGAAAATAATTGTCTATGCAAGTCCAAAGCCCAAAGAAAAAAAAACGATACGAGTACACAAAATAACTAAATAAAGTGCACAATACAGTGAGAAGAGCAGTCCTAGTTAAACCTAGAGAGCCAGATAAACCTACCAAGATTTCACCTAAGCGGATTGTCAGGGAAGTTAACTAACCAACCAACTAACTAACTAACTAACTAACTATATATATATATATATATATATATATATATATATATATATATATATATATTTGTGTGTGTGTGTGTGTGTGAGAGAGAGAGAGAGAGAGAGAGAGAGAGAGACTTCTAAACTGTCATATATTTTGTGTTGTATATTAGTCTAGAGAGAAAGGGGAGCGATAATGAAAAATAGATACCTAACAGATTGCAATTAAACCAGTCCAAATCACATGAAATATTCATCCGGGCACTCAGGATACATTTCTCTTGCAATTGGAAGATTTTCCTGTATGTTAACAGCAAGGTAATGCATATGTATCCTAAAAACAATTTGAATAAGTTTAAGGAGTCCAATTGACATTACACTCTTATGTCGAAAAAAAGTTTTATTATTTACCATATTCTTCTTATCAACATCTATTTTTTCTCTTGTGGAAATGTTGCTGTTCTCTGAAAAAAGGGTCATAGATCAGGTAACCACATGAACATAATTGAGCTTAAAAGTTACGCGAATGTCCATAATAATCAGCAGAATGTTTGGTGACTATCTCTAAAGACCATATCTTTCCAACGGCCAGAATCCGCCATTTGAACAATGCGGTAACTTAACCGACATTTATTGAATAACAGGGAAATGAATATCGTCAATAATCACACAAGAAAGTTGCGAGATAATCTTATTTCGTTCAATCAATCCGTTTTACTGAATATGAGCGAAGTGTCCACTGAACATATCAACATGGATTTATCAACCAAGTTACGTTACTGAACATAATGCAATACAATTAACATTGTCAAATAGCAGAAGTAGAAACGGTTAGTCATCATATTAGCCAAAATCATGGTGTGTGAATTACTCGCTTGTGTGGTCTGTAACACATTATTTATCATCTTTCAGTTGCGTCTCTGTCCTTGGGCAGAGTGCGTTCAGGGGCGACTCCGTCCAATGTCAGAGTCGCAACTAAGGAAAATTATACTGTGAGGTGCTGACCCTAGTGAACAGCTGCCCGAGGCCGCGCCCTCCCGTGTGCACTAGAGAGAGGGTTCGGTGCTCGCACCGACGTCAGCCCAACAACGCCAGCCCAACCGACGCCAATTGTTCTCACTAGCCCGGGTGTACGCGCTCGGGCATCCCACATTAAACTGACCTTGTGCCACAACCTGACCTCGTGGGGGTTGAGTAAATAAAAATATTAACTAAAATTTTTATGGTAGCCTTATATATATTACATTTATGTAGTAGTCGCTACGCTTACAAACTAACAAACATTAACTCTATTGTACACTGGTTGCATTTATTGTACGCTATATTGGTTGATTTTCTTTTATGATTTTGTTATTAATGCTGACGGCTTTTTTTGAATAATAAAGAAGCATTTAGTGAGATTCAGTCAGTGCAAAAAATCGTCGCTTCCAGGAATATAATTTCCTAGGGCAATATATCGTTTTATTGAGATTTCTTCACCCAGATCATACTCATTGTCTATTTCGTGTTAATTAAATGTACCAGGCTCGTTAAATATATTTATAAGTTAAAAGAAATACTACATTATTTACATTATTCGGACAATTGTCCTCATCTTTGTCGACATACTTATTACAACGTTTCGGCCGTTGTACACTCCGGGCTTCTTCAGGTGGTTGGAATGTCGAACTGAATCCTTCATTTCGCTCACTGGGGTAGGCTGTTCTAGTTCACCGTGCCATGCTTAATGGACGTCAGTTATCAGTTATCTTCCTGTTAATTTCCCTCTGAAATTTATCCACTGCATTAGCAGTTTATTGAACTTACACGTGGCACAGTGGATAAAGGCGTTAGTTAGATTCAGTGACAGGACGAAAATGACACCTTTATCCACTGTACCATGTGTTCTTGAGGACAAAGAGGATAAAAACGTTAGTTAGATCCAGTGACAGGACCCAAAGAGTGTTAGTTCAATAACCGGCTAAGGCAGTGGATAACTTTTAGAGGGAAATTGACAGGAGATAACTGATAACTGACATCCATGAAACATGGCACGTGTAACTAGAACAGTCTACCCCAGTGAGCGAATTAGTGTTCAGTTCGACATTCCAACAACCTGAAGAAGGTCGGAGCGTACAAGGACAGAAACGTTGTAATAAATATGGGGACAAAGATGAGGACAATTATTCGAATAATGTAAATAATGTACATAATACATCATCTCAGAAATATAGACAGAAAAAATACTAGTACTTACGACCATAATCCTGTGATATTTTGACCCTGATATAATTGATTAAATCGAGCATTTCCCAAACCAGAATTATCAACCAACTGACTGTGATAAGCAAAATATGTCAAAATTCTGTTACCGTTGAAATCCAGGTATCAAAGTTACACAATGTTAAACTTTTTGAAATATTTAAACACATTGAAAGCTCACGAAAAAAGGGATACGAAGTTTAATATGTCGAAAACATAATATAAAAGAAAATATTTCTGGTTAGTCATTAAAGCACATCTTAAATGGCAAAATAATACATTGCAGTTTTCCGAAATGGGCATGAATAAAAATTAATTTCAAATATTGTCATCATTATCTATTTTATTTATCCCCATAATATTCCCTTCCTAACGCATCATCATACATGAATGTTGAAAGCATTATTCAGTAACCTGTGGCCCTGAAGGAATTTTTCATGTCATACATATAATGATTTAGCAAGATTAGCTTATAGAATGTTATCATCTATGTGTCGCTAAATTCACTTGCATACAGGAACATACATATATTCATGCATAAATCCATTCATACATATATACATACGTACGTCTATACTTGACGTAGTGGATGAAAGTGTTAATTAAACAAGTGTAATGCTCATTTTGTCTTTAATTAAAACTAGAGTTATCCGAACGCAAACAACGATTAAAAGCAGAAATAATAACATACTATACTATATAAAACTCAGCTATTGAGGATGTATTAGATATTATGTGTCTATTTTTGACAATGATGATATTGACCACCTGCAGTTATGACTATATTTTGTTAATATATGCAAGTTATCTTCAGTACTGTATCACAAGAGAGGATTCGCCATCTCTAGTATCGGATGCCTTTAAGAGTATATCTTCATCTAATTTTATGCGCCGCGTCCCTTCAGGATATTTGCGATGATACTATTCCACAATTCCCTGTTTTTGTAGCTCTTAAAAACATTTGTCTTTTTTCATCTCTCCCAATACCTGCTGCGCTGAACATTCACTGTGTAGCTTTCCTCAGTCTTTCTTACGTTCAATATCTCCAGTGAGTAATCAGATTCTCTAACTCCTCTTCCATTACTATTTAACCCAGGAATGTCAACTGTCCCTCCCTAACGTTAAGTATAAGCGTACCATTTGTCGCCATTGTTATAGAACTTTTTCGTTGCTCACATGTTCGGCCCATTGTATTCTAAGAATATTTCTGTAGAAAACATATTTCTGTTGATAGAAGTCACTTCCTATGCATATGTATGTAGTTGACTTATACTGTATTATTATAATCTAGGCACGTTTAAAACAATACATATTTTGGAAATCGTGCATTTGCGGTTCTCTTTATATGAATATTTAATGGAATCCACTTAAGCTACCTGAAGGATGAATACTGAATAAATTGAAGCATATATTTACGATGATGAAATTTTAGATTACTTAAGTGTATACAGATAAACTCATATATATATTTATATATATATATATATATATATATATATATATATATATATATATATATATATATATATATATATATATATATATATATATATATATATATATGTATATATATATATATATTTATACATATATATAATAATATATATATATATATATTTATATATATATATTCATGTATATATATATATATTTATACATATATATAATAATATATATATATATATATAATTATATATATATATTTATATATATATATTTATATATATATATATTTATATATTTATATTTATATATATATTAATACATATATATTTTTTATATTTATATATATATATTAATATATATATATATTTATTTATATATATATATCTATATATATATATTTACATATATATTTATATATATATATTTATATATATATATTTATATATATATATATTTATATGCATATATATTTATATATATATATATACATGTATCTTTATTTAGGTGTATAGATATGTATTTGTATGTAAACAGACAAACTGTTGTGTTTACACAATTTCGAATAGCACGTGGCACTAACGAATATCCATTGAGATCTGCATGCTTATGTGATTTTGATGATATATGTTACTGCATACAGAATAATGACGAAAGGTTATATATATATATATATATATATATATATATATATATATATATATATATATATATATATATATAGAGAGAGAGAGAGAGAGAGAGAGATAGAGAGAGAGAGAGTGAGAGTATGCTTCACCGATCACAAAAAAATTACCTCTTCAAGTCTAGGGTCACTAGATATCTAATGTAAACGTCCTCATCGGAACCTAATATATATATATATATATATATATATATATATATATATATATATATATATATATATATATATATATATATATATATATATATATCTGTGCGTGCGTGTGTTCGTGTTTATTTCAGGTGTAAAATGACCGACCATTACTAGTAGTTTAATGCATTGTCATCAGATAGTCGGTAGTTATATATTTAGTTTGATAAAATCAGCATTTTATACAACTTCGGTTTCATTGAGATGTTACAAGGACGGTAGATGATATGTACATAATATGCATTCTGCAGTCAACATAACCGACGCGGGAAATCCCTATACGTCCAAGATAAAAATGTCGAATAATCAACATTACATTAAATTAAATAAAACAAAAATACACCAGAAAGTATGATATCTATATGATGTTTTTTTCGCGTGATTAACATTGCGGGAACACTACAATACATTGCATCTCATGAATCCTGTATGACAGGTTCGTATGAAGAAATGCTACACGCGTGCAAAGTAAACTAAATATGTTTCCTTCCTTTATAAAATCTAGCTTTGCTCCTGTACTAGCTTTAACTTTAATAATGAAAAAAAATTATAGTATATTTGGTTGATTCTCATCGCAATAGCATATTTTGTATTTTTACGTTCCTATATCATTAGGTTCCATCGGTATAGAAAAAAAAGAATACCCCCAAGGGACCTTGTAAATGAAGAATTACTTTTTTAGCTTGAAAAAATATCCAAAAGGAAACGAAACATTGCTAGCCGGTCGCTATTCTCTCACAACTGCTATGGCAAAGTTTCGTCAACTCACATTCGTTAATACCTGTTCAGATCATTACATATAGAATCCAACATGCCACCTACAAAACATCACAACGTCTTTGTTCATTTCCTAATTATTTGATAATTAATATGTTCCATTCGTAGAACTGTCGCTTGTTGATCGAACTCCCGAGAAGATGCTTCCCCGCTCACAAAAAAAATTACCTCTTCAAGTCTAGGGTCACTAGATATCTAATGTAAACATCCTCATTATATTGACATTTTATTACCCGCCCACGACAGCATCATTTAATAACCCTCCATCTTGAGTGACTGCTGTGACATTTATTGGCTTAACAGTAGTACAAAATAATCTATTAAAATGGCATATTGATTCGGCTATGAAAGCCAGTTCTACATGATTATCCGGATTTATTCATACAATTGTTCCTACTCACCTTCAAATGAAATAAGGACACTCTCACAAGGATAGAATATAGGAGGACAAATTTTGTCACAGCCTTATTTTATTTATGATATGAGCTGTTAATTTAACGATCGCAGTATCATAATCTGGTTTAGAGTAAAGAGGCGCGATGGAGATTTTTTCTAGATTAGGACATATACTCACCTAAAACCACTTTTCGAAATATGACCAAAATACGAATATTTTCTATCCCTCTATGGTGTCGTCGATAATTTGTTTTTCACAACCACTCGTTGTATCAGTGGGCATTTATCATGCTCACGAAAGCGATATCAATCAAATGATAGAGCGTTTAGCAGAAGGGATATCAGTTAAAGTGTAATAAGCTCAAATATATATGACAATGCTGACATACCGAAATGTATTATGATTAGGATACATGTTATTACATCGGAAAAGGACTGAGTACTGGAATAAACTGTCCTATTTTCAGTTATACTACGGATATAAAACAATCTAGACTACAATAAACACGGATATACTCTAAATAGGGAGTACAATCTTGGCTGTTACAACATTAGTGGTCAACTAAATGTTAAATATTGATAGGAGAGTTACGTTCACATTCACAAAATTAAGGTGTGCGCATAACTATTGACATAGGTCTTGAATTAAATAGGGCCATGTAAATCACACTGAGTCTAAGGTATTTATCATTGTAATAGTATATTTTGCAAAGGTATGTATGCACCACTTACATTAATTAAGGCATTATCCGATTCTTCCTGTAATGTACAATAATTGACAACCCGCATATTTATTTGGAAAGTAGATTATGAGGAAAGAATTATCCATTACAACGGTATTAGAATTGGCATTCATTTTATCGGGTGTGTGCAATGTTCTTTATGCTCTTGTATTTTTTGAACAACGTACCCAATAGAAAGGCATCTTCTTTAAATGAAAAACAGCAGAAACTTTAAACTCAATATCATCAATTAAATTGCCAACGGTTATCTTCATTTCTTCTTTTCATTGATATCAATTTCGAACATATAGAAGGCATTCTATCAATATAATTTTCAGACTCATTATATTTTCTATAATTGGTCGTCTCATTCTTGATTATTTCAATATATCTTCCTTCCGTTTATTCCCATCTCCATCCTAGGAGGACAGTTTTTCAAGTGCAGTCTAATCACCTTGAAACCACATTTTTTTTCTCTGTCCTTATATTAATGCACCAGTGGGTTTCATTTGTTAGTATAAATAATTCACTAGCACCTTGTCGAAATTGTCTTTATATTTAAAAAAAAATATTATTTTTAAAAATAAAAAAAATTTTAAATAATTTTTATTATATATTTAAAAAAATCAACAGACAATAATTTCCTTTTATTTTTGTCAACGGCCTTTTTTATTTAATGTAGCTTATTAAAGATTTTATAAAAAAAACAAAAAACAAAACAAAAGCAAAACAACCAAGCATGGAGATCCTTGCAGGGTACGGAATCTACGTGCCAGTATAGTATTAAAATTTCAGTTCCCTTTATCTGATTATTTATATCAGTTTCCTATATGAAAAATGCAAAACTTTCCCAGTATTATTATTTATCTCCGATTATATTTATTGAAACATTATTCAATTGTTCTTTGTGGCTAATTATGAAGAATTAGAGTCGATGTTTAAAGAAAGTATAAATTAAATGCGTACTCTGAATTTCATTCTATGAATGACTTTAGGGAGGTTCCTTATTTTGAATTCCTATTAATTATAGACCAGAGAATATACGTTGCATATCACGAAACATTATATACATATATATATATATATATATATATATATATATATATATATATATATATATATATATATATATATATATATATATATATATATATATATATACACACAGCTGATCTACCGATAACGCTATATATGGAAGAACGTCCTTCAACTCTTCAAAAAGTTTAGTTGATAATTTGGCGACGTGTTTTTACATACGGCAAAATAAAAGATCGTATTTCATGGTCGGAAATTGATTTAATTTTAATGTCTATTTAGAAGTATCTGATATTTTCATTTCTGACATAAATTAACCATAGGAATTTGTATTTTATCCTTATTTATATATATGAAAAATGACACATTCCTATCTATTCAGCCAATTATCTGGCATCATTAGATGTAGAATGTTCCTGATAACACCAGATAATAAGCGAATATCAGTAAAGATGTTACTAATTTCTATTACATGCTTGCCATTCCGTCGTATTTAATTCACATTTATTAAGATTAAATGTGTAAATTTGAAGATTTGAGTCTTAAAGTCATCTGTTTTTCTTTAATATATATATATATATATATATATATATATATATATATATATATATATATATATATATATATATATATATATATATAATATTATTTGATAAATGCTATATATATATATATATATATATATATATATATATGTGTGTGTGTGTACGTGTGTGTGTGTACGTGTGTGTGTGTGTACGTGTGTGTATATATATATAGCGTGTGTGTATATTACAGATAAATATCAGACATTATTGAACATTATGGGGTAATCTTCCAATGATATATTTTCTTTATAAAATTCCAGCCTTCTCTTTCGTGAATTCTATGTTGGCTTGAACTCATTCTTGTTTCTACTGGATAAATATAATCAGCAAGAGGTCGTAAAAAGTCTTTAGTTAATAGGTCATCTTTCTCACAATATTTTCTAAGAATCTGTAATATATATCCTTCACATTTGTTTCAATAGACCTAGATAATTTTTCTTCATTTGTTTGCGAAAAGAAAGACAAGTTCATCTCATTGGCACCGATAACGCGAACAAAAGCTTTTGTTATGAAAATCAGTCTTGGCATAGAAATATTGAATTCCTATCGATCACTTGTTGTTATGCATTTATCACTCTTCAGGCGAACGGCTGTTCGACATTTTTGGTTTTGTTATTGACCGTAAGTTAGTAACTAGCGTGAGCGGAACTCATTTCCCTTTCATAAATATATTATATCTACTTGTCAAATTCATAATATTCACATATGTAATGTTATTAAAGGGAAATAGGTCTACACTATTTTGCTGTTAAAAGAGTTTGCGAAATTCATTTACCATCATAAAGTTAAACAAATTCCATAAGTTCTCATTGATCCATATACCTTTCAGTATATTTGTCAAATTACGAAATAAATTAAAAGACAGATATTTCTATTGAAAAAAAAATGTTTCCCATTATTGGAAATAAATAATTTTATATTTACAAGACTGGACCGGTAAATAGCAAGTTTAGATCAAATATCAATTCTAATCGGAGGAACGGATTTAATACAACATAGACTAAACAGTGAATTAATTTTAAATTCAACAGTGAACATTACATAATAGCAAAACATTGTTACCCATTGTTCACTAAGAATGCTTTGTGACTCTGAAGAACAAATAATTTCAATGCGAGTAAATCACAGGAAATACTTCCTGTTCAGTTTAATAGCAAAAGAATCATAATGTCTTCCTTACACGGATATCGTCATATTAATTCTAGGCTGCAATGGATGTACATCAGTCCAAATGCGAAATCGCATATGTGCAATTGTATTTATCTCCACTTTATATACCTTCTAGCTTAAAAGCTGCCTCCCCCAGGTACGGAATTTTAAGTTGGCACCAGTGGAGAATTAATTGGGCCTAAGGTCCCAAATTAAGGGTCCTCTGCTCATTCTAAGAAAAAAAAAGATAGATTTTAAGAAACAATTTTACATTCCTCGATTCTCTAAATGGAACATCAAAACTTCACTATAACTCTGTTTCTGGCTATAAGTCAAATTCTATTCAAAAGAGAGATTTGGGCTGAAACTTCGATTTCAGCTGATCTTCCAATTCAGACCGAAAACCGCGTTCTTCAAGTCACAAACTCTGCGGAATTTCAAAAACTCAAGTCACGAAACCTCTTACGTCAACTCTGATTCTTTGGCATTTTGATGATATACATTTGATTTACTGAATTCACAAAGGGTTAGTTAGTGAGGTAAGTGCATTTTGAAATCTAATTTAAAATGCGTAAAATATTACCTAGTGATGTTGCAAATATTTTACCTTGCAACTTTACATTAGCAGAAAATTGTTAATGCATTCGAAGAATACTATTAGAAAGTGTATTCCTCATTTAAAGTAATGCTACTCAATTTAAAATGTACAAACAAAATGATAACGTTTAACATATTGTCAAGTGGAAAAATGTGTCCTGATATTACTTAACCAGTGTGGAAAATTTCAATTATTATCTCTTTGTAAATTTACTATAACGTAATAACGTTGCCGATGAGCGGTCAGCTAGGGCTCAAAAATATAGTTTATTGCTACTTAGCATTAACGTCACTATATCCCCCAACCAAAATGCAATGTTGCCAGACCGTTCTGTGTTAGTTTTCCTATAATTTACTGTTTTAGAGCATGATATACTTATATTTTCTATGATAGATTCTGTTTTGTGCTTGGTATATCTACAAAAATGTTGTTTAATTTGCATTGTATTCTTCAGGGTGTGGAAGATTATGTCCTCCACATCTTCCTATGTAAGTCTCAGTAAGTTTAATCTTTCTCCTATCTATCCATATCCCTGTTCGACCAAACGTGTACATTAGCTCGTTAGGTAGTTTTTTTTGTGCGTAATCTTTTTCCGTTGCCTTCAGTGTGATCTATGAGAGCCAAACGCTTCATCCCCATCTAATTGTCTTAGGCATTTTACCTCAATCGAATTCGAAATATGTCTCATTTTTGCGTCCATTCTTCCTAAAATTCCTCACGTCATGTTGTCCTTAATATTCTCAATATCATTCTGTATAGAAAATATTTCCGTTGACTCAAATCTCTTCGAATCTGTGACGAGATTTTCCAGTATGTACTACCTTATAGCAGAACTGATATTACGTAACAGTTTTTACTTTCTAATGAAATTTATCAGTATTTTAAGGATTTGCTGAGCTTTTAGAAGGAACCTTTTTTTATCACTCTTGGCATCCTCTGATAAAACCTTTTCCAGATAATTACATTTTTGTACTTATTTTCTCTTCTTCGTTTTATTATAACTTTTAACTCGTTAAATGTGCCATAATTAATTTTTTTAACTGATCATCATTTTTAAAAGTGATATAGACGTTTAAGAATAAAACCTCATTAAATTTAAGCTGAAACATCAAAGAAATAATATTTGGACACCATTATAGGAAAATTGAGTATAAAAAGATATATGATGTAAATATTGTTCTTAAAAGTTACTTCCAAATAAAGAATGACACAACTGATATATTTGCGAAATGCTTCTTGCCTTCTCAGTTTCACTTAATATAGTTTTTTACAAACCTGAATATTCCGAATGTATATTTTTTTTCAGTAGGTTTTAACCTGTACAACTTCCGGGGGCGGTTCATGGTAGACGCTTAAGATAAGGGGTAGTATTTTTGGATAAAAGGAGAAGATAACTTAACATTAAACTCGAACAGATTAATTGTAGTGATCGAGGTAACATTCTCTAGGTAGTCTGGACTATAGTACAGTAGAATGTGGGTGGTTTACTACTAAGTAAGTGGCATGGCGGCTCCTAGCACTGAATGTATGAATTCGTGGATCCAGAAGAGGCAGTTCGTACAAGTACTTTTCATGGTAGCGCCATAGAGCAGTGAGGGACTCGTCACGTCCCGCATGCGAGAGAGAGGTTGAAGTGTGGAAAATAATTCTTCTCCTACAAGGACTCTGAGACGCTTTTGAACCCTATTAAGAGTGGAAAGTGAAATCTGGTCAGCTCCTGCACAAATATGACAACAGTACTCCATTGTCGACCTGATCTAGATCTTACCAAGGTAGAGGATGACATGAGGAGTTAGGAGCGTAAACAGATTAGCAAGACCAGCCCTTGAACACGATGGATGTCACTTTGGGCTTGCAGAAAGGTGGACAGTTTTGGAAGATTTCCGTCTGCACAGTTTCAATTAAAAAGGTAGTGTCTACCTGTGGAATTGTTTTCACGCATTCCGAAACGGTACCACACTCGGTCAAACGCCTAACAAAGTGTACACAGGTCAACACCGACAGACGACATTCTATTTCATGCTTGAGATCAATCTTCAAATAATGTGTATTGTGTCTTGGTTCGACTATTTATATATGCTGGTCAATGGGACATTATGGAAAGTTATTTTCATTATATTGTATTATCCTAACGGTTATTGAGTGAGCTGTATTACATATATTACACATTATTCTGTAGGATATTGAGTAGAAATAATTGCATGCCCTAATGCAATTATTTGCAGCTATCGTATTTTTTTTTTACTTACCTTTACATAAATCGTTACGTATATCTTTACGTTTTAGACTTATCTGTACGTAATCTTATCTCAATTACGTAATATATTATGCATTTATTCATTAATTATGTGTTGTTGAACATTATTATTATTACATGTAGTTGTCTTTATGTGTTCATTCGTAGATTAATTTATTTCTTTATGATTTACGTAATGTATTAATTTATTTGAATATTTTTATCACTTATTTTCCGGGGTTGGTTGTTTTATTTCTTTATTTTAAAGTATTAGCTTTTTCTAAAGTATAATACATTATCTGCGTTGTATATACAGGTGATGTGTAAGTGAAATAGTTATATAATATATAGATCCATTATATAAAAAATAGCTATTGAAGTAATCAATATGTAAGATTAAAAATTGATTTAGTAATTCTTTATAAATATATACGTATATGATGTGTTGATTAATTCGTGGCCCAAATTGGAACGGTTATTCCTACGACAAAATCCGTATGTTTATTCAGTTACATATTGCGAAACGGGTCGGGGAGACAATATTGCAGAATTACTTTGTGAATACGTGCACGTTCGCACCCCAACACACAAACACGCACACGTTTACATATGCACACAACAAAAGAGAAAAATATGCAGTGATATATGCTTGAAGGAACTTATGTATATTGTCTGTATATATGTGTCTTTTATGTGTATAGGGACGTACATGTATGGCAAATTACTTCTCGTTTATTTTAATCTATATCAACATGCACTTTTTCACATCTTTTTTTTAAACAGTGAACTTCTTAATGGAATACGTATCGGACTAAAAAATAGAATTTCCTGACAACGAAGAAGGAGGAAATTGAAAAAAAATATATATTTACAGGTTGTATTTTATTCTTTCCCATCAGGGAAAAAAGACGCATTTTCTATTTAAACGTACTTTTGTACACTTTTTTACCATATTAAATTGAACTGATAGTTTCCCCTCGCCGTTCTTTTATACAACAAGAAAACACTATGTAACACAGAGATTTGCCAAAGATATATAAACACACTGCAAATAAATAAAAATATTTATAAATGTATAAAAAGGAGAGATTTTCAATCTTTTATTCAGAGTAAACAAAAACTGCAATTGCTCACATGGGAAATCAATTACAGTAGGCAATTTTTGTTTTCTAAGTCAGATTTATTTTCCAAAGTTTCAAACCGCTGGGAAGTTGATGAAATAGAGATATTTGTTTATTATATTATTTATAAATCGTATTGTTTATATAAAATTTTAATAAATTCCCTGTTGAATAATATTAGCACGGCTTTTCTCATTAGTTCTAGTGATCAGTGTTCAGCCCCAGGTAAATCCCATGATATTGAATGATGAAAAGTTATATAGATTTATCCTTTCGAATTTGAATGTATATTCGCAATGAAATGAAATGTTTTTAATCATGCCCCCTCTCAACCAAGGCGATAAAGCCTCATGGATTCAAGTGTTTTACTGAGTGTGAAAACAAAAAAAGAGGTTAATAAAAGAAAAAATATTAAGATAGAAGTTGACACTTGACATTGCAAATTAATTTTTTGAAAATCGTAGTTGACATGAATAGAAGAAGCAACTTTATACAAGTGAGAAATGCGAGAGAATGGATTACAAGTATAGACATATTTGCAACTAGCAGATTCAAAACTGTAATTATTAGGACCTTGAATACGTTCTCGCTGTTTTCCAACATATGGCTTTCCCGGAATTGCGTGCGTATGGTTTCAATGTCGGATTTCATGCCAAAGAAAGTTTATGTACGGGGAATTTTACTCTATTACTTTATTCAAAAGAAATCTGCAGCTGAAGCACGATTTCTCCGTCGGAAAACCAAACATACAGAGATGGGTTTAGACGTTTCAAAAATACTGATTTTGATGTTGACGATAAAGAACGCTCTTGCGCAACGAAAACGTTTGAAGACGCAGAATTGGAGGCATTACGTCGTAAATGCTCATGTGAGGCGCGAGCTGAACTTGCAGAATCATTAGTTGATCACACAACAGTTTCGAGACGTTTGAAAGCATTAGGAATGATTCAAAAGCAAGGACATTGGATGTTGTACGAGTTGAAGCCGAGAGACGTCTCTCGGCATCTTGTCACGTGGGATCAGCTGCTTCAACGACAGAAAAGAAAAGCTGTTTGCATCGTATCGTGACCGGTGATGAAAAGTGGATACTCTACGATAACACTAAATGTAGAATATCGTGGGGTAAGCCCGGTCGTGCGTCAACCTCGGACGCAAGGCCGAATATCCATGGTTCGAATCCTTTGCTCTGCATTTGGAGGGATCAGCTGTGTGTAGTTATTATGAATTGCTCAAATCGATTGAAACCATCACGGGAGATCACTATCAACTATAATTGATCCATTTGAGCCGAGATTTGAAGGAAAAAAACGGCCGCTATTCTTAACGACGTGGAATTCAAATGCTGCCAGGAAGATGGGGAAAATTAGTGGCTAGCGATGGACAATACTTTCAGTTACATGTTTCTTCTTAATTTTTAATATAACATTACATTTCATGAAAAATCAGCGAGAACATATTAAAGATAATAATATGATACGCATCTTAAATTCGTGAAGTTGAAGTATCAACGGCGAAAGCTTGTCAGAAAATTTATCATAAACATATTTATACAAGATGCAAAGGAAAACTACGTTACACCATTTGGAAAGTGACTAAAGCCAAGATACCATGTCTAGACCGATAATGTAGCCAATTCTTATTTGGATTTTCTCAAGAATCTCTATATACAAGCCGAAAGAATCAATCCAGATGTAACAGGCATTTTAAATGCACGAACGAATAGCAGACTTATAAATGTGAATGATTGCGTTGAGAAAATTTGTTTAATCTGATATAATGTATCGACATTCCGAGTAGAATATTTAGCGATTGATTCCATATAAGCATTACACTACATGTCACTGGAAAATATTAATCTATGAATGTGCTGTGATTTTCTCTCTTGGAGGTTAGCATCAGCCATGCCGATAGAAGCGAAAATGATTAATATCAGTTTCGTTCTATAGACGTTATTATTAACAAGTGACCATAAATAGATTTCTTAAGATGCTGCCAATTAGATTATATCGTACATATTAAGACAGGAATAATGACTGTGTCATCAGAATTAGTATCAAGTAGGTACATGAGGAAGGAACAATTAATCCCAGAGTGAATCAAAATCCCAAAATATTATTATCATAATAATAATTTAGCAGAGCAAACTGGTAGAAAATACCAATTTCTCAAGTTATATAACTTGATAATTATAAGAGACGAATGTTTACACAGCAGGAAAGATAATGCTTATTTCATATAGACGTTAGTGATTAGTATCGTTCTCTGCGTAGAAAAACAATATATACCGTTTTAATTGTTACACACTGCTATCACATTATTACTACGCTAAATGGAAAGACAAAGAGACGAGGAAGAAAAAATTATATATACATATACATATATGTGTGTGGGTGTGTGTGTGTGTGTGTGTGTGTGTGTGTGTGTGTGTGTGTATGTGTGTGTGTGTGTGTGTGTGTGTGTGTGTGTCAGCTGTAAATATACAAGAAAACTCTTGAGCACTTAGCCTTGGAGCGGGTAGAATGGAGATCAACGTGTTTTAATAGACTCAGCAGCTTTCAATCTCCTTCTCTGAATCATCTCCAAGAAGCGAGAGCAAGATCTAAAAGGTCAGTCAATCTAAAAGTGATCTCATCTCACAATCCTCTCTCTTGCTCCATATCTGGCCTCCTTTTTAAATCACTAGGGGGTTTTAAGTGGCATTTAAGATTATCGCACAAGATTTCATAACTGAATCAATTAAGCTCTCAGTTCCTCATATATATATATATATATATATATATATATATATATATATATATATATATATATATATATATATATATATATATATATATATATATATATTCTATGAGAGCCTACTGCTGTATATATTGTTTCAGTGTTGGAGACAGAATTATTAATAATGACCTATTCTTTGAATGGCGTTTACGAATAATCTTACCCATATTATTTTAAATCCTTTCGTTTTATATCTATTAATATTTTCAATACTAACTTATGTCTGATTTGTTATTATTAACAATTTATGCATAAATGTAAACCTGATTAGTTTTTATGCTTAACTAATGTGACAATAAAATGAAAGAAATACTACTTATTCTTCCTTGTGTTTGGATATATACTCTGACTCAAAGATTAATCCGACACATAAGCATAGACAACTCATTTTCTTAACAAGAAAAGTCTGCTGGAACAGTGAAAGTTGACATTTCTAATGAACATAGATATTTATTAATCTTACAAAATCTAAGTATAGCTGGTCATATGAATTCCGACCACACGAACTCGCTAAAGCTAATGTTCTTTTTCTACGTAACATAATTTATTAGAAAATATTGAAATAGTTATACAACCATTTTATTTCATACGCTGTATCTATAAAGGACGTGAGGAATATGGCAATCTAAAATTCCCTATTTTTAATGATCTGTGTTGGTTGATATTTTGCTCATTTCATATGTCCTTTCTAAACTTGTTACACAATTCATCAACAAACTTAGCCTCTGTTTTACCTCCTCATGTAGACCACAGAGAACGCAAATCATAATTCTGTCATGAACGTCAATCAATATGTGCTGTAAGTATCGAATTCTCTAGATCCACTTTTTGCAGGATATACTAAAGAAATTTCTACTTTCTTTCTGATTGTATATACAATATTTTCTATTGTTCCTATTTACATTAGGAATATTCCGTTGCTTACAAGTTCTGTCCATGTTATGTTTATCTCTTCGTCGGTAGGACCACACATCCGTCGACTGGAGACTCTTCTTCATTTGTGAGGAATTCTTCCGACACCCACTGATATATAGGTGAATATCTATTACGTAGAAGTAGAGCACACTTTTTTAAACGAGTATAAATTCCTTAACTTTTATATTTGGTTTTCTATTTTGGAACAATGTTCTCCCTGCAGAATTCCTAAGAGTCACTCAAGATAGATGCTTACGGAAGAAGCTCGATGGCTCAATGACAAGATTAACAGGTAAGAATCAGCGTTTATGAGTAATTATGTGATAGATAACTGTTAATCTTAGAACTAAAGGGGTTAGGATTTTAGCATTTGGAAAAGCATCCTTTGGGGAGTCGGTTCCATATAGTAATGATTCGTGGGATGGAGCCGTTCGAGTAGAAATTTCTGCTTACTAATGGAATATGTAGAGAATGATGATGATTCGATGTGGCATGGCGGGTCTTAGGCGTGTCGGTTAGAATTGGTACATATAAGTAATGTAGCTTGTCGAAAGATAACAATAAAATAGAGTGGCTGCCTACGTTTCGTCTCTAGTAAAGTTTTGAAGGGTGGAAAATAACCTATCGCCCATAAGGCTAGGTAATCGCTTTTGAATTATGTGAAAACTGGAAAGTGCAGACTGGGCAAATCCAAACTACATATGCACCATTTTTGGAATGATGTGGCTGTTACAAACGGGAAGCATATCAGGATGGGTCGTGGTTCTTTCTGTATCTGTAAAAGGAAACGACAGTTTTTCCAACATCTTTTGTGATGGATGTTTTGCTCTTCATAAGCATGTTCAGATGTCTTTGTCCCTTTTTTTAAATATCCCCAGTGTGACACTATGAGTTGGATATATGCGCACGCGTGTGCGTGTGCGCCCGCACATCTGTGTGTGTGTATATATACACCCCCACATCTGTGTGTGCGTGCGCGCGCACACATATGTGCGAGAAGATTAGTTAGATTTGACCTGGGTATCAAACTTCAAGACCCAATGACTAGATTAGAAATCTAGATAAAAACATGTTTTGGACATATGGCCAAAAGGATAGATGAGTGTTAAGTACTTGTCAAAATACGAAGTCAAAACTTAAAAGGGTCTGAATTTAATGTCCCTGAATCGGAGTCAGCTAGACTAAGAAATATTTTTATGTCCACTTTCTTCAAAGGGAGAAATGGTCATGAAAAAGTTATGGGTTATTCGTGGGTGTCCCTTGTCCGGAAATGATGAAAGAGGATTCTGCATATATACGGGAGCGCTTTGGGTCACGGCTGTTAGTTAGACTTAGTTTAGGTTCGAGGAAGGTTGATATAGGCCGGAGCACGTAACATCGAAGAGCGACCCATTAGCAGCCGGACATTGTTAGTTAAGATATATATATTTTTTTGCCAGCCGAGAATCAGCCCAGAGTTATCATCCACAAAAAGGTCACACGCCTTCCCTCCTCTGTCCGTCCTACCCAAGTTTGTAGTTGTGTTTTCTTTTGCCTGTGAGCCTGCCTCTCGCTCGATCCGCCACACAGAAATTCTACGTCGTGGGGTCTATATCTTTGTGCAACGAGTTGTAGAGGTGGGTAGTCTCACACAGTCGAATGAAAACATTCACGCTATTATGAAATTGAAATCGCCGGCGTTTTCTGTAGTAAACACATCATTAAAAACAAGACATACTCGTATATCGAAAAAATAAAAAATAAAAGCCACTATTCAAATGGAGCACATTATTAAATACAGAAATCCAAGTCTATAAATCACAAATCTGAACATTCATATGCAATTGCTGAATTTTGTCGGAAAAAAATCTATTAAAATTCAACTGCTGTGCAGATTTATGCATTGGATCAGTAGACCACAGAGACAACAACTCATAATTCTGTCATGAACGTCAATTTAAATTTCAAACCAATGCGCAATAAAGACAGCGTAATTTGTGAACTTTAGATTAAAATCACAATCCATCAGTAGATTGCATTTCATAACAATGGCTTGTGAAGAATCAGATGGAAATTACAAAGAGGATAACATTTCATGTCAGGGTCTTGACTTTTAAAACGGATTTTATTTTATTTTTCCCTGATCATTGCAGTATGTTATAATTACTATTGTTCAACGAGAGCTGAAATTCGCAAAGTGCTTTCAAATATTGCAATCGATAGAAATAAGAAAACATTTTAAATGGAGAGTTAACTGTAAAAATGTATTCTGTTTTAATCCGACATATTCTATTCGGGGAATAGTCAGAAATTTACTGGGAAGCATTCATTCCAGTGTAATATTTCCGAGAGTTTCAGCATGAAATTATTTGTTCTTTGTGATTGTGGGTTATTGTTTATGTTCGAATGACGATTTAAATCGTCTTTTATTCATTCAGTAATTTAAAAGTGTTTAATTTTCTGAAAAAAAAACATTACAGGATCGTCTTTGTTAGTTTGCTCTTCTTCAACAGACAATAGTAAAGTTAGGGAACCATGATGACGTCTCGACATACGCTTTAAATATATTGGATGTTGCTATTGTGGATTTAGTAAATGAAAACATACGGCATTAACTGAGCGAACAGCCAGCCCTTCTCGTGTTATTCTTATCCTCATACCATGAACGCCTGACTGGGAACTGTGTAGTATATGTTCTCCTCATCTCTAATGGTATTGTTAATATGAGCCGTTGCCATATTAGGAAATATTTTGCATTTATAGACAGGATCTTTATATTCAAACAATTTTTTCAGGTAAATTCTTGTAATTCTTCAAAGATGCATTATATTTGCCAGGATCCATGAGTTCATATCGTTTCATTTAAGTTTATTGCGTTTCTTGTTAAAATAATGGTAAGTATAATATTAGACGTTTCCTTTTATTAAAAATAAATGGTAACATATATTTCCCTATGAGGAAACATTCGGCTTTCATAAATGCAAAGTGCTGTAATGGAGAAACATTTATCAAATGAAAAGTATTTAAAGAGATTATCGGGAGACCTTTCAGATTAACTCCTACAGACCTTTACGAGAAATGTATCGAAGTGCGTACTGACATGCAGCGATAAGTCATTGCAAGTAATATTGAATATATATTTAAATAATGCTGCTTTATCTTTTGAAGAAACGTAATATTTCCTATTCCAGTGAATTCCTTCACGCACACTTTCTGAAATGTCTCTCTCTTTCTCTTTCTTTCTCTCTCTCACGCACATATCTGGACGTATATATATATATATATATATATATATATATATATATATATATATATATATATATATATATATATATATATATAAATAAAAATATATATATATATATATATATATATATATATATATATATATATACACATGTATGTATGCTTATATATATATATATGTATGTGTGTCTATAGGTTGATGTATATATATATATACATTTATCTCTCTCTCTCTCTCTCTCTCTCTCTCTCTCTCTCTCTCTATATATATATATATATATATATATATATATATATATATATATATATATATATATATATATATATGTCCATACATGTATGTATGTGTGTATATAATATGCTGGTTTGAACATGCAGCTTCGAAGTCATTCGTGAAGAAACAATGATCGAGATTGAATGTCGGTGTTGCTGGGCAAGACGGCAGCCATCTGTGAAGATGGGGCAATCAACTTATGCTATAAATCCGTATGGGTGCGTGGCCGAATGGTTAGAACGTTTGGATTCTGAGCATGATCCCCGTGTTCGAATCTCACTAAGACTTGTTACGTATGTATGAAGGAACAACATTGTGCAGTAGGGATAATTCGCTAATACGTGTTTAAATGCTAAAGAAATATCTGCGTTTTATTTTCATTTCTTTGTATTTCTAAACAATAATTATATGAATAAGTACATAAACTGAGTATATACTGACATAATATATTATATTGCGCCGATGTATTATTTACTCACATAAAACCTACCTACAAAATAATATTATTTAATACCAATAAATTATGTTTAACGTAGCATTACATTATAAATGTAAATAGGCACGTATCTCAAAACACCTGGCTTGCTAGGACAATTCTGAGTGTGCATTATGAATCTGTGTATGGGATTTAATAAAATAAAACTTAATATACTTGGAGTGCATAATTATTTTTTGGCCATTTAAAATAATATTAGACAGTCATAATTCTGGCTTGTCAGAAAATGTTCAATATGTATTCAATTTAATGTAAAACGAAAGTTTATGACGCAGGTGCGAAAAAAGCGGTGCTTGGTATTAATGACATCATAAAATTCACCCGACTTTTGTTTCTTTCACTAATAAGTACAATAAGAATTTAACGAAGGCAGGTGCATTCTGACTTGTACAATTTTAATTTAAACAAAGTAAGAATAAGTGAACATTGGCACCGTTCATCTGAAAATACAAATTCCTCTTCTTCCGCTGCTCGTTAATTCCAGAAGACAAACCGGAGGACAAATGGGCCACAGTTTCAAAATGATACTTTTACTTCTGTGTGACTGTTGGAAGTATTATTTTTACAGTGTGGAATTAACAATCCCACAAGCAACCACTGGTGTATTCAGATCTGTTCTTTTAGACTGTCGAACAATTCTAAATACATTAGTCTCTCCTGCTATGTAAGCCCTAGCTGCAATGAGAAGAGATGGATTCATACCATTCGCAAGGTATTTTTGGGAAATGAAACACAACGAACTGCACACTGACAGCCATCACGCTACGTGTACATCCTTTCAACTTGTTCGTATTATGATCGAATTTCTAGGAAACACTAGAAAAAAAGTGTAAGTCAAGAACAGATATGATAAAAAGAGACAAGGATTAATACAATGTTTGTCCTTGGCCCGGGTATACGCGCTCGGGTTCATCACTTTAAACCCGATCTTGTATCAAACCCCGTCTCACTGGGTATACAAGGGTAAATACCTACTCTAAAAATCATTTTTGGTACTAATATAAAAGAACATCGGATAGGGAATACCGTAGTTCAGTGCGGCAATGCGTACGACTCAAACGCTACGCCTAAAGAACCTCTTTCCGAAGGGCGTTCTTATGAGCAGACGTTCTACTCACAATGGATAGATGCCCATGTTCCACAATTAGCTCACAGCTGATTGGTTGTATTTCTGCACAACTCAACTATTAATATAAACAATTCAAAATTTTTCAATTCATTCTTATAAATCTTGAAATCAGAGTCCATAAAACCGTCCATTTCCGAAAATGAATGAATTGTACATGAAATATAGTAATTTACTCATGTATAAGTTTCCAAACAATTTTAAAATTATGAAATATTATTCAATTTATCCTTATACAATTACGAATATTACTATCGGATGCCTGTCTATATCCGATTAATCTTCGTTGCTATAAGTTTTCCCTTTAGTATAAGATTTCCCGATTTTTCTACAGCCAAACAGAAAGCGCTAAACTGAAATAATATGCTAATTTATCAAACTTACATTCATTAAATATCTTGGAATTATTACATTTCAATTATTCAAAATATATCCTCTTACCCTCAAAATCCTGTCTCTTCTACTAAGTGTAATAGTTATCTTGATCAGTTTAGGCTGATTAGTGAGTTCAATCCTCATGATGCGCTTACTTACGGCCTTGTGCCACATCTAAATTACGCTTAGAGAATCATATATGCCACTTTTACGTGTTGTATTGGTTAGCGAGCTTGTCTCGCTAAATAAAATTACGAATGTGTCGTGAGTTCGATCCTCAATGAGTGCTACACATCTTCGACAATTTGTAATATCTAAGCAATTAGAACATCATAATACATACCTGGCACATACCGGTCAATGTTTTATGATTTCTTAATTGCATCTCGTTCTTCAATGCAACTCAGTTGTAGCTCTGGCTGTGGACAGAGACATAGCTGAGGAAAATAAATAGTGTGAGTTTCATGATCCAGGGAACAGCTGTCCGAGGCTGCAGCCCTTTTGTACTAGAGCGGCCAGCTCAACCGGCTGGACAATTTTTGTCCTTGGCCCGGGTATACGCGCTCGGGTTCTTCACTTTAAATCCGATCTCATGTCAAACCCCGTCTCACTGGATATACAAGGGTAAATATCTACTCTAAAGATCTTTTTTTGTACTAATATAAAAGAACCTCGGATCTTAAATGATATTTTGAAAAATAATTGCGTAGAAAATATGTTATTCCCGAAGCCATACAGAATAACAATAATGAGTTATGATAATCAATCATACAGATGATTTATTCTAAGTTTAATGTTAAAGAAACAACGTTTAATTTTTATATTTTTATGTTTTAAATTTGCACAATTACACAAATATCCTTGATAAAGTTATGCATACTTTACTTCACCCCAGTTATAGGTTAAATAACAGAGCAGATTGCGCTTTCTATACTTGGTTGAATCTGATTTCAAAACCACTTATCGGAGGTGTGGGACTAGTAACGCCATCTCTTGAAAATCTTCCTTCCACGAAAACCACAACAGCGACGCATAGCATGTTGTGGGTCTGGTCGTATCATCCGCAAGATAGTTAAAGGAAATCAGAGAAATATGTTTGTCGTTGCTTACGTTACTTTTTTTAAAGACTAGATAACGTTAAAACCCAGATTTCCATATAATCACCGAAGGTAAGGAACATCCAACCTGATCAGTAGCTAGATTGATGACAGCTAGCTAATACCAAGTTCTCTAAGCTTGGATTTCCATGCAGTGTAAAGAATACTGACAGATCCGAGTTACAATTCCAGTTGGGTTAGTCTTATTCGCTTAAATGGAACCGGAAAGATTATGAGTCTACCTCCAATCAGCTATATTTTAAAAGATAAGGTTTGTATCACTAAAACAATTATTATCTAAAATAAATGCGTACAAACATATTTATATTTTGACATTAAATAACGCATACAGGTTGATATGCCGCCAAATAGGAAACTAAAAAAACAAACAGCAATCACTTATTAAAATGATTGATGGGTTTTACGCATTTCTTTAACTTACATATGAGATTGCTTTTCATATAAGAAATGCTTTAACTTTACTTGTGAAATCATACATTGTTCTTTGTCTGATCCCATAATTGTAAATAATTCTCAAGTAATGAATTGGTTTATTAAATGTATGCGAATTGAAATAGAAATGATATCGTTTTCTTTCTTTAATATACAGTTTATATTCATCAGTACACGATAGATATTAAACTCTTGGTTCTAAACAGTAACATATTGTTTTTTTGTAGTTATTAGGTTACTGCGAAAATTGAATGAGTTTATTCTATAAATTGACAAATATTTCCTGGGGTTGATATATTGTTATTCTCTTATATTATTCAATGGATGTTTCATTATTAATATGTTTTTAAATAAAAGATACACTATACATACTGGAATGCTCAATTTATATTGGAAAATTCAATTTTGCTTGAAAAAAAACTTTCATGGTATTGAGTTCATTCACGATAGTATTATTTCAACATGATATTCTTAGAATTACTATTATTCATTTCTATATAAGTTTTAATGGTATATAAAAGCTATTACACTTCAGATGGACACTTAGGTTGCTACACAGAAAAACAAATTTTCAAAACCTCGCTCAATTTATCGCTGTTCATGAACATTATATCATCTGCAGAGATTTGAAACAGATTTTCGCGATGGCTCATGAGGAAACATGGACATCTTTAGATGCATTGCATGAAGCCAGATTAATGTGGATATCACAGTCACATCACTACAATTCCCGATATTCCGAAATCTGGACCTTATATTCTCCTCTTATTTGGAGTATTCCTCTATCGTATATCATACTATTATATTTGTTTACTTCTTCGTTGTGACTTATGCTCAGAGGATATATTTTGTCTTCTAGTTCACGAATTTTATATAAGCTGGACAATTTTGTTATGTTGGATCTTCTTTTGCTCTGGCTGAGAAAGTTACTGTCAATATCTTTAAAAAAGATGGACTATTGCATCGATTTTCTCTCTTCAAATTAGCCACATGGGCCTCATATTATTTTACCGATATGTTGTTTAATCGACCTGTTTCTGAATTATTGTTCTTTTTTTACCATCATGCCATTTTCAAATCTCCTTTTCTCAGTTAATCACAAATCTGATTGTCTGAAACAAGGAACGCATCATGAAGATTTGTTTTTCTAATTCTAGTTTCCGTTGTCCTTTTCTCATCCGATATAAAGCGTTATGTATTTCTTAAAAGCGTCCAGATTTATTCTTTGCTTATTAAATACTGAAAATAGAAAGTTTTTGTTCAATCTAAGCAATTTGTGCATTAAAAACGTTAACGCTCTGCACACTTTAATAGACGCCATCAATATCATAAAGTATTGAACATACAGTATTGTGTCATAATGTTTCTTATATGACCAGATCCTTCCTTTAAGCTAATGTTAATCCAGAACAAGAGTGACTCAAGCTGAATGTTTCTGTTTTGTGGTGTGTAAATATAAGAAGAGTGCAGTCTATGAGGTGAAGGAGGAAAGATAACGATTAATTGTAGATTTAAATTGGTCAAAACTTCAGTGATCTGGAAAACATCCTGCCGGGATTATCTTCCATATTACAGCAGATGGTGCTTGAGGGGAATTAATTATTAGTATGAAATATGAAGGAAATGAGGATAATTTTCCTTGTGCACTTAGCATGTCTACTTCCAGTTTAAAGGTCCTGACTGATGGAGCCAAGGTATGTAGCTCGCCTGATAAGATGCAAAAAAGCGAAAGACATACGCAGTTCAATCTTTGGGAAAGGGATTATCAGGTCGTAAATAATTATTCAACTTAAGACCCCGATGAATTTTATCAAGAAATACAGTTTGGAATTGGGCAGCTCTACCCCAGATATCGCAGCAATGCGCCATTTTAGCTCTGATATAGCTATTGTTAAAATAAATTATGGTTCGATAAATAAATAAATACAGGAACGGTATAATGAATCGACGATTTTACAGAATCTTTAGCAATAGATTGCATGAATGATTAGCCCGTGAGGCGTTACTTTAACTGGAATCCTAATAAAGACAAATACTAACCTAAAGAGAGTACATATTTATCATGATAGGTGAAAGTTTAGTTCTTACATAGACCATCTGATGATTGAATTCGGACAGAACTTATGGGATGACCTGAATATATATATATATATATATATATATATATATATATATATATATATATATATATATATATATATATATATATATATATATATATAGTTAGATCTACCCACTTTCATTTCTTTACTATTTTCCCACTCCAATAAGTTTATTTATTTATTTTCGATTGATATTTTCCAATTACACTTTCCACTTGTTTATTCATCATTCTACTTCCGGTATTTCGCCATCACCTTTTTTATCTATCGTTTAAGTGTCTGAAATCGCACATACGGTTAATTCAAAAAAATTGTTTTCTTTATGATGCGCTATTCCACACCTACATCTCTGTCCGTATTTTGCATTCACCAAGTTTGCATTCCAATCATTCCATTCTTTAGAGTTTTACTGTTTTCGTTATGATTTTCTGCAAATATTTCAGTTTCCAAGTCAATTTCCTTAGTACATTTATTTACATAGTTAAGATGTGTTTAAATCGGTGTACTCACTTGTTTGCACCTATCACTCGCTCAAGTACATATCCAGACAATTCAATATATTTTTTACATTAGTAGTGACTAAAGTCAGTACATGTCGGATGTTTTACCCTTGAGTGTCGTGTTGTCATTGTACCTAACGTTCACTAGATGAAAGCATTCTCTCACTTGATATTTGCTCATGCAAATGTTGACTTCTTCCGTACCTACGACGGCAGTTGTCGCCATTTTCATGATTATTCTTCCAGTTTATCTGACGCCATAGATTCCACCATTCCTTTCATTTTATCATCCTCTAGATCCCTACTGACAGTTTCGTTCCCTCAGGAGATTTATTTTCAATTGTACATTGTTCCGCTCTTGTCCGATGTTCTACCAATTCAATTTCCTTTCTTTGTTCCCCGGATTCAGTCTAAGAAAGCTACCTATTGTTCCTAATGAAAAGTGTTTGCCTTGCTAACCTTTGCTGACTTATTCCGACCCTTCCTATTTCATTGAA
This sequence comes from Acanthosepion esculentum, assembly GCA_964036315.1. NCBI lineage: Eukaryota > Metazoa > Mollusca > Cephalopoda > Sepiida > Sepiidae > Acanthosepion > Acanthosepion esculentum. The sequence continues at coordinate 19,041,607 of OZ038475.1, forward strand.
AGTACTCCGCTTTCCTTTCATGAGATTTCAATTGTTTGGATCTCTCATTATATAAGATTTCATAACAATCTTACTCAATACTCGGGTCTTGCTAATTCTTGAACTTGGTGTTTGCGAGGAATTTGTATGTTGATGAACCGACTTGCTTCATATTAACCCATTCCAAACGAGGAGCAGACGAGTAATACTGGCCTCTTTGGCATTGTTTGAATTCTATATAATATTTCGATCAAAATATATAAAATGATTGGTGCTTTAATTTCAGGTTCATCTAAAGAAACTCAGGAGAGTTCATCAACCCTTGCAAGTTAGTTGCATTACCTCGCGCTGGACATTGCGATATTATTATATGCCCTATAGCTAATTGGAAAAATAAGATTAAAATTTATATGAGCCGAGAGAAACTATAGTCACATTTGAGAAAATGGCTGAGAGAGACTTGAAAACGCTCATAAAAAGAGGCTAATCTGCGCCTGTCACAGACCTGTGATTTTACGCTGATGTACATTCATGTCTGTTGTTGTTGTTATTGTTGTTGTTGTTGTTGTTGCTGTTGTTCTTCTTCTTCTTCTTCTTCTTCTTCTTCTTCTTCTTCTTCTTCTTCTTCTTCTTATTATTATTATTATTATTATTATTATTATTATTATTATTATTATTATTATTATTATTATTATTTTCTTGGTTTTCTGTTGTATACTCATGTCCTCGCGGGTCCCAACATTAGAACTAAGATCAGAAATGGCTCCGTGACATTTTCTACTGATCATTTTTGGAAAAAAAATCCACGTAAGATCACACACATTTTCCGTCTTTGAAATGTGTGAGCTGTACTTAAGAGTACAATTTGTATATTTCTATAATGTATAGGCTACCCAAAATCAGTTCAATGAATCTATTGGAAACGCTTGCTAATAATAATAATAATGATAATAATAATAATAATGATGATAATAATAATAATGATAATAATAATAATGATAATAATAATAATAATGATAATAATAATAATAATAATAATAATAATAATAATAATAATAATAATAATAATAATAATAATAATAACTACCTACTGAACAACAATAACTACGGATGCCAGACACAGAATGGTAAACTGAATCACCTACTCTATATTAATGATCTTAACATGTACTTCAATGATGACAACCAGCAGAAAAACCTACTCACGATTGTCAAATCTTTTAGCGAAGAAATTCAGAAACGACAAATGTCCCAAAGGCATCTTCAAATGCGATAAACTAACGAAAAATACAAATTTAGATCTTGATATCAAAAAAGAAATTAAGGAAGTAGACTAATATGGTACATCCATATAGATAAGAATTAATAACAGAGAAGGAATACAACATTTAATTATGAAGAAAACGATCCTAAAAGAATATTATAGGAGAATGCGTTTAATACTAGAAAGTGAACATAATGAGACCAATAAAATGAAGGCTATGAACACCTTAGCAGGTAATAACATTTACATTCAAAATTATTAAATGGAAGCTGAATGGCATTAGAAGATTAGACACTAAAACCAGAAAAATGCTTACTCCAATGAGAATGCATCACACGAAATCAGATGTTGATAGGCTGTACTTACAAAAATATTTAGGAGGCTGTGGTCTTATATAACTTGAACCAATTCTAAAAATTACAACAATGGGAAACATACATAAAAATCAATGTCCCACTCTTACAAATACTAAAACACCGAATCCACTTCATCTACAAGAAACAGCTAAATATACACGAAACCGCACCGAAAAAAACCCTCAAAAAACCCCTAAAACAATAACATCTACGCCAAACGTAAAACAGAAAACAAAACAAATAGACTAAAGGAAATTAAAAAGAAAACTGGAAGTACAAGTCGTTGTATTGTAAATACGTAAATAGAACAACAAAAAAAGCGGATATGGACCAACAGAAAACACATCTGAGGCCGAGGAGTACCTGGTTGAATGCTGAAAGCGAAGGCTTAATTATTGCAGCTCAGGACCAAAGCCTCGCAACCAAATCCTATCACTCATGTAATCTAGGATGGAAGTAACAAGAAATGCAGGATCTGCAGAAGATATGATGAAACTGTCGAATATATTATCCCAGGAAGTCTGGAAATAGCAAGAAATGAATATAACGCCATATATACCAAGGTAGCGAAATATGGGCACTATAATATGTGCTAGTAGCACAAAATGGAAGTCTCTGAGAGATAATTTGAGCGCCAGGCAAATACACTTACATGAAATAACTATGTAACTATCCTCTGGCACATGACAATTAGAACTGACAGGCTTGATACATGAAAGACAAGAAACTCAGTTTGTTTATGCTTATTGACATAGCTTCAATATCTGAGAGAAACACCTCTATGAGTACGATCGAGAAATTGTCCAAATCCAAGGACCTAGAGATAGGGTTTAATAGGATGTGGGGGAATGAAAAATGAGATTGTAACAATATTATTCGGAGCTCCGGGCCTCCTGAGAACAGGAATGGTCAATTTTACTGACAGTGTACCATGTAACTTCAACATACAACTTGCCCAGAGGAACTTCCCAAATGCTAAGAAAGGTGTTATCAATTAAATGGCATTTCTTGGATGGGGCCTAAGGACCATTGTTTGGAAACGGCTCTGCCGGATACAAAACAGGAAACATAACATGCACAAATGCTGCTGCTGCTGCTGCTGCTGCTGCTGATGATGATGATGATGATAAGAATAATAAAATAAAACAGGTATGAACATCACCCACAGCCGTTTACAGAGATACGTCATGTAAATAATTAATTGGGCATTACAATATACACTGACAGAATATTAAAATATACACACAGAAAAATTAAAGCTAATCTCCCAGGAATCTTGGTGAAGACGAAGACAGGTGAATGTGCTTTTTATTGACATAATAATTGCAAAGTATCTTTGAAAATCTTCAAGAACTCTCAAAGTGCAAGGATCTTGAAGTAGAAATCTGTACAATTTTGCACATAGGAACATCAGTATTTCGGTTTGTAGTTTGAGCCCTTGGATTGATAGGAAACGGTCACGATTCTGAATACGTTGGCGTTGCATACGCTCATGCAGTTATTTCTTTGGACTCTTATCTTTGCAGTATATTTGAATTATCTTACTGTTTATTAATTTCATAATTTCTTTTTAAATTGAATAATAATAAATGCTAATAATAATAAATGCTAATGCGGACATTTTATTGAATGCAATATCTATGTACATATTAAAATCTCAATAGAATGCAATAAATGTTAAAAATATGATATTTGTAAATATAGCGTTAAATTGGAGTTTTTAATAGACATAATATAAAAGGATGTGCCTGTATATTAAAAACACAATATTGTTCTTTCCGCCTTTTTCGAAGATCACCTATTATGATAGCTAGCGCTGATCGGAGACATATAATTTCACTGCAATTTGCTTTGGGCTCCATATTAAGAGGCAGTTGCAAACGAGTCTGCCGATATCGACTGCCAAGTACTTGGCGTAGAAGAATGCGTTTGGCGATCTCTCGTTGAGCTTAGTCAAGTAGTTCAAGTGGGTCTTGCGGGAAATAAAACGAAAATTGATACGTGCGTTGTCCGTGTGTCGAAGAAGTGACTGTTACTTAAAATTTAATCTTCCCCGATTAAGCAGGATTCCTGCGTGCTAGAGTGCCGCAAGAATTGTTCGGAAACATCACATCACATAATGAAAAGAAAAAAAAACAGAGAAATATTATATATATATATACATATATATATACACACACACACACAAACACACACGCACACACACACACACACACACACACACACATATATATATATATATATATATATATATATATATATATATATATATATATATATATATATATATATATCAACAGCTCACGGTTATTTTCCGTGTTTAATAATGTGCTAAGTTTGGGTGTTTCAAATAAAACTCGATTAATATATGACCAACACCGAAAAATATAGTGATCACTAAATGTTTTATCAATTTCTTTGTCTATAGCTTAAAAACAGGTAATTGACATATTGAGAAACCACCAACTATTTACCTCCCTATATTCTAAGTAATACTGATATATTTTATATCCGGGTCATTTTAGCGATGACAATTCTTCATTTTGTTGTCGGGGCTAAACTCAACACCATTAAAATAAAATTGTGTGATTCCTTTCTACGAAGCGATATCAACAGTTTTTCAACGTTTCGTATATTATTAACATAGTATAAATCACTAATAATATACTAAATATTAAAAATAATCTTCTTAATTTTTAATATATATATATATATATATATATATATATATATATATAAACAGCTCACGGTTATTTTACGTGTTTAAAAATGTGCTCAGTTTAGATGTTTCAGATATAACTAGATTAAAATATGACCAACACCGAAAAGTATAGTGATCACTAAATATTTTATCAATTTCTTTGTCTGTAGCTTAAAAACAGGTAATTGACATACTGAGAAAACAGCAACTATTTACCTCCCTATTTTCTAAGTAATACTAATATATTCTTCATTTTGTTGTCGGGGCTACACTCAACACCATTAAAATAAAATTGTGTGATTCCTTTCTACGAAGCAATATCAACTGTTTTCTCGACGTTTCATACTTTAATATTATCAATCTCGTTTAAATCATTAACAATATACTAAATATTAAAAATAATCTTCTTAAGTTTTTAATATCTTTCGTTAGTGCATGTGTTGTATTACCCATAATATTTTAATGGTTACGAAAACTGGTATATGATTGTTCTTTAATTTACCCTTTAATGTAATGAACTAATACACTTCCAGCGCTTACATTCGGTATTCTCATGGACTAAATTCAGACGATCTTTATAAAATGATAAATTTACAATCTTATACATTTGGATAGATAGACACTTTTCACCTCCGTTCAATATCGTACTAAGAAATAAAATTTCATAAACTAATTTTCCTTTATTCGTAATTGAATTACATTATATCGACAAATTCTTGCTTACACTTTCGTCTAAGCAGCCGCGTGAGAAATTAATATCGTCGCCTGCCATGTTTGTACGTAACTTTTTGAATTTCGTTGTTTAATCATTTTATTCTATTTTATTATGCCTGTCTGTCTGATCTCTACAGTGTATGCATATGCTTTCCTCGGTTTTAACTTTCCTTTTTTGAACTGAATTTATTTTACCATATTTCCCTCTTTGAAAACTTTGTTGAATATTACGTCATTGTAATTTTTCTGGCTTTTCAAGTATTGGACATTATTTTTAATCGTGGCACATTGGAGTGTTCTCTTCCACAAGAAGTGATGGTTGCACTGTATATACACTCTTGTGCAAATCAATTGAATCAAAACAAATAATTCCGTGATTATTTACGTTTTTTACGTATTTTTCCAATGAAACATGACACAGTAGACATTTTTGTACTTCATATGTCCATTACACGAAGTCGCTCCCTGAATATTGACCTCGTATTCTCGGTTGGATTTAAATCAGGCGAGTTTCCGGGCCAGTCTATATTACTTTGATTTGCTCACTGGTCTCTTCATACTGAGTGTACTGAGTTGGCAGTTTTCTGGTTGCTTTTCGTGACGGGTAGATAAGAACCAGAAATCTTCTGTAGCGTCTTGAGAGGATGCTCTGATCAACAGTCGCATAATATCGGGGTTCTTGTAGTGCCATGTCACACATGGAAGTGTGTCCCTGCATGCACCTTTGGTGTGAAAAACCTACTCGGCATTGTGTTGCAGTCTGCGTCAGTTCTTTTCTGCCTATGTCACCTATGATGATATACAGACTGCTGCTATTATATTATGCATTTTCCTTACAATCATAACTCAACACAACCATGAAAAAGCAATAATATAAAACTAAACAAGCTCAAAATAATCACCAAAACCTTTTAACATTCCTTCTCCAAAATCCTTCGTATTCGTATCAACTTCGGCATTTTAGAATCGTTCCTCTTCGATAAATCGCCTGATATACTAGCTTTCTGCGGGACATTAACTGGTTAAACTCTTCTTCGGATTTCTCCATTCCCTTCTAGCTCCCTCTCCTTAGAAGTAACTCTAAAATCCGCATGCCTATCCCGGGAGTTTATGTCAGCGATCATCTACGCTGGCTAGGTAACTCTTTGGAATCTCCAGACAATTCGTATATATGTCTCCGTCTATAACTCTTCAGTTCAAAAAACTATATCTTTTTCTCTACTGATCTTCTTCCTCTCAGGACTGATTTGCAATCGATAAAATTTCTGATAATATAGACAAGACCATCTCTCTACATCCGTTTGGAAACATATTCATGTTCTGTAACTTTAACGTTCGCCATAACATATAAATTAAACACTGTAAGTGACCTCGCTGGCATCCAAACCCTTAACTTTTCAATCATCCAATCCCTCATACAAGTGATTGACTTTCCTACGCGTTTCCCCAGAAACGTTGAAGGCAGCGTATCCCTTACCGATCTCTGTTTTACCACCTTCCCTGCATCTTGTTGCCTTACGCATCTCGACATACTTGGCAACTCTGATCACGCGGTAAGTATTTGCAACATCTCCCTCCACTCCCCCTCTAGCTATGAACCTCCCACTAATATTTTTCTGTTATTAATGCTGGGAATCAGACTGGGAATCGTTCCGTAATGTCCTTCGTAACGTCCCTTGTATTATGGTTTTTAATCATCCCGTTCAAAAATGTGCGTCTGAGGTCTTCTGGGTAAAAGGCGCCATCGAGGTTTCATCCCAGTAAGAATATAGCAAGTGCAATCGCGCGCATCTCCTTGGTCCTCATCTGTTTGTTCTGCCGCTATAGCCCATAGAAGTCACTTCTTCTGTCTGTACCGGAGCGACATGTCTGATTGAAACAGATGTCACTTTGTCTCAGCTCATAATTAGTGCAAGCGTGACCTTAATAAAGAGAAGTTACTCTTTGCTGATATTATAAAACAACGTATTGATTCTCACAATTATTTCCGTCTCTACAAGAGTGTGGTGAAAAACAGCAAATCCTCAATCCCTCATGTATTCACAAATACAGCAACATAAAAATACTGACATTATTAACACTCATGAGGAACACCACATTACGTGTTTTTTAGAGATAAACCAGAACTACATGGACACGGGATAGCCCACAACCACGAAACCCGAAAGAAATCAACAATGACAACAACCATTAAACAAATAGACAATATATGTAAAGGACTAAAATTCACACGATCCTCACAAAAAACAAATGTAGCAGAAAAGAATGGTGATGTTTCGGAATTCTTTAGAAGATACAGGCTAGCAGAACAATTCTTTGAATAAAACAATAATAAATAGCTAGTAAAAACAAGAAAGATTATCCATCGACACAATGTAAAAATGGAGCCCTTGATAAATTCTGTAATTACATCTCTAACTTCCCATTTGTCAAACTGGAAATGCCACAAACAAAGTCCAACTTCAACAGGCAACAATGACCAACTAAGCGACCTAAAATTGGAAAAAAATATCGTTATGAAAGAAGCGGACAAAAGAGGCGCAGTTGTTATGAATACAGAACATTATAAAAGTATCATACAAAACATGATATGAAGAGCCAGAGAATACTAACCACACAAAGTGATGAAAGATTTCATCAAATTTAATACACTCATACCGAGTCCTGTCTATATTACTGAGATGAGGTATTATGTACATTATTTACATCATTCAAACTATTTTCCTCATCTTTGTCGCCATATTTATTACAACGCTTCGGCCGTTGTATGCCCCGGCCTTCTTCAGGTGGTTGGAATGTCGAACTGAACCCTTTATTTCGCACACTGGGGTAGTCTTCTAGTTTCACGTGTCATGTTTAATGGATGTCAGTCATCAGTTATCTCCAGTTAATTTTCCCTCTGAAAGTTCTCCACTGCCTTAACCGGGTATTGAACTCACACTATTTGGGTCCTGTCACTGGATCTAACAAACGCATTTATCCACTGTGCCATGTGTCCTCACAGACACATGACACAGGGGATAAAGTCATTGTGTATGAATTTCTGCGTATTATAAACCTAATGTCTTCAGCAACCATTTTTAACAGTGATCATATTGCAATTTTTACTGTTATCATTGCATGTTTTTACCAGAGCTCATATTGCAGCTTTGTTGTTATTATCCCTTTTCTTTGGTACTCCTTATTACTGGTTCCCATATTGTATTTATTTCTATGCTTGGTCATGAGATTTGTGTGGCCTAGCATGACACGTGGAACTAGAACAGTCTACTCCAGTGAGCGAAATAAAGGGTTCAGTTCGATATTCCAACCACCTGAAGAAGGTCGGAGCGTACAACGGCCGAAACGTTGTAATAAATATGGCGACAAAAATGAGGACAATAGTCCAAATAATGTAATAAAGTACATACCAAGGCCGTCTAAATTCTAAGAAACATTCACACCTTACAAACTTTAGATATGAAAAAAACAATTTTTATGGATTACCTAAAATACACAAAAGTAGGCTCATTCACGAGACATGCAATAATACAAAAACTGATTGTGTTAATATACCCGCAACAAAGTACCTAAAATTAAATCAATTTGCGACACACGCCGTCTAAGCAATTTTCTAGGCATCCTATTGAAACCTCTTGTCAAACAAATTCGGAGCTTCATTCGAGATGATCAAGATTTTCTAAATCTTCTTCCCAACGAGACAAACCATGATACTTATATAGTCTCAATGGAGTTAGTTAAATTATATAGCAGTATGACTACGGAATATAGGCAACTAAACATTGATTAGAAATGTTTCCTCATGAGCTACCAAATGGTATCAAAGAAAGTTTCATCGTAGAAAGACGAGAAGTCATTTAAAAAAAATACGAAACACCCTGCCGACAAAAATTCTATGCCAGAACCTCGGAAACCTATTCGAATGAATTCAGTTGCAACATAAATGTAAACTGGAAAATATATCAAGATGACTGTTTTATTCTGTGGACTGAACGTCTGGATAAACTAAAGGCATTCCAAACATCCATTAATAATATAAATTCTAACACCTAATACACTATGGAGTACAGCAACAAAAACTTTCCTTTTTAGACATATTAATAACAAAAATCACTAAACTAGAAACCGGCATATACTTTAAACCGAATGATTCTTGACAATATCTCCTTTTCACATCTTCTCTCCCGAAACCCACTCGTACCAACGTCACACTTGACCTAGCCAAGAGGATATGTACAAGAGTCTCAAACACAACCAAAAGAGTATACGGCCTAGAAGAGATGAAAAGAATACTCATCAAGAGAAAATAACCCCTAAGTTTGATCGACAATAGTATTGAAAAAGCAAAACAAATTAACATAAACACACTTCGGGAAACAAAAGGAAAATAATCATCCTTTATATCTCAACTTTCAACACAAAGGACACAAATACTACATCTACTAATCCTAATTCAGGGCAAAAAATGAAAGGTCTATTACAAAACTATCCAATCACAAAAATTAAACGACAACTTAAATCACTAAAAAAAATATACTGAAGTGTGCAAAAATGCAGACCGCAATTAAAGACCCTCAGGTGAAAAATGCAACCGACCATTTTGCGGAGAGTGCAAATACCTATTACAGGGGCAGGAATTTCAGTTCAAACATGGGTCAAAATTAAAAAAGTAAAAATGATTTCTCGTGCAACTTTAATATACATAATTACATTCAAAGTTTGCCACGAGCATTACATTGGCCAAACCGGCCATTCATTTCGACAAAGGATGATAGTTCATCGCCAACAAAATAGGGACACCACGCCAGAAAAATACTACTTAGCCAACATATTGAGAAATGCGGAGGACAAAATCTGCCAAATTTGATGGTCTTCTAATTCTACAAGTGCGACTACAGAATCACTGAACAAAGGCAGAATAATAAAGAGGCATTTATCCTCAACAAGTTCAAACCCATATAAAATCATCGCAGAAATATATTCTAGCCGATTCCACTGACGATTAACGAAATATATAGCAAGTTGCACCAATTGATTTTTTTTTATTTGTTCAAAACATAAGAATCAACTCTTGGAGACAGAAACAGTTAAAGATTTTTGAAAAGCTAAGCGGAACCGAATAAAGATAAAAAGGAAAGCAGCAAATTATTTTTCTAAGAAAGAAACATCAAAATACAATTGTAAGTAAGAACGTTTTTAATTCTTCTCTGTAAAATTTCATATATTATAAATAAATATTACTATAATGAATATTAGGTGACTTTTTTTCACTTCTCATTTTAGTCTATATCTTTACCTATATATATATATATATATATATATATGAGCTTACATTTAATATATATATATATATATATATATATATATATATATAGAGAGAGAGAGAGAGAGAGAGAGAGGCTTAATGTTTATATACATATATATATATATGTATATAAATTTTAAGCCCCTTATTTATATATATATATATATATATATATATATATATATATATATATATATATATATATATATATATATGCATGTATATAAACTTTAAGCTTCTTACTCTCTCTCTCTCTCTCTCTCTCTCTCTCTCTATATATATATATATATATATATATATATATATATCGGATTTTAAAATATCAGGAGGGTACCACAATATTAATTCGATAGCGATAAAAATCTGACATATGTGAGTTACCCGTAACTCTTTTAACAGATGTAATCACCAGAACAGAGTGCTCAGCTGTCAAGATGGATCAGGAGGTCAACGATTTAATCAGGAACATGGCAATGTATTTAAATAAATCAACATTATTCATTAATACGGAAAATGTCACGCGACTAAAATAATGGCCTTTGCATTTCCACCGAACGTAGCGAGGAGGCATAATTTTAACAAGAGTGGAAACATTTTTCCGTTGTTAGACACTATCTATGGAGGTCACAGTGCACTTTCCTATCGTTGGTTATATTTCTGGGACATTGTGTCTGTTCTAAAGTCGGGTAATGGAAACTTTGCTTGGTTAGATTTCGAAGCAAATTAGCCAATCGATATTACAAGATGTCTGTGAAGCATGAAATAAGGCTATATCGATTACCTCCCTTCATTAAAATAATAACATCCTACTGATTGTCTAAAGAATTTATTTAAGCGTGAGTCTGTTAATTTCTCTTGTTATGTTACATAGAGGTATGCTGACTCGGAATCTGAAATGGATAAGACACATAAATAATTAAAGGGAAAGATTCGATCAGATATTATGAAAAGCGTGCTATTAAAAGAAAGCATACACCTTTACAGTGAAATAAATGCTGCTGCTGCTTGAACTGACTGAAATGTAGAATTTGTAGTTTTATAATCGGAAAATCCCTGCAAAAGAATTCACGTTTAATTATAAGTATTTCCTTTAATTGCTCTTTCCTTTTTTAGACGTAGTTGATAAGCATGTCCCATATATTCCTTTATACCTGGCAATGCACTCTTTGGATTGTAGAGTTTGTCTTTGTTTCATTATTCAGAGATTCGAAAATAATCTTCTTTTCTTTATTTACACTATTTATATAGTTCGGATTGTCCTCATCTTTATTTTCATATTCGCGACGTTTCGGCCGTTGTACACTCGGACCTTCGTCAGGTGATATATGTTCGAATTTCGAACTGAGCCCTTTATTTCGTCCACTATGGTAGATTATTCTTGTTCCACATGCCATAGCTTTTCTGGATATCTCATTTTCAGTTATTTCACTTTAGTAACTCAACTCCCCTTGTTGTTTAAATATCTGCTGTGGCCAGGTATTGAACTAATAACACATTGTATCAAGTCACTGGATTACTTCAGCCAACGCTTCCGCCTGTTTACTTTGGGACAACATTAAAGACGAGGACAACAATTCGAACAATGAAAATAGTGTAAATAGTTACATTACCTCATGACAGATATATATACAACGTTTTCTTTATTTAAACTAGGTGCTTCTAAATGCTACAAAGTATAATAAGCACATGCTATTTAAGCTATAACTGGAGTCAGAATCAATAGATTAATGTCTTCCCCAAGGGCATTGAATAAATATTAGATGGAAATTGAACCCAAGTCACCGATTTAAATTATTACTCTATGTGTGAATCAGTTTTAATATTTAATATGTAATATTTTATATATATATATATATATATATATATATATATATATATATATATATATATATATATATATATACACACACACACACACACACAGACATATATATACATATATATATTAAAAACCGTCCCACCAAAATAATAGTCAGAACAAACCACAACAATCAACGCCGAAATTCAACAAATAGCTTTAAATATCTTCCCAAACAAAAACAAAACTATTAAATAAGCTATATAAACAATTTCTATTACGTTAATAAAAACACCGACCAAAATAAAAAAAATAATAAATAATAAGTAAATAAATATATAAGATAAAATTTTAAAATTAACATGAATAAAAACAAGCAAAACAATTTGACCCAAATAAATAAGCAAATAAACGACTTCCGGCAAAATAACGGCCATAATAGACTACCCACAATAAGCTATATAAACAATTTCTTACTACGTTAATAAAAACACTGATCAAAATAAAATAAATAAATAAATAAATAAATAAATAAGATAAAAAATAAAAATAAATCTAAATAAAAACAAGCAAAATAATTTGAAACAAATAAATAAATAAACAAATAAACAACTTCCGGTAAAAATAACCGCTAAAATAGATTACCGACAATGCACGACTTACCTGTATATATAAATAGCCGAGAAAAATTACAGCACTAGTTGCCTGAAGATTGCATCTAGCACGAAACAGACTGTCGCCTCTAAGTGGTGACTTCTATGTTCATTTTTATATTTACACACGCTCTATCTCTGTTATTGAGCACTTTATCCCATAAATATAGCACACTTTAAGACTATATTTCTTCATATATATATATATATATATATATATATATATATATATATATATATATATATATGAGAAATTTCAGTTATTTCTTGTATAATAGTTTTATTATGCCGCTTACTTTAGGACATACTCAAGGATCTTTCGTTGATTGAATGAAAACAAAAAAATTGTATTGCATTATTTATGACATTGTTTATCTGAAAATATATAGAGAAAATAACCTATTTCTTTAGTGGCTGCTGATTTAGATGAGTTTTCTCGGTGCAACGGCGAAGCAAAATAAAAACTGTTTCGATGATCAGATTTCATCAATTCTATCATGAATATGCCCACCATCTTACTGTAGGTTAATGGTGTACACAACTTATGTATCCTGTCGCTTCACACCTTATCGTATTTACTTCTTAGAAATTGTCACCTTTTTTTACTCTGACTCTCACTCAGAGTTCTACGAATCATTTACAAAATCTTGTTACACATTCTACTCGATATTTTCCTCTGCAAACTTACCTTCACTATATATTCTGTTTATCAAATTCCCCGTGCAACCGTTCCAGAATTTAACTATCACTTTAAGATTCTAAGTATATATATATATATATATATATATATATATATATATATATATATATATATATATATAGAGAGAGAGAGAGAGAGAGAGAGAGAGAGAGAGATTATAAATTTACTTATTTTAAGGGAATTTAATTTATTTTTATAATTGGATTTAGAATTTTTAGCTTCTGTTTTTGAAACATGGTAATTCCTGTGTAGCGATTGAACCATATTTTTAAATAAGTAAATTTGTACTATTTAAGCTCTGTAGATTTGCATTGAGCACTGTTTTGTAAAAATAAAAAATAAAAATATTAATCAGAACACCGGATTATAAACCTTACTGTTCTTTCTCTTTATATATATATATATATATATATATATATATATATATATATATATATATATATATATATATATATATATATTTCCTTTAACTTAAATCTTCCTAGTTGCTTACATGTTTACTCTATTGTATCATAAGTACATAACTGTTACGCGAAGTCACATCTTCATCTTTGAGAATGTTGTCCAGTATATACTTCTGTAGAATCAAATTGATGCATTTATCTCTATTGAATTTGTTTTTCTGGTAGTAGTCTATGCCTAAAAATAAATGCAGCTGAAATTTGTTTTGTTCAACTATTCATGTTTCTAAAGTTTCTGTGTAATAGGAAACTTGACGTCTATCTTTATATAATAGAAGCATCGTGTATATCATTCATAATAAAACATACAAAGTTTAGTCAATCATGAAAAACGGATATTATTCATATTAAACATACGAAGTGAAAATTGCTCCAAGTCTATAAATCGAAACTTTTCTTTCTCAGCTGATATTTCATGAACACAATATTTTACAAGAATGCGATGCATTTTTCTGAGTTAAAATAATGCTTACACATAGCCACAAATAAGATTCTAAATAAAGAAAGAGCATATAAATATGACATATTTAAACAACGTAACCCATGGGAAATTGATGGCAACCTGCAAAATAAGATAGGAAATTGAAAATGAGTGATATTTCGCTAAAAGGAAGTTTATCGACAGAAGAGATTGAAGATAAGAAGATGAAAATATGCGACGTTTTGATGAACAGACACATCAAAAATGCAAAGTAATATTGAGTTTTCCTTATAAAATTCCGAAATGGGTATGAAGTAATTTTAAAGATTGAAAGAGAATTGTGTTAGTCCGGATATTTAAAATGAACACCAACGCTTACAGCAATACCTTCATTATTTATTAAAACAAACCTGCGCTCAGGAAATCTGGCGTCATTCAGTTTTCAGTGGAAGCGCAAATAGAAAAACAGAGAAATAGTCTAAAAATATTTTCTCTAAGGGTTCATATGTAAATGGTTGGAGGTGATCGGTTACTGAGACGGCTATTGGTGAAACCATTGAATTTGGCAAGCGATGTTCAAATTGTGGCTGAGGTGTCTGAATTTACTTCACCCTTAGAAATGAATAAATGTATCTAATCTATCTACGATTTGCAAGAATAACTTGTCAAAAGGAATAGATGAATAAATCGAAATCCGGATGAGCCACGACACTCCTCTGCTATTTGTCGTGTTATTTTTTAGGACACGGGTGACAATGTCTCCCATAATATTCACTGTTTTTTTAGTTATATTTCTTATCTTTTCTTATCGCTGTTTTGGGATAAGGAAGATGTTTCCAGCATGACAATACACGTGCATAAAAACCCAAACAGAATCGTAGAAAAATATTTTACAAGCTGCCATTTTAAAGTCTAACCGGCATTTTGAATGTCTTTAGACTAACCATTTCGAATTGTCATGATCCCTTTCTAATATAAAGTGATACAGTATAATTTGTCTATGAAAGTTCAGGAATTTTTTGGTAGAGATACAAAAAACATTCTGCAATTAAATTATGATTTCCCACTTTAATCGGATTGTTTAACTTATATAGAATGAGCAATGGAAGCAAGAATTAATAACGCATATTTCAAATTCATCTTAAATATATTTAAATCAGTCATACGTGCATACATAGAATATTGCTGACACATCTAGCGTGATGCTTCTTCTAGGTATTTAGAGATTGATGAAAAGAATCCGCAATATAATTGATCCTAACTCGGCAACTTGACTTCCGTCAATTCTCAGCGACGTAACGTAGATAATCTCTCCCATTTCTATAAATATTTTCATGTTAATTATTTTGATTAGATTTCATCGTTGGTGCATAGACATTATGCATTTAAGCGCAGTACTGTATTTGAAGTATGCTCTCATCATTACTTGAAATGTTTAGATGTAACCGTAAGTTTGTATGCTAACAGATTACTGTCACGCACTACTTGCTTGTAGAAATCTGTTCGGCCATCTTACTTTCCACACAACCAGGGTCTTCATGTATTTATATCCAATTTCAATTTCTACATCCTGTTTTCTTAATTTCCGTATATTTATTATTTTATCACCTTAATATTTTTTACTTTTTCTCACATTCTCCGCTTCAGTTTTAATCTTTATTAATTTCTTGAGGTGAATTGATTAAGTGAAAATAACCTCGCAAGATCAGTTATTCACAAAAAAAAAAGCGTGGCAAAGAATGAACAAAATATATTACTAATGAATTATATTAAAGGTTTCTTTATTAATAAACACAGTATATAAGTGCGAGAAACATTATTAGGCTTTCCTGTTAGATCACTATACGTACAAGATACAGACAGAATAATAAATATCTGTTCTCTCGTTTGGTCTTTTTTCGCACGCACACCAACACATATAAAATACATAGCAAATTTCACTAAATAACTAACCACATATTTGCTGGGAGTTCATCGGCAATCAATTGACAATGAGGTTTTGTATTTAAGTCTTCAAACCTGCATTCTATTCATCGTTAAATCTCTCTGTTTACATTTCATTACAATCACGACATTTCAGAATGGATTAAAGTTAAGTGAAATAAAAATTAAGTACAACCTTCTCAGTCGGAATAGAAGGTATACAAGAGATCTGCTTTTATTGTCATTCGTTACACAAGATCGCATCTTCACACGAACACATATTCGGGATAAGGTTACAAGTAATGTTTTTCTAAAGTGTTAAAAAATGATAAAAGTTTTTTGAAGTTTCGGCATCTGCAGTTACTTTTAATTAATTTCACAACCTGTTAGAAGTAGCACGCCGATGACTATGTGTATAAAATATCACAAAACAATGACTTCCAGAGAATGATAGGGAATGAAAATCAACCCACTTTTAAAAACGTCGTTTTTAAGCAGCACCCAAAAATAATTTAATTATATTTTTAAAAATATGATTCCTTTGATACATAAGAGTTCTCATGTTTCAGAAACAAGAGCAAAAAATCTCAATATAATTATTAGAATTAAATTGAATTAATTCAATTTAATATAATTTAATTCCTTTTAATTTTAATAAGTTTTTTGAGGATTTTCGCGTTTGTTTTTGAAACATGAGAACTCCTATGTAGCGAAGGAATCATATTTTAAAAAAATAACTATAATTTAAGCTCTACTTTTGTATAGATCTCTTTTTAAAAAATAAAAACAAAAATACTAAAGAACTCTGGATTATTTATCGAACGTGTTCTTTCCTATTTCTCTCTATATCTACACACACTTATTTTTACATATATATATATATATATATATATATATATATATATATATATATATATATATATATATAGAGAGAGAGAGAGAGAGAGAGAGAGAGAGAGAGAGAGAGAGAGAGAGAGATGGATTGATGCGAGTTTGTGACCCTGTGTTACACGCCCTTTGTGATCGTCAAACAAACTATAATGCAAGACTGTACATTAAAGCGAATCGAGTCCTCTCGGTCACTGTGTGTTTATCTGAAAAGAAATACGCTGAAAATTCACCTTTTTCCCTGACATTCACCAACAACTTAGGGGTAAAATCTCCGACTGACGCCAATTCACCCGGGTTTTGATTCTAGCTAGAGGCAACTGGACGTCTATCCACAATGTTGAGATCTGATACAGCGAAACTCTGTGTGTGTGTGTGTGTGTGTGTGTGTGTGTGTGTGTGTGTGCGTGTGCGCGTGCGTGTGTGTGTGTGTGTGTGTGTGTGTGTGTGTGTTTTCTGAATTTCTTTTGCAGATATATGGCCGAGTGGTTAGAACGTTTGCTTTCTGAAGTCAGGAAGTTGACTTTCTGTTATCACGATCACAGTGTGCGAAAACTTTAGAAAGTGCTGGCCTGGTTCAGATAGTTGATCGCGCCAGATAACGCGCTCGCTGCATTCCACGTATCTAAGTAAAGTATGAAAATTAGAAACCACAAGTGGGCTTGCTTGGGATGAATTGAATTACATATGTGCCTTTACGGGTGTCTGCAGTGGGGATAAGAATTTCGGATAAGAATGATCTGATGTTCGTTATACATATGTGTGCGTGCTTGTCTCTGTGTGTGTTTTTGTATGTGTATACACAACGCACAACCCCCCCCCCCATATATATATATATATATATATATATATATATATATATTGTGGCTTCATGCCATGCCAGGAATACAGTAATGTCCACTGCAGACAAAGTGTAATATATTTTCTTGGAAAAGTTAGCCAGATGATTTTGACTTCCGAAATTTTCCTTCTTATATAAATGCTGCCGTTTGAACGCCAGAAAGACAGTTTTAAACCCCTGTTGAGCCCATAGCCTTATAACGATGCATAGAGCTAATTGTTTAACATAGAACCGAGCAGGGAATAAACATCGCACGCCGTATTTTCGATATTTTGATTCGTGACTTAACTTCTATAAATATTTTCATGTCAATTCATTTGATGATCTCTCCTTACGGTATGAGAACTTTGTGAATTTAACATTTGGCAGTTATATTTCATAATTTTATTGTTCAAATTACTAAGTGAAATCCTAAATTTTATTTTAATTCTTTTTCTTCTCGTACTTCCCGCATGTGGAAATTCCTTCAAGCGATACGCTCTCCTTTCAACTTCGATCTTTAAATGCAACGTCAATCATCATTTCCTGTCTCTTTGTATTCTCTTCTTGTTATTGATCTTTCTCATCAGTTTCCAACACTGACAGTAACTCCTCTCGTCTAATTTGAATTACCGTCTAGCTTGGAGTGAAACGATTGAAAGAAAAAAATCAAAAAATCTGAAAACCAAAGTTTAATTGAGTATGTTCAAAAATATTGCCAACACCCAGACGAGCTTTACCTGAACAGAATACCCTCCGATTCGCGCGTGTTCGCTCAAACACACATGCAGCCAAACATACATGCACACACACAAATATATATAAAGGGTGTTCCCAATTTGGGGACAGATTTTCAATGTGAATTAATTTTAAAATTGGTCCAAGTTATTGGAACACTCTTTATGTCTGTGTGTGAACATTTTTTTGGCGCGCGTGCGTGATTGCATTATACATCATAAATTTTACAGGAAACATTGTATTGTGATTTGTTACTAACTGGAAACAAAGAGTTACCTAGAAAAAATCAGTGAACACGTATCTTATCGAAAGATTTATTAAAATTGTCAAACCTGGTATTTGCAGAATGAACTTATCTTTGGTTTTGTTACACAGAAGATTTACGATAAATTTATTTGGCTTGAATCTGGCATAGTTTGTATTCCAAATAGATACTCCATTTTCATTACACCTTTTTGTTATATATATATATATATATATATATATATATATATATATATATTTGTCATCCACAGACTGACTGTTTCGCTGTTTCACAGATCATCAGTGTAGTTAGACGTCCGGTTGCTTCTAGCTAGGATCGAAAACCGGAACTTCTAGCACTAAGCCGTCGGATCACGGCAGGAATGAAGGTGAATTTTAGCGTGTTTATTTTTTAGATTTAGATAAACACACAGTGACTGACAGTGACTCAATTCTGACGAAGAGTCATGCTATATTAGCTTGAATAGTCACTGTTTACAAACTCACACCTCAAACCAAAGAGCTCAACCGAAATTAATTTTTCATATATATATATATATATATATATATATATATATATATATATATATATATATATATATATATATATATATATGTAAGTTGTCACTGAATTCAAATCCCAGAGGTGAATAATAAAATAATCCAAACAACTAAATATGTAAATAAACAAAGCAAATAATTTTAAAAAATTACAAACTACACCTATGAAAATAAGCGTGAGAATAATACATTGGATTACCCAGAAAGCAATAATCTACGTAAAATTCAACTCTGACCTGTATATATAATGAGTCGAGCAAAACACCTGACCTGAAGATCGCATTTAGCTTGAAACAAACTGTCTCAAGTGGGCGATGACTTCAGTGCGCTCAGTCATATTCACTCTATATCTCTGATACTGAGAAGTTTAACATTTAAATATAGTACGCAAGAAAACTATATATATATATATATATATATATATATATATATATATATATATATATATATATATATATATATATATATATAATTATTCGAAAATTATAACATAAATATGTTATAAAATCACTACAAAGTAGCCATTTGGTTTCAACACTTCTGGTGTTTTATTAAGTGATTATGTTGAATGTAGGCCCTAGATTCAATATCATCACTTGATAAGACATAATAATAAATAATTGTATTTGCTCTGTTCTGTATCGAGCACTTTTTAAGAATAGTATTTGTTGCTTATTGGAATTTATTCTGTATACACCAATCATTTACTTGGATATATATATATATATATATATATATATATATATATATATATATAATGTTTGTTAAGATTGTCTTGCGCATGAAACAACAGGCATATTCGTAATCTTCTTTATGTTAATGTTCCAGTAATTAGTTCAGCGTAATTTGAACTAACCTGTAATGAATGCAATCACAGCTATCTAAGTAAGATGGAACTCAAATATTATTACACAATACAGACACACATAAGTCAATAATTACACATTATGCGTCATTTATATGCAAACTGCTGGAAAAACGATCATCGTTAGTACATTTGGATAACCCTAGCATGACTAAAATATCACATCACAGCTGCCTATCTTTGAAGATGGATCAAGTGACGGCATTGTTTGATAATTGCTCACAGCCATCATATATATATATATATATATATATATATATATATATATATATATATATATATATATATGTTGTAACTTAGGGAAGGAAACTGAATAGAATAATCAAACGATAATACGTAGGACATGAAAAACACACATAGGATTCGCCAGTGGCGAGTTGAATTAGTAGTCAACTGCTGGAAATGAGTCAAGCGAATTCCACAATGAATCTCCAAATGCAGAACCACATACAGCATTTACTACTGTATTTACGTGAATGGGGACATACTCATTATCGTCCGTAGATATGCTACAACAGCATATATATATATATATATATATATATATATATATATATATATATATATATATATATATATATATATATATATGTTGTTGTGAAAATGAGTAAATTACACCATCATGTCTCTCCAAAGATGCTCCAAAGTGGGTAGCTCATGTGTACATCTTATGCCCATAGGAAATCATAGTTAACAATGGAGGATGACCATACAGCCATATATGGAAATACCGAAAGTCACAATTAATTGGGGGAGAAAGAGATATAACCTAGATTCATTAATATTCATTATGATTCATTAATAAAGTCTTCATACGAAAATGAACTATTAAAAATAATTTTAATTACACCATAATTTACACTAGAATTACAAAATTCAAAAACATACAAGGACATCAAAAGGTAAAAATATAACAGTCACAAAAAGTCAGAATTAATAAATTCATACATACTAACTTTATAAAACGTTAGACGTAAAGTCAAAGCAACTAATGAAAACAAAGCAACATAGAAACCATAAATTGTGTGTTTGTGTTTTTTGTGAGACAAAATGGAATAGGTTATAGACAAAATTTTACACCGATTTTGACGTCGGAATGAAACACATAACGGTGTAAGGAAAATTGTTTGGGACTTTGTGAATGTGTCGGTGAATAGTTTGCTTTTGTACGAAGCAGTTCACCAAAATTTAGTGGGAATTCATTTATATCAGAGCAGCAGAAATTATCTTGTTTTCAGGGAGATAAAAGCACACGTGACAGGATAAACGTATAGAAATAACAAGAATTTATGGTAAATTGATTGTTATTTTCCTACAATTTATTTATACTTTTCTCGTGTGTATAGTTTTGCGTAATTATTAGATTACAATTGTTTTCTGGTACGTGTGCAAAAAAGGAAACGTTATTTGTATTATTGCACGCTATACAGAAGCCATTGATAATTATTTGAATTTAAACCAGAACATAAAATATTTTTCTATTAGATTGTATATCGACTCGTTCAATTGTTGCGTCTGTGATAACAGATGATATTATGCATTGTCCTGGTCTGATATTTGTTGTCGGTAATTCTGAGAAAAGAGAACTTTCATGGGATTTTCTTCGTATTGAATCCTTTGCCCTCGTGATCAGACTGCTATTTATTCATTCGTATTGTAGTTATGACGAAGCAACATTGCGTTTAAGATGTAATGGAGCATATCCCTGCAATGCGCATATAGTTAGTTTTTAAGAGGTCACTCGATGTTTCACTGATGTACATCTTTGTTGCACAAATTATTCCGTATATTACAGGCTCAAACCTGTTGTTGATGCTATCGCTTTTGCTGCTAACTATGCCTCATTCTTTTAAATGTGGTGCTGCCAAATTATACATATATATATATATATATATATATATATATATATATATATATATATATATATATATATATATATATATATATATATATATATATATATAATGCGCAAAGAAAATCCTTAAAAATCCATTTCGGTTATAATTTATTTCATAAATATATTTAAATATTCATCTATTCTGACTGAATAATTTTTTTATACTAATGAAACCAATGCGTCCAGAGGATTGATAAAATGAGGAGGAAAAAAAGAAACAAGTAAAGAGCTTTTTTTTATCAACAACGAAGAAATAAAAATAAAAAATATCAATATAAAATTAAAAAAAATAATAATAATAATTTGAAGAAAAATAGAGAGAAGGGGGAAAGAATGTGTGAAAGTACAGAAAGGAAAGAAGGAAGAAATAAAAAGATAATTTAGAAACAGATTTTTCTTAAAGGGCTGATCAAGTTAATATACAGAGTACGGGAGTGGTGATCGTACAGTAATATATCTAATTGTCATACCATTTCAGGCAGCAAAACTCATCATCGCATTATAATAATCATCACAATTTTAAATTAATAATAATAATCCTATCCAACGTCAATAAAATAAGGTAAATAACATAAAATAAATAAATTAAATAATATAATAATAATATAAAAATGAATAAAAAATAAATTAAATTAAAAAACATGAAATATATAAAATTGAATAAATTAAATAATATAAAAAATAAATTAAAAATTGAATAATTCAAGAGATAAATAAAGATGAAAAATTAAAAATATAATGATAAGGATAAAAATAATGAGGATAATACGATCAATAATATTTATATAAAAAATATATTAATTGACAAGTTAAAATTATAAATGATGTAGGCAAGATAATCACATGGTAATATATATATAAAACAGAATCAATCGTATATCCCTCAAAATCAATGTTTTTAGTGAATTTTATATTTGTTCTTTTGTCTACACTTGAAAATAAATAAGTTTCTTTGATTCAATAACTGGTCAGCAGTTTTATATTTAATCATTCTATTTTTTTTATACACATAGACTGAAACTGCCCCATATGCTGTAGGGAATCTATGATTGCCAGATGATATATCATTTGATTTTGGGGTGGAGCCACCATCTGTAAATTTACAATAATGTTTGGACAGAGAAGTTTGATGTCTTAAAGAAGTATTGGAAATGGAATGGCGGTGACTGTAAAGTCAGTTTTTCCAATACCCAGCGCATATCCCTAAGTTTACTTTTTATCATTTCTATTTTCTTTATGAAAAATGTTAGCTTGTTATACCACATTTTCCGAATTTTTTTTTTAAGCTTATCACATCAAGCAAGGCTGGGGGCCACTAGCACGCAAGCGGTTACAGAAGGTTTGGAGGAAGAGCAGATAGGAGTGGTAAAGGAGAGAATGTGGAGAAAGATAATGGATCGATCAAGGCAAGGGGGTTACAGAAGATTTGGAGCGAGAGCAGATAGGAATGAAAGGTGAAAGGATGTGGAGAAAGGAAGTGGATAGATCAAGGCAACTGGAGATGTCAATTGACATTACACTTAAATAGGTGGAGATTGTATTTGTCAGGGAAACAGGAATAAGGAAGGGAGGTCCACAGGCGAGATGTGCGAGACATGAAGCTATTGGAGTAGAAGAAACGTCTACATCTAACAGTTTCAACTTTGAAGGGGTGGGAACGGGATGCCAGCCTCGTAGGACGTTTAAATTCATGAGGCCTAGGAACCAGCGAAAGCATCTCCTCGGAGCAATTACCGTGAAAGTATTTGTAAAAAAGACAGAGCTAGGCAACGTCGCGTCTGTGAGAGAGCGACTGCAGACGAGATGACAGATCAGGGCCAATTACATTGCATATCTGTCTCTGGATCTTACCTGAAAATGAGCAGCTGATTTCTGTTCTACAATTACAAGGAGGCATATTTTCTGGTGTAA